>OY740812.1:12330571-12930571 GCA_963514005.1 Raja brachyura
GCACCATGATCCATTTTCATTCAGCAGCATTGATTCTGCTGGAATGGGAGAATGAAACCACTTTTACATTCTTTGGACATTGTTTATCAACAAACACAAAAGGCAATTATCAAACAGCGATCCGAGGATGTAAGTCAGAAATTAGTTTGCAAAATTCAATTCAATTCAATTCAATTCAATCTTTAATTGTCATTGTGCAGTGTACAATACAGAGACAACGAAATGCAGTTGGCATCTCCGAAGGGCGAACTTACAAATAAACAAGTAATTGTGCAGTAGTATGAGTATATACATCTATACATATACAGTGGCATCCGTGCAATTTGCTGGTGATTGGATAGTCCGGGGGGGAGGGGTGGAGACAGGCAGTCATTGAGGTGCAGCGTTGAGATGTGTGACAGCCGCAGGGAAGAAGCTGTTCTTGAGCCTGCTGGTACGGCAGCGGAGGGACCTGTAGCGTCTCCCGGATGGGAGGAGGGTAAACAGTCTATGTTTGGGGTGTGAGCTGTCCCTGGCGATGCGGTGCGCCCTGCGCAGGCATCGTTTACTATGGACAGACTCAATGGAGGGGAGTGTGGAACCGGTGATGCGTTGGGCGATCTTCACCACCCTCTGCAGAGCTTTCCGGTCGGCGACAGAGCAGTTACCATACCATACTGGGATGCAGTTGGTAAGGATGCTCTCGATGGTGCAGCGGTGGAAGTTCACCAGAATCTGGGGAGACACGTGGACCTTCTTAAGTCTCCTTAGGAAGAAGAGATGCTGGTGAGCCTTCTTGATCAGCGAGGATGTGTTGTGGGTCCAGGAGAGGTCATCGGAGATGATGACCCCCAGGAACCTGAAGCTGGAGACACGTTCCACCTCCGTCCCGTTGGCACGTGGGGACAACTGCCTGGGCAAGTGACATGTTGAAGATGTCAGTCCAGACGTCTGTCAGCTGTGCAGCACAGGTCCTGAGGACGCGCCCGGGGATGCCGTCAGGGCCGGCAGCCTTACGTACATTGATCCTACTCAGTGCCACGTGCATGTCATAGGGGTTGAGTATGAGGGGCTGGTGGTCATCGGGGAGCTCAGCCTTGATGGCCAACTCTCGGTTGTCCCTTTCAAAGCGGCCATAAAAGTGATTGAGTTCCTCGAGGAAGGATGCGTCACTGGAAGTGGGGGTGGAGTTGGTGGCTCTGTAGTCAGTGATGGCCTGGATGCCATGCCACATGCGTCGGGGGTCGGAGTTGCTGTCGAAGTGCTCCTCGATCCGCAGCTTGTATCTATGTTTGGCGTTCTTGATGCCCCTCTTCAGATTGGCCCTCGATGAACTATAGGCACGGGCATCGCCTGACCTGAAAGCCGAGTCCCGCGCTTTCAGCAGTAGCCTGACCTCGCCGTTCATCCATGGCTTCTGATTCAGGTATGTGGTGTTTTGTTTGAGAATGGTGACACTGTTGATGGAGGAGTTGATGAAGTCCAGAACAGAGGAAGTATAGGCGTCAATGTCAGTGTGGAAGTCAAGGGTGGCCTGAGCTGCGAACGCATCCCAGTCAGTGTTACCAAAATGCTGCTGGAGTGTGGAGTCCGCTTCATCTGACCAAACCTTGACTGTCCTCACTGTGGGTTTAACGCGCCTGATGAGTGGGGAGTACTTAGGGAGCAGGAACAATGAGAGGTGATCAGACTAACCAAGATGGGGGAGGGGGATGGCTTTGTACGCTTCAGCCATGTTGGTGTAGACTATGTCCAGTGTCTTGTCCTCTCTAGTGGCGAAGGAGACATGTTGGTGGAATTTGGGGAGTACAGTCTTCAGGTTGGAGTGATTGAAGTCACCCGCAACAATGAAGGCTGCGTCTGGATTGACATGCAAGTGCATTCCAGAACACACATGCAAGTGCATTCAGGCCACTTTTTAAGTATGTAATTTTTCTCAGTGCTTAATTCTAACATTTAGTTGCATTGAAACAGCTCTTTATACATTTATTCTAAAGGGCCTGTCACTTCAGATTTTTTAGGCGACTGTTGTCGTCGTAGCAGGTAGCCGATAAAAACCGCCAACTGGACTAATGGGCCTGTCCCACTTAGGCTATTTTTTTAGGCGACTGCTGGTGACGACGACAATGGAATTCACCGAAGTCAGCACCGGCAATAACTTAGCCATCCAGGCGACAACCTACAACAACCTACGACAGCACCTACATCAGGAGAAGCTACAACAAGCCCATGGTTGCCCACTGTCACCGAAAAGTCTTCAACATTTCAAAATCCAGCGGTGACCAGAAAAACACCACGTCTCTTTAGGCGACTGAGGAGATTACTGACGACCATACAGGCGACACCCCGGCCATCGTGTGGCGACAGCCTAGTCACTGGCAGTCGCCTAAACAATCGCTTAAGTGGGACAGGCCTAAGGATCAGAACTGACCCAAAGGGACTCCAATAAAAACCATCCTCTCTAATATACCTGGAGTAAGAGGGCATAGGCGGAATGCACTGTCGGTTCATTTGCAAAAAAGATTTTCAGATTATCTGATTTACTGAATTTGCACAAAATCTGGGGTGGGGGAAGGGGGCATGGGGGGTGCAGTGTTCTGGAAAAGTCATTAGCATTAGAATCGTCACACTGGAGAAAATAAGATAATTGCTCCAGTGAAAGATATAAATACCTGCTGGACATATTGATGGAAGTTTCCCCACAAAGAGCTGCAATTACTATTGCACATTAAAGTGAGCAGCTACCAGCATTCCCTTTTGACTGCACACATCTTGTTGAATTCGTTGTACCAATCTATTTCTGCAATTCTACCAGTCAATTAATCATCAAGAAACCCGCCAACCAATTAACCAATATAACAATGAACTAATTATCTGTGGCGTTACCTAACAATCAACCAAACATCTAATTAATTGTGCTATGTGAAATCATTGTTAAGTTGTGTAAAATGACAAGCATTCAATTCTAAGTGTGTGTCTATATAAAACATAATTACAAAAATATTTATGGTTTATATTTGTTCTAGTTTGGTGTAGTCTAAATATACAGTTAATATTTTGCACAAATTTTGGAGCTAATGGCTGTGACACGTAAATGTTGATTAAAGGCTAGAATTTATAATCATTATTTTCTTAAATGCACAAAGACTGTATTCATTTGTGAGGGGGGAATGTAGGAGGATAATCTCATTTCACAGACTAGTGATAGAATCATGAATTTGATCCATTTCAATAATAAGGTTTTCCCCGTGAACATTGAGACCAGCTCTTCTGAATTAATTATTGTTTGGTGAAAACTGTAATAAACTTTCAAATTTACTGTGACCACAATCTTCAAGCACATCTTTACTTCAATAAATATGTCTTCACACTCTGAAATTTGGATTTGTAATGGAATGACGTCACAGAAAGAGACTCCATTTAATATTTTGGAATTAAAACCTGTCCAACTGTTAAATTGTTATACAATTATCCAGACTTTATCATGTTATGTTACTGCCGAGGGTGGAAATGGAATCACATTACATTGTAATTACTTTAAGAATATAATTCTTGCTCATTTAATTTATTCTCACTTCCATTCCATCCCCACTGACCCACTGCAGATTTTGGTTTCTTCCTAAACCATCCTATTCGGAGGCAGAAGTTCTCTATGCAACAAAATTAATTTCCATTTTCACATTCTCACACTTGTGTTCCCTTTTGAAAACATCAGTAGTTTTTTTTATCTGTAGTACCTCTAGCAGTTTGGTTTTACATCTCGTGGTTCTCCTAATCACCCATTGAAAAATTATTTCATCGTCTTAATTTGCAATACACTGATTCAGTTTAGGGGGGGATAGGCTTTGGATTTTGTTGTTGGACATTTAACAAGGTAGCCAGAGTTTGTGAGTTAAAGTCTCATGGTAATTCAGGCAGATGTCTGGCTCATTGTGTGTAAGCTGGCCATCAATCGGCCACTTATTAAAAAAAGGTGCTGGAGTAACTCAGTGGGTCGGGCAGCATCTCTGGAAGACAAGAACAGGCATCGTTTTGGATCGGTATCCTTCTTCAGACTGATTGTAGTTGGGGAGAGAAAGCTGGAAAAGAGATGGGGGCAGGGCAGAGCCTGGCAAATATAGATGGATACAGGTGAGGGGTTGGGGGTGATTGGTAGATGACAGGCTAGAGATGAAAAGGAGACATAAGGGTGTCAGACAAGGAGATAGGAGGAGTAAAATGTAAAGCCAGATTGAGGGATATAGGTTGGAAGGGAGGGGGAGGAAGGTAGAGGGGGAGAAATGGGTGGGCACTCGGGTGGGGCATAGGAAAGAGAGGATGGAAAACATGGGGGTAGGTGGGGGGAAGGTTTCACCTTAAATTGGAGAATTAATATCTCTGAGTTGTAAGCTACCCAAGCAAAATATGAGAACCCACGTGCTGTATGTTGATCTTATTGACGTGCCATTTTAGTCTTTCCACATTCGCATCAACTGTCCTTAGATTCAACATGCATACGCACAAGGCAATTTACAATGGCCAATTAACCTACCGACTTGCATATGTTTGAAATGTAGGAGGAAAAACATGAGGTGGCCTACAGCACCGGATGTCAGGATTGAACCCAGGTCATTGGAGCTGTGAAGCAGCGGCTGTACGAGATGCACCGCTGTTCTGCCCAGAAGTAGACTTGATTTATGTATTTGAAGGTATTCTCTGTGTCCTGTATCAAGGTGAAATAAAATTATTTCTCTTGCAGTCTACTTTAAATACTCCCAACAACCTCATAAAATGTTTTAGCTGAGCCTTACATGTTTCACCAATCTCAATTAGCATCATTTCCTTTTGAAGTACTTCAGATCTTAATTTCAATTCTTTCATTCACAGATATAGGAATGGAGGAGGTCATTCAATCCTTAAATTTGTTCCACATTTAAATCAATTTTGTGGCTGATTGTTAAATTTTTGATTTGATTTCCCAAGCCTGGTCTCTTAATCCTTAATTGGCTTGCTGAACAAAAGCATTATTTTTGTTTCAGGTCCGAGATATGATTTTCAAAGGCTTTTATCGACCAAAGGCTGTGCTCAGCAGGCAGATTGAAGCAGGCTCAAAATGCTGGAGTAACTGGGTGGCACAATGGCACCGTTACAGCCTGACAGCACCAGAGACCCAGGTTCGACCCTGACTACGGGTAGTCTGTACGAAGTTTGTACGTTCTCTCCGTGACCTGCATGGATTTTCTCCAGGGGCTTCAATTTCCTTGCACACTCCAAAGGTTTGTAGACTCATTTTTCTTGGTAAAATTGTAAATTGCCCCATGTGTGTAGGATAGTGTTAGTGGGGAGGATTACAGATCGGCGCAGACGCATTAGGCTGTATCACGAAACTAAACTAAACTAAATTAAACTCAGCAGGTCAGGCAGCTTCTCTGGGGAAAAAGTATGGGTGACGTTTTGGGTCTTGAAGCGGTGGTGAATTTCATCCTCAGTGTCTACCTTCAACAAGAGGTGGCTCACACACCGGGAAATATTGCATACTTCAAAGTCAAGTCAAAAGTCAAGTCAAAAGAGTTTATTGTCATGTGTCCCTGACAGGACAATGAAAATCTTTCTTTGCATAGCACAACAGAACATAGAAGGCATTGACTACAATTCTATACATAAATACACCCATGAATTAATAAATTAATAAAGTGCAAATAACAGATGGAGGGATATTTTGTGGTGTTTTGCCAACACCCTGCTGTTAACTTCTAGCTATCCCTGAGTAATTTACCATTCACTGGGCAGGCTGAGCCATTTTCCCCACTGTTGCCATCATGAAGTTGAGCTGGGTTTTGATGAGGTTGAACTGTGAGACTGTGAGCATTGAGCTAAAGAATGTGTGTGGGGCTATGACTGAAGTGGCTGTTAGTACAAAGACTCATCTGCAGAGAAGATGAACATATCTTACTTTGTTTTCTCAGACATCGTACCATTGAACACAATGTTGAGCTTCAAGTCACAGCAAACAAACATGAAGTACAGTAGTTGTCCCCTTGAGAACAGTTAAGAACCATGGCAGACGAATGACAGACCAAGCCAATGATGTTCGTTTCAACTTTATGGAGTCAGTTGAAGATGATGTTTGCAAAAAGGTTTTTTATTCAAACATTCGTACGCTACTTTTCGTCTTTAATAAAGTCAGTTTACATCATGATAATAATCTGCCAATCTCTGGGTTTAAAATTTAAACTGACCCCTTCCAGGGGAATCAAGTTCTAGATTCTCAACACTCTTTTGGTGACAGTTTGTTTCCTGGTTTCTCAACCAGCCCAAGTCTAGGTTAAAATGTGTCTCTCCCTGTTCTGGATTCTCTCACCAAAGGAAATACAGTAGGTTCCCCATATGTCACCTCAAACTCCAGAGTGACCAAGCCAAGTGTATACAATCTTTATTTAACCATTATCCCCATTGGGTAGGAATCAATATACAGAATGAAGAGAGCAGGGGCTGAAGCTGCCAGAGTATTACATAATACCTCCTACGATCTTATGTGCTGCTGCAGGTCTTGAATTTTAACTGGGCTCCCCTAGGTAGCTTAATCCTAGTGAGGAATCTGATATTAAATCTGATCCCAGAAGATGTCTGTAGGCCAAGGTCTAAGTGCTGGTAAATGAGATTGGCATAGGTAGATAGCATAGACATGGTGGGCCAAAGGGCATGTTTCTGGTTTATATGACACTGTAACTCGATGAACTGGAGTGTTTAACCCAATTACACTTGTGTGGGGATAAGCTGCATCCCACGTTGTTTTTCCACTCGTGTTGCAGAAATTGGGAGTTCTGATCCAATATTTGCGTTCAGCTGGGGCACCCTATTCTTGAGAAAAACCAGCAGCTGATGTGCTCCCTTATTCTGACTTAATGATCAGCAGGCTGCAGCACCTCGTAAAGGGGCAGCTCCAACGAGTTAGCACTCCTGGCTGGAGCCTCCGCCAGTGGAATGGGGAGGGAAGAAACACGAATGATTCTCCGACAAATGTGCTCGCTGCTGCGAAAATGAATTTTAAAATAATCTCTTGCACAGAAAGCCATTGTGGTGAAAGCCACACATCGTCCCCTATCCCGTCAATAAATACCCAGCAATTAATTAGTGCCTTTCCGTATGGCTTAGCATGTAAACACCGTGCAGGTGAGCCCTTCGATTTTCATTTCACTATTTTCAATAGCCTTTTCTAGCCATTCCTGATGGCTTCTGTCAATTTCTGCTGAAGTGAACTTCAGTTAATTAAGGTTGGTTATTCTTTTGAACTTTTAAAAGACTGCGGGATTTCTGAGATATTGAGTGTTGAATGCTCGGCATAGTTCCGTAAAGGCCCTCTACCTTATCCAACTACTCTATTAAGGACTTTAAATTGCTTTCGTCTAATGGGTGGTAAAATCTTATAACTTCAGCCTACAGAAGAAATTGAGGAGGAAACAAGTCCAGAGATATGAATGCAATCAGCCATCAAAGAATCTTGAAGATAGACACAAAATGCAGGAGTAACTCAACGGATCATGCAGCATCTCTGGAAAGAACAGGATAGGTGACATTTCGGGTCGGGACCCTTCATCAGACTCAGACTTCATCAGACCTTGAGGCTGATGAAAGGTCTCAACCCAAAATGTCAGCTATTCCTTCTCCCTAGAGATGCTGCCTGACCTGCTCAGTTGCTCCAGCATTTTGTGTCTATCTTCGGTGCAAACCAGCATCTGCAGTTCCTTCTTGCACATTAGAGTAGCTTGTTTTATTTCTGCTTCACCACTGCACTTAATCTCCACCCCTCTGTAATAAATTCTTCCTGGTCAGCACAATACCAAGTCTGCCAAGACAGTTTAACAACCTCCTCTCTCTGAAGAAGGGTTTCGACCCAAAATGTTGCCTATTTCCTTTGCTCCACAGATGCAGCCTCACCCACTGAGTTTCTCCAGCATTTTTGTCTACCTTCGATTTTCCAGCATCTGCAGTTCCTACTTAAACACCATGTCTGCCATCCAGGGGCAGTACTTCTGAGATCTGACAAAACCAGTGTCCACAGGCGTGGCCTGACCTACTGAGTATTTCATGAGTTTCCTATTTTTGTTTCAGATTTGTGCCATGTGCAGTATATGGTGATTTCAATCTAAATACTCCCATGATAGTTGGATATACATCTGGGACCTTTGGCGGGTGGCCAAATGGAATCTGTTTATTTTTCTCTCCCAGGTATGCTCATGGGAAAGAATGGGTGGAAACTAATACAGGCACGTTACCGATTTTTTGGAAACTGATGGTCCAGTTCCTCCTTTAATCCAGACAAAATTGTGAGAACATTCTTGGAATCTAACCCAGAAGTCTCCCCAAAAATGTGGCACCTTGGCCCGGGTGAGGCAGCCAATCTCAACCTCATTGGGACTTTGGTGGCTGAACTTAGTGTAAGTGGCCAATGGTTTTGCCAACTTGGTAGTGTAGGTGTCCGGAAGACGCCGTTAAAACGTGCCTAGGCCGGGCGAGGCCACCGATCTCTACCTGGGCACCCGTTTCCACGACATCTGTCCTACAGGAATTGTGAGCCTGCCGGGAAAGAGGCGACTCCAACCCGCGGGAAGTCACCGATCCAACCCTCATCAGGACTTCTGAGGGCAACTCATTCACCGGAGCACAGGCCACCTGTGCAAGAAATACAAGTTTAGCTGTAAAGTTAATTTACAGTGTACATTTAACATTTGTTTTCTTTAAGTTTCTAGTAGTCCATGGTGTTGTAGAGACATGGGAGACCAAAGTCAGATACAGATACAGATAGATTTGGCACAGTGAAATGAAGTCACCATACAGCCAAAAATAAAGAACACAACACAGAGTAGACAGAAATTCAACACAAAACATCCCCTCACAGCAGGATCAAAATTTCCCACCGTGAGGAAAGGCACCAAAGTCAGTCTCTTCCCGATGTTCCCCAATGTTCACCCATGGTCGGGGCCTCGCCCAGCCCTCCGCTGTCGCCGCTCCGGGCGGCCCGATGTTCAGGCCCGCTCCCCGGGGTGATGTAAGTCCGACGTCGGGGCTGGGGAACGTCCTCAGTGGCCTGGACCCTGAGTTGGCCTCCTCCTACCGGAGTCTGCGGCTCCCAAAGTCCGCAGGGCGCGCCGGGTGGAGACACAACGCTGGAGGCCCTCGGCAAAGGGCCCCAGGACTCCACGATGACGGTCAGCACCGCCTGACTTGGGACCAAAATTCAGGACCAAATTTTATTCAGGCCCAAATAAAAACAATGGCTCACTGACCTCTGAAGATTCACCTTATCTTATATCATCACAACCAAGAGGAATTAGCTTTATCACAAGCGGCTTGGCAATTTAAAACGTAGAAATGAAATGTCAAAATCTCTGGAATTCTCTCCCCCTGAGATTTGTAAAGGCTCGATCATTGGAAGTATTTAAAGTGGATGTACTTAAAGATGTGGGGATTGCGGGCTATGGGGAAGTGGTGCAGAGAATAAGGGGGATCATATTCATTGGTCTGTATCAGAATGAATCAGAATGGTTCTGATACTCTAGCCACAGGTTATCACTCATTCACTCACTAGATTGCCATTAATTGCTTCAATTATATGGGCAATTATTGGAAACATTAGCTGTTTTCAGGACTGTAGTGGTTGGTGATAATTCTGTTTAGAGTGAAAACCTGCAGATATTGTGGGTTGATTGAAAAATAAAGTTGAAAAAAAAACATTTCAGACTGAGAAACCTCTGCTTCGAGAGCAGCAGTGGAGGTGGTACTGGACTTGAATCCCACACACTCCCCCTACTGCACCCACTCCTTCCACCGCACATGCAGACACACTCCCGTCCTTTCCACATGCACGTCGACTTCCTCCGCAGCCACGTAAATTCTCCTACATTCCCCCACCCCAGAGCCCTTCCTCCTTCCAAGAAGAATTGGAGAGGAGGAGAGAAAATAACTCCTCGATCCCCCAGTCCAGGGGTGGGGAACCTGCGGCGTTAAGGCCGTATGCAGCCTTCTAGGCCATTAAGTGCGGTCTTTTGAATGAATCCAAGTTTTGTAGAACAAATGTTTTTATTTTTATTAATATGTTTATGTTTGTCTTTTATTATTTTTATTTTAATCTAAAAATGAATGTGTTTAAAATAACAAAGGGTAAAAGAAGATTCAACGGGCTGGTGGAATCAAGGGATACGGGGAGAAGGTAGGCACAGGTTATTGAGTGGGGATGATCAGCCATGATCACAATGAATGGCGGTGCTGGCTCGAAGGGCTGAATGGCCTCCTCCTGCACCTATTTTCTATGTTTCTAATCCTCCCCGACTGACGGCCCCAATTAAAACATTAGTAAATCATGAAGACAAAATATTGTACATTTTGAAGTATATCTAATTGAAGTTTCTTGGATGCTGCCTTATTAGATTCCAGCTAATTTAATGCGGCATTCCAACATGAAAAGGTTCCCCACCCCTGCCCCAGTTCTTTACCCCACTTTGCATACCTTCCATCTCTCCACTATCTCCATGCCTCACCCAGATCTCCCACTGTGCATCTCATGCTAATCAGTGCTTCACAAGTGAGTGCTGGATGGAGAGCAGATCCTATATTAAAAACACAATTGGCCATAACATCACCCATTAATGAGAAGTTTAGTTATACCAAAACTGCTTTCCTGGTGTGGAGTTAAGTTTTCAGCACTGGAGGTAGGAATGAAATGTGGGCAGACCTGCTTGATAAGCCTGTGCCAATATTGGAAATGGTGTGGGGGAAAAAGGAGAATACTTCCACAGGCTGTGAGATTCATGATGACCGAGAAGATTGCTTTCCTTCTGAGGCAATTCCCCATGATGGTCGGAGATTAGATTCCAGCTTTATAGGACTTTGATTAGGCCACAATTGGCGTATTGCCGATGGAGACAAAATGCAGGAGGAACTCAGTGGGACAGGCTGCATCTCAGGAGAGAAGGAATGGGTGACGTTTCGGGTCGAGATCCTTCTTCAGACTAGTCTCCAGCATCTTGTGTCTATCTTCCATTTAAACCAGCATCTGCAGTTCCTTCCTAAACATTTGTAGTATTGTATGCAGCTCTGGGTCACAGGGTTACAGGAAGAATGTTAAAGAAGGAACTGCAGATGCTGGAGAATCGAGGGTTACACAAAAAGCTGGAGAAACTCAGCGGGTGCAGCAGCATCTAAGGAGCGAAGGAGATAGGCGACGTTTCGGGTCGAGACCCTTCTTCAGACTGGTCAGGGATCAGGGAAACGAGAGATATAAACAGTGATGTGGAGAGATAAGGAACAATGAGTGAAAGATATGCAAAAAAGTATTGGTGACAAAGGAAGCAGGCCATTGTAAGCTGTTTGTGGTGTGAAAATGAGAAGCTAGTGCGACTGGGGAGGGGGGGGGGGGGGGAGATGGAGAAGGAATGTCAGGGCCAGAGGGCTGAGGGAGAGGTGGGGGGGAGGCAGTCTGGGTTAACAGAATTGAGAAAATTCAATGTTTAAGCCCAGAGGATGCAGACTCCCCAAGCGGAATATGAGGTGCTGTTCCTCCAACTTGCGGTGTTGATCACTCTGGCCGTGGAGGAGGCCCAGGACCGAGAGGTCGGATACGCAGTGGGAGGGGGAGTTGAAGTGCTGAGCCACCACAGAGGGCTGGGCAATCGTTTCGCCGAACACCTCCGCTCGGTCCGCAATAACCAACCCGACCTCCCGGTGGCTCAGCACTTTCCCTGATCCCTGACCAGTCTGAAGAAGGGTCTCGACCCGAAACGTCGCCTATCTCCTTCGCTCCTTAGATGCTGCTGCACCCGCTGAGTTTCTCCAGCTTTTTGTGTAACCTACAGGAAGAATGTGAAGGCTATGGAAAGAGTGCAGATGTTTGCCAGAATGATACCTGGATTAGATGGTATTAGTTATAGGGAGATGTTGGACAGACTTGGATTGTTTTCTCTGGAACACCAAAATGGGGGTGGGGGCGGAGGGCAGGGGACGGAAATCAAATACTAGAGGGCATAGCTTTAAGGTGAGACGGATTCCTGGGATGTCAGGACTGTCTTATGAACAAAGACTGCATAGACTCGGTTTGTACTCTCTAGAATTTAGGAGATTGAGAGGGGATCTTATAGAAACTTACAAAATTCTCAAGGGGTTGGACAGGCTAGATGCAGGAAGATTGTTCCCTATGTTGGGGAGGTCCAGGACAAGGGGTCACAGCTTAAGGATAAGGGGGAAATCCTTTAGGACCGAGATGAGAAGGACTTTTTTCACACAGAGAGTGGTGGGTCTCTGGAACTCTCTGCCACAGAGGGTAGTTGAGGCCGGTTCATTGGCTATATTTAAGAGGGAGTTAGATGTGGCCCTTGTGGCTAAGGGGATCAGAGGGTATGGAGAGAAGGCAGGTACGGGATACTGAGTTGGATGATCAGCCATGATCATATTGAATGGCGGTGCAGGCTCAAAGGGCCGAATGGCCTACTCCTGCACCTAATTTCTATGTTTCTATGTGAGAGGGACAAAGTTTAAAAGAGATGTGCAGGGCAATTGTCATTTAAACACAAAGAAGATAGCTAGTGTTTGGAACACTGCCAGGGTTGGTGGTTGAGGCAGATACAATAGTGTCATTTAAGAGACTTTTAGATATGCATATGGACATGCAGGTAATTAAGTTATATGGGTTATATGCATAGAGATAAGAGATGATGCTTGACACAGACATTGTCGGCCAAAGGACCTGTTCTTGTGCTGTCCTGTTCCATATTCTCTACAGCACAGTTGGAGAAGTCCATCTATTCTCTTAAAGGAGAAGAATGTGGGACTAATTCCCCACTGCATCCTCATGAAGAAATCCATGACCAACAAATCAACCAGCATTTCCAGTTGTTAAAGAATATGCAATATTAATGAAATCATGTTACACATCCGGGTGCATATTTTCCAGGAAGTTCCCCAACAAGTCGACAGCGAGGAATAATGCATTATCCAGTGGCCAAAACAGTGGCCAAAACAGTGAACATGGTTAATCAGGTACAGATTATAATCCAAGCCTTCAGAGGGGTAGAATCACCTCAAGTTCATGGAATAACATCACTAATAATCAGACAGCTGTGGAAACACTTTGCATGAGGAACTGAAGTACATCCTTGGCCTGATCCCAATGCACTGAGATGATCTGGCATGCCTGTTGATGCAAGCGGCAGATAACCAGGACGTAATTATTCTCAAGTAATTGCTAATGAATTCTCCAAATAAGTTTTTCACTCTCCCGTCTAGTCTGAATAAATTGGGATTGAGTCTCCTGGATTAACAAGGAGAGTGCATAGCCATATTTTGCAATATTCATATCTGACTGGGGTTGAAACTAATGTGAACGTTGAACGTTTCCACTAGCTAACAAAATGTTCATATCCATTGTCTGCAAGACAATCATTTGACTTTGCAATGCAAAACTACAATGGCAGCTCCAACAGCTCCACAGTGGTTTGGATCTTTCAGCTCAGCTATTGTGCAATCTACTCAATCAGTACCGTCAGTCAGATCTTTCAAACCCAAACGCCTCACAATCAGATGAGTGCAATGTTTATAACCTACTCTGAATTCTTAATCAACCAGAGCTCAGGCACACCTTTGGAATATGATTAAATGGAAGACGAAAAGACAACTAAAATGAATGCCCAGAATTCCAAATTGAAACGGTTCAGCGGAAAACCTGCATTAATTGAATCAGACACTAAATGCTTCATTGCAAATACACCAAAGTGATATCCAAGTAAAGAGATTATGTTATGATGTCAGATTGTATAAAGAAATATTGTATTTCCTTGATTTTAGGAGATTAAAGGTGACCCATTTTAAAAATACTTATTTATTTAATTTGCAGATGTGAATGTCACCAACAGGTCCAGCCAGTATTCATTGCTTATCTCCGATTAATCTCAAGGTTATGGAGAGCTGCCTTCATGCATTAAACATTTTTGAGAATTAAGTGTTTATGAATGATTGAAGCATGTGACAGGATAGAAAATGACCATGTGGGTTTTCCCCACAGGTGTTCCGGATTCCTTCCACACTCCAAGGACATACAGGTTTGTAAATTAATTGTCTGGGTTGTGAAATGTCCCTCCTATGTGGGATAGTGTTAGTGTACGGGGATCGATGTTCGGCATGAATGCATTGGGCCGAAGGGCTGTATCTCTAAACTAAACTCAACTGTAAACATGTCTTGATGTCTTGTTTTTGATTCCCCACCCCAATCAACTTCAGCAAGTTTCTGTCTAATACGATCAAAGTTGGCCTTGCCCCAATGCAGGAATTTAACTTGTGGGCTCATCCTGTCCTTATCCATAACTATTTTAAAGCTAATATAACTGTTGCTAATGGTCCCAGAAGGCCAATGGTCCCACAAGGCTAGCCCACTGACATTTCAGACACTGGCCCTACCCAATTTCCCAAAGAGTAAGTCAAGCTCTGGCCCCTCCCTCTAAGCCTTGCCCTAGGAAACTTTCCTCAAGCACAGGGTACACAAAAGGCTGGAGAAACTCAGCGGGTGCAGCAGCATCTAAGGAGCGAAGGAGATAGGCGACATTTCGGGTCGAGACCCTTCTTCAGACTGGTTAGGGATCAGGGAAACGAGAGATATAGATGGTGATGTGGAGAGATAAAGAACTATGAATGAAAGATATGCAAAAAAGTATCAGTGATAAAGGAAACAGGCCATTGTAAGACACACATTTGACAATTTCCACCCCATCCAAGCCCGTGACACTATTGCAATTCCAGTCAATATTGGGAAAGTTAAAACCCCCTAACATGACAACCTTATTTCCTTCTAATTTCCGTTGACTATTTGGGGGCCATTAAAAGCCTCACACTTACCCCTCACTTAAACTTCCACACAGCCACTCCTAACAGGCCACTCCACTAGACTCTGCCTTCCTTTTTATACACCCACTTGGAGCACCCTTTTGAGGCGGTCAACTGTATTCAGGTGCAAAACCGGATGAATCTTGTTAACTGGCTGAATTTCCAAATTCCCACTCTTCCATTCCTGATGGTAGCTGCTCACTGAATATACAGAGAGGCTGACTTTCTGAAAACGATGACTGAGATATGTAGAGGATGTGTACAAACCAGAATCTTAATGAGTTAGAAGGGTAGATATTGTAGGATGAATGCCTCCAAGGACCCTTCCCCTTCTCGGCCATTGTCAAAGGACGGAGGTCGGGACTGAGGGGATTGCAGGGAATGGGTTCAGGGAGAAAGAGCATATGATAGAGATGGTCTGAAGAACTGGTTGTGGGGAGGAGAGGCCTCGGACCTTGAAGGCGTACCAGTGAAATTAGTGATGGTGACTGACATGCATTGATCCCAGCGCACATGTCAAGATGTCTCCACATATTGGACTGAGAAAGCTGAAGGACAAGTGAAGACTTTTGTTGTCTGAAAAACGAGCAACAGTATTCTATGCAAATTGTACCATATTGAATGTATTCACTTATTGCTACGTACACAATTTCATGGACATGGTCTTTGTGGATACCTCAATGAAAACGCAGCACCTTTGGCAATGCAACACTTCTTGAGTGCCAGGCTGCAGCAAATATATACGTCCCATTTAAAGTTTTGAAACTGCTGCCGATATAAATGTTTGGTTAATTAAATTCTGCCAACGGTCTCTGTGTCTTCCTATTAATTATAAAGGAACAAAAGCGAAAAGCTGACAAATGGATCATTGTGATATTCCCCAGGGTTGGTCACCTATCCCTTTACCCTGAGCAAAATGTACACATGAACAATTCAGTGCACATAGGCCCTGCCGAGAGCTAGTCTTTGTACGGAAGTAAATTAGTATGAAAGGTGTTTGCTTCTCCCCATGACATTATGGTAATTATTTGATGTCAATATCAGGTTTAAAATTCAGCTGCAAAATTATTTGTGATGTTTATTGGTTATGCATAGAGCCACGACTGTGCAGCCCGGCATCACAATTACCAGCACTGCAATCAGCTTGTGTGACAACAAAATACTCGGGTTCAACAGGATTTATTTGCACATTAATTTCCACTTTAGGAAAGGATCTTTGTGGCTTTGAGAACATTTACTTGTGATATTTATCAATCATGTGGAAATCAACACTCATTATAAGGGCTGCCCAAGAACAACCCTTGCCCTGAGCTCTTTGGAAGCCAGCCTTTGTAAATTCCTCGGCAGTCATTATTCTGGTGTTTTAAAGCAGATTCACAGATTGAAGGCTTCACTCACAGCCATAGAGCCAAACTGCATAAAAAACAGGCCCTTCAGCCCACCATCACCATGTTTATTATATAGGTCTCAACTATACTAATCCCATTTCAGGCACTTTGCCCACAGCTTTCTATGACGTGTTGACTCAAATGCCTATTTACTGATCTTTAAATGGTGTGCGAGTACCTCCCTCCGCCCTCCCCACCAATATCCCCCCCCCCCAAACACACAACGCAGGAGAAGTGAGGTCTAGATTTCAACTACTCTCTGTTGCACTCCACCCCAGATGACATTCTGGTCTTCTTCTTCTTGCGTATGGCATGCACAGCCTAAAGTTGTAGGACAACTTGTTTTATTTTTATCTTATTTGATTGCGCACGCCAGGTTGATTGCATTCGTCGAAACAGGACAAGATTGCAATCTCCCACCCCGACATACTGGTGAATTTCCTCTACACCCTCTCCACTGCTATCATGTAGAAATCAAAACTCTATGATATTGGCCTGGCAAATATTTGATAAAGATGTGCCATCACCTCCCTGCTCATATGTCCCATGTCCTGGTTAGTGATGCAAAGACAGCACAGACAGATAAACTGAAGATGATGTCATATGGGATACTTTGCATCACTAACCAGGACATGGGATATATGATCAGAGTTTCTCCAGCATTTTTAGTCGCCCTTGGTATACAGGTCTGTAGATCCATGCGACTAAAAATGCTGGAGAAACTCAGCGGGTGAGGCAGCATCTATGGAGAGAAGGAATAGGCGATGTTTCGGGTCGAGACACTTCTTTAGACTGAGGTCCCTCTGTTCCTCGTTACCCTCTCATTCTCTTTCATTGATTGTGTATTTCGTGGCTCATGCATGAATGTTGTTCAGCTCTTGCTGCCTGAGCACAAGGAGTTATAAATGGAGGTAATTATGGTGCAATTATCAGCAAATTCTTTTCAAGGCTTGAAAATAGGAAGATCACTGATGAAACAGCTGGTCATGGTTGAGCCTGGGTGGTTGATGGTCAGTATGGATTTGATGGGCCAAAGGAGTCCATCTGGATCTCCCTTTGACTCGGTGATTCTATACTGGAGAGATTAGGTACAGGAGTTTAACTTCGTACATAAGGATGCCATTCACAGGGTATAGAATCGAAAGCCAAAGCAGATCAGGCAAGGGTCATTCTGTGCTTTAAAAACATGTCAATTTATGAAACATGTTTCATGATCACAGCCAGTTAAATATTTTTAATTTGTTCAGCAACAATTGCCCAAAAGAAAAGGAATGTTGAACATTCAATATGTTTGCAGATGAAGGGGAGAGCCCCCACCCTTCAACCTGGTCAGGAGGAGCTTGGCACTTCTTCATCTCAGCGAAATGTATAAAATTCACAAGAGACCTGAAGGGCAAGTTCAGGGTTGATATTTCCCTTGGCTGGGGTGTCTAGAACTAGGCATCAAAGTCTAAAAGCAGGGACAGAGATGAGAAGAAATGTCTTCACTCTGGGGCAATGAATCTTAGGAATTATCTACACAAGAAAGGGCAGACACTGAGTATATGCAAGAGAGTGATCAATGTTTTTTGAATATTAGTGAATAAGGGGATAGTGCAGGAAAGTGGCATTGAGATAAATGGTATTGAACGGTGGAGCAAGCACAAGGGGCTGAATGACATTCTCCTGCTGCTTCTGCCTGTGCTCCAATGTTCTTTGAAATAGACCAAGGGGTCATTTGCATTCTTTTGCACACATTAAATAAAAATGTGATCAAAATGCATCATCCATCAATGAAACCAAGCCGCTGGGCATTTAGTGGCACAGAATTAAACTAGCAGAGTATTGTTCCATGTTCAAGGCTGCAAAACTCAAATTACTTTGCTCATTATTTACTTCTACTGGAAAACATACCAGTTAGAAGCAATTAAATTACCCATCTCGAGCTGTTGAATAATTTGTTCACAAAATGGCAGTCATAAACCGAATCTAGTACATTGATAAATGTAAAACATTTATATAGTCAAGAGGTAACATGGATAAGAAAGGTATATGGAGCAAAAGTGGGCAAATGGGACTAGTTTAGACAGGGCATCTTGGTCAACGTGAACAAGTTGGAACCTGTTTCCGTGCTGTATCTCTATGAAGTAATAAGAGGATTTCCATGTATGGGCGAGGAGTTTAGAAAAGGTAAGGTTACTCAGCCTTTCAGGGTACAGTTCCACAGTTCACGGCTGGTAGTGTTCCGATCAGGAGGAACTTCACGCAGAGGTTTTTAAAGTTAGTGGATGTTTTTTGCATTTATCACTCAGGGGAGCGAAGTACAAATAGAAGATGAGAGACACAAATTGCTGAAGTAACTCAGCGGGTCAGGCAGCATCTCTGGAGAAAGGAATAGGTGATGTTTTTAAAGAAGGAACTGCAGATGCTGGAGAATCGAGGGTTACACAAAAAGCTGGAGAAACTCAGCGGGTGCAGCAGCATCTAAGGAGCGAAGGAGATAGGCGACGTTTCGGGTCGAGACCCTTCTGAAGAAAAGTCAGCCAGTTAACAAGATTCATCCGGTTTTGCACCTGAATACAGTTGACCGCCTCAAAAGGGTGCTCCAAGTGGGTGTATAAAAAGGAAGGCAGAGTCTAGTGGAGTGGCCTGTTAGGAGTGGCTGTGTGGAAGTTTAAGTGAGGGGTAAGTGTGAGGCTTTTAATGGCCCCCAAATAGTCAACGGAAATTAGAAGGAAATAAGGTTGTCATGTTAGGGGGTTCTAACTTTCCCAATATTGACTGGAATTGCAATAGTGTCACGGGCTTGGATGGGGTGGAAATTGTCAAATGTGTGTCTTACAATGGCCTGTTTCCTTTATCACTGATACTTTTTTGCATATCTTTCATTCATAGTTCTTTATCTCTCCACACCACCATCTATATCTCTCGTTTCCCTGATCCCTAACCAGTCTGAAGAAGGGTCTCGACCCGAAACGTCGCCTATCTCCTTCGCTCCTTAGATGCTGCTGCACCCGCTGAGTTTCTCCAGCTTTTTGTGTAACCCCCAGGTGATGTTTTTAGTTGAGACCCCTTCATCAGATGAGATGCTGTTTAGGCTTGCAACAGGCCGCATTGTAGCAATGCAGGAAGCCACAGATAGATCAGTCAGAGTGGGAGGGAGGAGGGAAATTAATGTGGAATATCCTGTGGATTGAGCTCAAGTGCTCTTAAAGTGATCACCCAATCCGTGCATGGCTTCTCCATTGTGAAATTGATCACACTTCACTGGATTGGAATAAATGCAAGTAAATGGCTGTTTCACCTAGAATGAGTGTTTGGGTCCCTGGGGAAGGAAATAGATGTGGATCAAAGGGTGAACCAGCAAGTTGTGATGGGAACAATCCCAAATGTTAAGTGTGAAGGGTTGGGGAATATGTGTCTGCTAACGGAATCATGTTGAAGCTGGCAGACATTGCAAAGGATGACCCATTAAATGCTGAGGCTGGTGGACTGGAAGCTGAGGCCCAGAGGAACTCGTTTCTTGCGGCACGGTGACGCAGCGGTACAGTTGCTGCTTTACCGCGCTCGCAGTCCTGGTGACCCGGGTTTGATCCCGACTATGGGTGCTGTCTGTACGGAGTTTGTACGTTCTCCCCATGACCGTGTGGGTTTTCTCCAAGATCTTTGGTTTCCTACCACACTCCAAAAACGTACCGGTTTGTAGGTTAATTGGTTTGGTATAAGAGTAAATTGTCCCTATGGTGTGTGTAGGATAATGTTAATGTGCGGGGATCGCTGGTCGGTGTGGACTCTGTGGACGGAAGGGCCTGTTTCCGCGCTGTGTCTCTAAACTAAACCAAACTAAACTTGCTCTGTCCAGGGGAGAGTGAGTGAGAGCACAGGTGTGGGAGATAAAAACGCAAGCTCCCTGAGTTATTTCACATTTACGTTGATGATACGGTGGAGGGAACAGACTACAAATATTCAAATTTGCTGATAACATTAAAAGAGATGGACAGCCATGGTGTAATGAGGATATTGTGACTCAGCGATGGGTCAGATAGAGTCTTTGGGAAGACATGGAGTTGAATGCGGTGATGGGAAAGCAAAAAGCTACTATCTGAATGGATGAGGACTGCAAACAAATGAAGTCCTGTGGGACCTAGGTATTTTTGTTCATGAATCACTAAAAGTTGACAGGGAACAAGAGATTAGGTGTGCAAGTGGTATATTGGTCTATTAGTCTATTGCAAAAGGGTTGTTGTTTAGAAAAGGGGAAGTTATGTCACAATTGTACAGGGCTTTAGTCGGTCACATCTGGAGTACAGCATAATGTTGGTCATTTTAGCAGGAGGCCGTCTAAATAGATTCAACAGGCTAATTCTTAGGATTAGAGGGTTCTAAAGAGAAACGGAACACGTTGGTTCTGCAAAGGTTGGCGTTGAAGAATGAAGGGTGAAACATAAAATTCTAAAATGGCTTGACAGGGTGAATATTGGTATATTTCCACAAGTGAGAGAATCCTGGCCCAGGGAACTTAGTTTCAAGATATGGGCTGGTTCTTTAAAACTGAGAAATGTAGGGAATTATTCTTGCAGTGGGTAATGAATCTCTGGAAATCTCTGCCAGAGTTGTGGACACCAGCATGTTCATCCTCCTGCAGAGGATGCAGGATTCATCTGCATCGTCATCTGCAGGAGGATCTTCTGCATATACTCCACACAGGATCTGTGGAGATCCGCTCTCCACAGTCAGGGAAGATCTGACGATCCACGATCATGTCTTCATTGATGGGTTGATAGTGCAGAGTGTCAATAACGTCAAGTTCTTGGGCGTGCATATCTTTGAAGCATTGTCCTGGACTCCGCATACTGATGCAACCATGAAGAAAGCCCATCCATGCCTCTACTTTCTCTGAGGATTGTGAAGATTCAGTATGTCAATGGATACTCTAGAAATTCTACAGTAGAGAACATACAGTATTAACTGGTTGCATCATGGCCTTATTTGGCATCTCAGACACAAAGGAGCAAAAGAGATTACAAAGAGTGGTGGACATTGCCCGGGCTCTCATGGGTACTGTCCTCCCCATGGTTAAAAGGATCAATAGGTGGTGCTGGATCAGAAAAGCAGCTGATATCATCAAAGACCCACACCACCCTGGCAATGCTCTCATTTTACTCCCACCATTGGGAAAAGGGTATAGGAAGCTAGACTTGACAACTAAGTTCAAGATTAGCTTCTTCCCAACAACCATCAGGCTCTTCAACACTCACAACCTCGACTGTGAACTATAGACAGTCTTTGCTGCACTAAGGACTTTGGGGTATTTCACACTAGTATGGGTGTTATTAATTTATAGAATATTTCTTTGTTATATATTATCTGTGTAGTGCATTTACATGGCCCGCTGTATTGCTGCAAGTAAGAATTTTATCAATTTGTTGTCGGTTCTTAAGACAATTAAACACTCTTGACTTTTGATTCCCTTGTGGGGCTGTCAGGAGATGAGCCTTGATTAGGCCAGCATTTGTAGAGGAGTGGTGGATGACTGGAGTGACATGTCCTGGTGGGGGAATCAGAGCTGGTCCAGGACATTAAATCATTTGTGACGAAAGGACACAAAATGCTGGAGTAAATCAGTGGGTCAGGCAGCATCTCTGCAGGATGTGGATAGGCGACGTTTCAGGTCAGGATGCTACGTCAGACTTTTCTGAATGATTTGTGACTATAGGTTAAATTGACTTTTAATCGCATAATGCTCAAATAAAAGCACTATGCACTCCAATTTCCAGACACTATTCTTCTATCCTTCCAGCTAAATTAAACATTTATTATTCAATCGGTAAGGCAGGTTTGTTTGCTCGGGCAGTTCTGCTGAGTGCAATCATCTGAACATATAAACAGCCTTGTACAAACAGTTAATTTACAATTGTTAAATTATCCATTTCTATGGCATAATAAGGCCAAGATGTACAAATAATTTACAGATTCCATTTTCCTCTTTTATTTGATGTTAAAAAGTCATTTTATGAGCTGATTAATATTGATAAAATTCAATGCATTAATAAATCCTCAAGTAGCAGTTTAACACCACCAGATTAGACACTTCAGGATAAAATCCACTCACTTAACTAAGTTTTTAATGAAGGATCAAGTCTCGGTCACAGTTTTGTGCCACAGAATCTATATAGTTTCAGGGTGACCTGGACAGGTTGAGTGAGTGGGCAGATGAATGGCAGATGCAGTATAATATAGATAAATGTGAGGCTATACATTTTGGCGGCAAAAACAAGGGGGCAGATTATTATCTCAATGGGGTTAGGTTAGGTACGGGGTCGGTGCAGCGAGACCTGGGCGTCCTTGTACACCGGTCACTGAAAGTTGGCTTACAGGTACAGCAGGCAGTGAAGAAAGCTAATGGAATGTTGGCCTTCATAACAAGAATATTTCAGTATAGAAGTAAAGAGGTTCTTCTGCAGTTGTATAGGGCTCTGGTGAGATCACATCTGGAGTATTGTGTACAGTTTTGGTCTCCTAATTTGAGGAAGGACATCCTTATGATTGAGGCAGTCCAGCGTAGGTTCATGAGATTGATCCCTGTGATGGCGGGACTGTCATATGAGGAAAGATTGAAAAGACTAGGCTTGTATTCACTGGGGTTTAGGATGAGGGGCTATCTCATAGAAACTTATAAAAGGACTGGACAAGCTAGATGCAGGAAAAATGTTCCCAATGTTGGGCGAGTCCAGAACCAGGGGCAACAGTCTTAGAATAAAGGGGAGGTAATTTAAGACTGAGGTGAGAAAAAACTTTTTCACCCAGAGAGTTGTGAATTTATGGAATTCCCTGCCACAGAGGGCAGTGGAGGCCAAGTCACTGGATGGATTTAAGAGAGAGTTAGATAGAGCTCTAGGGGCTGGTGGAGTCAAGCGATATGGGGAGAAGGCAGGCACGGGTTATTGATAGGGGATGATCAGCCATGATCACAATGAATGGCGGTGGTGGCTCGAAGAGCCGAATGGCCTCCTCCTGCATCTATTTTCTATGTTTCCAGTTGGAGTTTGCAAGAGTGAAGATGAGCATGACATTTTTGTGCATGTATAAGATCAGGGAGGTAGAGACTGAGAGTGCCCCAGTAGACTGTCAGTTGGTATGTATTCAGCGTTGCTTGGAAGGGATTTGTGGTGCAGCATTCACCTGAAGTAAACTTAATGCCTTCAGTTATGCAATTGTTCTCAAACTGTCAAAGACAAGCGATGTGTCTGAAAACACATTGACAACCAATGCCACACAGTATGTGTGGGGGTGTGATGGTTGCAGTGGGTGGATGTGATAGGTGAGGAGGGGCAAGAGGAGGTGGAATGCGTGGGCTTGGGTGCTGGTGGGCGGGGGGACATGGTATGGGGTGGATTGGAGTTTGGTGGAGTGAAATGATGTGGGAAAAGGCACTGTGGGGAGTAGGTGGTGTAGGTTGGAGAATGGAATGACTTGAGGTGATGGATTGGAATTGGGTCAGCTGGATTAAAATTAGGGGAGAAGGAATGTTATGGATTGGAATGTAGTAGGTGAGGGTTGGCATGAAGGATGGTGTGTGGCGATATGAGCTGAGGTACAATGGGATAGGATAGGGAATGTTTGGGTGTGGTGGGTACTTTGGGACAATGTGGGGAGGGTTTGAGGTGTGGTGGGGTAGGATGGTGTGGGATTCAATGGCAGATGTTGAGTGCAGAGGGGATATGGCTGATCTTGGGTACATTAGGGTGTGCTTGAGTGAGGTTGAGAGGAATGGAGTGTACTTGGCTGGTATGGGATGGAATTAGGTGAGTTTGGAATGGGTTCTAGAGGGATGGTTGGGGATAGACAAGGTGGAGAGGGTTGATTTTGTTGTTTTGGGTAGGAAGCAATGGGTTGAGAAACCATGTAACCGATGTAGCCCAGTTAACTATTGAATAAATAGGTCCGCAGACATCATTTTTAATTTCAAACTTGTGACCTGGTTAGTAATCATTGGTTGCCTTATAATAGAATTTTAACAATGTTAAAGCACTATGAATCAATGAGTAAACCTCAGTTGTTATTATTATGTCCATCCACAACTCGGGAATAAACTAGTTAGGATGAATTATTCAAATAACTTGACGATGAGGGGTTTAGGTAAGTTGAAATGGTTGAACAACTTGGGGACACAAAGAACTGCAGGTGCTAGTTTAAAAAAAAAAGACAGAAAGTGATGAAGTATCTCAGTGGGTCAAGCAGCATCTCTGGAGAACATAGACTGGTGACATTTTGGGTTGGGAAGGGTCCCGACCCAAAATATCACCTGTTCATGTTCTCCAGAGATGCTGCCAAACCCGCTGAGTTACTCCAGCACTTTGTGTCTTTTTTTGAATAAGGTGGAGATGCCTTTAGACCAGAGCAACTTAAAAGGAAATTATATATTTTTTCAAAATAATGAAGAGTTTTTGAAAGAATAAACAGAAACAAACTATTTGCCTTGGCAGGTCCGTCAGTGGCACATGTGCGGATTTAAGATAATTGCCACAAACCCAGGAGGGAGATGTGAATTGATAATAATCTGGGCTGTGATGAAGAGGTGGTGAAAGCAGATTCCATGCTTTCAAAAAAATTCCAAAAGGGAGTTTCAAAATTGAAAGTATCATTTGTGGGTTGTGAAGAAAGAATGGCAGGCTGAGGCTGATTAGATCGCTCCAACAAACATCTGGTGCAATGGGGCAAATCTGCCTCCCAGACTGTAGTAGCCCATGATTTGCTGGTTTCAGTTTCAGCGATCATCAAATAGTTATAACCACAATCAACTGCAGACAACAAAATGATGGTGCTTAGTACAGTTGAGAAGTTACGTTCTTATTTTCTCTTACTCTAATCCTCAAACTCCAATCGTCTTTATCATTCAAATTATTTCTGATCAATTTGGCTTACCTAGATGGAGATGTGATGGACATCTTAATAATGAACCATGTCCAGTAGTTAAGACATACCATAAGACTGGGAATAACACTCGCAATTTGAACTCAAAGTAGGCCCATCAAGTAGCTTGTGATCTAAAAGGATAGAGCACTTTGCTCTGCGTGCTTATTTTGTTCCTGGCAGTTTGAAATAAACAAAGCCAAAACATAATATGCAGAAATGAACATCCAATATTCTAGACATGCGCATCTGTGAGTTTTTGAAAATGGGCATTGTCTGTGGATGTCTGAGGTCTCTAGACTCAGAGTGCACACACAAATCAAGGAACTAAATAAATCCTTCATGATCTTACCTAACCTCTCACTACCACCATATGGAGAATCTCTCACTGTAGACTGAGCAACTAATGGTGTCTTAAATAATGTCCGTCTGAAGAAGGGTCCTGACCCAAAACGTTGTCTGTCCATTTCTTCCACAAATGCTACCTGACCCATTGAATTCCTCCAGTATTTAATCTTTTGCTCAAGCTTCCAGCACCAGCACTTCCTTGTGTCTCAATGTCTTAAATTAAATCGGTTCATGTCAAATTTAAGCTTTTCTTTTGAAATGGATGCCCACAATGTGAATTAACTAACTCGGTCTTGACAAGTCAAGGCACCAGTTAATGCACTAGCAATTACTTATAATTTTAAAATCATAACTTAAAGCTATACCTGACTTGCCAATAGGCTCAAGCAGGCATATTCAAAGTTATCTAATGGCTTGAATAATAAATCATTACTGCAAACACTGGCTTAAGAAATATTTAAGAGATGCAATTTAACATACGTATTAATTAAAATGATCTGATTTTAAGCATTCATTTTAGCTGTGATTTAGGATGATTAAAATGGTGAGATTTATAAATGGTTAGATCCCTAAACTGCTGATAAGCTAATTGCATGAAATAACTAATGTTTTAATCGGCTCGGTGTCTGCATATGAATGAATAAGATTATAGGCCAAGTATGTACATAAACAAGGAATTTGCCTTGGTGCTCCGCTCGCTAGTAACAACACGATTATAAGAATTACACAATTGAATGACCCAATAAGAATGACAATTAATTACATATAGTAACAATTAAGAATGACACATAAAACATTAAACATTAATAATAAAACATTACAATTTAAACATGTGAATGAAATACCAGAGAAAAACAAGGCTACAAACTTTTGGTTATTGAGTAGAGCTACTTCTTGTAGAAAAAAACTGTTTTTATGTCTGGCTGTGGCGGCTTTGACATTCCGGAGTTGCCTTCCAGAGGGAAGTGATTCAAAGAGTTTGTGGCCAGGGTGAGAGGGGTCAGAGATGATATTACCTGCTCGCATCCTGGCCCTTGCAGCGTACAGTTCGTCAATGGGGGGGGAAGGTTGCAGACAACAACCTTCTCAGCTGATCGAACGATTTGTTGCAGCCTCCGGATGTCGTGCTTAGTGGCTGAGCTAAAGCAGACCATGATGGAGAAGGTGAGGACAGACTCTACGATGGCCGTATAGAATTGGACTGCCGCAGGAAGTACATCCTCGGTTGTGCCTTTTTGGCTGTGGAGTCGATGGTGGCCCCCCCATTTCAGGTCCATGGAGATGATGGTTCCAAGGAACTTCAAGGACTCCACAGATGTGACTGTGGTGTTGTTGATGGTGAGTGGAGTGAGGGGAGAGGGAACTCTTTTAAAGTCTACTATCAATTCCACTGTCTTAAGACCATTGAGCTCCAGGTTGTTACCAGTGAATAATAAGTTCCAGATGTTCTCTAATTGTGGCTTTATGAACTGTGTGCTGGAGTCAATCTCTGTCATTCCCAAGAATGTTGTCAATGGATTCTGGAGCATTTTATTGATGAACCTCCTTTGGCAGCGAGACTATTTGTTCCATATTTGTGTCAGCGGAAGACTCTGCGGCACCGTGGGCCTCGTGGTCGATGAGCGTGAGGGGGGTGAGGAAGACAATGAGACCCAGGGTGGGGGGCCAACATAAAGAACAATGGGGGGGGGGGGTGGGCACTCTAGTTTAGAATCCTCTGCCCAGGGGATAAATGTGTGTGTGTGTGTTTGTTTGTTCATTTGCGCTGTGCAAATGGCAGCCAGCCAACAGTCGCTTGTCTTTTTCTTTTTGCTTTCACTTTTAATTTCAATTATTTGTGTACTTCGTGTGTTGTGACTGTCGACAGGCCAATTTCCTTCCGGGGATGAATAACGTTTTGTCGTATAGAATCGTATGTGGATATTCGATTCCAGTTAAAGCCTCATCCTGCAAAAGGGAAAATATGTTTGTTAGAGCTCATCAGGGACACATGGACCTGTAGTTGTCATGGTAACCTTCATTGGCCAAACATCTTCAACTACTGTGTTACAAGTGGGAACATTCACTTGCAATTATGCGTGGGTCTGTTCTCTTTCCTTTAGCCTATAGACATTCTTTAGAAACAGGCTCTCGGCCCGCCGAGACCGCACCAACCAGCGATTACACATACACTAGCACTATCGAACATACTAGGGATAATTAACAATTTTTTACTGAAGCCAATTAACTTACAACCCTGTATGTCTTTGGAGCATGGATGGAAACCGGAGCACCTGGAGAAAACCCACATGGTCAGAGAGAGAACGCATAAACTCCACACAGACAGCACCTGGATCGAACCCGGATCTCTGGTGCTGTAAGGCAGCAGCTCTACTGCTCAACGCGCAAGGTAACAAAGCAGAGTATGGGTCTGAAGAAGGGTCCTGACCCGAAACGTCACCTATCCACGTTCTCCAGGGTTGCTGCCAGACCTGCTGAGGTACCAGTTCCTTCCTTCTATGGTGGAATATGACTGCATGCAAAACATTCAGCCTTGGACTGGAGCAAAAAACAATCACACCAAGCCTTACAAATGAGAGATAGCGTAAAACTAGGAACGGAGTGGGAAAGATTGGTTGAGGAGGATCAGCGGCTTTTTCCTGGCCTAACACCTTTACCTGTTCCTCTCTCCTTGACTGTTTGAGTCACCATTCCTGCAATCACCATCTTCCTCCACCTCCCCCAAGTGTGAACACAAGCTCACCAACATGATTCCCCCCACCCGCTCATACTCACCCCTAAGCCCTTCTGACCAAAACCCCTTCAGAAGTCGATCTTCCTTGACCTCATCTGCTGAACCTCAAATCCTCCTACCCTCCACCCCACAAACCTGAACCCCAACATCTCCTGAAGATGCCTTGCCTCAACACCTTTGTCCACAGTCCACCTAGACCTGACCAGCTGCAAGGAAAGCAAATGTCAATAATGAATGCACAGAGGGCAGCACTAAATAATCTCCCACAGTCCAGCAGTCAGTGGTGGATCAGAGCAGAGCAGGGTTAAGTCTGACGGAGAGAGAACCAATGCCTCCCATGATTGTATCAGCGGGTGCAATTACATTTTGGAATCATTTCCTTGGCAACACTTAGTGAATCGAAAGTGGGTGCCTATTTCACAATTATCTTTTTGTAAGCAGAATGACAAACATCTCCAACAGGACAGCTTGCAGTACGTATTAATTATATTACAGAATATATATACAGATTTGGAGATCTGTGAAAGTCACCCTGACTCCTAGTTAGCAGATTAGGACATTTAGAGTAATACTTTATCCTGCAAAAAAAATAATGGTAAATGTGTGCTGAATGGCTGGTATCATAATGTATCTGGGATCAGTGCTAAATTTAACATGGAAATGTTACAGCACTGAGAGAGGCCATTCGACTCATTAAATGTCCTGACCTGAAATGCTGTTACCATCCCTCCCCACAGATGTTGCCTGGCCCGCTGAGTTCCTACAGCAGTTTGTTTATGTGCAATACTAATGGAGTTGTCCCTCTACCCAACCTTCTCCCAAGAGAGTAGTAATTCTTTCCTTTTGAAGTGTTTAGCCCGTTCTTATTGAGTTATGCAGCATGGAAACAGGCCCTTTGGCCCAATTCACCTATGCTGAACAAGAAGCCCATCTAAGCTAGCACAATTTTCCCGTGTTTGACTCGTATCCCTCTGTTTTCTATCACATGGTTAATTTTCTATCCACACTGTTAAAGCAACAATTCCGTGGCCTTCAATTGAATTTGCCTCCACTATTCCCCTTGAGAATCCTAAACATTCTCTGTGTAAAAAATAATGTTTCCTCTGCTATCTATATTACTAAAAGTAAGATCTTGACCACTTCATGTTTTCCTGTTTCATGATTTTTGAAAAAACGCTGCCACTTACGGCTGTGATTTTTGGCCATCTTACTCAGTCCCCCTCCGCTGCACAGGACAAGAGGATTTTTCCCATTGATGAAAAATAAAAGAGTTATTAATGTTTAAAAAATGTTGACATTCTCTCTGCTGCCGCTGCTGGTGGAGAGGGTGGGACTATAAAACCCGGAAGTGTTGTGCCTCAATCAGTCTCTGCAAGATGGAGGAAGTGAGAGGGTCACGTCTCTCTGGGCTCTGAATAACACTGAACACATGTCTACTCAACTGTGAGTGCCCTTAATGTGGCTTGAAAATGATAAAGTGGTTGCTTTGAAATACTGCACTGCAAATGGTTGTGGGTGGTAGTGGTGGTAACTACTTTGAAATGCTGCACTGCAAATGGTTGTTGGTGGTGGTAACAGCTTTGAAATGCTGCACTGCAAATGGTTGTTGGTGGTGGTAACTGCTTTGAAAT
Source organism: Raja brachyura (assembly GCA_963514005.1). The sequence goes on from OY740812.1 coordinate 12,360,391, forward strand.
GCTGCACTGCAAATGGTTGTTGGTGGTGGTAACTGCTTTGAAATGCTGCACTGCAAATGGTTGTTGGTGGTAGTAACTGCTTTGAAATGCTGCACTGCAAATGGTTGTTGGCGGTGGTAACTGCTTTGAAATGCTGCACTGCAAATCGTTGTTGGTGCTGGTAACTTAACAACTTCCTGTTTGCATTGTATATTGATTTTAGATAAAATGCTACCACTTGCAGCTGTGATTTTTGGTGATCTTACTCAGTCCCCCTCCGCTCATCAGGTGCAGAGGATTCTTCCCATCAATGAAAAATAAAAGTGTTATTAGTGTTTTAAAAAATGTTGTGAATCTCTCTCCTGTCAATCACGCCATGAAAGCCATGCCCCTTCAGCGGGGAGGGATTATACATCCGGAAGTGTGGGTGTGGCTCAGTCTCTGCAAGATGGGGGAGGGAGAGGTCACGACTCTGTCTGAGCTGTGAATCAACTGAACACACTGAATGTCTACTGAACTGTGAGTGTGGTGTTTATGTGGTGTTTTGTGTGGTTTTATGGTGGTTTCACCCTGCTTAAAATGGTATGAAACTGCATTTGAATGTGGTTGCCTTGCACCCTGCATGAAAAGTTATGAAACTGCATTTGAATTTGGTGGCCTTGCACCTTGCATGAAATGGTATGAAACTGCATTTGAATTTGGTGGCCTTGCACCCTGCTTGAAATGGCATTAAACAGGACTAGCATTTGGTGGCCTTGCACCTTGCTTGAACTGGCATGAAACTGCACTTGAGTTTGGTGGCCCTGCACCCTGCTTGAAGTGGTATGAAACAGCACTTGAATTCAGTGGCCTTGCACCCTGCTTCAAGTGGTATGAAACTGCAATTTTATTTGGTGGCCTTGCACCCTGCTTTAAATTGAATTTCAAGGAATAGCCGTGAGTCAACTGCTCGCCCACCAGCCGTGAGTAAGCTGCCAGCACATCAGGCTTGAGTGACTGAGCTGTCACCCCAAGAATCCATTTGGCCCACAATGTCAATACCAGCCCTCTGGAAACCAGTCCCTTCAGCCCACAATACTCATACTAACGCTCCAGAAAGCGCCCCCCCCCCCCCCCCCCCACTGGCCACCAATATTGGAATTGGTGGAGAGGTGGAATATTGCGTTGGGGGACCAGCCCTCCCGTGTGAACATGGGACCCAACGTGTCCCACTTAGTCCAGTTTCTTATATTGTTCCACTCATTTTTATTTCTGTCCTCCGGGTTCTGTTCCTTCATTGTGAATGGTTTCACACTGTCTACTGTGTCTAACCTTGCATGACATTATACACCTCCTTCTGATCTTATATTCCCAAGAGGACAATTCCAGCTTTTCCGGTCCCTCGCTGTAATTAAAGTCCCTCTTCCCCAGAAACATTCTTGCTAATTTCTTCTGCACCCTCTCAAGAGCCTTCACGTTGATCCTACAATCCAGCACCTAGTACCTATTATATATACTAAACCCATGCTTTGTGAAAGGTAATCTTGACTTCCTCCCCCTTGTACTTATATGGCTTTTTATAAAGCCCAGGATCTTTTATACCTTGTTTTAACCTGCCACTTAAAAAAAAATAAATGTACTGACAGATCTCTATTCCTGTACCCCTTTTACAGCAGTGTCCTCTAGTTTATATTGCCTCTCATCCATCTTTCGTCCAAAATATGACACAGCATATTTTGCTACATTAAATTCCATTGCCATCAACTTGTCTCTATCTTCCCCAAATCTATTACAACCTTCCTCATACTTCATCACACTTCTAATTTTGTTTCTTCTGTGAATCTGTAAGTTGTATCATGCCACATTATCAAACAATATTAAAAAAACAGAGCTCCTTTTATTGACTCCTGGGGAGGACTACTGGACACTTCCCTTCAATCCAAAACACAATTTGTAACCGTTGCTCCCTCTTTCCCATCAGTTGATCATTTTCTAACCATATTGCCACAGCAATAGGTCGGCACAGTGGTGCGGCGGTAGAGTTGCTGCCTTAAAGCGCCAGGGACCTGGGTTTAATCCTGACTACAGGTGCTTGTCTGTACAGAGTGTGTGGGTTCTCACCGTGTCCTGCATGGGTTTTCTCCAGGATCTTCGGTTTGCTCCCACATTCCAAAGATGTACAGGTTTCAGGTTAATTGGCTTGATATAATTGTAACTTGTCCCTAGTGTGTGTAGGATAGCGTAAGTGTGCAGGGATCACTGGTCGGCATGGACTTGTTGGACCCAAGGGCCTGTTTCCATGCTGTATCCTTAAACTAAAAACTAAACTAATCTCTATTCTATGAGCTTTAGTCTTGAATGCCAAGCCTTTTTTGTTGTATTTGCCAGAGTCTATTTGAAGGCTTACACTAAATTAACTGCATTTTTCTCAATATCCCGTTGATTTCCAGATCAACCAACTCTGAAGTTAATTAAAGATAATTTGCCAATAAATTATCTATCTGTCCCTGATTCTTTTATCTGGAAGCTTTCCCATCACTGGACTGAAGTTACTTGATTTATCAACTCCATCTATACTTTACTTCAATTTAGACATACAACGTGGAAACGAGTCCTTTGGACGACAGAATCCGCGCTGACCAGTGATCACCCTGTACAATAGCACTATCCTACACACTAGGGACAATTTACAATCTACAGAAGCCAGTCAACCTACAGACCTGTACATCCTTAGAGTGTGGGAGGAAACCAGAGCACCCAGAAAAAAACACATGGTCACAGGGAGAACATACAGGCTCCATACAGACAACACCTATAGTCAAGATCGAATCTGGATCTCTGGTGCTGTAAAGCAACAATTCTACCACTGCACCACTCTGTCACCGATGTTTAAAACTTATTTGTGACATTTATTATTGTCAGGTTTTCAGGCACCACCACTGTCTCGACAGATTATGTTGGATACCTCCACAATTTCTTTCTTCCATCTGCCAGCAATCAAGAATGCATCTCATGTTGACAGGGCGATTTATCCTCTTTAAGATCAGAGGGCTTTCCTGCACCTCTTCTTCAACGATTTTCAGCCCACTTAGTATCTTAACCATCTTCCTTTGCGAAGAATCGTATAGCATCTTATTCCTTGGTAAAGACCAATAGTTAACGATGTGATGAAATAACAATGCAGACTGGATGTTGTCCGATCCCAGGGACTTTGCTGTATGTAATGATCTCAGCTGTTTGTTGATCTCCCATGGAGTGAACCAAATTGGCTGGAGACTGACTTCTGTGACGGCTGGAACCTTACGAAGAAGCTGAGTCGGTGCATCTACTCAGCGCTTCTGGCTGAATGGAAACATGGTGCTTGATTTTAAATTCTGTTGTCATCCAGAGTGCTCTGGCTTTGGCCCACCAGACAGTTATCTCATCCCAAAAGGATTCTGATGGTTCAATTACAGTGTTGGCAGTCGCTTTTTGATTCCAATTTATCCAGGCCAAGCCTGTTCTCATCTTACTTACTGTATGCTGACCATTCTCCAATGCAATATTGAGACACAGGGGATCTGTGAAGTCTAAAGAAGGATTGTGACTTGACATGTCACGTGGCCCACTTGAAATGCCTAGTCCACTAAATTCCTCCAGGGTTTGCGTTTTGCTCTGATGCACCATGCTTATTGTTACATCTTTACCCATAGACGTTAGTGAAGTGGTGCAGTTAGTAGAGCCGCAGCCTCGAAGCTCCAAACTCAATCCTGATCTTGGCTGTGTCTGTGGAGTTTGCACGTTCTCTTTGTGACCACTTGGGTTTCCTTTGGGTGCTCCAGTTTCCACCCACATTTTAAAGATGTGCTGGATGGTAGATCATTTGGCCACAAAAAGTTGTCCGGGGAAAGTTAAGGAGAACATGAACTGAATGAAATTGGATTAATATAGGGTGAGTGTAAATGGTGGTTATAGTGTGTACTCAATGCGCTGAAGGTCATTGTTCTAGTACTCTGTGGCTCTATAATGCAGCTGAGTATTTTGATCAGAAATGTTACTGATGGACATGTGCATTGAGGTGTTTGTGTCATTGTCCCCTTATTCCTTCAACTCTTGGAAGCATGGTGGCGTGCCTCACCAATATTGCACGGGCCTTTATGTGTAGCTGGGAGTCCACTAGTTTCAGCAACAAAGTGGCAGCAACTCTGTGCTTACACATGGATCCAAATATAGCACAGTATGTTGGTCTGAACATCGATCTATCCATTCCACCCACTTCTGCTGCTTGACTCACTGAATTGTTCCAGCAGATTAGTCATTGCTCCAGATTGAAGTATCTGCTTTCTCTTGTTCCTCCATGGTGCAGGATCTGGTGGCTGATGTTTCTGCTTCCTCTGCACAGAAGGCGAGAGCCACCCAGTGTCGGCAACAGAGCCTCTGACAAGGCCCTGGATTGCAGGTTCAGAGGGGATTTGGCACTGGCTAACACCGCCGTCCACCAGTTGCAAACGCTGCCATGAAGCAAGAGTTGAAGGAATAAGATTCTCCTGCCCTCTTACACTGAGCCAGCATATGAAACTGCTCCAGTGCCAGGGCCTTGGCTAATGTCCAGCAGTCAGCTAGCTCATGTTATGGTGCATCTAATGCTGGACCATCTAAGCCCACAGTTGTTTGAGCCAAGCTTCATGGACATCTGCAGCCTCCTTCACCACAATGAAACCTTCCAACAAACTGGGGGTGTGTTGTGTAGGATGAGCTGGACAGGAAAAGGCAATGGAAGACATTGGAAGTTTGCACATGGATGATTGACCAACACATGTTTAATTCATATAGTTTAATGTGTAAATAGGTTTAGCACATTGATGTTGTTCAGCCTTGTGTTCATCACGAGTGCTTAGTTGGCACGGGAATAGCGATGGACGTGGGATGTATTCCCTCCGGGGCCAACTTCTAATGATTTTCCCAAACCGCCCGTGGGAAGTGGGCGAGGAGCTGCTGCCTTCACTCAATGCTGTTTGGGCTGAAGGAAGTGTTGTCAGCTGGGAGGTTCCAGAACTGCCTCAGTCCTCCCAGACTAATAGCATGTTATTTCCATGTCAAAATATTTTGTTTAATTTAAGTGTTGCTCAGCAAATGGAACAGAATCCAATCAATTCATGGCTTTGCTTTTCTTAACGGCAGAGATTGAGCCTTGTCCATATGTTGGTGTGGATGGTCCTGCTGCCTATTTCGTCGATGGGTGTAAGGCAGCATCTCTACCGCTGCGCCACTCTGCCACCCTACTTAACCTGAGCCTTTGCATCAATGCAAAAGATGATTCCTACACCAGTGTTGAAAAACGAGGAGCTCACTCTCAACTCAATCCTTAGCAAACCTGAAATCAATTAGGATCCCTTTAAATGGAGCTGGTTGAGGGATGTCTTTCCTCCTGGGCTTAGTGCACGGACTGGTGCACAGAAATGCTAGATTTACCTGGATGTCTCCAACATCTACTCTGCATTCTTCCAGCATGCAACGCACACTGAGACATGCAATTTCATGTAACGAGTATCCTAGGTTTGCTGTAATGTTGCAACACCCAAACAAAATGGTGCTGACCAAATCCGTTCCCTGACAAAAATGTTATCCAACATCAGGACGCTGCACCTTATATATTGAGTTCCCACATAGCAAACTGTGCAGACCGTGAAGTAATGCAGCAGGCATCTTATTTTTGTTCTTTTATTTGAATAAAACATGAAGAATCATTTTTTTTTTTTGTTGGAATGTTTGGTCCTGAAGCTGAGGTTTGTTATGAACAGAATGTTCTTTTGCTTTTAATTTGGTTGGCGTTGGCACTGAATGTGTTTTGGCTCAATCAAAAGGCATCCTGGGGGGAGTTCCTCGTCAATTCTGATTCCCAGCAAACTTTAGAGCTGTGACTTGAGAAATGTTAAGGGCCTGTCCCACTTTCACGTCCTACTTCACGACCTCTGCCCCGTTTGCCCTAGACTTGTACTCGCAGCATGGTCGTCACAAGGTTGTAGGTAGGTCATAGGTAGGTTGTGATGATAATTGTAGGTACTCGTGGCATCAAGTAGGTCGGGGAGTTTTTCTAGCCTGATGAAAAATGCCCACAAGTAAAAAAGGTCGTGAATTAGGTCGTGAAAGTGGGATGGGCCCTTTAGGATCAGAGGAAAGCCTTTTGTTAATTACACCATCAGGAGAATGCTCTGAAGGTAAAAACAGGAACCATTCCTCAGCTCAAGCAGCATCTGTGGAGAGAAAAACAGTGTTAATGTTTCAGCTTGAATAATCTTCATCAAAGTAAGCAAAGTGAGAAAATAGTCCATTTATAAGTTGCAGAATAGGGAATGGATGGATAGGGATAAGGGAAAGTCTCTGATGGGCGCGGCCAGAGTTTAGGCTGACCATCGAACACCCATTCACACTCGTTCTATGTTATCCCTCTTTTGCATCAACGCCCTACACACTGGGGACAATTTACAGAGGCCAATTAACCTAAAAACCCCATATGTTTTTGGGATGTTGGAGGAAACCTGAAGGAAACTCATGTCATCAGAGGGAGGGTTACACAAAAAGCTGGAGAAACTCAGCAGGTGCAGCAGCATCTAAGGAGCGAAGGAGATAGGCGAGGTTTCGGGTCGAGACCCTTCTTCAGACCGGTCAGGGATCAGGGAAACGAGAGATATAGACGGTGATGTGGAGAGATAAAGAACAATGAATGAAAGATATGCAAAAAAGTATCGATGATAAAGGAAACAGGCCATTGTAAGCTGTTTGCAGTGTGAAAATGAGAAGTTAGTGCGATTTGGGTGGGGGAGAGATAGAGAGAGAAGGAATGCCAGGGCCTGAGGGCTGAGGGAGAAGTGGGAAGGGGAGGAGGCAGCCAGGGTTAACAGAATTGAGAAAATTCAATGTTTAAGCCCAGAGGATGCAGACTCCCCAAGCGGAATATGAGGTGCTGTTCCTCCAACTTACGGTGTTGCTCACTCTGGCCATGGAGGAAGCCCAGGACCAAGAGGTCGGATACGGAATGGGAGGGGGAGTTGAAGTGCTGAGCCACCGGGAGGTCGGGTTGGTTATTGGGGACTGAGCAGAGGTGTTCGGCGAAGCGATCGTCAAGCCTCCGCTTGGTCTCACCGATGTAGATCAGCTGGCATCTGGAGCAACGGATGCAGTTGATGAGGTTGGAGGAGGTGCAGGTGAACCTCTGTCAGACTTGGAAGGACTGCTTGGGTCCCTGAAAGGAGTGGATGCGGGCGGTGAAGGGACAAGTGTAGCATCTCTTGCAGTTGCAAGGGAAAGTGCCCGGGGAAGGGGTAGAGCGGGAGGGAGAATCAGAAGGAGAATGTGCAAACTCCTAGTCAATTCAATGTGCATATTTCTAAGGTGAAATTGAATCTTGTCTATATGTCTATTTTTGAGTTAGAGCCATAGAGTCCTAGAGTGATACAGTGTGGAAACAGGGCCTTCGGCCCAACTTGCCCAAACTGGCCAACATAGTTCTTATGTTATATTCTTATGTTACAAGTACAACCATGTCAACTAATTTTAAGACAGTATTTGTTCTATAGATTCACTGGCTGGAATTACCGGTAATTCCATGTGGAAGTTGCAAATTTGCTGGCTGTACTTCCCTTGAGATTTTCTAAAGTTCACCAATTCCAGATTACTTTACTGAGCCTGCTGCCAGCATGCAAACCTGCAACAGTGGCCCAGCACATGCCGAGGAATCTGACAGTTGTTTCTAACACAGAACAATGAATCCATTTATTGCAGTAGAGAGGAGGCTGAAGGACAAATGTCTTAAAAAAATTTCATTTTTTTAATCCATTCAATTTGTTTCAGATTTTCAGTTATTTGCTTGAGTGTGGAGTTAGTGTCAATACAGTGGGCCGAAATGTATGGCTGAATCCATTCAATGGTGTACTGAAGAATCTCTTGGGATTCCGGGCTATGTATTAGTGTTTCTTAGAAATAAACTTAGCAGACAGACTCAGCACTCAAGTTTCTCCACCAGAGTTGGGATAGAGGAGTTGTAAAAGATTCCCTGTTTGGGAACACCGGGATGGGATGGTGCTGCCGAGACCAGGTGTTCACATCCCCACTGTTGGGATGACACAGTCACATCACAACTAACCATTTTGACCCCGAAAAGTAGACAACCACAACCATTGGCTTTTGGCAGAGTTAGCATTCAGGAAAAGCAGGATTTGTTTTCTTAAGGACGAGGTGCATTTTAGACAATAGGTGCCATTCAGCCCTTTAAACAGCACCGCCATTCAAAGTGATCATGGCTGATCATCCCCAATCAATACCCCGTTCCTGCTTTCTCCCCATACCCCCTGACTCCGCTATCTTTAAGAGCCCTATCTAGCTCTCTCTTGAAAGTATCCAGAGAACCTGCCTCCACCGCCCTCTGAGGCAGAGAATTCCACAGACTCGCAACTCTCTGTGAGAACAAATTTTTCCTTGTCTCCGTTCTAAATGGTTTACCCATTATTCTTAAACTGTGGCCCTTGATTCTGGATTCCCCCAACATCGGGAACATGTTTCCTGCCTCTAGCGTGTCCAAACCCTTAACAATCTTATATGTTTCAATAAGATCTCCCCTCATCCTTCTAAACTCCAAAGTGTACAAGCCCAGCCGCTCCATTCTCTCAGCATATGACAGTCCCTCCATCCCGTGAATTAGCCTTGTAAACCTACGCTGCACTCCCTCAATAGCAAGTACGTCCTTCCTCAAATTAGGGGACCAAAACTGCACACAATACTCCAGGTGTGGTCTCACTAGGGCCCTGTAGAAATGCAGAAGGATCTCTTTGCTCCTATACTCGACTCCTCTTGTTATAATAAAGGCCAACATGCCATTCACTTTCTTCACTGCCTGCTGTACCTGCATGCTTACCTTCATAGACTGATGTACAAGGACCCCCAGATTTTAAGTCATGCTGATGAACACGGCATATATTTCCTTCAAAATCTGGAGCCATTCGTTTTCTGGGGTTTGAAGAAAGACAACTCTTGCCAATGAAAGGGATTGAGGTCTCTAAATACTAAAATGAATTGAATTTGCTTGAATTGAATCCATGTGCCCATTAAAAAAGCAAACAGAGATGCTACACAATCCCCTTCTGACTGAGATTTTCCATCACCCAGTATTGGTTTATTCCAGCCTAATTTCAAGTTGCTGTGCTGAAATAAAATTGTAATTTCATTGAGATCATGGCTCCAAAAAGACTCATCTTAAGCTTATTTCCTAAAGCTCTGAGGTTTCTGATCCTCGCATATTGCTTTTGTCAGTTTCTCCATACCTTTCCCTTTCCAAACCACAGTTTTTAAATTAAAAGATAGCTTCGTAACGTAGAATTGAGTGTACAACTAAGCTAGCTAGGTTGTGCCAACGAATGAGCAAGAACCACCAATGGTTTTGCTAAAGAGACAATGGCACAGACCCTTGTGGATCCCCAGACATGATTTAGTTTCATTGAGAGATACCGCATGGAAACAGGCCCTTCGGCCTACTGAATCCGTGCTGACCAGCGCTCCCCGCATGCTAGCACTGTCCAACACGCTAGGGACAATTTACAATTTTTACCAACAAACCTGCACATATTTGGGGTGTGGGAAGAAACCGGAGCACCCAGTGAAATCCACGTGATCAGGGGGAGAACGTACAAACTCCACACAGACGGCATCCGTAATCAGGATTGATCTCGGGTCTCTGGCGTTGTAAGGCAGCAAATCTACTGTTGTGCCTCCACACCATGCATTGATTGATGTTTCAATAGAAAATCTTCCAGGGAAAATGAAAAGGTTTTGTATAGCAGGAAGCCTCATAAAAAAGTGGTGCATACCAATGCAAGAAGCAACAAAGGTGGTTAATCTCTATCCAAGACTGCAAGAGTTGCGAACGCTCCAATTACATGTCGATGATACATTTAAGAACCTGTGAGCAATGAGAGATATCTTTTCTCTGTCCATTCATTTGGCAAGCTTGCTCATTGCCATTAAAAAGAGGTTCCAGAGGAGATGATGACTGAAAGGCATCAAAAAGGCACACCAACTGATGGTGTTACCCATCTCGGCATGTTAGATTCCATTGAAGTCAGTGATTTGGACGGGCTGAGATCAGTGCAAGTGATAGTAACAATCAGAGACAAATTTATTTCCCTGACCTTTTGCGCTGTTTCCTCATTTTCAATTGTTTTTAGAGTGGAACCAGATTTTGTCCATTTCTAGGTCAAACTGCCTGTAGACTGTCAATTTAATATCTGTATTTGGCTAAATTTCCTGAGTAGACATCTGCTACGTTATCTAATTTGATGCTGCCAAGGAAATCAGTCACATTGTTCCAGAACTTCCAATATTGCTCATTCCTGGGTCAACCAGATTGCAATAATGTGACTTTAGATTGCATATGAGAATTCCAGGTTCCAAATTCCTATTCTGAACACCATCTCATCTGGAACCCTAAACTATTGAGCTCATCCCTATGAATGGCCATTCTGCCCAGGCCACGATCCTCTCCTCAGTCTATGAACTCCCTGACCTTTCAATTCAACCCAGGTCTTGATTCTCCATTTCCCCCCAACTCTTTGAATCCCACCCATCAGCTGAATACCAAATGTCCATGCTCCACCATTATTCTGAATCCTCTAGTCCAACCAAGATCTACTTTCCAACACCCCCAAGGCTTACCAACCTCCAAAACTCCCAACCCAGGCTCTGATTTCACGTCCTTCACATCCAACAAGCAGCCATTAGCAGTGGGCTGGCATAATGCACTCGATTCTCACGGGATCAACCCTTTTTGGGCCAGTCCCGAATTTTCCACATGCACTGTGTGGAGCTCCAAGCAAGTGAGCAATTGGGGTTCAGGTCCTGAGTTCAGTAGAAGATTACAATGACAAGCCCATGACTGAAACGATTGGTCACTGTCATCCATCAAGTTCTTAGCAAATCTCTCTCTTGTTATATTTTTCCAGCAAATCTTTTCTACACCATCTCCAGTATCACTTTATACCTTTTTTATAACATGGAAATCAAATCACTCAGAGTACTCTAAGTTGCTGAGACAAGTTCACTTTAACTTTAACCTAACTAACCCCCCACACATCTGCTTCTTCCGATAATTCCCTCGTGCCCCCTATCACTCTGTTTGTTTCTCCCCACCCCTCACCAACTCCATCTGCCAACACCCACACACTGCCTGACCCTCTGCGTTCCTCCAACTGCTCTGCTTTTTTAATTGCAACAGATTCCAGCATCTGCATTCCCTTGTCCATTCACTGTAACTTGTTTGTATTTTTCAATGTTGTCCTTCTGGAAATGAACTTCACTACCTTGTTTGGTTCATCTATTGTGCCACCACTTTATATGATGAGTAGGTTGTGAAAACTGTTTTAAGCCACTTGAAAGGTAATAAATATACGCAGTTTCATTACATACTTCCAAACCTCATTATGCCCTGAAGTATTTAACATTCAATTGATTACCTTTGAAGTGTCACTGAGCCTGCGAGACAAATCGAGGGGCAATTGGTGCACATTAAATGGCGCATACAGGTAAGAGAGGAATTGTCTGTAGTTTACAGAAAGGGTTATATATCGTCAGACTTGAGGCATATTGAAATATATCACAAATCATTCAAAAGTGCTTGGTGAGAGATTAATTTCAAATTCTCCATTTCAAAGTGGATCAAATAAGTTAATTGTCAGCAAAATCCAGATAATGCCAACATATGTTGAGAATGTTAGCCATTACATATGAAGCAGAGCACGATTGCACAGGTCTTGGAAAGATGGGAAAGTTGCATTGTAAGTGGTGTACCCTTGGTATCTTGTCTGGTCCACTTCTAATCTCAAAGTCTGTAAGTTCATAGGTTCATAAGTTATAGGAGCAGAATTCGGCCAATTGGCCCATCAAGTCTACTCTGTCATTTAATTATGGCTGATCTATCTTTCCCTCTCAACACCATTCTCCTGCCTTCTCCCCATAACCCCTAACACCCATTCTAATCAAGATTCCCTTTATCTCTGGCTTAAAAATAACCATTTACATGGCCACTGCAGCCACCGGTGGCAATGAATTCCACAGATTCACTGCCCTCTGACTAAAGAAATTCCTCCTAGCCTTCTTCCTAAAGGAATGTCCTTTAATTCTGTGTCTATGACCTTGGTCCTAGACTCTCCCACTAGTGGAAATATCGTCTCGACATCCTCTCCATCCAAGCCTTTCACTATTTGATAATTTCAATGAGGTCCCTCATTCTTCTAAACTGCAGCGTTTAGAGGCCCAGTGCCATCGAACACTCATCATATGTTAACCCAATCTTTCCTAGGATTATTCTTGTAAACCTCCTCTGGACCCTCTCCAGAGCTGGCACATCCTTCCTCAGACATGGGGCCCAAAATTGCTCACTTATGTTGATGTAGCTCCAGGGAATAATACTGAGAATGTTTTGCTGACATAACAGTAGAGATGTAGTGGAGCAAGCAGCAAGGATAATCGTAAGAGACTAAAGGAAAACGGATAAATTGAACAAACAGGTTGCTTGCAGTTGCATCCAGGTTAGTTCAGTTGCATCCAGATGAATGCAACTGAACCAGCCAGGTAATAGAACGAAGGGCGGCACAGTGGTGCAGTGGTAGAGTTGCTGCCTTACAGTGCCAGGCACTTGGGTTTGATCCTGACCATGGGGGCTGTCTGGATCAATTTTGCACGTTCTCCCTGGGACCACGTGGGTTTGCTCTGGGTGATTCAGTTTCCTCCCACATTCAAATGACGTGCAGGTTGTAGGTTAATTGACTTCTGTATATTGACCCTAGTGTCGAGGATAAAACTACTGTTCGTGTGATAGTTGGTTGGCATGGGCCAAAGGGGCTGTTTTCATGATTTATCACTAAACTAAACTAAAGGAGTTAAACTAGAAATGGGAATATACTTGCAGTGGTAAGACGTTGATGGATGTGGATACACTAAGAGGACAATGGGGGTCAAGATTACAATTGAGAGTCTGAGCACAGATCATTGTAAAGGCCACACTTCTGGAAATTGGATTGCATTGTGCCACATCTAATGATGCACTTCTTATCAAAACTAAGATATTACTGAAGTCCCAAGGACTTGATGTGTATTGCCTTCATGTTTTATTCCAAGGTACTTCTTGTTTAGAAACAAAGAACTGCAGATGCTGGTTTATACCAAAGATAGACACAATGTGCTCGAGAAATTCAACGGGTCAGGCAGCATCTCTGGAGAAAAAGGATGGGTGACGTTTTGCATCGAGACTCTATTTCAGACCCTGAAATGTCATCTGTCCTTTTTCTCTAGAGATGTTGCCTGGCCTGCTGAATTACTTCAGCACTTTGTGTCACACTTCTTATTTAGTTTAGCTTCGTTTAGTTTAGAGGTACAGTATGGAAACAGGCCCTTCAGCCCACTGAGTTCACACTGACTATTGATCACTCATTCGCACTAGTTCTATGTTATCCCATTTTTCTCATTCATTCGCAATGCATTAGGGGCAATTTGCAGAGGCCAATTAAACCCGCGCGTCTTTGGGATGTGGGTGAAAACCAGAGCACCCGGAGGAAAACTACCAGTCATAAGTAGAACATGCAAACTTCATATAGATAGCACCTGAGATGAGGATCGAACCTGGGTCTCCGGCCCTGAGAGGCAGCAGCTTAACCAGCTGTGTCACTGTGCTGCATCTTATATATAATCCACAGAGATACAATACATATGCTGCAAACAAAACACGGCACATCTCTGCTTGCTGGTCCCAGTGTGTTTGGGATGAGTGCCCCCACTTTGCAGGCCACCATTGCAGAAGAGGGCTCGGAACACATGCCTTAAAGAGACTGCCCGTTGAGTCAGACAGCAATGAGCTTGGTGGGCCAAACTATGGCAGATTAGCCAGATTCCAGCATTTGCAGAGTTTTGGGTCTTGGTAGTTTTAGATGATCGCAGATGCCAGGAGTTGGACTTTGGGATTGGTTCTGGAACAGAGACTGCCCAGAGAGTCAGACAGCAACGAGCTTGGTGGGCTAAACTATGGCAGACTAGCCAGTGTCCAGGCTGTGCTGGCTAACATGGATTCAGGTTGAGATCCACCTGGGACTCGGATCGGGATATCTGGGATTGGATAAGTCTGACTTCCCCCCCCTTGGCCTGTTCCCGAGTTATTAGCCAGTTCCAGAAAAACTTCCTGAGCACTAAAGTTATTTTGTGATGAGTAGTTTCTGAAGTGAATAATCGATTCCATATTCCGTGCTGCCACACTCCTTTAATTCCAGACTGCAAAGCTGGCTCCAAGAGACATCTGTATTTTATATGCATCTTGTATCCTGGAAATGAAATATGGGAGTAAAAAAAATACATACTTCATTATGCATATTTAAAATATTATTTTTCTATGAAAATGAGACCTTGTACAGATTGAAGTACGTTTTGAAACCCTGAAGCAGAAAAAAGCTGAAACACTTCCTGTACATCTGGGAAAGGCGGGGAGTAAGTCAAGGACTTATTTTGGCTGACAGATGTTTGTGCTGTGAGGAGGGAGTAAGATCTGGAATCACTGCGTCGTCTATGATTTACTTCAGGCCCTGAGCCCCAGAAGGAAGGATATTTATCTGCAGATTTGTTTTTAGATCTGACTAGTCTGAAAGTCAGAAGTATTTTTCAGCACCTTCCCGCTAGGCTTTGATTGATTTTTGTTTATTGAAAGACACTGCATGGAAACAGGCCCTTCGCCTCACCATGTTTACACTGACCATTGATCACCCGTTCATGCTAGTAATGTAATGTTATCCCATTTTCCTATCCAACCTCCATGCATTAGGGGAAATTTACAGAGGGCAATGGACCTTTCAATAGACAATAGACAATAGGTGCAGGAGTAGGCCATTTGGCCCTTCAATTCAGCATTGCCATTCAATGTGATCATGGCTGATCATCCCCAATCAGTACCCCGTTCCTGCCTTCTCCCCATATCCCCTGACTCCACTATTTTTAAGAGCCCTATCAAGCTCTGTCTTGAAAGCATCCAGCGAACCTGCCTCCACCACCCTCTGAGGCAGAGAATTCCGCAGACTCACCACTCTGTGAGAAAAAGTGTTTCCTCGTCTCCGTTCTAAATGGCTTACTCCTTATTCTTAAACTGTGGCCCCTGGTTCTGGGCTCCCCCAACATCGGGAACATGTTTCCTGCCTCTAGTGTGTCCAAGCCCTTAACAATCTTATATGTTTCAATGATATCCCCTCTCATCCTTCTAAATTGCAGAGTGTACAAGCCCAGCTGCTCCATTCTCTCAGCATATGACAGTCCCGCCATCCCGGGAATTAACCTTGTAAATTCGTAAATCTGCGTGTCTTTCAGATGTGGGAGGTAAACCACCAGTCACAAGGCGAACATACTAACTCCACATAGATGGCACATGAGATCCAGATCGAACCTGGTCTCTGGCCCCGTGAGGCAGCAGCTCTACCAGCTGTGCCACTGTGCTACATCTTATGCGTAAATCACAAATATTCTATTCTTAAGCTGCAGTGTCCAACAAAATGTGGCACTTTTCAACTTGCTGGGCCCAAGGTGTTTGGGATGAGTGGCGCACACTTTGCCTGGAGGAAGCCCACGCGGTCACAGGGAGAACGTGCAGACTCCACACAGACTGCACCTGAAGTTAGGATCAAACCTACTTACCCCAGGTTTAGACTGAGATGCTGAGCATTGTAATGTTACCTTTTTGTTACATCTTAGAGCTGGTCAGCTCTGACTCTCCAGAAACATGCTGTATCTTCCCCTGTTAAACTTCTCAAGAGTTTCATCACATCTGTTGGTTGAGCGAGAAACCTACTTGTTACTGGGAAGGTCCCAACAGTGTTGGATCCCTACACATCTGTTTGTGCCAATATCGCGCACAGGATCTCCACAGAGTCTTGGCCTGTAACACCGTGCCCAGTAGTTTAGTTTAGTTTAGAGATACAGGGCGCAAACATGCCCATCAAGTCCGCACCGACCAGCGATCCTTGCATATTAATACAATCCTACACACGCTAGGAACAATTTACACTTATACCAAGCTAATCTACCCGCAATACAATAGACAATAGACAATAGGTGCAGGAGTAGGCTATTCGGCCCTTCGAGCCGGCACCGCCATTCAATGTGATCACCCCCAATCAGTACCCCATTCCTGCCTTCACCCCATTTCCCCTGACTCCGCTATTTTTAAGAGTCCTATCTAGCTCTCTCTTGAAAGCATCCAGAGAACCTGCCTCCACCGTCCTCTGAGGCAGAGAATTCCACAGACACACCACTGTCTGTAAGAAAAAGTGTTTCCTCGTCTCCGTTCTAAATGGCTTACTCCTTATTCTTAAACTGTGGCCCCTGGTTCTGAACTCCCCCAACATTGTGTTTCCTGCCTCTAGCGTGTCCAAACCCTTAACAATCTTATATGTTTCAATGAGATCCCCTCTCATCCTTCTAAACTCCAGAGTGTACAAGCCCAGCTGCTCCATTCTCTGAGCATATGACAGTCCCGCCATCCCGGGAATTAACCTTGTAAACCTATGCTGCCTGTACGTCTTTGGAGTGTGGAGGAAACCGAAGATCTCGGAGAAAACCCACGCAGGTCACGGGGAGAATGTACAAACTCCGTGCAGACAGCACCCGTAGACGGGATTGAACACGGTCTCTGGTGCTGCAAGCGCTGTAAGGCAGCAACTCTATCGCTGCGCCCCAATGACGCCACTGTGCTGTAAAAGCAACTTGGTATTGATATTGTTTGTTTTTGCCGCACATATTGAGATACAGTGGAAAAACCTTGCAAGCTATCCAGCCCAATCATTCTATACACGAGTACAAGCAAGCTGTACACAAGCCATTCATCGGGATATGGGGAGAAGGCAGGAACGGTGTACTGATTGTGGATGATCAGCCATGATCACAGTGAATGGCGCTGCTGCCTCGAAGGGCCAAATGGCCTACTCCTGCACCTATTGTCTATTGTCTATTGAAAACTTTTGACAGAGAGTTGATCCCAAATTGCCTGCACTTCCAGCAGTACTTTGTAGAAGATGAAAAGTAGGTAATTGACATTGGTGATTGATTATATAAATTCATGAGTCAAACCCCTTGCAAACCTCTAGACTATGAGCCATGAAATGTGCAAACTTGGCACCATGTCGGTGTGTAACTGCAGTCATTGTTGGCAGTGGATAAAACTCTACTTTAACCTCTTTATTCTGAATTTTCAATCTCTAAGCATATTGGCAATGATCCACCCTCCTTGGATGTTGCCACCATTGTGATCAGTGTAGTTACTCGAGCTGGAAAACCTTGCCTGACCAGACCTTTCAGTTGACCTTTCTGAAGAAGGGTTCTGACCTGAAACGCCACCTATTCCTTTTCTCCAGACCCGCTGAGTTACTCCAACATTTTGTGTCTATCTTTGGTATAAGAAGCATCTGCAGTTCCTTCCTAGACACTTCAGTTTATCTCCACGGGCCACTGGCAGTCAATGAGGGGCATAAAAAAAAAACTGGCAGTCCATCGTCTGATTCAGGGCACTCTGCTGAGTTGAATATATCCTCAATAAATCTCTGTGGATATTTCTGCACTAAACCCTCCTTATTAACTGACTCATGGCAATTAATATGCCAGCTGGGATATAATATAACCCTGACATACAGTTGCCACTATACATAGAAACATAGAAAATAGGTGCAGGAATAGGCCATTTGGCTCTTTGAGCCAGCATCACCATTCAATATGATCATGGCTGATCATTCAAAATCAGTACCCCGTTCCTGCTTTCTCCCCATATCCCTTAATTCCATTAACCCTAAGACCTTAAATCGAACTCTCTCTTGAACACATCCAGTGAATTGATCTCCACTAATATCTATCAGGCCTCTACATGCTAATATCCATGCTCAAGTATGCCTTTCTCTTGCACAGCATCTTATCTTCCTGCTTTCTGGAATTGGATGGTCTGACTTGCATTTACCACTCAAGCACAGCCATACCTGGCCTCTGACACCATGACGGGTCCCGCCACTGGCTTTCCTGACTAAATGCAGTGGAACTGAATGCAAACAGGAAAGGTTAATTATCTGAAATTGCTGAATTCAATATTGAGTCCTGAGGCACTGGAATGTGCCCAGACAGTTGATGAGATGTTATTACTTGAGCTTACTTTGGGTTTCAAAGGATCTGTGCAGACCAAGGTCAAAAAGGTCAGCGTGGAAATGGAAGGAGAATTAAAATGACAGCCGACAGAAACTCAGGGTCATCCTTAAGGACAGAATAGAATTGTTCTCTAAGAGGTCATCCAATCTATGTTTGGTTTCTCTGATGTAGAGGAGACCAGATAGTCAATGCCACTTATACTACATCAGATGGGAAGAGATACAAGAAATTGCTGTCTGAGTCACTGGACAAAAATAAATAAGGAGGTAAAAGACCAGGTGTTGCATCTCCTGCAGTTTTGTGGGAAGGTATATGGTAATGTACTGGATATCAATTATGATGCAATCAGCAACCGGTGCGACAAGGACTCATACAACTAGCATAATCTCATCCCCTTCTTTTTTATATCTGCTAACTAACCCTTTAGATTATTTTCTGCACTGTACATAACATTTTAATGAGTGATGAGTCCGTTTGGCTGGATGCATCCTGGTCAGTCACAACTGAGGTCTGATATGGTTACTGAGTCATATTCACAGAGTCCTTTTACAGCAACATAGGGGGAAACCAGGTAGTCACCATCATTAATTACAACTAGGTCCTCACAATGTAGACACAGCCTTGCCCTTTTAACATTAGAGCCCTTCTTTTCTCATATTATTGAACTAATCAGAGTCCGTGATCAGTCCAGGATCAACATGCAATAAGAACATAAAAGGAGGTGGTCCAGAGCCCTTAAACCTTGTTTGCCAATGGACAAATCCATAGCCATATCCCAGCACCCTTTTCCTGCCCTCATATCCCTCAATATCCAGAAATGTCTCAATCTCTTTTTAATGCAATCAATGTCTAATTCTCCATAACTCTCTGGTGTACAGAATTCCAAAGAAATACATTTCTCATCCTTTCAGCCAATGAGATAATTTCCAATGGTTCAATGGTTCTTTATTGGCACATGTACTGAGATACAGTGAAATACAATCCCTCGTTTCCCTGATCCCTGACCAGTCTGAAGAAGGGTCTCGACCCGAAACGTCGCCTATCTCCTTCGCTCCTTAGATGCTGCTGCACCCGCTGAGTTTCTCCAGCTTTTTGTGTAACCCCCAGTACAAATATTACACCAGTTCCAATCTGCTGACTTGATCTCTGACCTGTTCCCGGACCTACAGCCTCTTCTCTGGTTCCCTATCACTGATTGTTTCTTCCCTTCCCACTTCCTTCTGACCAACTACTGGATTGAATCTCATTCCCAGTCCTTGGCCTAGTTGCCCACCCAACAAGCACCAGTTAACACTACATTGACAGCTCTCTCTGTGCCGCCAATACTCCTGGAGTTTGGCTCAGTTCTGGAATGCACGTTTTCATTTGGTGAAAATGTTCAAGGCCTGTTTGTGACCATCTAGTGAACCCAAATAGCAATTTCCTTGCAATCTCTTCCCATCTGATGTAGTATGTTCTGGCCCCTTTCAACACTGAGATCTCAAGACCAAGGCCAAGAAGTCCTGGTTTTCAGTTCAGGCAACTATTAACAAGGTAGTCAGCAGAGGTGACACAGTATGCAGTGGGCAGTGAAGCTATCCTAAAGGTGCAGTCCTTCAGTGCTGTCTGTGTGGGCTTTGTACACTTGCCGTGTGATTATGTGGGTTGCCTCACACATTCCGTACACGTGTAGGTTGGCAGGTTAAATGTCCACTGTAAATTGTACCAAGTGTAGAGGTGAGTGATGAAATATGGGGGAGTTGATGACAATGTGGGATGTATAAAATAGGATTCATGTAGCAACAGAGTGTAAATGTGTGCTTTTTGATCAGCGCGGACATGGTGGCCCTGTTTCCATGATGTGTGATACGATGACTATGTGTTTTTTTTATCATTATGTAAAATCCATAGGTACGAAAGAGAGGGATTGGTGTGAATGGAGGACTAGTTCCATTCGAAGCCCCATCCTATTTCTGTTCCGTGCTCTGACTGAATGGAAATGTTCTCATTAACTCTCATCAATAATTCTGAGCGTTGCCATGGAAACTCACACAGCCTTGCAAAATTTTGAGACGTACTGCTGTTTGGCTGCTATTACGTTATTGTTCTACATCTTTGTAAAAGTCCATTACAGTCCTGAAGTAGGTGACTACGGTCACTGCATAAGTGAATCAAATAAAGGTGGCAACAAAGATAAGTCAAAATCAAAACACTGTGGTTGCAGGAAATCTGAAATAAAAGCAGAAAATGGCAGAAATACTCAGCTGGAGGAGCAGGGGTTAATGTTTCAGGTCTAAGACCCTCTGTCAGATTCAAATCGAATCAAATGCAAAGATCTTCTTGGGGCTTGTCGTTCATGGAGAGTTCCATTTATGTAAAAGTGGGAGCTCAGCGTGACTGTTCCAGCAGAGATCCTGCAGACCGTTCCAGATGAGCTGAGGTCTCCCGATGTCAGAGGCTGCATGGGTACAGCATGAACAGCTGTCCAACAGTTTGGGGGAATGATGACAAAAACTGTGCTCTCTGCAGGATATTCTTCCAACTCAGAGTAGACTGTGGCTTGGAAAGAAACGTGGAACAAAAGTTTATCAAAAACCTGATTGTATTTAATGCTGTGCTGGTAGCATTTTCATTCAGGCTCTTGGTGCAATACACTTGTATAGCTGGAGGCTGTTGGGCACATGGTTTGGTTTAACTCAATATTCAACCTTCTGTTCAAGGTAAATGAATGGCTCTGGTCTCAGAAATTGAAGCATGTCTGAACTAGAGATTTGAGGTTCGCTTGCGGTCAGTTAAAGGGCCTGCCCCTACCTAGTTACGACAGGTGTTTAGAGATTTTAATCTTCCTCAGCTGTTGTGATGGCCAAATCACCATCTCGCTACCAATATCTTTAAGCCCTTAGAATTACTCCTCAACTCTATCTCCACAGTCACCTCTGCTGCCATCTCCCAAACATTTCCTTTCTGTTTTCCGATCATCTGTATGCAGTCATTGCTCAAATTCCCGGGTGCCCAGCCAATCGTCTGCTCAGCTGCTCCAGCAGATCATCTCCCAGGATCCCTACTCCTGCACATAGTTGTCTCCTCCCGTGGATTATCTTCCCAGGTCCTCCTTCATGTTTGTTACACTTCCTCCCCACCCCCAGCTCAGTCCTCTCTTGCCACCACCCATACATCCCAGGTCCATGAAAGAAACGGGTCTCAAACACTGAGATACTGCAAGGACTGCAACATTCAGAAGTTGAGCTCCAACTGTTATGCCAACACCAACCCCAATTCACTTTCTCTACCATTTCAGCTTTTTTTTCTTCTATTTTTTTAATCAAAAAATGTATTCAATTATTAAAAAAAAAAATATTACACTACAATAAAACAAGCCAGAACCCACCACCATAATACAATTCAAACAAATATCCTTAATAAACTACTATATAACTATTTTACAATCCTTAGTGAGGATGCATTTAACACCCTGTGGAGCCCATCGGTCCCAGAACTCCCCCAGGGTGCCTTTCTAGCCCCACCCTGGCACAGATGTAACCCCGGAAAAGAGGCAGGCAGCAGGCTCGGGTAAAGCCCTCCACCGCCTGGCACCGTGACTCGCGGATGGCCAACTTGGCCGGGCCCAGGAGCAACTCAACCAGGACATCTTCAGCCCTACCTTCTCCCCTGCGCACAGGGTGTCCAAAGATGAGGATGGTGGGTGTGAAGTGCTGCCCCTTTAGGTATTGAAACAGTGACTGCAGCCTCACACACTCCATATACACGTGGTACACAGACTCTTCCAGCCCGCAATAGTGGCAGGCGGCTGGCGAGTCTGTGAACCGCGACAGAAACATGCTGCAGGGAACTCCTCAGTGCAATACCCTCCACCCCAGGACCATTTCAGATTTGGTGGGAGAATCAGGAGGAAAGACTTCCTTGCATGCTACGGCTCATTTCACCACATGCAATGGATGCAGTGGGACATCGCAGCCTCAGTCCCTGAGCTGTTGTCTACCTGGTTTCTTAACCAAGATTGCTTATCAAGCTGACCACGTACTATTTCACATTATGTAAGACCCATCCTCATCAAAATTCCAGACCAGGAGAGCCACTACTCACCTTAATCATATTTATCACATTGAAGCGACTCTCGTTGGTCAGAAGTAGTTCTTGTAACAATTACTTACATTGTCGTTACAGCAGGCCCATGAATCATTCTGAGTGGAGGGAGAATTCTTGAACTAATTTCATTGACTTGATTTAAGCACGATTCATTACACAGTGTACACTTCCACTAGGTTAACAGCAGGACTGCCCTGGCCTCTGAATTATGTTGTTCATTCTCTGTCTATTGTTATGGCAAAATACTGAAATAATGCCGCTCAAGATCAGAATAAAATTTAGCTAGACTAACAAAACAGTGGTAGAGTTGCTGCCGTACGGCACCAGAGACCCGGGTTCAATTTTGACTATGGGTGCTGTCTGCATAGAATTTGTACGTACTATCCGTCACCACATGGGTTTTCACTGGTTGTCCAGTTTCCTCCCACATTCCAAAGATGTGTAGGTTTGTAGATGAATTGGCTTTGGTAAAGATTGTAAATTGTTCCCAGTGTGTAGGATAGCGTTAGTAGTGCTGGTCGGTGCGGACTCAGTGGGTCAAAGGGCCTGTTTCAGCACTGTATCGGTAAGCTCAATTAAAATAAACAATCTACTAGAAAAATCCAGTGGGTTGAGCAGCATCCGTTGGGAGATTAGGGAGGGGTGGGAGGTGGAATAATTGTTGCCATTTTAGGGTGAAACCCCGCGACAGATGGTGTTGTTGTTCCAGATTCCAGCATCTATAAATCTCTTGTGTCCTCACTTGACTCGATTTTCTTCTGAGTCTTTCCAGCACACAGTGAAATAACACCATTGATGCCTTGTCCTTGTCCATGTGGTCAGAGTTGATCCATATTTCTTCAACTCCAGTTATCCTTTATGTAGAGAATGACAAAGCCCCTCGATTTAGTTGATTCCTTTCTCCTCACTTCTGGACCTTTTCCCATTACACAGTGAGTTTTGTGGTTGTTGCAGTTCCTCAGGGAACTGAGTGCTGGGATTTCAATAGAGACAATACTGTCAAGCCACGAGGTCGAGCGACGCCATGTATGGCACCCGTTGGTCCCCGCAACATGTGGGACTGGATCAGTACCGGTGACTGCAGATGAGGATACATTTCAACCTCCACCTTACAGCTTTGAACCAAGTAAATTAGTACCAAGTTCCCAAATCAAAAGCATTGTCAACTTGGCCGAAGAGATTGCAGATGCTGGAATCTTAATTCCTCTTTATTCCCTGGTCTTGGTGTAATATCAAGCACAGGGTGGGGAAGCAGAGCTTACTGAATCATCAAGTTGCTGACTGGAACAGGAAGAGTTAAGTTGGAATCACATTGAAGTGAATCTAGTATTAAAGGCAAAGATGCAGTATGTATCCAATTATCCCAGCAGCGTGCCAGCAACCACATCACAGGCTTGCTGTCGTCTCAATGTCACGAGACGAAGAGAAGGCAGCGCACTTGTAAGTGAGTGTAAAACTGCTTGGACTCAACATGACTCGTGGGTTAGAAGGATTCGAATAAAAACAGAGTCTCTGAGAATTTGTGGTTCGGTACGACTGTGACAGAAGATTTCAGATGTTTTGCTTGATGGTGCTCTTCCTGCTTCTCAAAGGTAAGGATCAGCCTCTCCCCGTGTGGAATCTCCAGCAGGCTGTCAGATGCCTGAACCATCGCATGCTTGGTCTCAACACCCGGCTTTCTAACTTGCACTCAGATTCAATGTCATTCCAAGACTGCCTGAACATCTCAATGGATTTTGTGTCATTTAAATGGAAAGAATTATCGGTCCCAGAGAGTGTGAACTATTCTGAACTTTTGCTTCCAATCTGAGGGTTAAGAATAATTAAAAGCACTTACATCGTGATAGCTCTTTTTGCATGTAATATCCTTTCACAGCTAATTAAGTATCTTGAAATGGAGTCTCGATTGTTTCATATGGCAGAAGCCAACTTGTGCATAGCCAGGCTCCATTAACAATGACAGACACAAAAAGCGGGTCAGGCAGCATCTCTGGAGAAAAGGAATAGGTGACATTCCAGGTTGAAACGCTTCTTCAGATTAAATGATTAGCAATGATTGACTGCATCGTCTAGTTAGATGTTGATTGGAGAATTGATGTAGCTCTGGGCAGGTGACTGATGTTGGTTGCACGTGCAGAAATATCCCAAAATTGCAGCAATCGCCCGACATGTCAGCACCTCAGCAATCGCTGACATGTCCGCACCTCAACAACCACAAGACATGCAGCACCTAGGCAATCGCCATTAACTCAGCACAGCACTAATCACCCAACATCACAGCATCGCAGCAACCACCCAGCATCCCAGCCATCGTCCAACTTCTCAGCACCTCAACAATTACCCAATATCTCAGTACCTCAGCAATCACCCGACATACAGTCAGCATTGTAGCAATCACCCAGTACTGCAGCAATAAATTACCCACCAACACCATACCAATGCTGCAGAAGGTCCAACAGCTTTATGCAAGCTCAGATTGCCATCATCAGTAGCATGGAGAGTGTCCCAGCACATCAGCAGTTAGACTTTCAACTGATCACCTGCCTAAGGCATTGCCCTCAGTGACGCCTTGAAACTAGTGTCCCCTCTCCCACCTTTGGCACGTTGCTCTGGCACTGTCTGCCCAAAACGCTTCCACATATTTTTCTCTTTCAAATTCATTTTGACAGGTCATTTACCTCAGGACTCAAGAGTCCACATGATATATGGAATGGTTAAAAATAATTTGTTTGGAATGATGCAGAGATGGTGGGGTTGTGAGGCCCTGGAGTGATTCACTCATAGATCCAGTGATGACCACAGTTCCAGTTCTGCACTGTCTCCGCTGGTTTAATCCAAAGGCTGATCTCGTTCTGAGCACTGGGTAGAATCAACCCATGGATACAGAAGTCTCCATTGGTGGTGCCAGACTTGGAGATAGCTGGATTAATCTCATTCAGCATCACTCTGGCAATCGGCACACCACCGACACAGTGAGGTTTGCTGAGCTGCCGGTGTCATCCGCCACCCTCACCACGGAGAGACAGCTTCCCCCACCATCCACTGCAGCCAGTCTTTAAGGAGCAGTAGGACATCTTAATACACGTGGGAGACATGAAGGAAGGGCAATTTGTTGATGTTTACAAATACAAGTAAATGCTTAATTTACAAATCAATTGAACTTGGAATGTTTATTTTACATTTAAGGCCAACACAATTTTACTTGAAAGTGTGAAACCTTCGTAGGGGACCGTTGAGGAAAAGGAATAGAGCTGCTGTTGCCAATATTGTATGAATTAATTCCTCAGTGTGAATCGGGACAGTGAGTAACTGAATGAGTTAACCCGGTTTCCTGCTCAGCTTCCTCCAAATCCCCCTTGTCCTGTTTCTCAGCTCATCCTAACGAGGGGCCAGAGCTGTTCGTTCATGGTGGGAAGTTGTGCAGCATCCAAAGGACCACACACATCTCGGACACCTGATCTGCAAGCCTCCTCCACAATAGTGCAGGCAGCGGAAACATGATCTCCGTGTTCCATTGCGCAACCCCATCCTCCGCTGCACCTACATGCTTACCAAAACCAATGTACTGCACACATATTGTTGGCAGCTTCCTCACTAGATTGTTGTACGTATTGGCTTACTTTTACCTCTATCTCAGACCTGCATTTCATCCGTAGTCAGGATCGAACCCAAGTCTCCAGCGCTTGCAGCTATTAAATTGCTACTAGACCATCCCCATCCCCTCCCGAGTGTCCCATCCCTGTCCCAGGGTGGCCAGAGATGTCCGGGTTGACCCTGGACTGACGGGACATCAGTCGACAGCCCTGGACTGACGGGACATCGGCCCGGAGCAGTTGAGTTAGCACTTTTTCACCGTGCTGTCTGTAAGCCTGGGCCACCACTGTTGCGGGTCGGGTCCCATCAGTCCAGGGCTGTCCGTTAACCTGGCGGACAGGCAAAGTTCAGCTGGAGTTAGCGCTTCTTCTCTGTGCTGGCTGTAAGCCTGGGCCGCCACTGCTCCGGGCCGGTGTCCCGTCAGTCCAGGGTCACCACAGACAGGGATTGGACACTTGGGAGGGGACGGGGACGGTCCGGTAGCAATTCAACAGCGATTGCAGCACTGGAGACCCAGGTACGATCCTGACTACGGATGAAACACAGGTCTGTATACATGCAGGAGCACAGTTGCTGAGAATGTTTATCGCAAGTGACAAATCCCATGATTCCTTGCGTTTTTCTAAATACCGAATTCGCTTATTAGCTGCTGTCCTTCGGTAGACATAGATGAAGAATCAAATAGACTAGCGAGTATAAGGACAGATGCTCATAACTATTAGTTAAGCAATCAAGCACAGACGTATAAGCAAAATATAGTGAATATATCTTTCCTCATAATTTGGCTATGGTTAAAGGTTCTGGGTGAATTATCAGCCACATGGACTGTATTTGGTCCAATTCCAGTGCAGTTTTGAGTTCTGCTCCCAGGGACACAGCTATTGCAGCTGTTTTACAAACTCTTGTTTCAAATAGCACATGTTGATGATTGTGCTGCTGCCCGATGTCACAGGGTGCAATAAAGGGGAGCCAACAGAATTGTAACCGATGGGAAGCCACAGACTGATTCATTGTGTTAGAGAGAGTAAGCGTATTATAGGGACCAAACTAATTTAAATCTTCTTTTCGTGAAGGGAGAATTATGGAAATTTGATGGTTGCAGTTGAAGAGATAGGGCGGTGGTTACTTGAGTGATAATCTCTTTTTTCAATCAAAAATATTTATTCAAATATTAAAATAATATATACAGTACAGTTAAAGAAATGCAGAACCCATCACCTTCATACACGACAAAGGATAAACTATTATACAACTATCTTACGCTCCTTGTTAAGGATGCGTTCAACCCCCCGCAGGGCCCAGCGGTCCCGGAAATCCCCCAGGGCGCCAGTGGACAGCGCTTAGTCCCTTTCTAACACCACCTGGGCACGGACGTAAATCCAGAAAAGGGGCAAGCAGCCGGCTGGGGCAGAGCCCTCTTCCGCCTGGCACCGTGGATGACCAGCTTGGCCAGGCCCAGGAGCAACCCAACCAGGACATCCTTGGCCCCACCCTCTCCCCTACGCACAGGGTGTCCGAAGATGAGGATTGAGTGATAATCTTGGTGCAACTGCTATTTTATATCCAGCGTCAAGTGCATTTGGATCTTGTTTGATCCTTGCACTCTTTACTCAGTAGTCAGTGTGGGTTCTAGCCCACACCCCGGGACAGGCCTCCCACTTTCTAGCAAAGCAATCCACCCTTTCAAACCCCAGAAATCTAAGGAGCATTCTTACCAAAGATGGAATAGTTTACAAATATTCTGAAGAAGGGTCCCAATCTGAAAGATTGCCTGTCAATGTTTTCTAGTGATGCTGCCTGACCCACTGAGTTACTCCACCTCGTGTCTCCGAAGAAGCAATTAAGAATTGTTAATTAATTACTTTCGCTGGGAAAAGGTTCCGTCCCTATCTATAAATTCCCTCCACAGATGCTGCCTGACCCACTGAGGTTCTCCAGTACTTTGTGTTTTACTCAAGATTCCTTGAGCCTCATCTTTCCAAATATTACCAGTTCCTATGACATTGTGAGGTGATGTTGTGACTGAGTTGGGTTCTGTAGCTATCCCTACCACACAATCATATGATACTTTTGTAAATCTTTAAGTCAACATCCCTTTGCACAAAATGGAAATCTGGTTAAGGCCACCTTTTTAACACTTTGTACATTGTAGTAATGATAAAACATGGGAGATGTGGTCTAAACTATATACGTTTGTTGTTGGAATGTTGAACAGGTGATGGAATCCCTGCTGTTCCACACCAGAGGGCCTCTTACATTGGGTTGAGACAAGAAGGAGACCAATCACCTGGCTCATCCTCCCAGCCTCTTCACTCTTGGGCTGAGGTGGAGCGTGCCACTGCTGATCATCTGTACTTTGAAGAGGATCTCGTCTTTGATGCCAGTCCTCAGTTTGAAACCTTTGTTATTCACAAGTCACATAGTGGAAGCAAGGATGTCATTCTCGATCCATCTAATCCTGAGCCTGGTGATCTCACTGAAGACCTGAATGAGATTGGACAATTGGACACATGCTGTGCTCTCAGTTCCGCTTTAACAAGTAATTCTAATCTGCCTCAAAATAACAGGCATTTAAATCCTAATTCCAGGATTTCCACTCCTACAAATGTTTCTCCTGTCAGTGAGGTGATAGAGGGGAGTGGTTTTCCTCATCTAGTGCCCGATGCAGATGACATCAACCTTGTAACGCAAAGAATAAACAGGATGGAATTTGAAGATACCACTCAAAGGTTCAGCATTAGTGTTACGCCTCCTTCCAAGAAAAATAAGCAAGAATATCTGGTTACAATGCATACGTCAAATACTCATCTGGACCATGGCGATGTCCCAACAAAATCCAATGACTCTTTGCAAAGAGGCTTGCCTTCAATGGATGATGCCTTGAGCAATAGCAGAAAGGTGAATGAGAACATCATCAATTCAGAGGGGACATCAAAGCCATCTTTAGAATCATCAGAGCAACAAGACCATTGGCCCATCCAGTTGACATTGGTCACTGAATCAAATACAAACCAGAGCTCAAATGACTCCTGGAGTGCTTGTAACCCAGGATATATCCATGAAAATGACTCCTGCTGGTCTGTTTGTGAAGTGAACCCCAATTATTGTTACAACGGAGGTGAATGTGGAGTCATAGAAAATGTTGGTGCGATTTGCAGGTAGGAAGAAGTCTTTTTATGCAACTTTATTCAAAACGGAACTTAGTTATCATTCTCCAGAAGCTTTGTCCCAATCATCATTGTTTCAGGGTTTCTGCGATTACTCCCTTATATTTCCCCTCACCGTCTCTCTGCAGTTTCCCCTCCTTCCTAGATCCAGGGATATGTCAATAGTGAAGATGAGTCAAGAACATTTAATTGTCATGTTAATTGGGAACAGAACATTGAAATTCTTACTTGATATCGCACTCCAGTAAAATAATAGATATTACTATCCCCAGAAAAGTCTAACCTAATCTCATCTAATTTAATCAATCTAACCTAATCTAATTTAGTGTTTATTGATCAAATTCAGGCAAGGACCATCCAGCTGGGTTCTGCCACATCCAATTCACTCCCATATAGTGTACTATTAAATCTCAGTTTAATTGCTATGTTCTTTTCAATATTAACCATCCATGGTTCATTCTATCTCTCTTTGTCTGTGTGATTAGATGCAGTGCAAAAGACCACACCTGGTACAGAGGACAACGGTGCCAGACTGTTGTCACGGAGGTGCAACTAACATGCATACTGATTGGTGCAACCTTGCTGATTTCTCTCATATTCCTCGCTCTGATAGTCATCTTTGCTCTAAAGCTGCGGTCTCTGAAAGAAGCTCAGCAGAGATTTGACTCCAGAAGGTTGGTCACTAATTGCACTCTTCATTATCGGTAACTAAATTAGCAAAGGCGATGGGTGTGAGTGAACAAGCTGGCGTGTCTGTGGGTTGACTTGAACATTGGACACATGCTGTTTTTGAACCTCCTGCAAGCAGCCAGAGGAAAAACAGGCACTCCCTGGGTTATGACAGGGTCCCATTTCAGAGAGCTGTTTGTAACCTGCACTGTTCACAAGTCGCAAATGAACAAAACCAATGTGTGAGAAGGACCACAGAAATAACTGTGATGGGAGAGGCAGCTGACATGGGAAGAGAGGCCACCAGCTGACCTCACTGACCCCGTGAGTGAGCAAGTGAGTTTGTTCAGCGTTTGCAGCTCTGCTTAGATCCTAGGGGGGTGGGTGGGAAGAAGCTACACAGAAACGCCCATTCCCTCCCAGCAGAAGATGTTGCAGTCCCTCACCATCCATCCCGCTCGTCTCACAAAAGCTCATACATATGTACGGGGGTGTCCACAATTCAGGCATTTATAACCCAGGAATGGCCAGTAATGATTCCCAATGGTCAATGAATTGGTGTTGACTGGAAATCCAGGGAAGTTCCCTGTAACTATCATGGGAATTTTAATATCCATAGGCCAATAGTGTCTCAGGTCAGCATCTATCCAATGGGCTGCAACTCCATCACATCACCCCTCTCAGGCTGTGATAATGCCATATCTATTGTTGTGTTTGACCACCGTTTGACCCAGGGACAATTGCATTAGCAGTTGATCTAAAATGATCATTAAAGTGGTTCATATATGAATGTGCTATTATGTATACATGGGAAGATAGATGGGATGAGTATAAAATGGTTCACAATGGTTGGCATGGATGTGCTGCGCTGAATGGCTTATTT
Organism: Raja brachyura; assembly: GCA_963514005.1. The sequence continues at coordinate 12,390,928 of OY740812.1, forward strand.
CTATGCTGTTGGACTCTGACTCAATTTTATTCCATGTCGTGTTCATTAAATGCAACTTTAGCTAAAATTGGCCTATTTGTCTCATGAGCCTTGACCTCGGGAGGAGTAAAATTATTTTGTACTTTTGCTCCTCATTCACTGCGCTCGTTCGAACCCAATCAGTAGGACCTCGGGCAATTTGGATGGCACAGTGGAAGAACTGCTACCTCACAGTGCCAGAAACCTAAGGTGCCGTTTGTGTGGAGTTTGCACGTTCTCCCTGTGACCCTCTGGGTTTCCTTTGGGTGCTCCAGTTTCCTCCCACATCCCAAAGACATGAGGGTTTGTAGGTTAATCGGCCTCTATAAATAGGCCCTTGTATGCAAGAAGTGGATGAGAAAGTACGTTAGCAAAGAACCAGTGACAACGGGTAACTGGTGGTCAGCGTGGACTTAGTGTGCTGAAGTACTTTGCCCATGCTGTATCTCTGGACTCAAAACTAAGTGACTGGTTTGGGCACTTCCTGTCCTGGCTGGGGTACATACATGTGGAAAATGTTAGTTTACTGAGATTCTAAACCTCTGCGACAGTGTGGAAATGTGCCCCTGTGAGAATCTGCAATTTGGGAGATGAAAGGAAAATAGGTTTGATCTGGCCTTCCCCATTGTGCCTCGAATGTGATGTGGGACTCATGGAGACAATAGTGACACATCAGCCTCACGTGGAATCTGATTGTTCCCATCACAGTGCACAGGGCAAATCATTTTCAGACAGTTAAGTGTTGTAGTTTGACCAATATCTTCTGCAAATATAGAGAGATATCTGTACAATTTGTTTTTTCCTGCCTAATTTAACCTTTCATTCAATGCATTTAGTTTGAGAAATCTCCTGTTGCCTGGTTGACCTGAATACTTGTGTCCTGTGCAAAGCACAGTCGGACGGGTGGGTGGCGGGACCATTGGGAAAGGCTGGGCTTCTAACTTGTACCTTTGTTTACTCAGCAAACTGTGGATTTCCTCGGGGCCCCAAGGCAACTCCTCTTTCTCTTCTGAAATAAGCCAGCAGGGAAATCATTCCCCTGTGGCTAGATGTAGCCCTGACACCCAATGTACGCCCGTCAGTGAGAATCACCTGACCCAGGTAACCTCTCGCAGCTTCTATACTCTTTCACTTCTTTTCTTTAAACTTAGGTTTCCTTCTAGTTGCTATTTCTAATTTGTTGTTTCACCTATTATTAAATAGGGTCCAGGTCTAACAATGCCATCATTTTAAGATATTCATTCTTTTTGTCAGATTCCTTTACAGTTTGGGCTTCCTATCTTTGTAGCCATCTTCAACCCGTAACAAGATCTCTGAGTTGCTCCGATTCTACCCTCCTGATCACTCCTGATGTTCATCACTCCACTATTGGTGCTGGCTCTTCAGCAGCCCAGGACAATGTTTTAGGATTTGTGCCTAATTTGAGGAAGGACATTCTTGTTATTGAGGGAGTGCAGCGTAGATTTACAAGGTTAATTCCTGGGATGGCGGGACTGTCATATGCTGAGAGAATGGAGCAGCTGAGCTTGTGCACTCTGGAGTTTAGAAGGATGAGTGGGAGTCTCATTGAAACATATAAGATTGTTAAGGGTTTGGACACGCTAGAGGCAGTAAAGATGTTCCCGATGTTGGGGGAGTCCAGAACCAGGGGCCACAGTTTAGGAATAAGGAGTAAGCCATTTAGAACGGAGACGAGGAAACACTTTTTATCACAGAAAATGGAGAAGTGGAACTCTCTTCCTCAGAGGGCGGTGGAGGCGGGCTCTCTGGATGCTTTCAAGAGAGAGCTAGATGGAGCTCTTAAAATGAGCAGAGTCAGGGGATATGGGGAGAAGGCAGGAACGGGGTACTGATTGGGGATGATCAGCAATGATCACATTGAATGGCGGTGCTGGCCCGAAGGGCTGAATGGCCTACTCCTGCACCTATTGTCTATTGTCTACTGTGCCTGAATCTTCTCAACACTCCCCTTCTTACCTTGTGGCTACGTTCCTACTCTTAGCTTTTAGTCAAAAGGTTAATGCAAAAACACAAGAAAATAGGAGAACGCCACTCGTCTCCTTCATGCCTGCCCCATTATTCATATGATTATGGCTGATCTCGACCGGCCTCAAGTCATCTTCTGTACCAATTCCCCATAATTTGTACCACTGTCCATTGTTGGCCAATAGAAGCTGATTGTTAAAGGTGACCATTGTTAAAGGTGACTGGACACCTGTGACCAGTAGAATGCTTCAAGGGTCGCTACAATTGGATGTGTTGGAAAGAACTGCAAATGCTGGTTTAAATCAAAGGTAGACACAAAATGCTGGAGTAATTCCGCAGGTGTGGCAGCATCTCTGGAGAGAAGGAATGAGCGACGTTTCGGGTCGAGAGCCTTCTTCAGACTGATGTCAGGGGAGGGGGCGGGACAAATATAGAATGTAGGCGGAGATAGTAAGGCTAGTGGGAGAACTGGGAAGGGAAGGGGATGGAGAGAGAAAGCAAGGGCTATCTGAAGTTAGAGAAGTCAATGTTCATACTGCTAGGGTGAAAACTACCCAAGCGAAATATGGGGTGCTGTTCCACCAATTTGTGCTGGGCCTCACTCTGACAATGGAGGAGGCCCATGTCAGAAAGGTCAGATTGGGAATGGGAGGGGGAGTTGAAGTGCTGAGCCACCAGGAGGTCAGGTAGATTAAGATGGACTGAGCGGAGGTGTTCAGCGAAACGATCGCCGAGCCTGCGCTTGGTCTCGCCGAGAAGTTGACACCTGGAATGGCGGATACAGTAGATGAGGTTGGAGGAGGTGCAAGTGAACCTTTGCCTCACCTGGAAAGACTGTTTGGGTCCGTGGATGGAGTCAAGGGGGGAGGTAAAGGGACAAGCATGCAGCAGAGGCATGGGGCTGAGGCTGAGGTCACAATTCCTCTCAGTCATGGTGGATACCCTGGGGACACAGGGGCCTTGGGGCATGGGAGCCTGGCTTCCTGAGTGTGTAGTGGAGTCAACCTTGGGTATGACTGCCCTGCCTGTGACAGCTATACACTACTTTCAGTGGCAACACCAGCCATTGAGCAAAGAGGTAAAAGATGGAGAAATGGCGATACTTACCAATAAAGACTCATAGAGGGGACTTCTTTAAACCACACAGCTGGGGCAAATGTCGCACTACATACAGATGTTTATTTGTGAAGCAGTGAAACATGGCCCAGTTACAGCTAACATAGCTCGAAACATCCGCCTTACATCCGAATATCTTCTGTTCGTCGGTCAATTTTCATAAGCCAGACGGTGCTTGCATAATAATCTTGTTGCCATAATTTACGAACTGATTTTCTATAATTTCCAGTAATTGGGGAGAGAGGGTTTCACTAATTAGAGAACAGAACTTTAAAATAATTGGCAAATCTATTGAAGCAGACTGGGGAACGTTAGTTTCTACCCAAAGAGTCACTTGATCAGAAATGCAGGGTCTGAAGAGGTACTGTAACAGAAGAAGATGCAATTATAACTTTGAAAGGGAAATTGGATTCATTATTCGAAAAGGGAAATGTATGATGCGCTGGGGACTAATTGGGCTGATCTCGTCAATCTCACTAAATCTAAACTGATCCTCGTTCTTCTCTGCTTTTTTGCACTTCAGCCCAAATTTGTAGCCATTGTGTCCTGACACTTCTGCCAGCAAAAATGGTTTCTTCCTATTAATGTTTTCAAAACCATTCATGATTTTGATTGCTTGAACCGATTAATCAACGAATTCTTGAGCAAAAAAACAAACTGTTAGAGGGACAAACGTTTGGTTAGGTAACATCTGCAGAGCAAAAGAGATGATATTTTGCTTCAGGAATCATTTTCAGACTATTCCAGTCCGTTTCCTTCCACAGATGCAGCCTGACCCATTGAGATCCTCCAGCACTTTGTTTCTCGATCAAGATTCCAGCATTTGCAGTCTCTTGTGTCTCCATCAACATGCTCGTCTCTGCATTAACAATCCAGATATCTCCAATCTCTATGAGCTACTGAAGTCAGACATCCGTCATGTCAGTCCAGTAAATCTTCTGTTACTTCTTATACTTTCTTCATTAAACGTGATGCACAGAAATAATAACCGTTCCACGCATCAGAATTCTGGGAGCCATGCCTTTAATCTGAGTTTCAGTTTTAACTTCCTTGCCCAGTATTCCACACTTTCTCTATAATTCTGCTGCGACTTTCTGTTACATTCCAAGCAGTCAAGGCAGAAAGCCTCTATTGCTGTACATTTATATTATTCCAACCTGGACAATAGCCTCAGAGATGAAGGGAGCAAACTGACTGAGAAGAATAGGGAATGTAAGACTCTTGTACATTGTGGTCATTTGGCTGGCTGGCTGGAATTCATTCAATGAAGGGAACTTCTATTCCAAGATAGCTCTCTGGTAGACACAAAATGCTGGAAAAACTCAGTGGTAACTCAGCATATCCGGAGAGAAAGAATGGGTAACGTTTCGGGTTGAGACCCTTCTTCAGTCTGAGTTGCTCCAGCATTTTGTGTCTACCTTCGATTTAAACCAGCATCTGCAGTTCTTTCCTACACATTTTGTCCGCTCCACTGCGAAATCTCCCTAAGGTATGTCTACTTTGATGAAGTTCTCCTCCTCTCTCCGACGAGAGTTCAGCAAGATCAGTCTGAAGAAGGGTCTTGACCCGAAACGTCACCCATTCCTTCTCTACAGAGATGCTGCCTGTCTTGCTGAGTTACTCCAGCATTTTGTGTCTACCTTCGATTTAAACCAGCACCTGCAGTTCTTTCCTGTAGCTCTCTGGTAATAGTCCCTTCATCTGAGGCCCTGCCCATCTCAGAGAGTCATGTGAAACAAACCTATTCCCACCAGGAGACTCGCCTGGGCAATCAGGTTGAGTGCAGAGATGGCAACCAATCCACTAGTGTGGGAGCACAGAATGGGGTGCAGCTCCATGATGGCATTCCAGACTGCCTAGTTCATCCCCAGGCTCAGCACCGAGCCCAACAGTGATTCCACCAGAAAGTGAACAGGGACAGTAGGCACTTTGTATCTGGCCCCTCAGTTTTACATCAGCCTCAGAAGGTGAAAAACGGAGGAGCCAACCTGATCCAGTGCGGGTACAACCTACTCTGCTTATTAGAAACTCCTCCACTCCTGAGCCTAAAATGAAATCTTAGGCCTCCTCCAGTGCAGACTCATCCCTAACCCCCACCATCTCTGCTGCAAACCTTCCCCTAATCACCACACCACTGTCTCAATCATGACAATGCCTGGCAGTCAATATTAGCATCCACACAGTGTTGGTCTGTCAGCACCGAGAGACTTAAACGCTCCCTGCAACTTTGTAAATTGCCTGGACACCTTACTCCCGTCCCAGGCATGAACATAACCTGGGCCTCATTCTGGAATGGCGGGTGACTTAGCAACATAGAAACGGACTCATGGCAATTTATATGCCAGCTGGGGTATAACATAACCCTGACATACAGTTGGAAATGATAGAAACATAGAAAATAGGTGCAGGAGTTCCTTCTTTCTCCCCATATCCCCTGATTCCGTTATCCCTAAGAGCTATATCTAACTCTCTCTTGAAAACTTCCTGTCTCACATCAGATCCCTCGTTCAGAGTAAACCACTTTTGCACAACTACAATGTCTAGACATACTTCCTGACCAAAACAGGAACCAAAAACAGATCACGATGACTTAAAGATCATTAACCTGAAACATTGACCCTTTTTTTTAACTCTCTCCACAGATGTTTCCTGACCTGTGTTTAATTTAAGACTTCTAACATCTTCATTGTTTGGCTTACACACAATAATTTCAACAAGATTCAAAATTACATTTTAACATTTCAGCATTAATATATTCAGATTTATTTTCAAATATCTGGACAGGACAGAATTATTTAAAAGTAAAACAGCTGAGACATAAGGATTTATAAGACATTTCACAACCAGAGGTTTTCCCAGAACATTGCACAGTCACTTCAAGACTTTTAGATAGTCTCATAGCATTGACCCACCGACCTGCACCTCTGTGATATGAGAGGAAATAGGAGCACCTGGAGAAGGCAGACGTGGTCAGAGGGAGAACGTTCAAACTCCATACCTAGCAGCAGAGGTATGGATTGAACCCGGGTTACTGGAGCTGTGAGGCAACATTGCTATTAGTTTAGTTTAGTTTATTATTGTCAAGTGTACCGAGGTACAGTGAAAAGCCTTTTGTTGCTCGCTATACAGTCAGCGAAAATACATGCTTACAATAGTGGCATCCGTAGTGTACAGATACAGGATAAAGGGAATAACGTTTAGTGCAGGATAAAGCCCAATAAAGTCAGATTAAAGATAGTTTGAAGGTGTCCAACGATGGTCAGGTCCGTTCTCTAGTTGGTGAGAGGACAGTTCAGTTGCCTGGAAACAGCTGGGAAAAAAACAACCCCTGAATCTTGATTAGTTCTTGATTAGCATGGGTGTAAATGGTTATGGGGAGAAGGCAGGAGAATGAGGTTGAGAGGGAAAGATAGAACAGCCATGATTGAATGGTGGAGTAGACTTGATGGGCCGCATGGCCTAATTCTACTCCTATAATTTATCAATCCGGAGGTATGTGTTTTCAAACTTCTGTACCTTTTGCCTGATGGGAGTGACTGGGGTGAGACTGGTTCTTGATTCTGATGGTGGCCTTGTTGAGGCAGCATGAAGTGTAGCTGCACTGATGTGTCATTCCAACTTCTGAAGACTGTGTACAGAGCATGTTTCATGTTATGTGCTCTGAGACCGCTTCTCCCAGTGCGCAGCATCCTCCAGAGTGTGATAAAGACCTACAGGATTCTGGTCTCCAACAAGGTTAACTGCTAGCTAACCACAGGGATGTAGGTTTGTTGCCTGTCAAATATATTATTTAATTGTTTTATGGTTTGTGGCTTGATCCAAGTTGCCCATCCCTGGTGAACCACAAGCTCATGGCCCATATTAACCTTGTTGGAGACCAGAATCCTGTAGGTATTCTCACACTCTGAAGGATGCTGCGCACTGGGAGAAGCGGTCTCAGAGCACATACATTTGTGGGTGGCAGCTTCGAGAAAGTTCTTGTCCATCCAGGGCCTCCTTTGGGTATCAGGTCACTGGCTCTGAAATTGGCCCCAATGGATTTGTAGAAGGACACTGGGTAAGTCAGTGGTAAATGTGAGTGTCGCAGTGCTGGTAGTAATTTCAGCAACACTGTGATAATGATGAGTACAGGATAAACAACTCCAGGGGAACTTTGGAAATCACCATCAAAACATTTCTGTGGGATATCTAAAGTCCACCTGACAATACACAGGGTCGTGTTTTTAATAGCTCACCCGAAACAAGGGTTTCTGAGGACTTCTGTTCATTTGTTTCACTCTGTCTGTCGCTGCCAAATTCTATCAATCCATTTCTAGGTGAGGCCACCTGAAAATTGACAAGACCCTTGCCTTTAACAACTTACCTGAAAAATAACACCTCCAAATCGTTTCCTTGGCATGTGTGCTCCAATTTACGCCTTGCATCCAAGCCTCTGAATTAGGTTCTTTTGACTAAAATATAAGTTTGTAAATTGGTACCAATTGAACCTCCTCTGACTCTGTTTCTCTCTCTCAACTAGGCTGATTACAATTCTTGCATTCTTTGGAGAACGGAACGTACGGCCGTTTGAAGCCCAGCAGCAAGTGAGGGCGTGACGCTCTTCTTCAACTAAATCTCAGAAGAGCAACCGTTGTACAAGCTAATCCATGTAAGGGATGAGGGACAGGACAATATTTACAAACATATTTTTGATAGATTTATGGCTCTGGATTCTTATGAAGAACCTGAACATTCATTACCTCCACCACCATCACAGCGGGGCTACAGAGTGCACCATCTGCAACTCCATCCAGGTTACTCCAACAGCACCTCTTAATGCAATAAACCTCTACCAATAAGCACAGGATAGCCAACACCTGCAGGTCCTCCTCCAAGTTGACAGCATCCTGACTGGGGAATATGTTACCATTCCTCTGTCAACATAGAGTCATAGATTCATAGATTCATACAGTGTGGCCAACATGACCCATTCACACTAGTCCCACCTACTTGCATTTGGCCCATATCCCTCCAAACCTGTCCTATCCATGTACCTATCTAAATGTTTCTGAATCATTGCAATAGTACCTGCCTCAAATATCTGCTCTGGCAGCTTGTCCATACACCGACCACCTTTTGTGTGAGAAAGTTACCCCTCAGGTTCCTATTAATTTTTTCCCCCGTCACCTAAACCTATGTCCTCTGGTTCTTGATTCCCCTACACTGTGCGTCTACTCGATCTATTCCTCCCATGAATTTGTACACCTCTATAAAATCTCCCCTCATCCTCCTGCGTTCCAAGGAACATAATCCTAGCCTGCTCAACCTCTCCATATAGCTCAGGCCCTCGAGTCCTGGCAGCATCCTTGTAAATCTTCTCTGTATCCTTTCCAGCTCGAGACTGTCTAAATCCCAGAAACCCTTCCCCTGCTTCACCAGAAGGAATGGTTCTAAGACGGCAACTCACCACTAGGTTCTCAAGGAAGCTTACGGATGGACAATGTTTTGGCCTTGTCTATGACTCCTTCATTCTGCCTATTAATTCAAAGTAGCAATGACAGAAGAATTTAACAGATGTTTTATGTAGATTCATTATGCTCTATGACTCCTGTTCAATATGATCATATTAATAAGACCCAGTTGGCTCATCCTTAAAGGCTTCAACTATCTGAGATATTTGAATTGTTGGACCATTGTTCAGTGAAAAATAAAAATCTACAAATACCAGAATCTTGAAATAAAAGCAGAAACTGTTGGAAATTCCTAGTATGTCAGGCTACGTCTGTGGGAAGAAACACAGAGCTTGTTTTGTCTCTTTCCCAGTTCTGCTTCTGCTTCTCTTTCCACCAATGCAGCCTGACCTGCTGGCTAGTTCCAGTGTCCTCTGCAGACCTCTGTTCATTCGTCTCTCGGTTTCCTTTCATTGACCCTGTTCCTCAGTCTGATTTTGCTCCCAACCCGAATGACCACTGCCAGGTGCGTGGAGACCAATTCACAATAGTCCTGATGTGTGCCAGATGTTTAAAAGATGTGTAGGAAGGAACTCCAGGTGATGGTTTACACCGAAGATAGATACAAAATGCTGGAATAACTCAGTGGGTCAGGCAGCATCTGTGGAGAAAAGGATAAGGTGACATTTTGGGTCAAGACAAGGGGCTTGACCCGAAACGTCACTGATTTATTTTCCCCAAAGATGCTGTCTGACCCAGCATTTTGTGGCTATCTTTGGTTAAAAGATATGTCAGGAGCGGAGTCACCATTCGTGGACACCCAGCTGTTTGCTTGTACCTTTCACCACTATATTGATGAGGTCAGTTGATCTCAGTTTCTAGTTTACCGTGATAGGTGTGATGTTGAGATTGAGTTGCCAGTCAAGGTCTGGTTTGTGGGTTGTAGAACCGGGAAGGTGAAGCAGCAGGCATCATTGAGAGAGATCCAGGGTGAGGGGAGAAGATGTCGCAGCAAAGCTTCAGACATAGGGGAATTGAAAAGGTGGGGATTGGCAGTGATGATTGGATTGGCTGTTGGAGGTGTGTGGGTAAGGTTTGAAATGTGGTCCTGGGGTGAGTAGAATGGAGGTATTGGGATTAGGGGTTAGTATTACACATGTGCATTGGTTATCCTGGGTGAAATCGGTATAGAAAGCCTTTCAGCCCAGAGAGAGGGAGGGAGGGAGAAGGGTGGGGGGAGGCAAGGGAGTGGGGTATCCTTGCACCTGTTGCTATTGTTGGTGGAGGTGGCATGTTTGGATGCTGTGGCGGGAGAGCTGGGTGAGAAACTCCGTCAGGTGATGGACGAGTGGTAGTTGCAATTCTCATCCATTGTTGCTGTCATAAAATGGAGGGTGGGATTGATTAACAGAGGAAAAGAAAGGTGGTGTAACAGGGGAGGAGAAATTGGAGAAAAACCTAAAGGGGTTCAATGTAATTGATTTCAACCATTGGTTCAATAGTTAGGTGAATCAATTTTATTTCATTTGAACCGAAGGACTTAATGTTAATTTTTTATAGTTCCGTATACAGAGTGGAATCAGGCCCTTTGGCCCACCGAGTCCTGCACCGACCAGCGTTCCTGCACATTAACACTATCCTACACACACTAAGGACAATTTATATTTATACCATGCCAATGTGCCTACAGACCTGTACATCTTTGGAGTGTGGGAAGAAACCGAAGATCTCGGAGAAAACCCACGCGGGTCACGGGGAGAACGTACAAACTCCATACAGACAGCACCCGTAGTCGGGATCATTACAAGTCTCTGGGTATTACAAGTGCTGTAAGGCAGCAACTCTACTGCTGCGCCACCGTGCCGCCCTAAATGGCATCTCAAATCATCAATGGGACCAGCAACATTTCCAATCTATATTAGTACATATTTCCTCCTCAGCAACATCCATTCCTTTTTTTTACACTTTAGTTTTTATTGCTTTTATGTATACACAAATAAAACACAAATATAACAACGAAACATACAACATTACAGTGAAACGTACAACAGTGCAGCGGGGGGTTCAGTTTACAATTAATGATGCAGTATACAGAACTATTTTCATATTAAAACATTTTCCAATAACTTACATTATTGTCTAGAAAATTATATAGTGTTGATGTCTTTATTTCTATACCTAATCCATTTTGCCCATTTTCTTTTAAACTTGTCTTCTTTCATTCTTAGAGAATATGTCATTTTCTCCATGACAAATATTTCCTGTACTATGTCTAACCATTGTCTAAGTCTGGGTGTGTCCACTCCAAGCCAGTTTTTGTAATGGCCTTTCTGCCAGCTGTGAGTAGGATTTTAACCAAGTAATGGTCTTCCTTCAGCACCACTGTATTTATATTACCCAGGTATAAAATGGAACACTTCTTGCAGACTGTATATCCTAATACCTCCGTTAATTCTGAATTCACTCTGTCCCAAAATGGTTCTATTTTTGGGCAACTCCAGAAGATATGTGCATGGTTTGCGTCTGTTTGACCACATTGCCTCCAGCATGTTTGCTGCCTTAGAATTTACTTGCTTTTTATGTTAGGCGTAATTTTTTTAAAAATCAAATTTTTCCAATTAAATTCTCTCCAATTTTGTGAATTAGTGGATGTCTGTAGTGTTACACACATATGATGCCATTCTTCTTCTGAGATTGTGATGTTCAATTCCTTTTCCCACTTAAATTTTACATAAAATGTAGTTTTAGCTTGACATTCCATTAAACTATGATAAAGTTTAGAAATAACCCTTAATGTTTTTTGATGATACGCACTAACTATCACTTCTATCACTGGATTATTTTCTTCTAGTGCCCCCCTTTTTACCTTTTTATTGTAATAATCTCTCAGTTGGAGGTATCTAAACCTCTTGGTTCCGAAGTGCAAATCTATCCTTCAAATCTTGAAAACTCCTTAGGTCTCCATTTTCAATAACTGTACAAAATGCAGTCATTCCTTTCTTCGTTCACTCTTTAAATGCTGAGTCATACATCCCTGGTTTAAATTCATTATCCAAAGCTATCCATCTTAAAACTTTTTGTCGTTTATTCAGTTTAAGTTGTCTGGTAAGAGTGAACCAAGTTTCTAAAGTAAATATCGTTATTGGATCGATTATACTCCTGATATGTCCAGGAAGCGCTTCCTGGAGCAACATCCATTCCAATGTGCCATCAGGGTCGTGAGCTGCTGGGGTGGAGAGAATACCGCAGTGAAGGTAAGTCTATAAACGAATCCACCCCTTGACCAAGAATGAGCATTGCGCCCACTCCCAGGCCAAAGTTGTCATATCCTGCCTTTGGCCACTGTACTTTACCAGGCTACCACACACAATGTTCAGTTATGGTTTCTCCATTGTGACCCGAGTAGGGGAATCAAGAACCTGAGGACATAGATTTAAGGTGGGGGGTGGAAGATGTAATAGGAACCTGGTAATTTTTAAGGTAGACAAAAATGCTGGGGAAACTCAGCTGGTGAGGCAGCATCTATGGAGAGAAGGAAATAGGCAACGTTTCGGGTCGAAACCCTTCTTCAGACCCTTCTTCAAACCCTTCTGGTAACGTTTATGTTGAATAAGGTAATAAGGCAACAAGGCTTATGGTAACTTTTTTTATACAACCGGTGATAGGTATGTGGAATGAGCTGCTAGAGGTCATAGTTGAGCAAAGTACTATCACAATGTTAAAAAAACATTTGAACAGGTGCATGGATAGGATAGATTTATTTATTTATTTATTTATACATTATACTTGTGGCGCCTTTCAAAGGCCCTCAGGGACGCCTTACAAAATTTATCAATCAGATTACAAAACATATCAGCAGAATAAAACAAGAAAGAAAAAATAGTAGGGACAACACACAATTCAAAGAGAGCAACGGCAGCTAAACGCACCAGCGTTCGCTCTCCCTTCCGGCAGCCATCTTGGAGACAAAACAATCAAAACACCTTTTAACGTTGAACATCCACCACAGTGACTCCTACATACTCCTCACTGTGGTGGAAGGTGAAATATCGTTCAAGTCCTTCCCCTTGCTCTTCCTCGGTCGTGGGCTTCGAGCCCCCATTGACGGGACGATCTTGACTCCCGTAGCCGGTGTTCGGGCCCTTCGCATCGAGGCGCTCCACTCCCGCATTGGGGGGTTGTCAGCTCACTCGCGCCGGGCGAAGGAACCTTCGCGTCCGGGCTGGTCGAGCCTTCCGCAGCATTGGAGCTCCCGACTAGCCTCGCCCCGAGACTGCGAGCCCTTGATGATAAAGTCCGCGGTGGTCACTGTGGGAGCGATCCCAGGCAAGGGATCCTCCCCGATGTAAGTCCATGCCCCGCCCTGAGGCTCACGATAGTCCGAGGAGGCTTCCAGCTCCAGCGATGGCAGGCCGCAGAGCCCGGAGAATGTGATCCGAAAAATAATCACATCTCTGGGAAGGTAAGAACTTGAAAAACGTTTCCCCCTCCCCCCACATAAAACATACCAAAAGAACATTAAACAAACTTCTAACAAGCTAAAAAATACCAAAAGCAGTGAAAAGACAACAGACTGCCGGTAGGGCTGCCATCTCCCCCCTTGGTCACACCTCCTTGGCCACACCCCCTTGGCCACACCCCCTGCATTTAGAAGAATATGTGCCAAAGGCAGGCAGTTGGGACGTGTAGATGGGGCATGTTGGTTGGCATGAGCAAGTTGGACTGAAGTGCTTGTTTCTATGCTGTGTGAGTCCATGACTACAAAAGCATAATTAGAAAACCAAGTTCATAGTAGTGCAAGAGGTGACGGTAGTGGTCTGTTGTTGAGGTAGGTTTAGGATTGTGTAGTTCAGTTCAAGAACATGATTGTTGCAGGAAAGTTGCTGTTCCTGAACTTGCTGGTGTGGTACTGCACGCTTCTGTATCTCCAGCCTGATTGTGGCACTGAGAAGAGGGCATGGCCTGGACGGTGGGGGTCCATGATGACGATGCAACTGGAGCACAATTTTTTAAAGCTGAAAAATATCAATAAATAATGCAGAAGAGAAAAGATGACATTCACGTGGCCTAGAGGTCTAGGACCAGGTTCCATGTTAAATGTGAAAGCATGAGAAGGGAGGACAGGAGGCACTGCTTTATACAGAGTTTGGGGCTGTGCACTTCCCTTCCATATAACCATATAACCATATAACAATTACAGCACGGAAACAGGCCTTCTCGGCCCTTCCAGTCCGTGCCTTCCTCCACCACTTCTGCAGGAAGATCATTCCACACAGCCACCACTCTCTGAGTAAAGAAGTTCCCCTCATGTTACCCCTAAACTTCTGTCCCTTAATTCTCATGTCATGCCCTCTTGTTTGAATCTTTCCTACCCTCAATGGGAAAAGCTTATCCACGTCAACTCTGTCTATCCCTTTCATCATTTTAAGGACCTCAATCAAGTCCCCCCTTAACCTTCTGCGCTCCAAAGAATAAAGACCTAACTTGTTCAACCTTTCTCCGTAACTTAGTTGCTGGAACCCAGGCAACATTCCAGAAATGTAACCATCCAAGCATCATATTGCAGAACAGAGATTGTACGGTTTAGGTTGGATTCTTTGCTCTTGCGGGAGGCAATCACTGACAGAACAGTTGGACCAAATGGTTTGCTTCCATGCTGCAGGGTCTCTGTATTTCTGTGCAGAATGTCCAATTCCATATCCAGAACTTGTTATGGTTCAGTGCTGTGTTATTATTGAATGTGGTGCCCTGCAGTGGTGTCTCACTTCTCTACACGTCTTGGCAGTGTCCGTGACTTCTTTATTTGATTGTTGTTTACCAAGTCGCTGTCATTAATATTTTGGTTTGTGCTGGCAGTGTATGGTGTTGCTGAAAATTGTCAATGAAAGAGAAAGCAGACACCAAAGCGAGACCGCAATTTTAATATCCGATGCATGGTGAGTGATTGCTGCTGTTGGTTTATTGAGTGTCTGAACAATGTTCCACAGCTAAAGAAGGATCATACATCACACTATCAAACTTAAGTAAAGTCAAAAACACTGTGTCTTTTCCTTCTGTATTAAGTTAAATAGATCTAAATAATTGATCCCACAGTGTGAAACTATGAGCCCTTGGGGAAAACAGACTCTGTCATATGCAAGGGATTCCTGAATCAAAGCGAGCTGAAAGGGCTATGTTGCACTTTGATTTAAGATTATGACAAATTAAATGATGGCACATTTGAACACAACATCTTTAACGATCATCTTAAAAGGAATGCTGTTTAGTTAAAGAGTTATGCTGGAAGAATGTCGCATGCCTAAAGGGTTACGTTGGAGAACTAATGTACAAAGGGATTCCACATGGTTATAGAGACTTCTTAACTGTATAAAGCCAATAGACATTGCAACTTTCTGGAGATAATAGATAGTATTAAAAATGCATGGCAACTCCTGTAGCCTAATAGCTGACGAGATCAGCTGGTGAGCATTCAACTCTTATGGCTTAGTGGGCGGGCGCGACTCACGTTGCAGCGGCCCCTACAGCCTGTCTGCCTTTTTTTTTTTTTTGTCTAGTTAAATGTAGTTGTTCGTGTTTTTTTTGTATTGTTTGTAACTGTGTATATGTGGGGGGTGGGGGGGGGAAGAGGGGGAAACTTTTCAATCTCTTCCCTGCACGGGAGACCCGACTTTTTCCCTGTCGGGTCTCCGTTGTTGTTGGGGCCTAGCACCATGGAGCGGCCTTCGACCGAGACGACCTGGGTGCTCCATTCACGGAGCTGCGGACTCACCGTCATGGGGCTGGCTGGCCTCGGAGCGTGGGGAGTGGTGGTGGCTCGCCGCTGCGGCCCGACTCTGGAGCTTCAGCTCCAGCTGCAGACCGGTGGACTATCGGGAGCTCGCGGGTCCGGGTGGGAGACCGCTCTCCGGAGCTCCCGCAACACAACATCTCCAGCTCGTGTCGCGGGGTTGGAGCGACCTGGAGCGGGGCCGTACATCGCCCGGCGCGGCTTTCATGGCCGCGGGACATTCCAGCGCCCGCCGGGGGCTCCAACTGTGATCTTTGGGCCTAGAGCGGGGCCGTACATCGCCCGGCGCTACCTCAAAGGCCGTGGAACTTAACACTGCCCGCCTGCAGCTTCGACCTTGGGAGTGAGATGGTGCGGGGGAGAGAGAAGACTTTGCCTTCCATCACAGTGAGGATGAGATTCACTGTGATGGATGTTTGTGTGAATTGAATTGTCTGTGTATTTTTTTTTATGATTTATGTATGGCATGTAGAAACGGAGTTTCGTTCGAGCCTCTCTGAGGTTCGAATGACAAATAATAAAATCAAATCAAATCAAATCAAATCAAATCATGGCGAAATAAGGTCTGATTCAAATCCACGGTGAAGTAATTGAGTATAATCCTCAGACCAATATTGGTGTTACACTTGGCCTCACAGCTCCACAAAAACCATCTGGACTCCTTGCATCTCATGTCCCCCAGTTGTAGTATTAATGTTAGTATAGATTGGGATCAGGTCCAGGCATAGCTTCACATCATTCTTATGAAGCTGGCAACTTAGATTAAATTAGTTATGTCATCGTTGTGGCAGGCTAAGAAAAAGCAATAATGAAAGAAACTTTGGGGTGGAAGATTGTAACCTTCACGTGGTCCGCCCTGTTTCGACTAATGCAATCAACTCGACGTGCACAAACGGAAGATCAAATAGAACAAGTTGTCCAACAACTTTAGGCTGTGCACGCCACACGAAAGAAGAAGAAAGAAACTTGCCATGGGATCCTGGGCCCTTTAAAATGATTTTGGACCCGTTGTCCCACTGGAATGGTGATTACTGCAACGGTTCAATGGTTCTTTATTACCATGTGTACCAAGGTACAGTAAGATTCTTTTTTGGTATACAGATCAGCAAGATTATTGCCATACATAAGTACAATCCCCAATTCAGTACAGAATGTATAGAAACAGCCCACTGATTTCATATGCAAGAGTCGCTAGGTTTTTTGGCACCATTTCCAAAGTCCCAGCTGCAGCTGGCCATGAAGGCCCATTGCAGCTATCGCCATGATCCAGGTTGCCATGTGAGCAGGACACGAGCCTTGGACAGCTGAGACGAGCACAGACAGCAGTTCATGGGAAATCGGGTCAATTTATGCCTATGTAATTGTGACAGTTAAAGCCCCTGTTCCACTTAGGAGACCTAAAGAGCAACCTCTAGTGACCTTGCCCGCCACCCAAAAAAAAAATCAAGGTCAAGGTGACCTGCAACCTCCTACCACCTCCCACGCATATGTTGAAAACCTTTCTCGACTATGATGAAAACCGACTTTGACTAGACCTGCGACTAAAAAATTATCGATTTTTAAAACAGCAACCTATTTTTAGTTGAGGCCAGTTTTAAACATGATGAATAAATAGCTGCAACCTAGATGAAGCCTTGACCACGCGGAAACCACTTTCGACCATTAGGAAGAGTGACCAAAACCTCCGGTGACCTCATGGAAACCTTGGGTAGCGGGCAAGGTCACCAGAGGTTGCTGTTTAGGTCTCCTAAGTGGGACAGGGGCTTAAGGGTGGCACAGTTGCAGCTCACGTTTCCACAGACCACGTTCCGATCTGACCTCAGGTGCTGTGTGGAGTTTGCATGTTCTCCCTCTGACTGCGTGGGTTTTCGCCCACATCTCAAAGAAGCCTGGGTTTGTAGGTTAGTTGCCTCTGTAAAATTGTCCCCAGTGTGTAGGGAGCAGATGCAAAATTGTGATAGGGTGGAATTAGTGTGAATGGGTGATCGATGGTTGCCATAAACTGTTTCCATGCTGTAACTCTAACCTAAACTAAGGCTACAAGGTCCCAGTACGGCTAACATGCTGCAACATTCCCTGAGCTGCTGTGCTTTCTTCTTTCACTCAAGCAGGTTTTTCAATAACTGTAATTGCTTTTAAATTATGTCTGACGATTAACATATTCTGATGTTCCATTTTTAAGCTCTTGGCTACTTCTTATGTCTTCTCTGTGCAATCATGCTCGAGGTGCTGAACTTATGTGCATATATATTTTGCCAGCATAGAGTTTCTAAATCCCCATGATCTGGGCTGCATTTGGCTACTGCCATTATCCTGGGGATGGTAGAGCAATGCGTGACAGGCATTTACATTTGTCCCAATGTCCTCAGTTGGCATCTGAAACTGCTGATGGGTGAATCGCTGGGGTTCTCTGTCTCAGAGAGATGTGGAAGCTAGATTATTTGGAGTTTTAAAACAAAAGTTGAGAATTGGTTGGAAAATTGCAGGATTATGCGCAAAGGGGTTCTTGCACAGAGGGGGCGAGGTCTGGGGTCGATTAGACATGGTGCGCAAGGCTTGACGTGCCAGGTGGCCTACTCCTACTGTTTTTTTTGTGTGTGTTATATTGGTGTTGTGTAATGTAGAGAATGTGGTAGCCAGTAAGTGCATAGTAAGCTCCCAGAAACTAAAGTCTGATGAGCAAATAGATTTAAGGGCCTGTCCCACCATATGAGTTTACCCAAGAGGTCTCCCGAGTTTTAAAAAAACAAACTCGTGGTAAGTATGTAGAATGTACGTAGCGGGTACGTCAGAGCTCGGGACGTCTCTTAGCGGCTCGTAACGTTAAGGGCAGGTACTTGGGAAACGCAGTAAGCTCATGACGTTTTTTCAACAGTGTGAAAAATGTCCACGAGAGCCCCGCGTACCTACGAACGGCTATTACCGTAATTCTCCGAGTTCGAATCAGGGGAAACTCGGGAGAACTCTTGAATTACTTTGTACAGTGGGACAGACCCTTTACAGGCACACCCTGACCTACGTAGTGAGCTACTTAAATAAACTAATATTTACATGAACAATTCTTTAAGCCCAATGGTTTATTTCTGAGTTGCGGGTGTTGGTAACAGTGCGCAACTGCCACATGCGAGCACTGAAGTTCCTTTATTTCTACCGCCCAGGCCCGTGTCTGCTCCTCCACAGAATTCTCTGTTCCTCTTTCACTTGCTCTGCAGTGGCAGCCATTTTGCAAGAGACTAGGTCCTTCCAGAATTCGGTTCTCGCTAGCCTTCTGGCACTTTCTACATTGTTGCCTCCCTTAGACACAGCTCTCCGATCAAGCTGAATATCTCTCCTCCTGTGACATCCTTCACCAGTCTGATGTATTTTACCCACTCCTCAGGGAAATCCATTTGTGCATTAAAGGACTTATATTGTTGTTGAAGGCAGCACAAGGGACTTTAACTTTGCATCATGTTTTGCACAAACATAGTGGGCCAAAAGGCCCTTCCCTGTGCTGTATTATTCCATGTTTATCCCATTTAATAACACAGCTCAGCAGGATGTTCTGGTAAGCTTAAAACTGGGGATGACATTTAATTTTTTTAGTTTAGAGACACAGTGCGTAAACAGGCACTTCAGCGCAACGAGTCCGCACCGACCAGTGATCCCCGCACACTAACATAATCCTACACACAATAGGGACAATTTTCATTAATACCAAGCCAATTAACCTACAAACCTGTACATATTTGAAGCATGGGAGAAATCCGAAGATCTCTGAGAAAACCCATGGGGAGAATGTACAAACTCCGTACAGACAGCACCTGTGGTCGGGATCGAACCCGGGTCTCTGGCGCTGAAAGGCAACACCTCTTCCCTGCGCCACTGTGCATATTTGTGAGTAAGTTGCTCACATTGTGTGACCTCTCCTCGCTTACTAACAGTTTTACCTCCAAACATCCAAACCAAGGGTGTATCCTTGTACCTAAATGCATCTCAACCTGCCCTGGAATAATGAACTTCAACTTGCTTGCTTTCATATTGAAAATAAAATATCTAATTCTTGGATTCAAAGTGAAACTTTTATTGATATTTACCTCAAGACCATTCTTGATGTTTGTAGAAACACTCTAATGGTAGTTGGTCAAGTAATCAATGAAGCCTAGAGCACAACAATTTTAAAAAATACCCATCCCTGATCATAATTACATTCATCCCTATTTAATACTGCCTGCATAAATCATACTTAATATTGAAATGAGGAACAATGGTTGTCCTGTTTGGTCCTTTTCAGATGAGGTCTTATCCTGGTCTTATCATCACAGTTGGGTTAAAATATAGATCAGATGGGTTAACAGAATAGTCCACCTAGAGCTCAGTATTATGTTTATGGCCATGCACAACCAGGTTCCTTTTGAGCATCACCATCTCTACTGAGGAGGATGCCTTAGTCGTTCCATTTGCTCCATCTGTCATGTCCTCACCGATTTCATTCAGCTTGTCTGTCTCCATGAAGACTCTTTTAGATCCACATCTAGTTTAGTATTGTCAGCAAACTTGAGAGTAAATTTGACATTGAGTGCCAAATTGTTAATAGTCATGGAGTTACACAACACAGGGATTGGCCTTTCAGCTAAACTCATCCATGCCAACCAAGGTGCCATCCTGAGCCAGTCCCATTTAGCTACATATTTCCTATCCATTACCTCTAAATGTCTTTCAAACATTGTAATTGTTCCCACCTCTAACATTTCCTCTGGCCGCTCATTCCACATGCACCACCATCTGTAGGAAAATAGTCCTGCACTTCTGGTCCTGTTTAAATATTTCCTATCTCATTTTAACCCTGCATTCTCTAGTTTTAGACTCTGTTTCCCTGGGAAAGAGACTGGTCATCCATCATGGTTAACTTCATTATTTTATAAACATATATAAGAAAGCTTCTCTACCTCCTTCACACCAAGGAAAATCAGCCCAGCTGCCCCTAATAACTCAAGCTATCCAATCTCATAATAATGTACTTTGGGAATAGCTGGCTCTAAAATATCAATATCTGTAACTCGCAAGTCACAGGCTTACCAAGTTTCCCACTTTGCTTTCCATCCAATAACAAATTCACAATTTCTATGTGCTCTAATCATTTCAACAAATCGCCTGTGTGAGCCCTTATTAAAAATCAGAAATCCAGTACACTACCTAATTGGCTTCACCCATCCTTGAAAAAACAATAGATTAGTCAAATATGTTTTTCATTTATAAATCAGTCTGAAGAAGGGTCTCGACCCAAAATGTCACCCATTGCTTCTCTCCAGAGATGTTGCCTGTCCCGCTGAGTTACTCCAGCATTTTGTTTCTACCTTTTCATATATAAATCTACGTTGACTCCACATTCTGCTTAGTTTAGTTTTAGTTTAGTTTGGAGATACAGTGCGGAAACAGGCCCTTTGGCCCACTGAGCTCGCACCGACCAGCGATCCCTGCACATTAACATTATCCTGCACACGCTAGGCACAATTTACACCAAGCCAATTAACCTACATACCTGTACATCTTTGGAGTGTGTGAGGAAACTGAAGATCTCGGAGAAAACCCATGCAGTCATGGGGAGACCGTACGAACTCCGTACTGACAGCACCCGTTGTCGGGATCGAACCCGGGTCTCCAGCTGTTAGGCAGCAACTATACTGCTGCGCCACCGTGTCCATTTTGGATTTTTACCCTACTAAATCGGTAGTTTTAACCACCCTCTCTTTAAATAGTAAGGATATTACTACCCTCCAATCCACAAGAATTACTTCAGAATTGACAAAATTTAGGAATATGATAACCAGAACATCTGCTCTCTGTAGACCTCGTCTTTTAAAACCCTAGGATGCAGATCACTGGGTCCCTGGGATGTATCAGCTCTCAAACAAAGACCAAGAGGTTCTGATTGTTTTGCTGTCAGTGGGCCATAAGTGATTTCCTTGCAGTGATTTGTGTGGATTGGTTCAAGAGGTGTGTGTTACAAGATACTCGGGCTGCAATTCCAATTTTAAAGCTGAGCATGTAGTCGAGGTAGAAGTGGTCTTGACATTGGTCGTAACATAGAAACATAGAAACATAGAAAATAGGAGCAGGAGTAGGCCATTCGGCCCTTTGAGCCTGCACCGCCATTCAATATGATCAAGGCTGATCATCCAACTCAGCATCCTGTACCTGCCTTCTCTCCATACCCCCTGATCCCTTTAGCCACAAGGGCCACATCTAACTCCCTCTTAAATATAGCCAACGAACTGGCCTCAACTACCTTCTGTGGCAGAGAATTCCACAGATTCACCACTCTCTGCGTGAAAAATGATTGATGCTTTTCAAATATCTTTATCATTGCATCACCTTTTTTAGGTGCAGAGGATGTAGAGAATTGAGGGACTGTCTTCTATTGCACGGACACGGTAGTTTAGTTTAGTTTAGTGGTAGAGCATGGAAACAGGCCCATCAGCCCACCGGGTCCACGCCAACCAGCTATCCCCGCATATTAACACGATCCTACACCCACTAGGGACAATTTTTACATTTCCCAAGCCAATTAACCTACAAACCTGTACGTCTTTGGAATTTGGGAGGAAACCAAAGATGTCGGAGAAAACCCATGCAGGTCACGGGGAGAACATAAAACTTCGTACAGACAGCACCCGTCATCAGGATCGAACCCGGGTCTCCAGCGCTGCCTTCAGTGTAAGGCAGTGAATCTACCGCTGTGCCACCGTGACTGCCTTGGTTTGGCTTTGTCTTCAGTAGTGAAACATAATATTTTTATCCTGGTCAGATTGTAACAGTATATTTACACATTCTCAGATTTGGGTTCATTTTCTGATGAATTGTGATAGGTCAGACTTTGAAAAGCCAAAGATTTGTTTTGAAAACTTTGCTTTTCAAATTTGCCATTGGATCTTTGATGTTCCCTGGAAGATGTTTTTGGTGGTGGGAGTCTCCCTGGTAATGAGGTCAGGGCACGACTGCCATCTACTGGTGAGATGTGTTTGGTGCAGTTTGGTTCGCTTTCCTCCAGCCTCAGTGGAGGCCGAGTCTGAAGCAGGCCAATAATTGTTTTGCATTTAAGCCAAATGTGAAAGACGTTGGAAACTTTTCACTCTAGCTCTGACAAATGGGTTTATGCTGTTGAAGATTCTCTGTTATTGTCACTTAGGTTGTTTGATAGAGCCGATATTCCAAAGAATTGATGAAAAAGTAATGACTCAACTAGCAGCCTTGACATTAGTTTATCCCGCAGGCAGTTTCACAGACTGGCAGTGAAGTTGCAAGATCACTCCCATCTACCTTGCCTTTGGCAGTCTTTCAATCCCACTAACAGCTGAGCCCTTGGAGCCTGAAATAGATCATCCTCTGCTTCAGTAAGCATACATTTGCTTTCTTATCTTGGAGACGAGATGTATTTTTAATAAAAAATCTTAACCTGCAAGCGTCTACTTAATGTGGAAAAAGTGAATACATCTTCAAAGGTTACACGAGCAGTTAATTCAAAAGCATACCATCCATGTGAAACTCCAATTAAGTGTACAAAGAAACTTAGTCTTCCCCATTAAAGACAAATGTATCCCTGTGCTTTTTAAATGTGCACATCCCATGGTTAATAGTTACTTTGTTCCTCCAAACCCTTGCGTGCCACTCTAAGTTCTGTATCTCCATTTCATTGTCCCTAAAAAATGTTTCATTAACACAGACTGGTGTAATCCGGTTATATGCCTCTTGTTTAGAGCTGCATTAAACCTTTCATAGCTGTTTTCAACAGTCTTCATCTTCAACTCAAAATCTTCATGACTTGCCTCATGTACTCACTCCGTTGTCCACACCTGCAGACTGGTGTTAGGCCACATGTCACAGTTGATGCCCACCACCAGTATCCATGTATCTTCTTGGAGGCAACGACCTTGCTCAGAGTACAGGTGTCTCTGCAGTGTCCTGAGGTGGAGAGCTGCCGCCCGTGACCAGCAACTGACCACCTTCCTCGTCCGGGAGACTAGGGACCGCTGCAGTGAATCCGAAGTCGTCCACTAGCTTCCTCTGGATAATCACAGAAAAAGATACAGGTGGGACCAAAGTGATCAACCGATACCAGTGCATGGAGGCCACCAGTTAGTTGATGACTAACACCCGACCTCAGTTGGGAAGCACCTTGTGGAGACCTGACCAGCGGCCCAGCTGGGAAACTACTTTCATTTCTAGGTCCTGGCCAGCTCTCTGCAGTGGGACTCGAGTAGACTCCCAGGTAGAGGGTGCTCCATGCAAAAGGCCTCTGGGAGGTAGTCTACCTGCAAGGGACCCACCAACATATTTTCCCAGTTGATCCTTGCAGAGAAAGTGGCTGTGAAGACCCGTTGGCACTCGCGTATTCTCCGCAGGTCAACAGGGTTGGTGACCATGAGGAGCATGTTCATCGGCGAGGGCCAAGGAGGCCACCTCCATGTCCGGCTCACATAGAAGCAGACCCGTCAACCTCCTCCGCAGTAGACACAGGAATGGCTCCACACAGATGGTGCACACATGGTCAGACATGGGACAGCCTTGGCGAACTCCTCATCAAGGATCCATTGACTTTGATGAGATACTCTGCAGCAGTGTATAAAAGTTGGATCCAGGTCACAAAGTGCGATCCGAATCCAAATGCCTGTGGAGTCCTCAGCAGATATCTGTGATCAACACTAGCAAATACCTCCTGCTTGAGGGATAGAAAAGCAGCCAATAGACTAATCTTCTGGGTTAACTGGACCAGGTCCCAGCCCAGATGGATATTGTCTTGGATAGACCGGCCCAGGACCGTGTAGGACTGATCACTTGGGCAAGTACTCAGCCCGGACAGTTAGCCACTGCCCTGGCAAAGATCTTGCAGTCCGTGCAGAGGAGAGAGATGGGATGCCAGTTCTTCAATCGGTGGAGGTCATCCTCCTTGGGTAGAAGGACCACAACAGCCCTCCGACATGACAGGGACATCTCGCCGGCCATCAGATTCTCCCTCAGGACCAAGGTGTAGTCCTGCTTCAGGACCTCCCAAAAGGTTTGGAGGAACTCCACCATTAGTCCATCCAGCCCAGGGGACTTGGCCCTCCAAAGCTGGTGGAAGGCCATGGTCATGTTGTCTAGTGTCAGGGGGAGCATCCAGAGACGCTGGGCAGCCTCTGGGCTGACCATCACTAGACCCTTCCACATAGCACTGCACTCGTCCCCACCAGGGGTGTCCAGTGGGAACAAGGTCCTATTAAAGGAATGAACTGTTGTGTTAATGTCTTGTGGTTCAGGGACAGAAGGGTCATTGTCATTGAGCAGGTCCATTAACTGCTAGGGACCCACCAAGAATC
This sequence comes from Raja brachyura, assembly GCA_963514005.1. Next base: position 12,415,599 of record OY740812.1, read on the forward strand.
TGAAGTAAGCATCACACCAGGCCTGGGGTGTACATGTTCACACAGTGCACCGGCACACCATCCAGGCATCTGCCGAGGTGAAGCAAACGCCAAGCATCAGATCCTGGACTTCCAGGATCTCCGGCAGGAAAGTCGGGTCAGCAGACTAGCCGCCCAACTTGAGTAGGAGCTGAGTTGACTGGCGTAGACTCGTGCACATCAGGGCTTAGCAGATTCATTTTCTGGACTGGTGTGGGCTTCCTGGCAGGAGCTCACAGCATATCTCCCTCCCGGAGGACCGGTGAAGCCGAGACCTACTGCTGGTGTAGATGTTCAGGCTGATCTTCATGTCAGGGGTACATTAGTTCCTGGTACTACCTCTTTGGAGAAGGAGTGGAGCTGTTCTGAGCGCAGCACTATGCTAGGGCAGCAATGAACATGCACCATTTGTTTCTAACTACTAGCAAGTCCTTCCCCTTGAGAATGGTGCAGATGGACCTGAGGAATCTCAATAAACCTGACCACTGGTCGGAAGCCAACTGGGCTTTATCCTGGCTACCACTGACATTGAGTGGAATTTCCTGACATTTCTAAAAGGGATATTTGGCAATACGCGCTGGGCTCGATGTAGTCCATTGTTTCAATAATTGAATGCTAACTTGTTCCCCTCGCTGTACACTATCCTTAAAGGATCCTTACACACTCCCTGGGTACATGCCACTAGCATCTGATAGGCACAGCACCTGCGCTGACCAAGTTGGGCATATCAGCCCTACCTATGAATCTATCCCACCCCCAGGACTGGTGATGCAGGAATTCTCCTTGCACTTCCCCTCACAAAGATCTTATTTGGGACAAAGTAGGCTGAGGGGTGACCTTATTGGTGTGTGTAAGGTCATGAGAGGCATGGATAAAGGGACTCGAGAGGGACCTCAGAGGCAACTTCATTTATTCGGAACAGTCCTGGAATGAACTGCTACAGAAGCAGATATAATTCTGATTTTTAAAAGACATTTGGGGAGGTAATTGGATAGAAAGGTTTTAGGGGCCTCTAGGCCAAATCCAGGCAAATGGGACTAGTCCAGCTTTCCAACTAGATCAGTGTGGACAAGGTAGCATGAGGACTTGATTCCATGCTGTACACCCTGACTTTATGGATATTCCAATATGAATATTCCATATTTAATCAAACATCCTCAGCCCCATGACTTGCCTCTAGGGAATTCCCTTTTTAAATTTGAGTTTTTGGGATGCAAGTATGATTGGCAACTATCATTTGCCACTCTTCTTTAATTTGCCCCTAGGTTGGTGGTGAGCTTTGAACAGGTGCCACCTAGAATGGTTTAGGATTGTGGTTTCTGATGTTTAAACCCAGTGATTATCTTCTCAAACCAGGATGGTGTGCATCCTGCAGGGGAACACTCATTGGGTGGTCTCGTAAGCCATTCCTCCTCTTGCTGGTAAAGGTTGTTGGTTACGGAGGTCTTGCAGTGTAGCCTGGATGAGTAACTGCAGTGTCTTCCATGTGTGAAACCCTGCAGCCACTGCACTAGAGTTGGAGGGGATGAATGTTTTGGGTGGTTGTTGGGGTGATGATCCTTCACAGCAAGGTCCAGCTTTCCCTATCCTGCAGTGACTCTCCTCACATCCAAATATGTTTGCACATCTACAAGACACAAGTTGAGTGGGATGGAATTGCTCCAGGCAATGATTTTCCCTTGGCTCTGACTAAAATCAATAAACATCTGCCAAACTATATTATCTCCCATCCATGTATTCAAGATCCAAAGATATTTTCTCTCTTCACAATCCCAAACAATCTCTCTTTACACCTAATACTTAGATCCATCACACGCTCCTTTTTAGATGTCAAATATCCACAATTTATTGTCCATTTCTTAAATTCTTCACTGCTTGACCAAGCACCATCTGTATAATACCTTATCACAAAAGTTCTTGAGATAGCTATACCACTTGACATTGGTGTTCTTGACCAACTTATCATCCTGAATAAATCCAAAGGTTTTGGTGGCATTGCTCCTGCCAGTTTCCATTACTTTGAAAGCCTGCAAAGGTCCTGGCAATATCTACATGTTGATTTCAAATTCTTGTGAACAGACCATACCTTTTAAAACATGCAAAAACTTTTTATTATATAGCATGCAAAAAAACTTCCCTGCAGTTGATCTCCTGCTCATCAGTATAGCAATGTCATAAACACTAGTGCCAGTTTCACTTCCAATCATTGTGCCTAAAGGAAGGAAACTTCAGCTCTGATTTACAATTTTTAAATTTGATTAAGACGTGTACTTCCTGAAGTTAATTACTAGCTCCGTTGCCTTGCTGGCATCAAGGAAGATTTATCTTGACACCAATTGTACTCTGCCTCGTCATTGTCCAAGGTCCGCTCCACTCCAGTGGTGCCATCTATAAACTTGTTCATGGAATTGGAAATGAATTTGGCACCAAAGTCATGTGTATCGGGAGTATAATAACCGAGTAAGAACGCATCTTTGCACTGAACTATTGAGAACTTTTGTGGAGAGTTTTGTTGCCTATCCTTACAGATTGGGGATCCATTGACAGGAAAGGTTGCTGGCTCTTGGGTACAGGAGTTTAGCAATGAGTTTGGTTGGGATTATGATGTTGAAAGCGGAGCTATAGTCAACAAATAAAGGAGTCTAATGTCGGTCCTTGTTGGCTGAATGTTCCAGCAATGAGTGTAGGATCTGGAATGTGACGTATTTTGTTAAAGTAAACAAAACTCAGTCCTCATTCTCTGACATCTAGAGACTGCAAATATGAGTCATTAATAATTTATATAACTTTCTAACTGTGGTTATAAATGGTAAGTCTACTCAATTGAATCAAGAAAATTCTCAAACCTATCAATACTATCACATAAAGATAGACACAAAAAGCTGGAGTAACTCAACGGGACAGGCAGTTTCTCTGGAAAGAAGGAATGGGTGATGTCCGGCTTTTTGTGTCCATCTTCGGTTTAAACCAGCATCTGCAGTTCCTTCCTACACAATACTGTCACATCCTTCTGTTCCGAATTCCTGGCAACATCTACATGTGTCGTCTTCAGTTTGGTCCTTTGCACCACTTCTGACTCCAGTCCAATGAAGTTCTCTATCAGTGGAAAAGATCCTTGGGTATGTATGAATACGAAGGATTGTCATACATTGTCATATGACATGTCCATTCTGTTGGAGATGCGAGAAGGAGTTGTCAAGGATTTGAGTATAGGAGCAGAGAGGTTCTACTTCAGTTGTATAGGGTCTTGGTGAGGCCACACCTGGAGTATTGCGTACAGTTCTGGTCTCCAAATCTGAGGAAGGACATTATTGCCATAGAGGGAGTGCAGCGAAGGTTCACTAGACTGATTCCTGGGATGTCAGGACTGTCTTATGAACAAAGACTGCATAGACTCGGTTTATACTCTCTAGAATTTAGGAGATTGAAAGGGGATCTTATAGAAACTTACAAGATTCTTAAGGGGTTGGACAGGCTAGATGCAGGAAGATTGTTCCCGATGTTGGGGAGGTTCAGGACAAGGGGTCACAGCTTAAGGATAAGGGGGAAATCCTTTAGGACCGAGATGAGAAGGAATTTTTTCACACAGAGAGTGGTGGGTCTCTGGAACTCTCTGCCACAGAGGGTAGTTGAGGCCAGTTCATTGGCTATATTTAAGAGGGAGTTAGATGTGGCCCTTGTGGCTAAGGGGATCAGAGGGTATGGAGAGAAGGCAGGTACGGGAAACTGAGTTGGATGAACAGCCATGATCATATTGAATGGCGGTGCAGGCTCGAAGGGCCGAATGGCCTACTCCTGCACCTAATTTCTATGTTTCTATGTTTCATTGGGGGTGGGAAAGAGGTGAGAATTATTTGCCAAAGAAATAGGCAGAGCGATGGTGGAGGAGGAACGCAACATTGTGTTTGGCACGGAACTCAAGATTTGATATTGGTTTATTTTCATATGTACAAAGATAAGATGAAAAGCTTTTGTTTGCATGCTAACCAGTCAAATCAAATCATGCTATACGTGAGTATAATCAAACCATACAAGAAGTGCAAAGAGAAAAATACCGGAGTGCGAAATATAGTGTTACAGCTTTGTAGCTTTATAGTTGCAGAGAAAACAAAAAGAATGATTCAGAATGAAGTTGATTGAAAGATTGGAACCACACCCTAGTTTATGGGAGGATCATTTACTTGTCAAATAAAATGGAAAGAAACTCTTCCTGAATCTGATAGTACATGCTTTCAAGATTTTGAATCTTGTGGCCCGATGAGAGAGGGGAGAATAGAGGAATGACAAGAGTGGAAAAGATTCTTCAATATGTTGTCTGCTTTCCTGAGGTAGTGAAGTGCAGATGGAGTCTTTGGGTGGAGGAGGGAGACCGGTCTGTGTGACTCGCTGAGCCACATCCACAACTCTGCCTTTTCTTGAAGTCTTGGGCAGTGTGTTCCCAAACCCAAGCGGTGAGACTTTCTACAATGCGTCTGTGGAAAATTGGTAAAAGAATGAATCATTGGAGACGGTGCATGGGGTACAACAACGAGGGCACTGAAGAATGACCAATCGCTCTCAGCTTATTTGTTGCTGTCTTTAAAACTTCTAACTCTATGCAGGGCCTGATTTATTTTTTAATTCATATCTTTGTCTTTTTTAAATGTGTATTCTATTGTATATCTTGTATAGCGTTTGTAGTATTTTTAATAGTTGGAGTTGGCATGTTAACTGTTCTTGCAGTAGTTTGCATCATGTGGACAAGTAAGTGTCTCAGGACACCACATGGTAGTGTACGTGTTCAGATCAACGTCTGTCATATTGGGTCACCATCTGCAAAATAATATCTGGTATTTAAGTTTAATATCTTCAGTAAGTAAGTAAATAAATACGTTTATTGGCCAAGTATTCACATACAAGGAATTTGCCTTGGTGCTCCACCCACAAGTAACAACATGACATACAGTGACAGTTACGAACGACTCAGAAAACATTAACAAGAATAAAACATTAATGATAAAATGCCATTGATCAAGCATGTGAACCAACAAAAAAACAGATAGTCATCATCTTAACAAACTAATTACCACTCTCTCCGATGATGCTGTGTTGTCACATTCAAACAGGCAGTCTTTTGTTGGGGACAACACACTGAACAAGACTGAAGTCATTTGGGTCTTCTCTTGTATTAAACATAATGTTAATGGTAACACAACCCAAAGTGCATTTAATTGATTCATGTGAATCCAATAGTATAATCTAGTAAACAGTTGGATCTATACTATTAACATCATTAATAGGGATTAAAATATCAGGGTTCAGAGAGAGTTGCAGTCTATTGGTCCTAGATTAGAATCCGTTGTTCCACCTGGAATTCCAGAGAATTATCCTTCCCAAAAGGCTTCCTGGTACCTTGTTGAATTGCTGCACGCATCCATAATGCGTTTAGGACCATGAATTCCCTTATCCGGGAATACTGCTTGTACCTCTGGCTGTATATCCAGTCCCAGGCAAGTAGTAATCTCTTCCAATAATCTCCATCAATTGCTAAGGGCTATTCCCTGCAGAGCTTGAGATGGTGATTCTGATCATTGTCGATGTATACAGCAACACTTGTGGAATTGATTTGGACCAATTTCTTGATCATGCATTTCACAGAACACTTAGTTCTGAGAACAGTCTCAGCTGATTGCAAATGACAAGCAGTGTAAAATCTCTGCCAAATATCTAGTAGTTTCATTACATCTTTAATTTCCCTCATGAAGTGTGAGCTTTGATCTGATTCTTAGGAGCCCTCATCTGGTAAAACCTGAATTAGTTCTGCTATTGCTTAAGCCTGAGTTTACTTCAAACTGGAGATGCTTCAACCCATCCTTTGCAATGCACATATTTGTTACAAATACTCTGATTCAATTAATATGTTTGAAAATTGTTTTAAGCAATTAGCAAAAGAGAAGTTTGCCCAGTTAAAGTAAACAAAATCCACACTCTTGCTTCTCAGACCACGGGAGACAGTTAATGAGTAGTTTATGCCCTGAATGCCACTCCTGACCACAGCTCAAAATACAAGTGTGCTGAATTGATTTAAGAAACAGTTTTCAAACCAAGCAATACTGTCAGAAGCATCCACGTCGCTGGGCTGGAAACTGGAAGTATCCTGAGCTAATTCTGCTACGCCATCATCTATTGCAACAAGTGATGGCTCCCACTGATTGTCGCCGGAAGCTTGCGCCCTTTTCAGGATGGACAATGACAGCGATGTCAACATTTGAAACATGGAAGATGGACACGAAAGAAGAAGACTGTCATCCCTTCTGCTATTCCATGGCCACAAAGACATCAAACATAGCTGTTTTCTCAGAATTCTGTCCCTTGCACGACTTCCAACTCCAGTCCAAAACAGTTATGTGTAAAATCTCCCTGTTTCAAGAGAGAATTAGATTTAGCTCTTAGGGCTAAAGGAATCAAGGGATATGGGGAAAAAGCAGGAACGGGGTACTGATTTTGGATGATCAGCCATGATCAAATTGAATGGCAGTGCTGGCCCGAAGGGTCGAATAGCCTACTCCTGCACCTATTTTCTATGTTTCTACGTATATGCATGATCAAACAACTTCCTGTCATGTGGCAAGTCCATTCTGTCACATGATGAATCACAAGCAAAAAATTGAGCTGTTATCACATTAACCTTTACCACACCTTGTTGGCATGGTGGAGCAGCAGTAGAGTTGCTGCCCTGCAGCGCCAGAGACCCAGGTTCGATCCTGACCACGGGTGCTGTCTGTATGGAGTTTGTACGTTCTCCCCATGACCTGCTTGGGATTTCCCCGGGTGCTTTTGCAGGTTCATTAGCTTGGAAACATTGTAAATTGTCCCTAGTGTGTGTAGGATAGTGTTAATGTGGGAGGATTGCCGGTCGGCGCGGACTGGGTGGGCCGATGGGCCTGTTTCCGTGCTATTGCTCTAAACTAAACTAAAACCAGTGGTTTTTAAATGCTCGTTGAACCTCACAATATATGGTTAAACTAAATAGAACGTACATCACTATTCTAAATAGATTACAGAATTCTTGTTGTCTTCTGATTGCCACTACACCATCTAGGAGAGGTAATTGTCATTACCAAAAATACCAAAATTCTTCCTCACGGGGAAAGTGGCTCAATGTAATCAGTTTTTAATGAACCTTCAGCTATGCTTAATTCCCTCCATCCTAATTGGACTGGGTTATTTTGGACACGTGTCAAATAATACTCTGCATAATACTTAATGTCTTTTCTGAACCTTAACACCAACATTGACTCTAGTTGCATGATCATAGCCTCTTCCCATGGGCATCCATATTAGTTTATTGTACCGAGGTACAGTGAAAAAGAAAGTGCTAGCTAGTCAGCAGAAATACAATACATGATTGCAATCGAACCATCCACAGTGTTCAGATACATGATAGTGGGAATAGCGTTTAGTGCAAGATAAAGCCTGAGGGTCTCCAGTGAGGTATATAGTAGCTCAGGATCTCTAGGCATCGGTAAATTAATTGGTTTCTGATTTTTGATATCCATCTTCTTTATCTAATGCACCACCTATTTTAGTATCATCTACAAACATACTAATCGTGTCTTGTCCATTCTCATCAAAATTGTTGATATAGATGACAAATAGCAATGGGGCCTCCAGTAGTCAGTCCTCCAGTCTGATAGAGCAACATTGGACTTCTACCTCTACTTCCCACCTTGAAACCAACAATGTATCTAGTTGGTTACACAAAAAGCTGGAGAAACTCAGCGGGTGCAGCAGCATCTAAGGAGCGAAGGAGATAGGCGACATTTTGGGTCGAGACCCTTCTTCAGACTGAAGAAGGGTCTCGACCCGAAACGTCGCCTATCTCCTTCGCTCTTTAGATGCTGCTGCACCCGCTGAGTTTCTCCAGCTTTTTGTGTAACCCTCGATTCTCCAGCATCTGCAGTTCCTTCTTTAACAACAATGTATCTAGTTAGCTAGCGCTTCATGGATCCCATGTGACCTAACCTTCCAGAGCAGCCTACCAAGTGGAACCATGTCAAAGGCCTTACTACATTTTGACTTCAGACAGCACAACTGGTAGTCAATGGATCTGTCCACCATTTAATAACTCAACTTCAAGGGAAGCACCACAGCTAAGGGAAGGTCCATGTTGTGACTGATCCTAATCAAGCATTCATTACCTTGTCGAAAGCAACTGTTGGCCTGAACCGATGAGACAGTTGAAGCCCAAGCTGCTTCCTCACCGAATAATAACACTAGCTTCCCCTAATGACTGGTGACTTAAAACATTATCAAATTCTCTGCATAAACTCGTACAACCCCTTTGCATGACAGGCTACTGATTTTAACTGGCAGTACAATGGTTTATGGGCCAGGTTTATAAACAAATTCCATTCCTGATGGGGGCTTGTAAATGTAACATTAATGTGTGCCTTCCACTGCTTTAGGGTTAGACTGAGTCGGCTTTCTCCACAGTAAATGCTGGTTGCCAGCCTAAAGGAACTGCTCTCTAGCATATTGGCCAGTGATAAAGAAGTACATCACAGTTCTGTGCTCTATAGTAGGCTGTTCCTTTTGAAGATCTTTCACAAAGATCAAAGGAATAAATCTAAAGCCGGCAACTCTCTTGGCGTACTCCCATTGAGCAAAGCTGTGAAAGTTCCTCTCATGCAGTCTGGCAATATGCAGTAAATGTCAGTGTGCATTGTTTTTTATTACCGACTTGTATGCAGAGAACCTACTGCACTTGGTTATAACTTATTATCCCTATTTGGATCTGCAGGAGCATTCTGTACATCTTAATGGTCTGCCTTTAAAAAAGGCAGCAGTTTGGAATAGTTGAGCTAATCTATTTTAGTGTCAGAGTAGCAGTGGGAAATTTTGAAAAGACAGCTATTGGATTGGTTGGGTGAGTCTATTTGAGTTGGTTTTGTACGTGGGAGATTGTGTCTTGCAAATCTAAAGTAATCAAAAAGGTGTAGAGTAAAGCCATAGATATTGGCTATATGAACCTGCGCATGGCATGTAATAAGGTTCTGCATGGTATGCTGCTCTGCATGGAATCTAGAGAGAGAGGGCCTACAAGAGAGAATTGGCTTCATGGACGGAAGAGGTGTTGAGGCATCAGGGATGATGCCCGGTTGACAATGACTACATTGACACTCGCAATAGTATGAACTCGTGCCTAACCACAGCGCCAGTTCCCTAGGGTGGTCTTTAAGGAGCTGCACCCATGCACAATTCCCACTAATTTAGTCATCAGGGACGCAAGCAATTTCTGACTTCCCACATCCTGCAGTAGGAGCATTCTACCTGCCTTCTCTACTTAATTATGCCTTGTACACTAATCCAAATGGTTGATGTAAAACAAACAGCAATGGGCCCAGCACAGAACCCTGACACACCCCACTAGTCATGGGCATTCAGTCCAATAAAAAAACAACCTTCCACCATCACCCTCTGCTTCCTTCCAAAGCCAATTCTCCATCCAGTCGTTTAGCTCTCCCTGGATCACATGTAATGTAATCTTCTAGAGCAGCCCACCATGCAGAACCTTATCAAATGCCTTGCTGAAGTCCATATAGACAACATCTATGTGTTTGACCCCATTGGCCTTCTTGGTTAGTTTTTAAATACTCAGATTTGTAAGACACTATCACCCACGTACAATCATGTTGATTATTTTTAATCGGCCCAATTCATCCAAATGTATATACATCTTATCTCCCTGAATCTTCTCCAGTAGCCTGCCTCCCACAGATTTTAGGCCTACTGTCTGTAATCCTATTAGTTTTACAACTATCTGTAATCTCCTGGCATATTGTTGTTTTAATTCGATTTGACGAACACTAGCAAACCTGCCAGTCAGGATATTCGTTCTCCGATTCAAGTGCTTCTACAGGTCATCTATGCCCCAGAAGAGATCCCAATGGTCCAAAAATCTGAATCTATGCACCCTGCACCAATTCCTGAGCCATGTAGTCACCTGTCTTATCTTTGTTCCTCCCCTCACTAACACGTGGCACCGGGAGTAGTAGGGATATCACTACCCTGGGGGTCCTGCTTTTTTAACCTTTGGCCTGGCAGCCTATATTTATTTTGCAGGACCTCCTCCAGTTTTTTAACCAATGTCATTTGTGCCAACATGCACAATGACTTCTGACTGCTCCCCCTCGAATGCCTTGCAGCTGCTCTGAGACATCCTCAGCCCAGGGAAGCAACACAGCATCCTGGAGTCTTAATTGCTGCTGCAGAATCTTCTGCCTATCCTCCCACCTAATGAATCTAATAACCATGATGGCTCTGCCTGATATTTCCCTTCCCCACTGTGCCTTGGAGCCAGGCTCGGGGCCAGTGACCTGTCCGATGCTGATGCTGACCCTTGGAGGACCATCCCCCTTCACAGCATTCCAAAGTGCATACCGGTTTTGAAAGTAAATTATCATCCTCCTGCGACTCCAATTTAGGTCAGAATTGCCTTCAGGATGTCATACATGGACTTCTTGTATTATTCAGGATCGCCAGTCCTAAATGCAACAGATTACAAATTAGATTACAAATCTCTTGGTTCATCCAGGACTTCTGGTTCATCAATTCTCAATGTTTTTGAAAATATCTTTTCTTTGAGGTCAGTGATAACCGTGGCATACTCATTCAGGTGTACTGATGAGCCCTTGAACACAGCCAAATGCACCACCTCCAAGGAGTCCTGTAAACACTCTTCTGCCTCTGCTTACTAGCCCATCGTTGCCAGTAATGCGTTCATCAGACTCTGTACACAGGAAGAAGCGCACACACAAGTGGTCAGAGTTTAAACTGACCACGGCAAAGGATGGAGTGGTAATATAGATATGACTGAGTGTGTTGGGTCCTCAAGTGTTGATAATTATGTGTGGATTTTAATTGGGTGGCGGCTTGAAGATAGCCTGGTTGAAGTGTCCAGGGATGTTGGGGTAGGCATTTGAATCCACTGTTAGAAACATAGAAAAGAAACATAGAAAAATAGGTGCAGGAGTAGGCCATTTGGCCCCTCGAGCCAGCACCACCATTCAATATGATCATGGCTGATCATCTAAAATCAGTACCCCATTCCTGCTTCTTCCCCATATCTCTTGATTCCTTTAGATCTAAGAGCTAAATCTAACTCTCTCTTGAAAACATCCAGTGAATTGGCCTTCACTGCCTTCTGCGGCAGAGAATAGTAAGATTGAACGAGAACTTACCAGTTCGAAGGTTGATCTTTATTTCATGAGGAGTCGAAGTGAGGGATTTCGTGAAGAGCCCGCCGGCGCGCATGCTCGACATACTTCAAAGTAGCGGCGTGGAATCACAGAAACCAATCAAAAGAAATGACTTCACATAGTAAGAATGAAACGACTAAGATTACCAGATGAAGGTGATTGAGGGTTGGGCGAAGAGGGCACGAAATCCCTCACTTCGACTCCTCATGAAATAAAGATCAACCTTCGAACTGGTAAGTTCTCGTTCAATCTTACTATTTCATTTCGGAGTCACGTGAGTGACTTCGTGAAGACTTCAAAGCTTCTGTGATGACACGCCCTGGACCACGTCCATGCTGTCACACCACTACCAGGGATGGATGGGAGGAATAACTTGCTGACTAGTCCATACTGCAAAACAAAGCATATTTATTAACAAACAAATCAAAAAAACCCTCATTCGGGGACATCTCCACGTTCTTGCCCCGCATTTAGCACGGCTTCTGCGAACTGTAGAGGCGCAGCAACGGGCCGGTTGTAGAACCGCTGGAACACAGCTTCATTAGCCCATCCTGCTGTGGCGAGAATATGGTCCATGGGCACCTCCATGACCCTCGCCGCCGACGTCGATGCAGCTCTGGTGGAATGAGATTTGAACACATTAGTGTCGATACCTGACTTACCCAAGATGACTCGAAGCCACCTGGATATCATCTGTGTTGTCACTCGATGGTGAGGTCTCTTATGAGTGACAAGCAGGTATCTCTCCATTCCTCTGATGCTTGCCGTCACCTTGACGTAGTAACGGATATGGGAGGCTAAGCATAGCCTAGCATCGGCGGGGTATGCCGGGAACTTCAGCTGCAGCCCTGTGCACCCAGGTCTGTGCTGCTTTAGTAGCTCGTCAACAAAGAAAACTACTTCTGTGGGGGTAGACATCATTCTGTCGACACGAAGTTTGTGTAGTGTCTGTACCCTCTGTGCTGAAGTCAGCGCTAGTAACATCACCAGCTTCATGGTGAGTTTGTCCAGCTGGAGCCCTTCCATGGGGGACCACGTCCTGAGCAGAGTTAAAACGTCCCTGACATCCCAGGTGATATTGTAACGTGGTGTAGGCGGATTCGTATTGAAAATACCCCGCATGAGCCTGGACACTAGCCTGTTGGATCCCACCTCAATATTGAGGTAGAATGATAGAGCGCTCCTGGCGCTGTTGATGGCACTGTAGCTTAAGTGTTCATCATGGTGCAACCCCGTGAGGAATTCCAGGACGTCGGTTATAGTCACGGCATCGTACGTGATGCGAGAGCGGCTGCAGAAGGCTTCCCACTTCCTGATGTGAGAGCGGTATCTTCGCCTTGTAGACTCTCGGCATGACGCCACAATGGTATCCATGGTCCGGGTAGAAAGGCCGTATTGAACTAACGGCCGATTCAGAATCTGCAAGCCAACAAATTTAAATAGCCATGGCAGGGATGTGGCTCCCCTGAAACAGGGTGAGTAACTAATTCTGGGCTACCCTGCAAACGGACCCAAGGTTCACTGAGCGTGTCAAAGACCATCGGATACCACGGCTGTGTAGGCCAGTCGGGTATGATAAGGATGCCCTTGGCACCATCCATCTGAATTTTACGTAATACCCGACTGATGAGGCAAAACGGGGGGAATGCATAGAAAAAGCATTTCCCCAGTCTAGCGAGAACGCATCTAACGCTATAGCCCCAGGATCTGGTTCCCATGAGACGTAGGTTGGTACCTGATGGTTCAACCGGGACGCAAAAAGGTCAATGTCCGGTTTCCCAAATTTGGCTGTGATTTTTGCAAAAATTTCAGGATGTAACATCCATTCAATATTATCATTGAACTTGCGTGACCTGGCGTCCGCCACAATATTAAGCTCACCTGGCAAATAGGTAGCTGAAATCCAAATGTCTCTCTTGACACACCAGAGCCAAATTGAATTAGCCAATTTATCACATGAAACTGACCTGGTACCGCCCATGTGGTTTAAATACGCCACCGCTGTGGTATTGTCTACTTGGAGCCGGACATGTGCTCCAATGATCTTGGAACAATATGCTCGAAGTCCGTGAAACGCTGCAAGCAGCTCCAAATAGTTGATCCCTTGTGATACCAACATCGTATTCTCAAGGGTATCCCATCGGCCCCCACAACTAGAACATTGATTCGTAGCTCCCCAGCCATCAGAGCTCGCATCAGTTTGTAAGTATATCATCGGTTTCGCCTCAATAATAGTTTTAAACGAGTTACTAATGTGGCAAACCCACCATCGTAACTCATCCAATGCTGCAGGCGGCAGCTGCATTGATCGATGATAATGACCAGCATGCCGTCGCAATGCAGCGATCTTGGCTCTCTGCAAGTTTTGATAATGCAGAGGTCCATACCGGGCTGCCGGAAACAAAGCCACAATCTTGCCAATGACAGTAGCTGTGTGACGAATCGATGGTATACGAGTATTGATTAAATCTGTACACACCTGTGTTACCTCCTCAATTTTGTTAATTGGTATGGTGACTCTCATGCTAATGGAATTCACCTGGAACCCCAGATAATTAATTACCTGGGTGGGGCAGAACTTAGATTTTTCTGGATGAATAATGAACCCAAGCTGTTGGAACAAATTGACCGCAGCTGCAACCCCTTGTTGAGCTAATTCCAAGGTGTGGCCGACAATTAAAATATCATCTAAATAGGCCATAACGATATGATGTCGTTGTCGTAAATAAGCCATAATTGGCTTCACCAATTTAGTAAATAATCGAGGGGCTGTGGTGAGCCCATTAGGCAACGCCCTATATTGCCACAGCTGATCCATCCAGATAAATTTTAAGAACCTTCTGTAATGTTTTTTCATGGGTACGGTATAGTACGCATCCTGTAAATCAATGCATGCCATAAAGCACCCTTGTGAGATCAATGATTTGGCCATTTCAAACGTGTCCATTTTAAAATGAGTATATGTTACAAAGTTATTCAGAGTGGTTAGATCAATAATGACTCTACAGCCTCCATCCTTCTTAGGTCGAGTAAAAATATTGGAAACAAATTCAACGGGCTCATGAACCGTTCTCTCTATGACCCCTTTCTGTTCCAACCTTAACATTTCCTTATAGCCTACGGACTGTTCCGCAGCCGTTAGTTTAAAAGTACGATCCGGTCTATGCTGAGACGGAGGGATGTCCCCATTAATAAACTCAATGCTATGGCCCTGAATATTCCGTAACACATACTCATCACTGGTAATGTCACCCCATGCACCCGCAAACAACCGCAGACGCCCACCAACATGTGAAGTTAAACAAAGAGAAAAAAGGGAACCAGACCGCCTCACCTCTGTGGTTACCGGCGGTCCCTGACACGAGTGGGTGGACGTAGAGGTGCTGGGTTGGTTTGAGGTCGTGGCGTCCTCATTTTCCACCTCGGCTTCTGCCGAGCCTGTCCTAAAAAAGACCCCTGGTGTTGGGGTGGTTGATATCGGTTTGGAGCTGGAGGGTAATTTCTGGTAGAAGTGCTGACAGACCCTCGTGAGCGGCCAAGCGGAGCTTTCGAGCTCGATGGCGTGGGGCACTATGAGAGCGCATGAGCCCCACGGTCTTGGCTTGTTCATCAAGCTCTCTGACCCTTTTGGAAAGGTCTTCGCCAAAGAGCTGACGGGGCGGCGGCGGCGGCGGTGGTTTGCACAACCCTGCAAACTTAGGGTTGAGCGCTGGGCGGATGCTATTTTTGCGAAAGCCATTTATTTCATTTTGAGTAGCGCACAGAATCGCCAGAGCATCCTCCTGGTCCAAATTAAGCTCCTCTCCGTCGACCGACCGCACAAAGGCAGTAATCCCGGCCGTGAGGAGTTTCAGGATCCGCTGAATTTTCAGCTCCTGCTGACGGATAGCCGCACTGATGTTGCCCCATATTGGCGTATTGACCACAGGCACGTTGAGGGAGTTGCAGTTTGATGGAGCCTTGTGACGGCTCATGGCTTGTAGTAGAACTTCCTCCTGAAGCTGGTGATTATTTAGGAAGTCCACAGTGGCTGCCAATTTCGTATTGATGGGAAGCCCCAAGGAATGAGGGGCTGCAAACTTGGTGGCCACATCGAGGAGGTCCTCCGCCGGTAATTCAGGCGGGGGTGGGATGGGGTCGACCACTGCCTCCTCGTCCTGCTGCTCCAGGCTGGTGTACGAAGCTGGTGAGGAAGCCCTGTGCCTGTCGCTGCTGGATGCCTGTTGTTGTTGACCTTGTATGAGAAGCTCCAGCAGCCGCTCCATACGGTCAATACGCCCTTCACCCTGAACACTCAGGTGGTCGGAGTCCTCCGGCTCTGAAAATTGGCCGGGGCTCCTGTCATCGGCCCACACCTCGTCGAGGCCCTGTCGCTGCCGGTAGTTGTCGTCGACAGCCGCCGAGGCGAAACTGCGCGATTCCTGCACGGGCATGTTCAACCGCCTCCGTTTAGCGGGAGCGGAAGCCGTTGCCTCTACGGACAGATGCGGCATGGTGTCGGCACCAGCCGAAGCCTGGATACCTTGAGCCCATGCAGGCTTGCCAGCTGCCCACATCGTGGACCTTGCCGACGCATGGTCTCGCCCACCCATCCATGGGGGCTCGGCGACCGTGACGGGACCCCCAACTGACTCGTCCCGGCGTCGAAAGTTGGGGGGCGACGGCTGGACCTCACAGCTGCCCCGGGTCCCGTCCTGGAACCTGACCGCTCCTTGGTGGCAGGCAGAGCCTTAGCCCCGACAGGGTTAGGCTTCTGGGCTCCTGCCCTACCCCTCCTCAGAGGGCTGCGTGAAACGGGCCGTGCAGCCGCACGGACCCTTCTGCTCGAGGCCGTCAGCAAGCCTGCTGACGACCTGACTGCCATGGCAGGGTCGTCCTGCTCTGGCGGCACACCACACTCCTCCTCGTCGAACTCCTCCGAGCTGTGGTGTGCGGGCGGGTCCGGACCTGAAAAGACAGAGCTCACCGACATCTCCGCCCTCGTTCCGGTCTGTATTGCAGGTACCCCCGACAACTCTCGCTCCGGAACCGCTGGCCGGCGACTTTTCCCCGATCTCCGGCCTCTCAAACTCCCATCCATGTTCTTGCTGTGAAGCAAACACAACAAGAACCACCAACTTAAGGTAGCATACTTACCTGCGTGGTTCCCTTATGAAGGGCTGGCGAGGAGCGCGCTCCTCCGTCAGCCGTCGCAGCAACGCGATACGACGATATGTCGAGCATGCGCGCCGGCGGGCTCTTCACGAAGTCACTCACGTGACTCCGAAATGAAATTCCATAGATTCACAACTCTCTGGGTGAAAAATGTTTTCCTCATCTCAGTCCTAAATGGCCTACGCTTTACTATTTTCCTGTTTTAATGGTTAGTTTTAGCACTCAATTCCTCAAGTGCTAGCTTGGCACTTGCCTGAGGCGGGATATAGATTGCAGTCAGAGCACTCTTTCGATAGATAGACTGGTCGGTACATATAGGTAGGGGGAGCAAGAACACACATACAACTCAGTGGGGATGTAATACAAATCCAAGGATATATGGATGTCCATTCTAAACTCTCATCAGAATGAATTATCACATATTCTCAACATCATTGTTCTGAGTTCATTGCTTCAAATTGTAATAATCATCGAGTCATTCCATTCCTTAATGAAAGTCTTAAATTTCTCTTCCAAACTGAGCTGCTTATTCATGTAAATGAACTCTCAAATCATCCTTTACAATGTTTGCTTGGTGAATGTATATTTAATCAAATCCTCCCATTCCAGTCTGCACTCTAGTGATCGGGTATAGACTGGTACTGGGTCTATTCCTGATCAGGCAACTCAATTTTCACTTTGTTATTTGTGCAGAATGGTAGCAATACAATTGTTTCTTTACTTTGTTAGTGCTGCTCTTCCTGTAAAATATGAACTTGAATAGATCTAAAAGGATGATTCAATTACACAAGAAATAGGAGCAGGAAATAGGAGCAGGTAGAAAAAGAGAAGAGGTCCTGAAAGGAGAATTTAGGGAGTTAGGAAGAGAGTTAAGGCAAAGGACCGCAAAGGTAACAATCTCAGGATTACTGCCTGTGCCACGCGACAGTGAGAGTAGGAATGGAGCGAGGTGGAGGGTAAATGCGTGGCTGAAGGACTGGTGCAGAGGGCAGGGATTCAAGTCTCTGGATCATTGGAACCTCTTTTGGGGAAGGAGTGACCTGTATAAAAAGGACGGGTTGCACTTGATCCCGAGGGGGACCAGTATCCTGGCGGGGAAATTTGCAAAGGCTACTGGGGAGACTTTAAACTAGAACGGTTGGGGGGAGGGACTCAAATAGAGAAAGCTAGTAGACAGTGTCTGAGGCAGGAGGCAGAGAAGGGAAGCACTCAGACCCCACATGTAGGGGGCAAAAAAGAAAAAAATAATAAACAGAGAATAAGAGGTGGTGGGTTTCTTAAATGGGTGAGCAGAGAGAAAGAGGGGTATAAAATGAGGGGAGAAGCAATTGGTAGCTAGGTGAAAAGTAAAAGTGGCAGGCAGACAAATCCAGGGCAAAAATCAAAAAGGGCCACTTTTCAACATAATTGTATAAGGAGTAAGAGTGTTGTAAAAACAAGCCTGAAGACATTCGTAATAAGGTGGATGACTTGAAGGTGCAGATAGCTATTAATGACTATGATATAGTTGGGATCAAGGAGACATGGCTCCAGGGTGACCAAGGCTGGGAGCTGAACATCCAGGGATATTCAATATTCAGGAGGGATAGACAGAAAGGTAAAGGCGGTGGGGTACCGTTGCTGGTTAGAGAGGAGATTAATACAATAGAAAGGAAGGACATTAGCTTGGAGGATGTGGAATCGATATGGGTAGAGCTGCGAAACACTAAGGGGCAGAAAACGCTAGTGGGAGTTGTGTACAGGCCACCTAACAGTAGTAGTGGAGTTGGGGATGGCATCAAACAGGAAATTAGAAATGCATGCAACAAAGGTAAAACAGTTATAATGGGTGACTTCAATCTACATATAGATTGGGTGAATCAAATTGGCAGGGGTGCTGAGGAAGAGGATTTTTTGGAATGTATGTGGGATAGTTTTCTAAACCAACATGTAGAGGAACCAACGAGAGAGCAGGCTATTCTAGGCTGGGTATTGAGTAATGAGGAAGGGTTAGTTCACAGTCTTGTTGTGCATGGCCCCTTGGGCAAGAGTGACCATAATGTGGTTGAGTTCTTCATTAGGATGGAGAGTGACATAATTAATTCAGAAACAAGGCTTCTGAACTTAAAGAAAGGTAACTTTGAAGGTATGAGATGTGAATTGGCCAAGATAGACTGGCAATTGATTCTTAAAGGGTTGATGGTGGATGTGCAATGAAAGGCATTTAACAACTGCATGGATGAACTACAACAATTGTTCATCCCAGTTTGGCAAAAGAATAAATCAGGGAAGATAGTGCATCCGTGGATAACAAGGAAAATCAGGGATAGTATCAAATCAAAAGATGAAGCATACAAATTATCCAGAAAAAGCAACCTACCAGAGGACTGGGAGTCTGGCAGAGGAGGACAAAGGGCTTAATTAGGAAAGGGAAAATAGATTATGAAAGAAAACTGACAGGGAACATAAAAACTGACTGCAAAAGTTTTTATAGATATGTGAAAAGAAAAAGATTAGTTAAAACAAATGTAGGTACCTTGCAGTCAGAAACAGGTGAATTGATCATGGGGAACAAGGACATGGCAGATCAATTGAATAACTACTTTGGTTTTGTCTTCACTAAGGAAGACATAAATAATCTGCCGGAAATAGCAGGGGACCGGTGGCCAAATAAGATGGAGGGACTGAGTGAAATCCAGGTTAGCCGGGAATTGGTGTTGGGTAAATTGAATGGATTAAAGGCCGGTAAATCCCCAGGGCCAGATAGGCTGCATCCAGGAGTACTCAAGGAAGTAGCCACAGAAATAGTGGATGCATTAGTGATCATTTTTCAAAACTCTTAGGATTCTGGAGTAGTTCCTGAGGATTGGAGGGTAGCTAATGTAACCCCACTTTTTAAAAAGGGAGGGAGAGAGAAAACGTGGAATTACAGACCAGTTAGTCTAACATTGGTAGTGGGGAAAATGCTAGAGTCAGTCATTAAAGATGGGATAGCAGCACATTTGGAAAGTGGTGAAATCATTGGACAAAGTCAGCATGGATTTACGAAAGGTAAATCATGCCTGACGAATCTTATAGAATTTTTCGAGGATGTAACTAGTAGAGTGGATAAGGGAGAACCAGTGGATGTGTTATATCTGGACTTTCAGAAGGCTTTCGACAAAGTCCCACATAAGAGATTAGTATACAAACTTAAAGCACATGGTATTGGGGGATGAGTATTGATGTGGATAGAGAACTGGCTAGCAGACAGGAAGCAAAGAGTAGGAGTAAACGGGTCCTTTTCAGAATGGCAGGCAGTGACTAGCAAAGATTATAGAGGAGGGGGGGACTTCCGGTGGCGCCATGTTCTAGGAGAGAACAGCGTCAGACCAGCTCTTAAAAAATCTGAAAAAAAAATGGGGTTAGAGGAGGCTGCTAACGCTACTTACCGTAGGAGATCGATTTTAAACGGCTCCGGGTGCGATTGTAAGCTGCGTGACGTCATCAGGCGCGCGACTTTAGCAACTCCGGTAAGAAATTTAAAATGAATCCCTCCTCCCCCACACAGCCGAAGAAAAGCTCCAGAAGGGAGGTAGGCCCCACCAAAGCTTCAGGCTCGGGACTGGCTGCCTCCCAAGAAGAGATTTCACAAAGAAAAGCTGAAATGGAAGAACTTAAAAAGTCTCTGCTGGCTGATATGAGGAAAATGCTGAAGGAAACACAAACAGAAACACAAAAAGAAGTGAAGAAAGATTATAAAGAAATTAAGGATGAAATGAAAGCCTTAAAAACGGATATTCGAAAAATCAAAGAAGAATTAGCAAAAGAAGTTAAAGAAATGGTAAAAAGCATGCTGAATGAATGGAAAACAGAACTGGAGGAGGAGATACATACTCAACTGATCGAGGTAACTGATAAGATTGCTGGGATGGAGCGAATGATGGAAGAGATGATGGATGAGAAATTAGAGGCGAGGTTAAGCCCTATGTCAACTGTACTGGACCAACAAAATGATGCGATTAAAGAACTAACTGATGTTGCTCTAAAAACTGCGAGGGAGAATGAAAGGATAAACGAAGAGAACAAACGCCTCTCTGAATTATTACGTAAAATAAATGAGAAATGTATTGATTTGGAGGGGCGGCAAAGACGTAAGAATTTGCGCATAGTAGGTCTGCCTGAGGGACGCGAAGGAAACCATGACCCACGTAAATTCTTTGCAAAACTCCTAAAGGACATTTTGGATCTGGATCAAGAGCCCCTGTTGGGCCGAGCCCACAGGGCTCTAAGACCGGTTCCTGGGAGTGGTGCACCACCAAGACAAGTAATTGTAAAGGTGGTTTATGACGGCGTCTTTGAAGATATGATGAAGATAATAATAAGAAAAAGAAATCTGAAATACGAAGGAGATAACATCAGTATCTTCAGAGACTACCCGGCTGAAGTGGCTAAAAGAAGAGCTCTATTTACAGAAACAAGACGCATCTTGAGAGATATAAAAGGAATAAAGGAGATCAGATATGGTCTGGTGTACCCGGCAATACTTAGAGTTACCTACGAGAAGAAGGATTATCGTTTCATTAAGCATACAGCGGCACTGGAATTCGCTCGGAAAATACAGAAGAAGGCAGAAGAAAGAGAAGAAGGAGAAGCAGAGGAAGAAGGAGCAGACCCGACAGGAGTAATTGATGGATGAACTTTATGGACCTGCGGTTATGAACCACTCACTGAGAAAAAGGCGGAATAACGGACATAGAATTGTAGTATTATATTGCTTACTAATTAATTAATAAATACTAATTTGTAATTATTAATTACTAATCACTAATTACGAATTAGTTTGATTTCCCTTACTCCCCTTATATAGTATTACTAACTATGATACTAATTATAGTTGAAATTAACAACTAAAAATTAGTAATATGAATAATAGAAAAAGTTATTAAGAACATAAAGTTAGCACCCCCACCCCAATATATACAGTATTCCAAATAAGAGCTGGAATATTCAACATCTTTTTTTTTTAGAAAACGGAAGTCGCTAGATTAGTAGCCATGTTAGTGTTGCTTTCACCTGTGCACACTACACATTATAAAAGTGTAGTCTCTTTTTTTTCTGATCACCATTTTTTCACCCTTTACTTTTTTAATATTTACATTCGTTATTATTTTTTGTATAACACATACTTGATTTTATATTATATATTATATAATCATGACTTCTATCTATATTATATAATCAGATTAAATGGATATGGTTTAATGGAATTGGAAATTCGCATCGGATTGAAGTTGGGGTGTAATGTCGGGCTGGAGGTGTCAAGAAGGCTACTCCAAAAAAAGCCACCCTAACAATAAAATGCAAGATATGAATGTAAGGAGTGGGGGTGATGGAATCACCTTCTGCAGTTGGAATGTTAAAGGAATCAATGAACCAATTAAAAGGGGAAAGGTATTAGCTCAGCTGAATAGATTGAAATCTGGAGTTACGTTTCTTCAAGAGACACATCTTAAAAAAGATGCTCAATATAGATTAACAGCTAAATGGATTTCAAAAGTATATCATTCTTCGTTTATACACAAATCTAGAGGAGTTGCAATAATTATTCGCAAGGGTATACCTTTTAAACTTAATTCGATAATAGAGGATAAGGAGGGTAGATATTTAATAATTACAGGGGAATTACATTCAAAAAAAGTAATTCTTATGAATATATATGCACCTAATTTTGATAATCCACTATTTTTTAAGAAAATATTTAATAGTATTCCTATATCCACCCAATATAATTTAATAATTGGAGGTGATTTAAATTGTACTTTAGATAATTATTTGGATAGATCTTCTACGAAAAGTAAGGCTCTTTCTAAATCAAGTAAGCTTATAAATTCTTTTATTAATACATCGAATGTTAAAGATATTTGGAGATTGGATAATCCAACCGGACGGGAATATTCATTTTTCTCGCCGGTATTCGGAACTTATTCGAGGATAGATTATTTCTTAGTTGACTCAAAATTACTCCCCTTTACGTATGATGCAAAGTATCATAATATTATTATCTCAGATCATGCCCCGTTAACATTTAAGATAAAATTAAAAGATATAGTTAATAAAACTAATATTTGGAGATTCAACACACAGATATTAAAGGATAAAGACTGCTGTAATTATGTGGAGAAACAGATTAAATTATTTTTTGAAACTAACGATAAACCTGAGACCTCCCCATTATTATTATGGGACACATTTAAAGCATTTATGCGCGGTGCAATAATATCAGCACAAGCACATTTTAATAAAGAAAATCGAAAGATGGAGCAAAAGTTAGAAAAAGAGATAAAACAATTAGATAGTGAAAATATAATACATCCTTCTAAAGAGTTGAGTAATAAAATTGCAATATTAAAATATAGATTAAATAAAATTTACTCTGATCAAGTGATAAAACTTTATCAACAAACTAAACAAGTTCATTTTGAATTTGGTGATAAACCTCAAAAATTATTAGCACGACAACTCAGAAGATTAGACGATGAAAAAACTATACATAGTATTAGATCGGTACAGGGAAATATGTTGACTATACCAAGAGACATTAATGACACATTTTTACAATATTATCAAAATCTTTACTCATCTAAATTAACAGGGCAAATAGATGAAATGGAAACATTTCTAGAAAAATGTCATTTTAATAAGCTAGATTCTGAGAGTAGGCAATTGTTAAACGCTGAAATATCTGTAATAGATATTGAAGAATCAATTGGATCGTTAAAAAATGGTAAAACAGCGGGCCCCGATGGCCTGAGTGCAGAATTTTATAAAAAATGTCATGATCTACTTTCACCAAGATTACAAATAGTGTACAGACACACCTATGAGTTAGGAAAATTACCAGAGTCTTTAAATGAATCTACAATTACATTAATTCCTAAATTAGATAAGGATCTGGAAGATCCTGGATCATATCGAGCGATTGCCCTTTTAAATACTGATCAAAAAATATTAACTAAAGTACTTTCTCGGAGACTAAGTTTAGTGATTTCCAAAATAATACATTATGATCAAACAGGTTTTATTCCAAAACGTTACTCATCACATAATCTTAGACGCCTGTTTAATATTATTTACTCGAGAAGAAGAAGAGATATAGAATTAGCAGTTATATCGTTGGATGCTGAAAAAGCATTCGACCAGGTGGAATGGTCATATTTATTTAATATAATGGAAAAGTATCAACTGGGGGATGGATTTTGTAAATGGGTAAGAATATTATATTCTAACCCTACTGCAAGAATTTTAACCAATCAAATACTATCACCTAAATTTAGACTTTTTAGGGGATGCAGACAGGGATGTCCGTTATCCCCTTTATTATTTGCCTTGGTGATAGAACCTCTGGCTGAAAGAATTAGATCAGAACCTGAAATATATGGGTATAATACTGACACAACAAATAATAAGATATCTTTATATGCAGACGATATTCTGATTTATATTACTAAGCCGGAATGTAGTATTCCCAAGTTATTCAATGTTATAAATGAATTTAGCGTATTTTCAGGATATAGGATTAATTGGAATAAAAGCGACATTATGCCTATAACTGGTATAAATGTAAATATATTACAAAAATACCCATTAAAAATAGTTACAGATAAATTTAAATATTTAGGAATTAATGTGTCTAAATCCTATAAATTATTAATTAAAGCTAATTATTATCAATTATTAGAGAAACTTAAAAAAAACATTTCATATTGGAAAACACTCCCTATATCTATGATCGGTAGAATTAATGCTATAAAGATGATTTTTTTACCACAATTGTTATATTTATTTCAGACAATTCCTTTTTTTCTCCCAAAAATTTTTTTTTTTTAAATTGATAATATTGTTAATAGTTTTGTTTGGGATTACAAAAGTCATAGAATAAGTAAAAAACATTTATGTAAGTCTAAGATAAATGGAGGGCTAGCACTTCCAAATTTTCTATACTACTTTTGGGCTGTCCAGATTAAGAATATGAATTTTTGGTGGGTAAATATGGATGATGAACCAATGTGGTTAAAAATGGAAAAGGAAGACTGTTTACCTTTCAATATAGAGTCGATTATTTTCGCACCAAAGGAAGTACAAAAAAAGACTTATAGGGACAACCCTATAATTCATAATAATAGGCGTATTTGGAAACAGATAGTTAAGACCTTATATCTGGATAATCTTTCTTTTAGGTTACCAATTAGGAATAACCCACTGTTTAAACCCTCAATCTTAGATGCGGGGTTTAGACTGTGGGAGGATTCAGGAATTAAAAGGATAGGACACCTTTATAGAAATGGAAATTTTTTATTATTTGAAGAGTTACAAGATATTTTTGGACTACCTTCACAACACCATTTTAGGTATTTACAAATTAGAGATTTTATTAAATGCAACACACAAGACTATAAAAATAAAGAATCAGGCTTATTAGATGAGCTGTTTAATTTACATCCAAATACGGATAAGCTTATAGCTTATATATACAATATTATTTTAGATAAAGAGAACCCAACAACTGAAACATATCGTCTAGCATGGGAAAATGAAATTGGATTACCTATAATAAAAGAAACTTGGGAAGAAAGCTTACAAAGAATACATTGGTGTTCTTTGAATGCCAGACACACATTGATACAATTTAAAGTTATATATAGATTACACTACTCGAAAACCAAATTAAAAAGTATCTTTCCTAGTCTCTCCTCTATTTGTGATAAATGTAAGAATCTTGAAGCAAATTTAATACATAGTTTTGTAACGTGCCCACGGTTGAATTATTATTGGATTGAAATTTTTAAAGTTATTTCGGAAGTTCTTAAGGTTGAACTCGACCCAGACCCAAAATTAATAATATTTGGAATTCCGGAGCCAAATTTGGTACTCACAGTAAATCAAAGAAATTTTTTTGATTACTGTTAATAATAGGGAAAAAAATGATACTTAAATTTTGGAAGGGAACATTATCCCCAACAATTAAAATGTGGAAAGCAGAGATGTTGGAGACGTTGAATTTGGAAAGAATTAGATTTGTCCTTTTGGACAGGTATAATTCTTTTGAATCGATATGGTCTCCATATATACAGTATTTAGAGAAGTAGCTATTCTTGGAATCACGGCTCGACGGGTACCCTACGGAATCCGATGCGAATAACTTACTTATATTTGATATTATTGCGCATTTATTATAGATATTACTGTATGAAATAGTATTTCGTATAATGTATTTAGTTTTGTTTATATATATGTAATATTTTTGTTTTTTAAATTTTCTTTTTTTTTATGGTTGAAGTATGTGGGATTTTTTTTTTTTTTTTTTTTTAATTCTCTTTTTTTTTCCTCTTTTTTTTCCTCTTTTATATATCTTTTTCTTTATTTCCAAAAAATAGAAGATATTAAGTATTGATATGTTATTTGTAGTAATATTGAATTAAGGTGTTAGTTTATAAAGTAAGCTATACATTGTAAACTGATTATTTCAAATAAAAAAATATTACACAAAGATTATAGAGGAGCAACATGCGCCACTCAGTGGAAAAAGCATAGTATCATGTGTGATTGTCGACGCCATATTAGCGGACCAGAGATGGTGTCGACTATGGCGTCTACATCGTTGGGAAACTAGGCTTCTCTATAATCTTTGTCTCTCGATCTCCCGCTGCGTAATCTGCTCCAAAGCTACAGAGCAGTTGCAAGCAAAGATTATAGAGAAAAAAGATGCATTAGAAAGCTATTAGATTTATTTGTAATAGATCTTTACTTACCGCTCGATCCCTCTCTATCCCCTCTCTTCTCGCTATTTCCCTCTCTTCTCTCGATCTTCCTCTCCTCTCTATTGCTCTTTTTCCCCTCTCAATCGCTCTCTCCCCCCCTCTCGATCTCTTTCTCTCCCCTCTCGATCTATCTCTCTCCCCTCTCTTCTCGATTTCCCTCTCTCCCTCCCTTCCCTCTGTGTGAGAGTTGGCAGCCCTGCTATGCCTTAGGCCCAAAAGAGGATAGAAATAAATTACATAATGGTCTTTGTAAGAAGATTTTAATAAGCTATTCTATCTGTCCCACCATATATTTATATGAATGTGCATTTCTGTGAGCTGGGTGGGGGCTGGGGAGGTGGGGGCTGGGGAGGAAAGATGCGAGGGAAATGGGGGAACAGGGGGAAAAGGGAGGGGGAGAGGGAAGGAGGGATGGAGAGAGGGGAGGGATGGAGATCGAGAGGGGAGAGAGATCGAGAGAAGAGAGGGGAGAGAAAGATCGAGAGAAGAGAGGGATCGAGAGCAGAGAGGGGAGACAGAGATCGAGAGAAGAGAGAGGGGAGAGAGAGATCGAGAGGGGAGAGAGAGGGATCGGGAGAAGAGAAGAGAGAGAGAGAGAGATCGAGAGAAGAGAGGGAGAGGGGAGAGAGAGAGATCGAGAGAAGAGAGGGGAGAGAGAGAGATCGAGAGAAGAGAGGGGGGAGAGAGGGATCGAGAGAAGAAGGAGAGAGGGAGATCGAGAGAAGAGAGAGAGATCGAGAGAAGAGAGAGAGAGAGAGGGATCGAGAGAAGAGAGGGGAGAGAGAGATCGAGAGGGGGAGAGAGAGATCGAGGGAATAAAGAGAGATAGCGAGAAAAGAGGGGAGAGAGAGATCGAGAGGTAAATAAAGATCTATTACAAATAAATCTAATAACTTTCTAATGCATCTTGCTCCTCTATAATCTTTGCTTTCAACTGCTCTGTAGCTTTGGAGTAGATTACACATGGGGAGGCAGTCCGCCAAAATGGCGGCCGTGACGTTCCGTTACTACACACCAGTCCATTGGATTTCCGAGGAGTGGCCTATCTTGCTCCTCTATAATCTTTGGTGACTAGTGGGGTACCGCAAGGCTCAGTGCTGGGACCCCAGCTATTTACAATATATATTAATGATTTGGACGAGGGAATTGAATGCAACATCTCCAAGTTTGCGGATAACACGAAGCTGGGTGGCAGTGTTAGGTGTGAGGAGGATGCTAGGAGGCTGCAAGGTGACTTGGATAGGCTGTGTGAGTGGACAAATGCATGGCAGATGCAGTATAATGTGGATAAATGTGAGGTTATCCACTTTGGTGGCAAAACAGGAGGGTAGACTTATATCTGAATGGTGGCCGATTAGGGAAAGGGGAGATGCAACGAGACCTGGGTGTCATGATACACCAATCATTGAAAGTAGGCATGCAAGTTCAGCAGGCAGTGAAGAAAGCGAATGGTATGTTAGCATTCATAGCAAAAGGATTTGAGTATAGGAGCAGGGAAGTTCTACTGTAGTTGTACAGGGTTTTGGTGAGACCACGCCTGGAGTATTGCGTACAGTTTTGGTCTCCAAATCTGAGAAAATACGTTCTTGCCATAGAGGGGGTACAGAGAAGGTTCACCAGACTGATTCCTGGGATGTCAGGACTTTCATATGAGGAAAGACTGGATAGACTCGGCTTGTACACACTATAATTTAGAAGATTGAGGAGGGATCTTTTAGAAACTTGCTACATTCTTAAGGGGTTGAACAGGCTAGATGCAGGAAGATTGTTCCCGATGTTGGGGAAGTCCAGAACAAGGGGGTCACAGTTTAAGGATAAGGGGGAAGTCTTTTAGTTCAGAGATGAGAAAAACATTTTTCACACAGAGAGTGGTGAGTCTCTGGAATTCTCTGCCACAGAAGGTAGTTGAGGCCAGTTCATTGGCTATATTTATGAGGGAGTTAGATGTGGCCCTTGTGGCTAAAGGGATCAGGGGGTATGGAGAGAAGGCAGGTACAGGATACTGAGTTGGATGATCAGCCATGATCATATTGAATGGCGGGGCAGGCTCAAAGGGCCGAATGGCCTACTCCTGCACCTATTTTCTATGTTTCTATGAAATGGCTATTTGACCCTTAGTGTTTCCACTGCCATTCAATAAGATCATGGCTCATCTTGGTGTAACTCTTCTGCTCTAAATTCATATCCCTTTTAATATGTAAAATTCTTGTATTTCTGAAGAATAAACTAACTGAGCTCTATATTTGGTTCGGAAGAGAATTCCAAATACCAAATGCCCCAGGTGAAAAATATAATCTCAGTCCTAAACAACACTATGCATAGCAAAGAGCAAACTGTGGGGGATCTTAACAGGTCGGGCAGCAATCTGTGGAGGGAAATGGACAGATGAGGTTTTGTGTCAGGACCCTTCAGAGCAGCATGTAGGAGATGGAGCTTGTAGAAAGTGGTGAAGGTAAAAGACTGGGGCAAGAGCTAGTAAGTGATTCAGGCAAGGAAGGGATTAACTTACAGGTATCAGGTGTGGATGAATAGAGGAGGGATTGTAACCAAGGCTGGTGGTGATTACTGTAGAAGACAATATCTCGGGTGTCCTAGAGGAGAAAGTCTCATCTTGTGAATAGATATGATGGAGACTCAGAATCTGCAAGAAAAGGATAGTTTCCTTGCAAGATATGGGAGGAAGGTGTAGTCACGGTAGCTGAGGGTGTCGGTGGGTTTATAGTAGAGGACTGGGTGATATGAATCCTGAAATGGAGGTACGGTCAAGACAGATTGTGCCAGAGTTAGTGGCAGGTGGTCATGGTGGCACAGCGGTAGAGTTGCTGCCTTACAGCGAATGTAGCATCGGACACCCGGGTTCGATCCTGACTTCAGACGGGTGCTGTCTGTATGGAGTTTGCACGTTCTCCCCATGACCTGCGTGGGTTTTCTCAGAGACCTTCGGTTTCTTCCCACACTCCAAAGATGTACAGGTTTGTATGTTAATTGGCTTGGTAAATGTAAAAATTCCCTAGTGGGTGTAGGATAGTTGCTGGTCGGCGCGGACCCGGTGGGCCGAAGGGCCTGTTTCCACGCTATCTCTCTAAACTAAGTTGGTCTTAGTGAATTTGAAGTCAGGGTGGAAGTTGGTGGTGTATTTGATAAGACTGGTGAGTTCTGCATAGGTGCAGGAGGCAGCCACAATGCAGTTGTTGATGTGGTGGAGGAAGACTTAAAGTTGTGGCAGAGTAAGCTTGGAATTGAATGTTCAATTTAACCAATGAAAAGACATGCATAGCTTGGGCCTCTTGCGATTGCTCATTCCCACCTCCTGGTATCTTGTTTGCAATGTTATCATATTTGGCACTCTGAAACTTTACTTGAAACTCTAGCCATCCCTAAAGAATTTTGGGTTGGTTTTGTCAGGACTTTTGTGAGGTGATGCCATGGTTTGTCATGTTCAAGAGGAGCTCTGGTGTAACCCATTCCACCATGGCCCCTGAAACTCTTGTATGATTTTGATAAGATCAACCCTTACTCTTCTACACTCCAAAGAATACAATGTTTTCAGTCACTAGTCTTGGGACAACCCCCTCATTCAAGTGATTTACTGAATTATTTTAGTTTGGGCTGTCTCCATTGCAAATATTATTTCTTAAGGACACCAAAAATATACATCCTAATCCAAAAGTGGCCCCACCAACACCATAAACAATTGTAACAATGCTTTCCTCTTTCTAAACACCAGCCCTCTTGAAATAAAACCAAATATATTATTTGCTTTCCTAACTATAAGCTGCGCCTGTCAGCTATGGTTTTGCAATTCATGGACAAGAACACTTAGATCCCTCTGTACTTCACTCATCCGTAATCATTCTCCATTTAGACAATGATCTGCCTTTTTAATTCCTCCTCTACATTGCACTTTCCCACATTATATTCTATTTACCAAGTTTTTGCCCACTGTGCAACCTGTTGCAATGTCCAAATATATTTGTTGGAACCTGCTCTCCTGTGTATCTTATGATCATTGGCAAACTTTAGATGCTGAACATTCTCCTCTCTCCTCCAGGTCATGAATATCAATCGTCAATAATTGAAGGCCAGAAATTGATCTTTGAGATATTCCACTAGTTACATCCCCCCCCCAGCTTGAAAATTATATGTTTGTTCTGAGACGCACTTCTACGCAGTAACTAATCCACAATGCATGCTGATGCACTTCCCCCGGTCCCATAAGTTCTTAGCAGGTTTTACTCTTTTATGTGTCAATTTCTGCTAACGTCTTTTTCTTCAGTGCTCCCCAGGGCTCTTCCAACGATGTTCCAGCACTTGTGTTAAAGAAGGAACTGCAGATGCTGGAGAATCGAGGGTTACACAAAAAGCTGCAGAAACTCAGGGGGTGCAGCAGCATCTAAGGAGCGAAGGAGATAGGCGACGTTTCGGGTCGAGACCCTTCTTCAGACTGGTCAGGGATCAGGGAAACGAGAGATATAAACAGTGATGTGGAGAGATAAAGAACAATGAATGAAAGATATGCAAAAAAGTATTGGTGATAAAGGGAACAGGCCATTGTAAGCTGTTTGTGGTGTGAAAATGAGAAGCTAGTGCGACTGGGGTGGGGGAGATGGAGAAGGAATGTCAGGGCCCGAGGGCTGAGGGAGAGGTGGGGAGGACGCAGTCTGGGTTAGCAGAATTGAGAAAATTCAATGTTTAAGCCCAGAGGATGCAGACTCCCCAAGCGGAATATGAGGTGCTGTTCCTCCAACCTGCGGTGTTGCTCATTTTGGCCGTGGAGGAGGCCCAGGACCGAGAGGTCGGATACGGAGTGGGAGGGGGAGTTGAAGTGCTGAACTGGGAGGTCAGGTTGGTTATTGCGGACCGAGCGGAGGTGTTCGGCGAAACGATCGCCCAGCCTCCGCTTGGTCTCACCGATGTAGATCAGCTGGCATCTGGAGCAACGGATGCAGTAGATGAGGTTGGAGGAGGTGCAGGTGAACCTCTGTCGGACTTGGAATGACTGCTTGGGTCCCTGAAAGGAGTGGATGGGGGAGGTGAAGGGACAAGTGTAGCATCTCTCGTTCCAGCACTTCCTGGGTTTGTTTCTTTTTCCCGGGACAGGAGGGATTGGCTGGTGAGCAATTGGGCTAAGGATGGAGAATGACTGTGATATTCACTGTGAGGCTGAGCCAACATCACATGCAGGCTCCTGTCACGAGACACAAGCATGATAAGCAAGTGACAACATGGGACAGACTTCAGTTGGCAAAGTCTTCTGTCCTCATTAAACCCGTCTTATCCATGACATTAGGTCAGTCATTATATCACTAGTTGGTAATCCAGATAGGACTAATAGGTTTTCGTCATGTTAGATTTGATTAGATATTGACTCAGACATGTGATCTCAATGCTCATGGAGAAAATGGTGCTCTTTCAGACTGCGTTAGTAAAATAAAAGAAAAAGGCGAATGCACAAGAATGTTGGTGCTGGTTTGCTAAATACCCAGGTGACGCAAATATACCTGCACTGGGAGAGTGACAATAGGCAATAGGTGCAGGAGTAGGCCCATCGGTCTTTTGAGCCAGCTATTCAATGTGATCATGGCTGATCATCCACAATCAGTACCCCGTTCCTGCCTTCTCCCCATATTCCCTGCCTCCGCTACCTTCCCTATCAAGTTCTCCCTTTAAAGTATCCAGAGAACCGGCCTCCACCGCCCTCTGAGACAGAGATATTTTCTCTGTATGTAGATATGTAGATATTTTGTGGGGAAAGTACTCATCTGTAGTGGGTATCATTGGAGGCCTGTGATCACCATAGATCATGGTTATATATCAGAAAAAGCAGTGCCACGCACCAATGACAACAGATAGAGCAGCTGCAGGGAAATATCACCCACCTGGAGGCAGCTTTTTGGTCCACATCTATCCTCAGAGTTCAGAGGGTGAACTGGTCATAGCTCTTACAGCTCACACTCAAAGTTTACAAAATCCTGAATAAACCAGAAAAAAAAATCATAAAATTACAAATACTTCAGGAAGTTTAGCATATATCTTTGGTAATTTCATGTAACATCATGAGATAAAATATTATAAATTTGACTGTAATATTACCTCTGCATTCTCAACCAAAAAGCATTATAACCCATATCGTAACACCTGATATCACTGTCTCACTCTGCCGTTAATCCTGTCTAAGTCCCTTGCAAACAATCCTTTAAATATCATTAGCGTTTAACTCAGAGTTAGATTAATGTCACCATAGTGACTTCTTGATGTTTTGCCAGTGACTCCTTTCAAGTTGTCTCCTCGTCCTGCCCCTCTTTACTTAGCCAGATTTCATGGCCATTTGCCTGACATAACCAGCACTCCAGTGGTCTAAGAGACGGGCCCTTTAGCCCACTGTGTCCATGCTGACCATTAATTATCCAGGTAGGAAGAGAGGTCAATGGAGGTGAGAGCTTGTCGATTTTTTTTAAAATAAAGCCTTGGTTGCTGCAACTGCATTAGAGTTGTCTGGGGTATTAAGACACTTTCACCTCTCCTGCAGCAATAATGATGGGGATATAGAGCCAGTGGGTTCAATTCAAAAATCCTCAGACTCAGACTCTGCTTGCGCAGGATTAATAACTTCTAGCATTGGATGGGAAGTTGACACCGGGGTATGGGGAAACCCCCTCTGGAAGGGGAAGCAGAGGCTTGTAGTGGGGTCCTGGCGATACGTGGATGGGATGGTCTGTGGTGAAGGCAACACGAGAGGAAGCAGCAGCAGGAGCCCTGCTGGGGGGATGCTCAGCCGTTTTAAATTAGATGTTTTAAATACCTGGGAGTCCACATCTCTGAGGATATGACATGAACATCACACGCTGCAGCACTCGTGAGTAAGGCAAGGCAGCACCTTTACCACCTCAGGCAATTGAGGAAATTCAGAGTGTCTCTGAGGATCCTCCAGTGCTTCTACCCAGTGACTGTGGAAAGCATCTTGTCCGGAAATATCACGATTTAGTTTGGGAATTGCTCTGCCAAGGACAGGAATGCTCTGCAGAGAGTAGTGCGTTCGGCCGAACGCACTTTGGGAACTTCACTCGCCCCTCAGCAGGAACTATACATCAGGAGGTGCAACTCCAGAGCCAATAAGATCATGGGAGACCCCTTCCACCCCTGCAACGGACTGTTCCAGCTGCTACGGTCAGGCAAACGCCTCTGTTGCCATGCTGTGAAAACGGAGAGGTTGAGAAGGATTTTCTTCCCAGAGGCCATTAGGACTGTAAACTCCTATCTCACCAGGGACTAACTTTACTGAACCATTCTACTGTTTTTTTCAAAATTGCTGGGCTTTTTTCCTTTTTCCTTCCTCGCACAATATGTAATATGTAAAATAACATGCGATTCTGTTCCATTCTGTTGTAGTTTGTTTGTTTGTTTTTTTGCACAAAGTCCGCGAACATTGCCACTTTTCATTTCACTGCACATCTCGTATGTGTATGTGACAAATAGACTTGAACTTGAACAGTCGGCAAAACTGGGGGCTTCCGGAAGCTGCAATCACTCCTGGGAGGGGAGGCAATGTGCACACATAGCAGCAGGTACCGTTAAGGTAGTACAGTAGTGCCTGGCACTAGGATTCAGAACCTAAATGGACTAGCATAGATGAATTGTTGGAGTTGGGATGGCTGCCCAAAGTGAAGGAAGGGGCGGGAAGGGAATGAGTAGGTAAATCTGGGGGCAGAAGAGCAGCAGTAAGTACTGCTGAAGTTGCATTACACCAGGGAAGGCACAGCTACTGTTTATGATCGTGGATCAGTTCACCCACTCAGGCTTTCCTGGCAAGAAACATTGCCGTTGGTATGGTGGCACCAATTCTGACTCGGGGAAATTCTCCCCAGAAGGGAAACTCCAGCCTAGGTAGATTGAGATCAGAGAGCACATTTCACATGGAGGGTGATGAAGGAAATATGAGACCTGCAAGAGATCCAACAATAATTTTGTATAATGATCCACATGTTTGGGTCAGAATAACGTCAAGTCTGCAGGATGGAGATGGGGAACTCAATAGCATGGTAATGTGTGGGAAGGAACTGCTGATGCTGGTTTAAACCGAAGATATACACAAAATGCTGCAGTAACTCGGCGGGACAGGCAGCATCTCTGGATAGAAGGAATGGGTAACATTTCATGTCGTGACCCTTCTTCAGACTGGTCAGGGGAGAGGGAGATACAGAAATAAGGAAGTATAAGGTGTGAAAATGAGACAAAGGGGATGGAGATGAAGGGAAATGTAGAATAGATCGTTGTTAGTTGGGAGAAGGTAACAATAAAGCAAACAGAGGTAAAATGTAATCAGAGACAGTCAGACTGGTCGGAGAACTGGGAAGGTGTGGGGATGGAGAGAGAGAGAAAGCAAGGGTTACTTGAAGTTAGAGAAGTCAATATTCATACCTCTGGAGTGTAAGCTGCCCAAGCGAAATATGAGGTGCGGTTCCTCCAATTTGCACTGTGTCTCACTCTGACTTGGAGGAGGTTCACTTGCACCTCCTCCAACCTCATTTACTGTATCCGCTGTTCCAGGTGTGGACTCCTATGTATCGGCGAGAACAAGCGCATACTCAGCGATCTTTTCACTGAACACCTCCGTTCAGTCCGCCTAAACCTACCTGATCTCCCGGTTGCTAAACCTTTTAATTCTGCCTCCCAGTCCCACACTGACCTTTCTGCCCTGGGCCTCCTCCATTGCCAGACTGATGCCCAGTGCAAATTGGAGGAACAGCACCTCATATTTCACTTGGCCAACCTACACCCCAGCGGTATGAATATTGACTTCTCTAACTTCAAGTAACTCCAGCATTTTGTGTCTATCTTCAATAGCATGGTACCAAGACACCTTTGTGCTCAATGGCAGCAAAATGAAAGTTGATCATTGACATCAAAAAGCAAGGTGGACCACATGCACCAGCCTGCATTAAAGGTGCTGAAGTGGAGATGGTCACGTTTTTAGTTCTAATTCGCACCAACCTGGTCCAACCACATTAACGGTACAGCCTAGAATGCACGTCAACACCTCCGGTTTGTCAGCAGACGAAAGAAATTTGACATGTCTTGAGTGATTTATCCAATTTCTACAGATGCACCAAAGAAAGCATGTTATCTGAACACAACACAGGGAATGCATGAAATTGCAGAGTTGTGAATGCAGCCCAGTATATCACCCAAAACAACCTCTTTTGAGGCACCCTCCTAATTGGCCCCATCAGCACTTCACATGCCTTTCAGTTGGTCACGTCTGATTCTACTGGAGCATGGGATTAATATTGAAATATCTTACAACACAGATTTAGCAAACAAGTAACAGCTTTCACTCACTGACTTATGCATGCCCTAATTTCTTAAGTGAACTCACAAGTTGCCACATTTCATGCAGCATTTTAAAACTCACCAATTATTCACAGTTCTGTAAATGACTTGTTTTTCAAAAGTTAAACAGCTTACAAAACATGTTGGAGTGCCATTATACAACCTTTCAGATTCAGATGAGTTCGTTGTCAATGTACCTCAGTGTATATGAAATTCCTTGTCACATGAAGCTCAAGGTAAACCGTACAAATACAGAAATAATAAATATAACAAATACTAGGTATGTTACAAAGCTTACCTTCAACGGCGCTGTAGTTCTGCCACTGGCCTTGTGCGCGACTTTGCCGCCGTTGAGGGGGGGGGGAGGCGGGGTTAAAATGCGGTGTTTCTCCTACCTGTCGTAAATATTTTTTATTCTGAGTGCAAGCTTTTGCTGAAGTATTGTTCCGACTGCCATTCTGTTAAAAAAAATCGTCCGACAAGTTCAGTGCTGAAGTAATTTAAAAATCAGTTTCTAAAGCCGTCAACGCCGACAACGGGGACGGATTTCATGTACGGGACAGGTAAAGGAAAGCCGTTTATTTTATGTATAAAAGTACTTTTCAAGATGCCTTTAATCCACATTTTATATTGCGAAACAGTGATTTATTCCCCATTCGAACCGGCAGTATTTTTCCTGCTGATATGGGGTTCAAATTCACCGCAACCACAACGTTCCAATTGATAGCGTTCCACAAAATCCCACTCGCAAGATGATTTAAATGCCCATTAATTTACGGGAATTAAACATTAAATTCCTTCCATTTGGCCTATAAATGCATGACAATGAGATCTAAAAAACATTTTATATTGTGAATTCTTGTGTGAATGTTATTTGAACACTTAAGGCTATTTAAAAATGTTAATCTTTTCTTAAGAAATAGATAGATGTTTAGATCTAGTAATTGAATTTTGTAATTAGCTACAATTGGGTAACTAACTAATTATATGCTTTAATTTCAGGTCATCCAAGTAAGATTCTTTCATATTTGTTTCAAAATGCTCCAATCTATAATAACTGAAAATTTCTTTCCGTTCTCTTAATTTTTAAAAAAGTTATGGGCTTTTGACTGTCCTTGATCACAGCTTTTGTGTTAAGTCAATGGAAAAGCAATAGGGAACAAGGTGCTAATTTCCGAGTATGGAAATGGCCATAACTATTTTAATACTGAAGATATGAAAGTGAATTAGGTGTCAAATTAAACTTCTTTTTGTGCTTTATCTGATGGGATAAATTGCAGACTTGATTTTTTAAATCTCAAAATTGTGTAACATTGCTACAAATACAATGACGAGTACAAACAGCACCATGTTGCAAGATTGTGCAAAATCCAAGTAGTGCAAAATAATATTAAAATATAATAACAGGATAAACAATTGAGGTAGATTGAGGCAGCACATCTGGGAATGAGGTGTGAAAGTGGCGATTGATTGGGACTTGGGAAGATACTTCATAAGTTTGGACATCCAAGCTTTCAAGATCCTGTATCTTCTCCCAGAGGTTAGAGAGAAGAAAGAATTGCCATGATGCCAGGCATCTTTGATGATACTTCCAGCCTTCCAAATACTTCTAGAAAAAATGCATCATGAAGATGAATTGAATGGATAGGAACGATGAGCAAGTGATGGACTGAGGTGTGTTCTCTCTGCAGATTCAGGTGGTTGAAAATAACATTTGCAGGCTGAGATACCTTCCTTAGCCCATCTGTAGAGTTTTGAGAGAATCCTCATGGACGTGCAAATCCTCTCAGGCACGTAAGAAAGTAAATTTGCTAATGTACTTTCTTAATCACCACATCAGCTTGAAGGGACCAGGATACATTGCCAGTTGATATAGGTGCTTAGGAACTTGAAGCTATTGACCATTTGTTCAGCAGCTCCATTATGAGGACAGTGTTGTGTTCACACTTGCACTTCCTTAGATCAACCAAATCTTTAGCCATGCTGATGTTAAGAGTGAGGTTATTGTCTTGACACCATGTCACAAAGCTCTCAATCCCTTTCCAATACCTTGTCTCATGTTTGTTGTTGATCCAGATGACGACTGTGGTATCAATGGCAAACTTACAGATGGAGTTGAGTTGTACTTGGCCACACAGTTATAGGTGTTTGATGAGCAGGGACGAGGACTGAGCACACCATCAGAAGGGCGCCAGTGTTGTGCGTCAGGGTGGAGGAAATGTTATGAGTAATTCTAACTGAGGTCAGCCAGTCAGAAAGCCTAGAAGCCAGTTGCAAATGGAGGCCCTAAGGCCCAAGTCCAGAAGTTTGGAGGTGAATTTATTTAATATTGTGTTGAAGGTTGTAGTCAATGAACAGGATACTAACATGGGTATTCTTATTGTTAAGATAATCCAGGGCTCAATACAATGCATGAGAAATGGTATCCTCCGTTGACCTATTTTTCCTGTACACACATTGCAAGGGGCCCAGATTATCTGGGAGGCTGACGCAAGTGTTGGCCATTACCATTACTAACACAGGCAAATAGTACTAGCTTAGATGTGGCATTTTGGTTGACATGGACAAGTCGGGCCGATGCTGTATGACTCTGTGACCAGCCTTTCGAAACACTTCATTACAGAGCTACCGGGTGGTAGTCATTGAGAAGTGTCACTTTATTTTTCTTGGGGAATTGAATGATGGAGGTTTCCTTAAAAGGGATTGAGAAAGACTGAAATGAGAGGTTCAAGGAAACATTTAATTTTTAAGCCTTTAAAACAAAGGGATGCTGGAAGTTTTTAATCATACACAAGCAAACATTCAAATATCAACTGAAACTCGAAGAATTCCTGTATTCCAAACTGATAGAACTTGGATTATATCAATGGATTATATAAACTGTTTTCATATAGTTCAGGGCAATATGTCTGATTGGGGGGGAGATCCCCCCGCCACAGGTACCATGTAATCCCGTGCTACCTGCTCCATGGTTGGATAGTCGGTGCCTTAACCGTCTCCCCACCTGGTTTGCCACCTGGTTCAGTAGAAGTTGCGATCGTACATAGCATCATAAGGCACCGTGCCCATTGATGTTTTCAACGATGATGATGATGAATATGTCTCACTTTGTAGCACTTACATAGTCTCCTTCCAGGACCAATCTTAATTTCATGTCCTTGCTTCCACTGATATTGGAAGTGAGGAGTTTAATATTCTGACATGGTTTCTATCTGGCTTGATGACTCTTAATGTGGATGCCTTCACTGATGCCACTTTGTCATCTCTCTTCCGGTCCATCTCTCCAGCCCATAATTCTATTGCAGAGTAAGTGGCTCCTGCTGTCATTCCCACGTCCAAGACCTTCTGGTGGATTGAATTTGGGCTTTCCTTGAGCATACTCAAGAAGATTGAGTCATCTTGTCCAGGTCAAAGTCCCTTAAAAATCTTGTATGTTTGAATAAGGTCACCCCTCATTTTTTAAATGAATACAGACCCAAATTGTGTAACCTCACTCAATGGGACAATCTTCTCATCCCAGGGATTAGCCTGGAGCTCTCCTTGGGACTTCCTCCTATGCACCATATTTTTTTAGGTAAGGGGACTAAAATTCTGCACAATATTCCAGGCGTGGCCTCGCCAACATCCTGTACAATTGTAACAAAACCTCCCTGGCTATCAATGCCAACATGCTCTATGTCTTCTTGTCTACTTGGACCAGCCTGCTAGCTCTTTGTGATTCATGCACCAGAACACTGAGATCACTCTGAGCTTCATTCACGTGTAATCTCTCCACATTTATGTAATCTGCTAATTGATTCCTTTTACATGACTCACCTTCTCCACATTAAATTCCATTTGCAATAGCAGTCTCTGATCAAGCTCCAGGGAATTGTCTTTCTTTAAATCCACTAAGACTTCCTAATAACTCCCTTTTAATGATGACACACATGAGAATTTCACCACCCGACATCTACGATTCTCTAATCACACTGTCCTTTCCCATGGTGAATAGAGGTGAGAGGTATTCACTTAAGCTCTCACTCCTGTCCTCTGTCTTCACAGATTACTCCTTTGGACTCTAAACAGTCCCTCGTCTTTCTCTGTTTACGCTCTTGCCCTTGGCCTATTTATAAAATGCCTTGGGATTTTTCCTTACCCAATCTGCCAGTGATATGTTATCTCTCCTCTTTGCGCCCCCTAATTTCTTTACATGCCCTGTACCCTTTCGACTCTCTTGGTTTCAGTTGTCAATACTTGCCTAATGCTTCCCTTAATTCTTTATCTGGTCTCTATTCCTTCCAATCCCTGGAGATGATTCCAGCTGGTATTTGGGGAGATTGAATCCTCTGCAACTAGTACCCTTTATTATTGCCTTCCTCTGTGGATTTTCTACCTATCTGCTCCCCCATCTCCTGTCATTTTAGGAGACCTGGAATATACCCTCAGCAAAGTGATCATCCCTTTTTCATTCTGAGCCTTCTACGATCTCCTCCCTCATTACCACAATAATGGATTGTGGTAATGATCATAAATTTATGATCATAAATGGATTCCCTAATTAATATTGTAATGCCACTGCACCACCCATTAAGCTTGAGGATTCTATATCTTGGAACACAGAGTTACCACACCCTTTTAACCATGTCTTTGGTAACGGTATCATATCCTCCTGCTGATCCCTCAGTTCCGTCTGCCTTACCATGCAGGGTATTAAAACAGTTGCAGTTTATTCTCCAAGCCCATGCCTGATCTGCCCATTGGGATAACTTGTTTTCCCTTCTATATGTAACTGCGTCCCACCCCAACCTGCCTAACCATGCACCTACCGAGTCTCAATCCCTGCAAGATTAGTTTAAATGTTCCAGAAAAGCACCTGCAAACATTTCTGTAAAGATGTTGAACCTGCTCAAATTCAGCTGTGACCCATATTGGTTCTCACTGGCCCCATAAACAATCTTTGTTTCAAAATCCCAAAGCCCTCCCTCCTACACCATTCCATTAGCCACATATTCATCTGACTTTCCTCCAATTTGTGTACTCATGTACACATGGGTCTGGAAGCAATCCAGAGAATATAATCTCAACAGCTCACCACCATCTTCTCCAGGTTGGTTAGGTATGGGCAATTAAATCCAGGCCCAGCATGCAAATCTCACTTTATAGAGCGTAGACTAGTACAGTACACTGGAAAGGCATTTTGGTTCACAATAGCCTTATTGAACACAATGCCAAATTACACTAGCTGTGTACAATGGAACTGCAGATGCTGGTTTAAACCAATGATAGATGCAAAAAAAATGGAGTAACTCAGCAGGACAGGCAGCATCTTTGGAGTGGAGTGGGTGACATTTCGGATCGAGACCTTCCTTCAGACTGAAAGTCACGGGAAAAGGAATCAAGAGATGTAGATGTTGATGTAGAGAGGTAAAGAACAATGAATGAAAGATATGCAAAAAAGTAACAATGATAAAGCAAACAGGCCATTTGTTAGCTTTTTTTTGGTGAAAGCGAGAAGCTAGCGTGACTTGTGTGTGTGTGTGTGTGTGGCGGGTGGGGGGGGGGGGGGGGGCAGGGGGGATAGAGAGAGTGGGAATGCCGGGGTTCCCTCGAATGCCAAACGTAGACTGAGCGATCGTTTTGCTTAAGACCAAACGTAGAATGGCCGATAGTTTTCGCTGAACACCTACGCTCAGTCCACCTGGATCTACTCATCTCCCGGTTGCTAAACACATTCATCCTCCTTCCCATTCCCACACTGACTTTTCTGTCCGAGGTCTCCTCCATTGTCAGAGTGAGCCTTAACGCAAATTGGAGGAACAGTATCTCATATTTTGCTTGGGCAGCTCACATCCCAGTGGAATGAATATTGATTTCTCTAACAGCAAGCAACCCCGGGATTCACTCTCTCTATCCCACCCATGGGATGCTTTCTAGTGCATCTGTAGAAGGTGATTTGTTTTCTAATTGTACCTTGCACTAATGCCTTTTTTTCCTTTTCACTGACTTGCAGAATTTGTCTAATTTATGTGTGATTTACATCCTTGTGTGTGTACGAGTCTGTGATATTGCTGCAAACAAGAGTTTCATTGTACCTCTATCACACCATACTTATGCATATGACAATAAACTTGACTTCAACCACAAAATATTGTGCAAAGCTCTGAGAGTCTTGTGATGGCATTTGGCATCTGTTACTGATACTGACTGATCCCATTTATTTAATTATCTGATATTAAATTGACATGGTAGGATTTGAATTCAAAATCAATTGCACCAAAGCAAAGCAAATTTAACATAAAGTTGAATATAAATACGACTGCTTGCAGTGGGTATTAAGCTGGGAGATGGCAATCTACAAAACAACTTCTCTACATCCATGGAGCTCACACCACTTCAGCCTGATCCAAAGCCTTCCCAAGGTCCTTGGGGGAGTTCCACTCTCAGAATACTGGTAAAATTAAAAAACAGCAGCCCCTACTGAGGGGACTGTCAGTGTATAAGGCCATAAGAGATTCCACCCAATAGTTTTCTCATGGAATCATCTTACAAATTCTTCGTGGTGACATAGGTGTGGTTCAAGCAGAATTGAGAAATGCAGGGATGAATTTGATTTGATTTAATTTATTGTCATTGTCTTCAATTAAGAGACAACAAAATTATCTTTCCCTTACAGTCATACAAAAAATAAAATTTAAAAAAACCACAAAAACACAGAACACAGTAGTCCACAACACAAACATTCCCACAGCGGCACCAAAGTTCCCCACTGTGAGGAAAGGAACCAAAGTCCAGTCAACCTCCTCACTGATGTTCCCCAATGTTCACCCGTGGTCGAGGCGTCCAGAGGACCCAGTAGTCACCGCTACGGCCGGCCCGATGATCAGGACCTCTCGCCGGGAACGATGGAACCCCAACGTTGAACGGGAGAACATCCTTAGCGGCCTGGACCTCTGAATCGGCCACCTTCCACTGGAGTCCGCGGCTCCTGATGTCCACAGGCCGCGCTGAGCGGAGATTCGCGCTGGCGACCCCCGGCAAAGGGTCCCAAGGCTCTGCGATGTTAAAGTCAGCGCTGCCCGTGTTGGGAGCTCCGCATCCACAGCTCTACGATGTTGGTGTAGCGGCCCAACATGTATCAAGCGCAGCGCCACAGCTGTGAAGTTCTGGTCCGGACCCGGCCGGAAAGGCCACGCCAATCCAGTTGGTAGGGCGCGAGGAGGGGGGGGGGGGGGGAGGACGTGACTCGGATATTAGCCACATCCTTGCCTGGAAGCGAC
Organism: Raja brachyura; assembly: GCA_963514005.1. The sequence goes on from OY740812.1 coordinate 12,458,379, forward strand.
TGAAGGACGGTTTCCCCCTTACCCTACCCGCGAGGCCACGCCCGGACAACTAGACCGTGGGCGGAAGCACCCAGTAACAGCGCCACCGGATGTCCAGGTACTGCAGTGGACTACTGAGCGTGGGGATTAAAGATTTAAACAATCCCTGTTGACCTCTCTAGTGGACCTAAAATGTCATGGGCATACAGCACAGGAACAAGCCGTTCAGCTTGAGGATGGAGGAAGTCATTAGATGACGGGGCAGAGGGAGTGGGATTTGTGAATGTGCAGGGGGTGGGAATGTGGGTGGAAGAGAAGAAAGGGGGGGGGGTCGTTCTTGAAATTGGAGAGTTCAATTTCATGCTGTTGGGTTGTAGACTACCAGTGGAATATGAGGAGCAGTTCCAGTCTGTATGGCCTCACATTTGCAGTTGAGGAGGAGGTCAAGGACAGAAAGGTTGGTATGGGATCTGAATGAACTGGGGAAGTGGACCAAGAAATGGAAGATGGAAGAGCAAGGTCTTGCATTTTGGAAAGTGAAACCAGGATAAGTTTTTACAGAAAATGGTAGGATGCTGAGAGTGTGACCCACAGATTCCACAGAGAGCCCCAGGGATTAATGTACACAGTTGTTATAATAATAATAATAATAATAATAATAATGTATTTTATTGTCATTACACATAAGTGCAACGAGATTTGGTTTGCATCTCCATCCAATGTCATAACTTAAACGATTAATAACATTTAGGTTTAGATTCCCCGAGAACAAGGTTTGTGAAAAGAACATTAGAACAGTAAAACAGTCAAAACCAAAACAGACTAAAGTGCAGATGTGTCTGTGCGACGTGACCATCCGAGGGAGACAGTCCATGGGGGTGGGTGGCACTCAGCAGGGCCGGTTCAGAGCCACTATAGCTCTGGGAATGAAGCTGTTCCTGAGTCTGGAGGTGCGGGCGTAGAAGGCCTTGTAGCGTCTGTCAGAAGGGAGTAGTTCGAACAGTCCATTACAAGGGTGAGAGGAGTCTTTATGGATGCTGACGGCCTTCCTAAGGCACCGTGTGTGGTAGATGCCCTGTTATAGACCTGTTAGTTTGACAGGTTAACTAAGGTGGGCAATTTAATGGAAAGGATACTTAGAGATAATATATATAAGCATCTGGATAAACAGGGTCTGATCAGGAACAGTCAACATGGATTTGTGCCTGGAAGGTCATGTTTGACAAACCTTCTTCAATTTTTAGAAGAGGTTACTAGGGACATTGATGAGGGTAAAGCAGTGGATGTTGTCTATATGGATTTCAGTAAGGCCTTTGACAAGGTTCCCCATGGAAGGCTGGTTAAGAAAGTTCAATCTTTGGGTGTTAATGGCGGAGTAGCAAGATGGATTCAACAGTAGCTGAATGGGAGATGCCAGAGAGTAATGGTGGATGGCTGTTTGTCAGGTTGGAAGCCGGTGACCAGTGGGGTGCCTCAGGGATCTGTGTTGGGTCCACTGTTGTTTGTCATGTACATCAATGATCTGGATGATGGGGTGGAAAATTGGATAAGTAAGTATGCAGATGATACTAAGATAGGTGGTGTTGAGGATAATGAAGTAGATTTTCAAAGTCTACAGAGAGATTTGCGCCATTTGGAAGAGTGGGCTGAAAGATGGCAGATGGAGTTTAATGCTGATAAGTGTGAGGTGCTACATCTTGGCAGGACAAATCAAAATAGGACTACATGGTAAATGGTAGGGAATTGAGGAATGCTGTGGAACAGAGGGATCTAGGAAAAACTGTGCATAGTTCCCTGAAGGTGAAATCGCATGTAGATAGGGTGGTAAAGAAAGCTTTTGGTGTGCTGGCCTTTATAAATCAGAGCATTGAATATAGGAGTAGGGAAGTAATGTTAAAATTGTACAAGGCATTGGTGAGACCAATTCTGGAGTATGGTGTACAATTTTGGTCGCCTAATTATGGGAAGGATGTCAACAAAATAGAGAGAGTACAGAGGAGATTTACTAGAATGTTGCCTGGGTTCCAGCAACTAAGTTACGGAGAAAGGTTGAACAAGTTAGGTCTTCATTCTTTGGAGCGCAGAAGGTTAAGGGGGGACTTGATTGAGGTCTTTAAAATGATGAAAGGGATAGACAGAGTTGACGTGGATAAGCTTTTCCCATTGAGGGTAGGGAAGCTTCAAACAAGAGGGCATGACATGTGAAATAAGGAACAGAAGTTTAGGGGTAACATGAGGCAGAACTTCTTTACTCAGAGAGTGGTGGCTGTGTGGAATGAGCTTCCAGCAGAAATGGTGGAGGCAGGATCGATTTTAACATTTAAAAGTAAAGTGGATAGGTATATGGACGGGAAGGGAATGGAGTGGTATGGTCTGAGTGCAGGTAGATGGGACTAGGGGAAAATAAATGGTCGGCACGGATTGGAAGGACTGAGAGGGCCTGTTTCCATGCTGTAATTGTTATATGGTTATCTGCCCTCCAAGGCTGGTAGCGATGTCCCAATAATATTTTGCGCTCTGTGGACGACGAGCTGAGGAGCTCTCCTCTCCACCTCCGTACAGCTGAGATACCACACAGAGATGCCATACGTTAGTATGCTCTCTGTCGTGCAGCGATAGAAGGTCGTCAGCAGCTGTTGGGGCAGACCAGTCCGTTTCAATGTTCTTAGGAAGAACAGTCGTTGCTGTTCCTTTTTGACCAGTGCAGCAGTGTTGGTGGACCATGTGAGGTCCTCTGAGATGTGAGTGCCCAGAAACTTAAAGCTGGACACTCCACACTGTCCCCGTAGATGGAGATTGGGGCGTATTCCCCATTCTGTGACCTCTTGAAGTCGATAATCAGCTCATTGATCTTGGAGGGGTTTAGGGACAAGTTGTTCCGTGAGCACCAATCCGCCAGGTTCTGCACCTCTGCTCTGTAGTTTGTTTCATCACCGTTGTGTCGTCTGCAAACTTGCCAATGGTGTTGGTGTTGAATGCAGGAATACAGTCGTGAGTGAAGAGGGAGTAGAGCATGGGGCTCAGTGTACAGCCCTGTGGTGTGCCGGTGCTCAGGGTGATAATGGAGGACAGGTGCGGCCCCAGTCTCACTGCCTGCGGTCGCTCCATCAGAAAATTCAGGATCCAATCGCATATCAGTGATCTGAGGCCTAGCTGGTGGAGTTTGGTAGTGAGCTTGGTGGGGATGACTGTATTGAAGGCAGAGCTATAGTCAATGAAGAGCATCCTCACGTAGATGCCCTGTCTTTCCAGGTGTGTCAGGACAGTGTAAAGAGCTGCAGAGATGGCATCCTCTGTGGATCTATTTGCCCTGTATGCAAATTGATGGGAGTCCAATGATGCAGGGATGCTGGATTTGATGTGGGAGAGGGCAACCGGGCAGTAGTCATTCAGGTTGGTGACTTTAGACTTTTTCGGCACCGGCACTATGGTAGCTGTCTTCAGGCACATGGGGACCGTTGCCAGAGTTAGAGACAGGTTAAAGATCCTCGTAAATACCTCCGCCAGCTATACAGCACAGTCCTTTAGTACCCTACCCTGGACTCCATCCAGGCCTGCAGCCTTGCATGGATTGATCCTACGCAGAGCGCACTGTACCTCCTGGGTGCTCAATGTTAAGGCCTGTCCCTCCGCCAGGGCTGGGGTTGTTCCTCTCCTGGTGGTGTTGCCAGTTTCGAAGCATACAAAGAAGGTGTTTCATTCATTGGCCTGTGTGATATCACTGTGGGGGCAGACGGGGCTGCTCTTGTAGTCAGTGATGTCCCTGACACCCTGCCACATGCTTCTGGTGTTGAAGTGGTCCTCCATCCTTTGCCTGTGGATGTATTTGGCCTTTTTTATGCCTTTGTTCAGGTTCGACCTGGCAGCACTGTAGGGAGAAGTGTCCCTGGATTTAAAGGCAATGTTGCGTGCCCTTAGCAGATTCTGAACCTCCTTGTTCATTCACGGTTTCCAGTTTGGGAACATCTTTATTTGCTTGTCCACCGTGACAGTCTCCACACAGCAGTTGATATAGGAGAGCACAGTGGATGTGTACTTCTCCAAGTCTACCTCTGTGCCACTGGTACTGTTCTGTTCAATGGGCAACACGTGCAGACAGTGGTGAATAAGGTGTTTGGCAGCTTGCCTTATCGGACAGGTCATTGAGTACAGGATTGGGGCGTCCTATTACAGCTGCACATCACGGCGGTCACTCGAAACGAGTATAACTGTCCTCTCCTTTCCATTGGGTTGTCTACTTGTGGATCTGCAGATGTCTGTAGAGGCCGATCCGCGATCCATACACCTTGGTGCAACGTGGGCAGTGGAGACTGGCGGTGGTTGGTAGTCGTCGAACCCCCTTCTCTCTCTCCTTACGATGCTGTCGCTTTGTCTATGCGACACGGCATAATTCCATTTGGTTCCATTTTCTCCAGGAGCGTCTGCCCTGTGCAATGTGCTCCCAGTCGCTCGATGAGATGTGGAATTTCTTCAGACTGTTCTTGATGTTGTCCTTGAAGTGTTTTTTTGGCCTGCCGGGGGCTCGCCGACCATTCTTCAATTGAGAGTACAGAATTTGTTTATGAAGATGTGTGTTGGACGTGCAGATGATATGGCCTGTCCATCGAAGTTGGTGCTGCATTATTGTGATGGTGATGCTGGTCATTTTGGCATCCTCCAAAACGCTAATGTTGGTGCGTTTGTCCTCCCAGCTAATCCTCAAAATCTTTTGTAAGGATCTTTGATGGTATTGTTTCAGAGCTCTCAGGGGCCTGCTGTAGGTGGTCCATGACTCGGCTCCATACAACAGGGTGGAGAGGACAACGGCTCTGTACACCAGCAGTTTTGTTTGAGCCTTTAGGTCTCGGTATTCAAAGACTCTTTTCCTGAGTCTGGCGTAGGCTCACGAGTCATTGCAACTATAAACACTTGGAATATTGTGAAGTTCTAGTCAGTCAGCAAAGTTGGAAAGGCCATGGAGAGGATTTACAAGAATATTATTGGTAATGGAAGGCTTAAGATAAAGAGAGACTGGATAGGCAGGAGGTTGAGGGTTGGTCTATTGAGATATAAATTAGGTGGATTGTCAGCCTTTTTCCCAAGGTAGGGGATTCTAAAACTAGAGGACATAGATTTAAGTAGGTATGTTTCAAAACTTACCTTTAGCAGTGCTGCAGTTCTGTCACTGGCCGTGTGTGCGACTTTGGCGCCTTTAAAGGTGGGGGGGGGGTTAAAATGTGTTTTTTCCCTTGCCATCCAGAGCTTTCTTTTGTCGGAGTGCAATCTATTTCTGGAGATTCGTTCCGACTGCCGGTAAGTTAATTTTTTTAAATAAATAGCCCGACTATTTCAGCGCTGGAGTAAAATAAGCGAACGCCGACTGAATTTACGTAGGGGACAGGTAAGTGAAAGCTGTTTATTTTTACATATAAACTTGCTTTTTTAGATGACCTTAATCAAATTTTAACATTGTGAAACGGTGATTTAGTCCCCAAACGAACCGGCAGAATTTTTCCTGCCGATATTGGGTTTAAATTCACCGCAATCGCAACGTTCCAATCCATCGCGTTCCAGAAAATCCCACTCGCAAGCTGTTTAAAATGCCCATTAATTTATGGGCATTAAACACTAAATTCCTTCAATTTGCCCTATAAATTAATGACAATTAGATTTAAAAATCATGTTATATTGCGAATTATTGTGTGAATGTTAATTGGACACTTAGGCTTTAATTTTTTATTTTTTTTCCTTAAGGAATGGATAGATGTTTAGATCTAGTAATAGAATTTTGTAATTAGCTACAATTGGGTAACTAACTAATTATATGCTTTAATTTCAGGTCATTCAAGTAAGATTGTTTCATGGGTTACACAAAAGCTGGAGAAACTCAGCGGGTGCAGCAGCATCTAAGGAGCGAAGGAGATAGGCGACGTTTCGGGTCGAGACCCAAATTGTTTCATATTTGTTTCAGAATACTTCAATCTATAATAACTGAAAATGTCTTTCAGTTCTCTTCATTTTTAAGAAAGTTATGGGTTTTTGACTGTCCTTGATCACAACTTTTGTGTTAAGTCAATAGAAAAGCAATAGGGAACAAGATGCTAATTTCCGAGTATGAAAATGGCCGTAACTTTTTTAATACTGAAGATATGAAAGTGAATTAGGTGTCAAATTAAACTTCTTTTTATGCTTTATCTGATAAATTGCAGACTTGATTTTTAAAATCTCCAAATTTTGTAACATTGCTAATTTAAGGTGAGAAGGGAAAGTTTTATACAAGGCCATGAAGGGTAACTTCTTCACACAGGTGATGGTGAGTATGTAGATCGAGCTGCCCGAATAAGCTGTGTACAGCGGTGCAGTTATACTGTTTAAAACATTTAAAACAGAGGTATATGGAATGGGAAGGCTGGAGGTATATGAGCCAACCGTGGGCATCTGCAAATTGGGCAGAAGGGTCTAATTCCACACTGGGCATCTCTGGATCTACTCTGCTTTATACTGGTTACGGAAATATGCCTTCATAGAATTCACAAATAGAATAAAAATTAGTTCAGGAGAAAAAAAAACTCTGCGTTTCTCGAAGCATGCACAGGTGACTCGGGATCGCATTAGGAGACATTTGTGATACGGGTGGTGGTCCTGGTCCTGGTCCTGGTCCGCACCGTGCCCCTGCCCCGCCGGGACAGGCATCTCGGCTCCCATTGGAAAAGGCATGAGTCAGTGCTCCTGGGTGCTGAGAGCACTAACAACATCGACCTTCCCGCAATCACCAGGGAAACCGCGGGGCCCAGAGGCTGCGGAGGGATAGTTCGGCCTCCACAGGTTGATTTACGTGGAGACGCTCGGCAACACCCCGCCTTGCTGTGTCTTTGCTCATCGCGCAGCCGGGAAACGCCAGAGCTGCTCAGGACACCTCACCGGAGCTGCCGCCCTGAGGCTCCCTTAGTATCTCTTCCTCGCACCAGCAAGGGCAACACCCCGGCTGATATCTCTTTCCTCTCTCCCCTTCCCATCTCTGCCTCCCCCCCCTACCCCCTAATCTCTTTCCTCCTCTCCCCCTGCCTCTGGTGTGTCACCCACTGACGGCAGGAGCAAAGATATTCGAAGCTCCTCAAGTATCTTTGGGCAGGAGGGAGACATCGAGTGAGCTGGTGTCTGGAGCACGGGGCTTGAACAGGTTAGTGCTGGGTTCAGATCAGAGTCGAGGTGTTGGCGGAACCCGTGGCTCTCTTCTCCAGGACTTTACAACCGGATTCGCGCAGAAACAGTGTGTGTGTGTTTACCAAGAGATAACGTGTGCGGTGATCTGTACTGTTGACGTGGGAACGGCACATTCAGATTAACATTTAAATACGCCCGAGTGCGGTACAAAGGTCGCAGACCGAGTGCGTTGATTCCACATGCCTGTTTACTTTAAGAAATTCGAGGCTTTACTCTGCTATAGCTGAACCTCCCCCTGATGGTGTGCCCCGCCCCAAGAGGCTGGCTTGCTGTCTGAGCCCAACTCCACTTTGCTTGCACTTGTCCAACTGTCCCCTTGCTGTCTGCGTTATACAGACCCGCGTGTCCCGATCAGTCTCCAGATCAAAAAGTCCAAAGTCAAGGTAGGTTCAGAGAATGTGAACCCCCAACCCTTAACTAGAACGTTATTGTGCCGGAAGGAGATTTAAAATGACTTTACTGTTCACAGGTACACCTCAAAGTGGTCACCCAATCTACATTTGCTGTCTCCAGACTAGAGGAGGCCGCATGGTGAGAACCATGTGTGCACGATTTTGGAAGAAGTATGTGTGAATCGCTGCTTCACTTGGGTGAAGTGTTTGGGCCCTGGATAAAGGGAACGGAGATGGTGTGTTTGGTGCAGTTGCTTGGGAGAGTGCTGTGGCGAGATGATTGAGCAAAGAGAGGATGGGGTGAAAGGTTGTTATTCTGGCTGGAGGTCTGTGACTCATAGTGTTCTGTAGGGCTCTGTGCGGGGGACATTGTTTATGATTTATATAAAGGACCTGGATGAAAACGTAGATGGGTTGGATAGTAAATTTGCAGATGACGTCAATATTGGTAGAGTCCTGGACAGTGAAGAAGGCTGTCAAAGGGTACAGCGGGATTTTGATGAGTTACAGATGTGGATGGAGAAATGGCGGACGGAGTTTAATCTGAACAAGCATGAGGTGTTGCACTTTAGCAGGTTGTTAGCAGAAAGTATACAGTTAATGGCATGACCCTTAATAGCACTTGATCTTGGGGTCCTAGCCCATAGCTCCATGGCATTACGGGTAGATAGTGTAGGAATGACGGCTTATTGTATGTTTTTATCATTCAGGGAATTTATTATAAAAGTCAAAGTCTTGTAGTTTTATAAAAATTGGGTTGGGTAACATTTGGAGTATTGTGTGCAGATGTACCCTTTATTCTTTACACCGTGCACAGCTTAAATGTATTAATGTGTTGTCTTTGACTGGATAGCATGCAAATACAATCTTTTTTGCTGCATTTTGGTACACATGACGTAACTAAATTAGTTCTGGTCACCCCATTACATAAAGGATGTAGGGGCTTTGGAGGGGGTCCAGAATATGTTTACCAAACTGCTGCCTGAATTAGAGGATATTAGCGATAAGGAGAGATTGGACAAACTTGTATTGTTTTCTCTGACATGTCAGAGGTTGAGGGGAGACTTAGAAGTATATAACATTTTGAGAGCATAGTACCTATTTTTCCATGAGTAGAAATGTCAAAGACAAAGAGTATATCCATAAACTGAGGGAGAAACATTTCAAGAGCTGTGCAGGACAATTTCTTTTTGAGTGGTGGATGCCTGGAATATGCTGCCGTGGTGGTGGTGGAAACAAATATAATTGTGACATTTAGTGCTATTTTTCTGATGTGGGCTGGGTAACTGGGTCTAGGGAAATCAGAAGATGGTCTCCTTATACAGCAGATGGAGATTGGAGTGAAGTCCATGAAATAGAGTGGGAGGAGTTGTAGAGTCGTACAGCATGGAAACAGGCTTTTCGGCCAACTTGTCCATACTGACCATGATGCCCAGTTATTCCCATTTGCCTGTGTTTGACTCGTATCCCTTTGAACCTTTCCTATCTATGTACCTGTCCAAATGTTGTTAATTGTACCTGACTCGGCCATTTCCATTGGAAGCTCAGTCCGTGTATGTACCACTCGTTATGTGAAAAATTTGCCCCGTGTGTTTCTGAAACCTTTCCCCTCTTAGCTGAAACCTCCACCCTCGATTATGTGATTCCCCAATCCATGGAAAAGAGACATCCACGTGAAAAGACGCCGCTCGTGATTATAGACAGTAGGTGCAGGAGTGGGCCATTCGGCCCTACGAGCCAGCACTGCCAGTCACTGTGATCATGACTGATCGTCCACAATCAGTATCCCGTTCCTGCCTTCTCCCCATATCCTTTGACTCCGCTATCTTTAAGAGCTCTGTCTAACTCTTTATAAACCTTTAAGGTCGCCTCTCAACTTCCAATAATGCAGAGAATAAGGTCCAGCATCTCCTAACTCGTGCTCTCCAGACCCAGAGTAGGGCCTGTCCCACTTTCACGACCTAATTCACGACCTTTTTTACTCGTGGACATTTTTCATCATGTTGAAAAAACGCCACGAGTACCTACAACTAGCATCACAACCTGCTATGACCTACCTACGACCTCCTACGACCTTGTGACTACCATGCTGCGAGTATGAGCCAAGGGGAAACTCGGAAGAGGTTGTGAATTAGGTCGTGAAAGTGGGACAGGCCTTTAAGATAGCATCCTGATTGATCTTTTCTACACCCTGTCCACATTAATGCCATTCTTCCAATACTGAGTGACCAGAACTGCACACAATACCCTAAGTGTAGTCTCATTAACAACTTTATTGTTGCAACATGATGTCCAAACAACTGTGGTAGAAGCCTTGAGAAATTTTGCTAGACCATAGCATGTTGATCCCAAGGCCAGACTCTTGAAGCCATGTGCTTTAGGGGTTTTCCTTTGGCTTGTCCCAGTGGTCAAGCCACATTGATGCCTTGATGTTCCAGGATCAAATTCTGCAAGTAGTGCTCCAGACCTGAGATCTGGAAGGTGTTGACGGCTTTCAATGAGTATGAAATAAGATTATTCCAACTTTCAGTATCTTTAGTGCAGGACACGTTTGCTTTTGGTAGCCAAAACAAAATGTTCTTGTTGTTATTAACCAGTAAGAACAAAAACTTGCAAGAGATGAGACATTACATACAGAGAGAATTGGGTCCTCACCATTAATGCTTTGCATTTCTGTCACTGGGCTGATTTTGGATCTTGATTGGATTTTATTTATTTGTCCAGTCTGCCCTCAATCGACTTGATCATTAATGATTTCTTCCACAGGTCATTGGATGCGAGAAACCTGTATCCTGCAATGGAAGCCAACCCACTGGAAGGATGCCATATTGGCCTACTGCGCTGGTTTGTGGCTGCAACACAGATTATCGGACTGACTGCAGTAATCATAACTGGTGTATGGCTGGGTCACTATCAAGGAGGCTTTGCATGGGATGGAAGTTTGCAACAGTTCAATGTTCACCCACTGTGCATGGTGCTTGGAATGGTATTCCTCTATGGAGATGGTGAGTACCTGATTCCCTCTGCATGTTATGTCTCGGTTTGAACAACTAGATTTTGTTCAAAGTCATTCTGTGCAGCTAATGAAAAGTGACAAGGGTGACAGCGGCAATAATAACTCCATGCCACAGCCCATGCTGACTAACTTATCAATTAAAGAAAGAGTAACACAAGTCTATACTCCTGCACGGTAGCTTGCCTGGACACTTATTGAAAATGCATTGGCTGACTGTCAAGAAGAGAACTTTATTGGAAGTCAGAAGAATGTGGAGTCTGAAAAAGCGCCCCAACCCAAAACATTGCCTATCTATGTTGTCTGGGGATGCTGCCTGACCCACTGAGTTAATCCAGCGGTTTGTCTCATTTCATATATTTTGTTTTCAAGTCCCCTGACCATGGTGGACAGTATACTCACCACCTGGAACTCAGAATCATGTGGTTGTTTAGTCCACTGAGTCTGTGCCTCCTATTTACACTAAGCCACTACTCGCAACATTCATGCCTGAAGAGTCTGAAGAAGATCCCGGCCCAAAACACCACCTATTCATTTCCTCCACAGATGTTGCCTGATCCACTGAGTTAATCTGGCACTTAGCGTTTTGCTACATTAATCCCATTCTATTCTCCGCACATACAAGCAACTCCCCCCAGGTTCTACCCCTTATCTACACACTGGCTAATTAGCCAAATAATCAGCAAGCCATTGGGACACTAAATGAAAACTGAACCCCTCGGCGAATTGCATGCGGTGGCAAGAACGTGCAAACTCTCGGCAGGCAAAACCCGAGGGTGGGATTGAACCCTGGTCACTGGAAGTGTGAGGCAGCAGCTCCACCAGCTGTGCCAATGTCCTTATTTGTATACTAAGTATTTATTTTGTATTTAATTTGGTTCATTCTTAAATTCATATTTGTTTAAAATCTTTCAAAGACCTTCAGAATCAGACGTATTTTGGAAGAATAAAATGTGCGGCATTTGCTGCAATGATTGTGTGGATTGTAAATAGGCTGGGAGTTGAGGGGCCTCTCAAGGTAGATTTGGAATAGAGAATGTGAACAGTTTGGGTGACAAGTGTGGGAATGACTTTGCGAAGGGTTGGTGAATTGGGTTACTTGCAAAGATTCAAAGTAAGCAATGAAGAAAGCGAATGGCATGTTGGCCTTTATAACAAGAGGAATCGAATATAGGAGCAAAGAGGACCCTCTGCAGTTGCACAGAGCCCTAGTGAGACCACACCTGGAGTATTGCGTGCAGTTTTGGTCCCCTAATTTGAGGAAGGACATTCCTGCTATTGAGGGAGTGCAGCATAGGTTTACAAGGAATTACCGGGATGGCGGGACTGTCATATGCTGAGAGAATGGAGCAGCTGGGCTTGTACACTCTGGAGTTTAGAAGGATGAGAGGAGATTTCAGTGAAACATAAGATTGTTAAGAGCTTGGACACACTAGAGGCAGGAAACATGTTCCTGATGCTGGGGGAGTCCAGAACCAGGGTCCACAGTTTAAGAATAAGGAGTAAGCCATTTAGAACGGAGACGAGGAAACACTTTTTCTCACAGACAGTGGTGAGTCTGTGGAATTCTCTGCCTCAAAGGGTGGTGAAGGCAGGTTATCTGGATGCTTTTAAGAGAGAGCTGGATAGGGCTCTTAAAAATAGCGGAGTCAGGGGATATGGGGAGAAGGCAGGAACGGGTTACTGATTGGGGATGATCAGCCATGATCACATTGAATGGCGGTGCTGGCTCGAGGGGCCGAATGGTCTACTCCTGCACCTATTGTCTATTGTCTATTGGAACAAGGCTTAATTTCCATCGTCTTGACTATCGATTGTCAGTACTTTTGATGGTGAAACCAGTTGGTCATTCAGGATGGGGCTTACAGCTTTCTGGAATCTTGTTTGTTTTCCCCATATCCCTGTGAAATACGTGATGGTCTCATTAATCATCAGAGCATGAATGTCACACAAAAGGGTACTGTTAGAAAGGAAATGTTACTTCAGAATTTGCATTCCTTTTCAAGTCCCCTGACCATGGTGGATATTCTTACATTGGAGGGGATTGGACTGTTCTGGAACAGATCCCAGGTGGTCCATAATGTTGTCAGGTTCTATCCATCAATGCTGGATACCTTTGACAGATCAGGCAGCATCCATGGAAAGAGAACCAGTGTCAGTTTGATGATCCTTTAGTTAGTTGGTCATCAATCTGAAGCATTGATTGTGTCTGTCTACTTAACTTGCAAAGGTTGTCTGTTTTGCTTCAGATTTGCAGCACCTGCAGATTTTGCTCCCATTTCTGTGAATCTGCAGCTGGGCCAATTCCTAGTTATTATCCAAACAAGGGAAGGTGACCTGCCCTATTAGTTAACAGTTCCAAAATACTACAAATTGCAGAGTCAGAGTAGGGGCAAAGTGGAGTTTGCAGGAAACACGTGACTTAGGAGTTGGCGTGAGAAGGGGAAGTGACTGTTATACGGTAGAATTGTTTATCCCTGGAAATTTCTCAGTAAGAGATGCATTCTTTGAAATATTATGAAATAGTTCTTTAAGCACTGCCGTCAATGTATTTCCCAAATCCGCCTTGGCTAATTTGCTCCTTAGACCGATGTATTTGATCTTAATTCTTGAACTTTAAAGTTATATTACATTCTGATCGTATCTCCTTAGATCATTGTTTTTCATAAAATTGCCATATAATCCAGTTCTACCAAACTAGATAGGATTTCAACAATCTTCTGGATTGACATAATGTGCGCATTTCTATCAACTCGTATTCCGAAATAGTTTGACATTTTAATTTGCCCAGTTTAATACGATTGCACTGCTCAATGCTAATGGTATTATATTTAACTGGGCTGCTTTTAACTCTAAATTAAGGCTTCATTTGATTGCCCATGAAGACCCATAAACTACTGACAACATTATGTGCCCTATTACGTTACTTCCACTCATAATGATATCATTTTCTAATTTTTGTTTCTGCCAAATTTATTTTGCATGTCCACCCTTCCCACTATTATTATTGGACACACCCTTACATCTCCTATCAGTCCTTAGGAAGCCAAGTGCACTGGAATATTTCCATGCTTAAACCTGTAGCCACACCTTCGCAATGCTAATGGATCAAAACCATTTAAGTTTATTTATACAATGAGTCATTTTGCGTTAGAGGCTGTGTGCATTCAGATAAAGTGCTTTACATTTTAACTTTAAACTTTTATCCATAATTTGACCTTATTGGCGATTAAATTCAGTGTCCTAGGAATTCAATCGCAGAGCCCTGGTGTAGAATGCCACTGCAATAGTTTCAGGAAATTTGAGGTGCAGAACCTGTAATAAATCATCCCCCCCCCCCCCCCCCCAGTAAGCAGGCAATGCTGGTGTAGTGTGCGGCAGGGTGAAGCTGTCACAGTGTCTCTCCCATTGAGAATTCTGAGCTAGCCACTGGGCTGCTTGCTCAGCATGGACACAATTTACATGGTATTCTGTCAACAGGCCACAGCCTGCATGGGCACGTACAAAATACAGTGCCCTCCATAATGTTTGGGACCAAGACCCATCATTTATTTATTTGCCTCTGTACTCCACAATTTGAGATTTGTAATAGGAAAAAAAACACGTGGTGATTTCAGGGTTCCATATTGTTTGGGACACAGCAATATCATTTAAATGAAAGTAGTCATGTTTAGTATTTTGTTGCACATCCTTTGCATGCAATGACTGCTTGAAGTCTGCGATTCATGGACATCACCAGTTGCTGGATGTCTTCTCTGATGATACTCTGCCAGGCTTATATTGCAGCCATCTTTAGCTTATGCTTGTTTTGGGCGCTAGTTCCCTTCAGTTTTCCCTTCAGCTATAAAAGGCATGCTCAATTGGGTTCAGATCGGGTGATTGACTTGGCCAATCAAGAATTGACCATTTTTAGCTTTGAAAAATTCCTCTGTTGCGTTAGCAGTATGTTTGGAATCATTTTGCTGCAGAATGAAACGCCGGCCAATGGGTTTTGAGGCATTTGTTTGAACTTGAGCAGATAGGATGTGACTGCACACTCCAGAATTCATTATGCTACTGCCATCAGCAGGCCATAACACCACCACCACCATGTTTCACAGATGAGGTGGTATGCCCTGAAATTGTGGGGGGGGGGGGGGGATTATGTATAAATGCAGCTGTAATTTCTACATGGGGAAACCAAAATGTATAAAAATTGCCTTTAATAAAATCTTGCAATGTGCACTTTAACCACATGTGATTTTTTAAATTAGAAATTGTGGAGTACAGAGGCAAATAACTAATGTTGGGTCTTTGTCCCAAACATTATGGAGGGCACTGTATGTCCCTTTTCATGTATTTGCTTGCTAACTCTCCCTCCATGTCTAATTAATGTGCCTTGTGTGAGCACTCACAACACTGTCAGTTCTCATTCCACCACCTCCCCTGACAGCATGTTCCAAGCATTTGCTGCACTCTATGTATAAAACAATCTCCTTAAATGTTGCCTTCGGTCCCTTAAAGTAACGCCCTCTGGTCTTTGACCTTACTTCTGTCTGTCTACCCTATCTGTACCTTTCATAACATTATGTACTTCTCCCTTCAATCTTCGACTCTCGAGACAACAACAATCCAAGTTTGTCCATCCTCTCTGTTTGGGCTAATACCCACCAATCCAAGTAGCACTCTGGTAAACCTCTTCTGCACCACCTTAAACTTCTACTTCCTTCCAGTAAGGGAGCAAACATGAACTGTGCACAACACCCCAAATGCAGCCTTACCAAAATCCAATGAAGCGGCAATGTGATTCACTGTCTCTTATACTCAATGACCCAACCAATGAAGGAAGTACCATAAGTTGTCTTTACCACTGTGTCCATTTGTTACCATTTTCAGGGAATTATGGACTTCAACCCCTAAATCCCTCTGCACATCAATGCTATTAAGGGCCTTCCATTAATTATATATTTTCCCTTTACAGTTAACCTCTCAAAGTATAGCACACCCCCATTTGCTAGGATTAAACTCCATTTACCATTTCTCCACCCATTTCTAATCTGTACCCCATTTTATACTTCGATAGCAGTCATCACAGACCATGACCTCATCAATCTTGTTGTCATTTGCCAATTTACTAGCCAGCCGTGTGTGTGTGTGTGTGTGCGCGCCTCCATGGGGAATTTTATCAAATGCCTTACAATCCATGTTGACAACATCCACTACCCTATCCTTATCGATCACCTTTGTCACCTCAAAGAAAAACTTGATCAAGTTAATAAGATACGATCTACCATTTACAGAGATGAGCTGACTGTCCATAATGACCCCATTCTCTTCCAAAGTGTGACATAATGACTCCTGGCTCACACCAGTGATTGCCAATCATTAATTGACAAAACATATTTGGTGTTGCATGAGCCTAGGGAACTGTGTTGGTATTTACAGGATTCCTGTATCAATACTTGCAACGCTCACATTGGAAACCAAACTGTCATATGCCTGTATACCGTGCAACAGTCATACTGCTTTAGAGAAAATTCTCATTGTGTCTTCGCCTTCCTAATGTTGTAGGAAGTAAAAACTGATGTTGGAGGCAAAAGGAATGTTAAACAAGAAAACAAAGTACTGGGTCAAAGAGTCGTCAGCTGAAAAGGTGGGATGATTCTGCATTCTGTGGGATTGTAGATTTCTAGTATTTCCCTATTGCTGGGTTATTTGATCTGTCTTCCACCTCACACCATTCGACTAAGATTAGGAATTCCTAATTCCTCCTAGCTCCATGCTGCAGAATTCAGATCCACATTCAGGGGCAGCTTCTTCCCAGTTGTTATCAGGCAACTGAACGGTCTTTCCATCAACTAGATCCCCAGAAAATGTTGTACCTATATCCGTTATCTGTGCACTGATGACTTAATTGTATCATGCAGTTGATTCTTTGACTGAATAACACACAAAGCAATGTTTTTTATTGTATCTCGACATATGTATCTCCGCTTATCTGGACAATAAAGCAAAACCAATACCAATCTCCGTCTAGCCTCCCTGATGCCATTTGTCTGATAAAATTTATTTGAAGCTCCTTGGAACATTTTGCTACCTTAAAAGTGCAATATATCTGCAACAAACTGTTAAGGCCCTGTCCCACTTACGTGTCCTTGGCACGCAAATTACGTGATCTCGTCATAGCGTTGAGGCACACGGGCATCGTGAGGCTGCGTGGGGCCGGTCCCACTGAGAAGAGCGGAGGGGTATGGAGTTGTGCGCAGTATCGCGCGGCGCTCCGAAATTTTGTAGTGAACGAAATCTTCGCGCGCCACCGGCCTGTCGCGTAACTGACGGCCAAAGGGGGACAAGCCGAAGACCCTGGTGCGACACAACGTCTCACCTCCAACAGCAGCGTAAGCAGGCAAACGATCGTCGAACTCGGCCTGGGGCTCACGACCTTTACGGATCCGGATCCGCCTCCACTTCTGCTCCCGGAGCGGGGCAAGAAAATAGAAGATGGACACAAAATGCAGGAGTAACTCAGCGGGACCGGCAGCATCTCTGGAGAGCTGGAATGGGTGACGTTTCGGGTCAAGACCCTTCTTCAGTCTCAACCCGAAACATCACCCATTGGTTCTCTCCAGAGATGCTGCCAGTCCCGCTGAGTTATTCCTGCATTTTGTGTCCATCTTCAAGTGACATCACGCGCTCCAGATGGCTGTGCGGGCACATGAAATCGCGCGCGACCTTCGCGGGACTGTCGCGCCTCAACGCGACCACGAGGTCGCATAGTTAGCTTGCCAAGGACATGTAAGTGGGACAGGGGCTTTACTGTAAGTTGTGACCCTCTGAGTGAGGGAGGATCAGGCTGTGAAACTAAGCCTTGAGTATCAACGTGGGGTGGGAGATTGCACCATTCACATGGTCTGCACTCATTCAACCTGGCGTGTAAAATCAAATAAGATCAAATAGAACAAATTGTCCTACAACTTTAGGCTATGCAGGCCATACGCAAGAAGAAGGAGTGTCAATGGTACAAGACACAACACACATTCTGCCTACACACTGCGTGCCCAGGAATAAACCCAAGCAGGGCTAGTTTCCCTCCATAGACGCTGCCTGACCCACGGAGTTCCAGCATCTGCACAGCATGTTTGTTCATATGAATTGTCTGCTAAACCAAACCAAGTCTGGTACTGCCTTGAGGTTGTTGCTTCTAATGAGGTTTACATGCATTATAGGGAAAGTAAATGTGCTGTTAGATAGCTTGGTGTGCTGACTGTGAAAGGCATCTGGACATTAGAAATAGGAAATCGGATCAGCTTACAGCCTCAAGCTTGGTGGGTTCAATTTAAAACAAGGTATTTTGATGTATGATCAGTATAATTGCATTTTTCCTTTCGTATCCCAAGGATAAACACAAATCAAATCACCGTAGCACTCACTCAGCTGCAGCCTATTGTGCAGGTGGACCGGATGGAATTGCAAATCTTTATATCAGAACTGAGCAGAATTTTGAGAAGGGCCCTTTGTGACTTGAGAGCATTCCCTGCATTAATCAAACGTGGCCTTTCTCTGGAGCCATGCAACAGAACAAGTTACCTCAAATGTAGCCAGCCCAATCTCCCCAACTCCTGCCTCTACTCAGAGCACAATGCAAGCAATCATCAGCAGTGGAGGAAGGAACTATAAATGCTGGTTTATACCGAAGATAGACACAAAATGCTGGAGCAACTCAGCGCATCAGGCAGCATCTCTGGAGGAAAGGAATAGACTACGTTATGGGGGGGGGAGGGGGCAAGTAAGAAAAAAGAAAAGTGGCCTGGTGAGGATGTGGTGTGGGATAATACAGGGTTTGATTTGCTTGAAGTTGTAAGGGTCAATGTTCATACCGCTGGAAAAATGTGTTCTTTCCAAACACTCACTTGTCCATTTAGTTTTGTTCACCTGTCCCCTGCTCCAATTGGTTCTATTTGCAAATTATCCGCACCCTATTTGGTTCCATCTACCAGGCTCTCCCACCCCCTTGCACTGCTATGTACTGGCGATCTTTCCTCTTCCCTATCAGTCCTGGTGGTAAATCTCAACCTGGAATGTCAACGTGCATCTTTTTGCCTCTGCAGATGCCACTTAACCCAATGAGTTGTTCCAGCATCCTGTTTTGGTTCTAGATTGCAGCATCTGCAGACTCTCGTCTTCATCCAGGGAGAATAATTTCCTGAATGAGAAGAAAAGGACCTGGCGACACAGTTTTAAATAAGAGAAAAAAATGTTGCACTCAGAGGCTGAGGGAGCTTGGGAATTCTCCACCCTGGAGGACTCTGGAGGTTCAATCACTTAGCTGATTCTAAATATAATCTAATTTTCAGGACATTAACTTGATTTCATTTGATTCATTTTATTGTAGGAAAATGACAGCGAAGTAGATGAGTCAATGACAATGAATGGCAGAACAGGCACAAAGAGCTGGGTGGCCAACTCCATGTTTCTTGTGTTCTTTACTAAGAGGCGAGACTCAGCCTATCATAAGGGTGGCACGGTGGTGCAACTAGCAGAGCTGCTGTCTTTCGAGACCCTGGTTTGACTATGAATTTGGGTGCTGGGTGTGCGGAGTTTGCACGTTCTCCCTGTGACCGCATGGGTTTTCTCCAAGCGTTCTAGTTTCCTTCCACATCCAAAAAACACGCGGGTCTGTAGGCAATACTGCAACCACATCACAATTTCTAGACATTGCTGCTAACTTAATGTCTCTCCTGCAGCAATTCTGGTCTTCAGAACGCTCAGAAACGAGAGTAAAACCACTGCCAAGATCCTGCATGCATGCATCCAACTGCTGGCACTGGTGGCTATCATTGTAGGTAAGTCAAGCATGGCAGAGGTATGTACTTGCATGCAATGACAGCAGGGGGAGCACCTTAAAAATGGGAGCATTCACCAGTGCAGTGAGAGAGAGGGAGGCTCAAGGGGGAAGTGGTAGTGGTGGTGGGGGGGGGGAGACACTGGGAGGAAGGTGGGGGAGAAAAGTACTGGAAAGAGGGAATGTTTTCTAAACACGTGACTCTTTTGTGAATGGTAGCAAATTATTTTGTGCCTAATCGGATCTTTTTGGTCCACCAATCTGCATCCTTAAAGGGCCTGAATTATAACACTCATGTTATAGGATGGGAAAAAAAGGACACCCAAAGTGCTGGAGTAACACAGCGGGTCAGGCAGCATCTCAGGGGAACATAGATATTGTCCAGAGTTGGTGCCTGACCCTCAGTGTTACTCTGCCGTTTGTCTTTTTTTGCGAACCAGCATCTTGTGTCTCCATATTGTAGAGTGTTTGGGATCAGGATCTGGGACAGAGATAAATTCTTTATTGTGACTGATTTACTTGTAATGAGGGATGGTACCTGGGTCAAAACACTCAGAGAAGACTGGATTATAGAGCACTCTGATTGGAAACCTGGTCTGGAACATTATTGAGAATCAATGGTTGCCCATGATGGAGGCGACTGGGGTCTGTAATTTGACCCTGACCTACGATTCTGAGGTTAGTGGTTTGTTCCCAATGGGTGACTGGGATCATTGGTTGAGCCAGATGGGGGTTGACTTGAGTCTGTGGTTTGACTCTGGTGGGGGTGACTGGAGTCAGTGGTTGTGATGGCGACCAAGACATGAGCTTAGTTGTTCACTGCTGTTACACTGCAAGACTTCTGGTTTTTTTTCCACTTCTAGGTACGGTTGCTGTGTTTGAGTTTCACACAGCGCAGAATATCCCCCAGATGTACAGCCTTCACAGCTGGTGTGGCCTCTTAACCATTATTCTCTTCTGTTTACAGGTAGGTTGTCCTTCAATGGACTACTCTGTCCCCTGAGGTGCTCGCCCTCAGAAGCTCCAACCTAGGAGGTATTCCTTTGAACTTAAGTACCTCCTCCTCTAAAAGTGTTTGGCATTGAGGCTGAGAGAGAAACCTCTGAATTCTCACCGGTAAACTTGTTAGGAAATAGCTTTTAGCAACGTTGGCCAAGATTATCTTTAATGCTTCAGAAACCATGTTAGGTTGCAGGCAGTGTGGTTATAAACAGTCTTTTAAGGTGGGTGACCTACTTGAAATGTCTATCTCACGCGAGACCTTACAAACTGAGTTCTGAAAGCCTAACTCTACATTTATGTGTGTAAATCGTTGATGACAGAGTTTGTTTCTGTTGTAACTGTGCAATGTACATAGTGTAAAGGAAATCGTTAAGCACTGCATTAGGTAGAGCTCTCATACAATCCTGTACAGTTCCAGAGCCATCGTGTGAGGTTGCAAGTTACATGAAATGGTTGACGATATTGGGATGAGAATGATTAAAAATATTGGCTATCCAGTGGGCAAGTTTAACCTTCGGATTGCACCTCAAAACCCTTACCATCTGAATATGAAAGCAATTTTCATACATGGCATAATAAGCTGGAAGGCTGGATATGTAAGTGAAAGAGCATCAATACTACACCCTCCAGCCACCTATTCATCTCCCCCCCCCCCCCCCCCCCCCCCCCAATCCCAAGGCGGCACTGAAAAAAGCACTTTCACCAGAATGACTGCAGCAGCTCAAGGATGTGTCATCCCCTCCTCCCAAGGTCAATAATGCCTGGTATTGTTAACAACAAAAGGAAAATAGAGCAACTACTAAAATTGATGCATGTACTGTACCGGTATATAACATATTATGGAGGGGCATGCACACAGTTGTGGGAATACAGAGAGCTTCTAAACAACTTTGTGTGGAGGGGACTGAACGGATTAGGACAGCACTAAACCGAAGGTGAACACTGTCCATTGTACGATGATAACCAGGTGACGGCAACAGAAACAAACCACTTTTGCTTCATCTGTGACAGCCTCTGACCACAGATTTGAGGAATTATTTATACCATGCATGTTGTGGTAAGTCAGTATTAATTTAAAAAATAAAATATATCTTTTTGATTTTTTTTTTTGCAGTGGGTTATGGGACTGACATTCTTCCTGCTACCTGCCTTGTCCTATTCATTACGAGCCATCTACCGCCCCTATCATGTGTACTTTGGACTGGGGCTCTTTATTCTGGCCATTGGGACCTGTCTGACTGGGATCACAGAGAAGCTGTTGTTTTCCCTCAGGTAAGAGTCAGTTGAGTCTGGGGAGGTGATGGGGTTATTGGTCAATTGAGGTAGGAGCCACAGGTAGGGCATAACTCAGTGTTGTAATTCCCCTCAAGGCCACTGTCTTCAGAGGGGAGAAATTTAACTCAAACCCCTCAATAATAATGGATGCAAAGTTTTGTCAAACCCCACCCTAGGAAGTGCCATCCAACAGGCAACAGGAGGTCAGGACACTAACAACATCCCTGGAACTCCTCTCTGGGTGGGCGCTCTCTGTTCCCTGGTCTTGTTCCCAATGTGTGGACTTCCTATGGCCTTTGGTTTCCACAAGTAGCGCCTCTTCAGAAAGGCAGATTAGAAACTGTCAAATGGAAAGTTCCTCATTTGCACAAATCTTTTGTGTATTGAATTTGATTTAACTTAAAATAGAAACCGGTTCTCATGTGACTGTGACTGGACTGGGTGTATTCCTGCACTGTGGCCACAGCCAGCTGTGAATTGAGCTCCAGAAACTCGACAATGCCACACTTGTTGATTAGAAACATAGAAAATAGGTGCAGGAGTAGGCCATTCGGCCCTTTGAGCCTGCACCGCCATTCAATATGATCATGGCTGATCATCCAACTCAGTATCCTGTACCTGCCTTCTCTCCATACCTCCTGATCCCTTTCGCCACAAGGGCCACATCTAACTCCCTCTTGAATATAGCCAATGAACTGGCCTCAACTACCTTTTGTGGCGGAGAATTCCGGAGACTCACCACTCTCTGTGTGAAAATTTTTTTCCTCATCTCGGTCCTAAAGGAATTCCCCCTTATCCTTAGACTGTGACCCCTTGTTCTGGACCTCCCCAATATCGGGAACAATCTTCCTGCATCTAGCCTGTCCAACCCCTTAAGTATTTTGTACATTTCTATAAGATCCCCCCTCGGTCTTCTAAATTCTAGCGAGTACAAGCCAAGTCTATCCAGTCTTTCCTCATATGAAAGTCCTGACATCCCAGGAATCAGTCTGGTGAACCTTCTCGGTACCCCCTCTATGGCAAGAATGTCTATTCTCAGATTTGGAGACCAAAACTGTACGCAATACTCCAGGTGTGGTCTCTCCAAAACCCTGTACAACTGCAGTAGAATCTCCATCCTCCTATACTCAAATCATTTCGCTATGAATGCTAACATACCATTTGCTTTCTTCACTGCCTGCTGCACTTGCATGCCTACTTTCAATGACTGGTGTTCAATGACATCCAGGTCTCGTTGCATCTCCCCTTTTCCTAATTTGCCACCATTAAGATAATAGTCTACCCTCCTGTTTTTGCCACCAAAGTGGATAACCTCACATTTATCCACACTATACTGCATCTGCCATGCATTTGCCCACTCACCCAGCCTATCCAAGTCGCCTTGCAGCCTCCTAGCATCCTCCTCACACCTAACACTCCCCCCCATCTTAGTGTCATCCACAAACTTGGAGATGTTGCATTCCATTCCCTCGTCCAAATCATTAATATATATTGTAAATAGCTGGGGTCCCAGCAATGAGCCTTGCGGTACCCCACTAGTCATTGCCTGCCATTCTGAAAAGGACCCGTTTACTCCTATCCTTTGCTTCCTGACTGCCAGCCAGTTTTCTATACACATCAATATTGAACCCGCAATACCGTGTGCTTGTATACGCTATTATACCATATACTAATCTCTTATGTGGGACCTTGTCGAAAGCCTTCTGAAAGTCTAGCTATAACATATCCACTGGTTCTCCCTTATCAACTCTGCTAGTTACATCCTCGAAAAATTCTATAAGATTCGTCAGACATGATTTACCTTTCGAAAATCCATGCTGACTTTGCCTAGTGATTTCACCACTTTCCAAATGCGCTGCTATCCCATCTTTAATAACTGACTCTAGCAGTTTCCCCACTACCGATGTTAGACAAACTGGTCTGTAATTCCCCGTTTTCTCTCTCCCTCCTTTTTTAAAAAGTGGGGTTACATTAGCTACCCTCCAATCCTCAGGAACTACTCCAGAATCTAAGGAGTTTTGAAAAATTATCACTAATGCATCCACTATTTCTGTGGCTACTTCCTTGAGTACTCTGGGATGCAGACTATCTGGCCATGGGGATTTATCGGCCTTTAATCCATTCAATTTACCTAACACCACTTCTCGGCTAGCCTGGATTTCACTCAGTTCTTCCACCTTATTTGACCACCGGTCCCCTGCTATTTCCAGCAGATTATTTATGTCTTCCTTAGTGAATACAGAACCAAAGTAGTTATTCAATTGGTCTGGCATGTCCTTGTTCCCCTTGATCAATTCACCTGTTTCTGACTGCAAGGGACCTACATTTGTTTTAACTAATCTCTTTCTCTTCACATATCTATAGAAACTTTTGCAGTCAGTTTTTATGTTCCCTGCCAGTTTGCTTTCATAATCTATTTTCCCTTTCCTAATTAAGCCCTTTGTCCTCCCCTGCTGAACTCTGAATTTCTCCCAGTCCTCTGGTAGGCTGCTTTTTCTGGATAATTTGTATGCTTCATCTTTTGTTTTGATACTATCCCTGATTTCCCTTGTTATCCATGGATGCACTACCTGCCCTGATTTATTCTTTTGCCAAACTGGGATGAACAATTGTTGTAGTTCATCCATGCAGTCTTTAAATACCTTCCGCTGCACATCCACTGTCAACCCTTTAAGAATCACTTGCCAGTCTATCTTGGCCATTCACTTCTCATACCTTCAAAGTTACCTTTGGTTAAGTTCAGAACCTTTGTTTCTGACTTAATTATGTTGCTCAATTATTGATTGAGTAATACAGCATGGAACCAGATACTTTAGCCCATCGAGTCCACTCTGTTCATCGATCATCCGTTCACACTAGTTCTTGTAATCCTCCTTTCATATCCACACCCTGCACATCAGGGTGATTTGTGGAGGTCAGTTAAACTACAACCCTGCACGTCTTGGGAATGTGGGAGGAAACTGACCTCCGCAAATCACCCTGATGTGTAGGGTGTGGATGTGAAAGGTCAGGATCAAACCTGGGTCTCTGGTGCTTTGAGGCAGCTGCTCTACCAGCTGCACTGTGCCACAAACTTTTTTTTAAATCAAAGAAATGTAT
Organism: Raja brachyura; assembly: GCA_963514005.1. The sequence goes on from OY740812.1 coordinate 12,483,163, forward strand.
TCAATTATTAAAAAATAATATATACAGTACCATAAAACAAGCCAGAACACACCACCATATTACATACAAACATATATCCATAATGAACTATGATACAATCCTTATTAAGGATACATTCAACACCCTGGGGTGTTGTGGAACTCGCTCAGGATGCCCGTGGACAGGGCGTATTCCCTCTCTAACCGCAGCCGGGCACGGATGTATCCCCGGAAAAGGGGCAGGCAGCCGACTCGGGTAAAGCCCTCCACAGCCTGGCGCCTTGACTCGCAGATGGCCAGCTTGGCCAGGCCCAGGAGGAACTCAACTAGGACGTCTTCAGCCCTACCCTGCGCTACAAACTGTTGGGTACATCCATTCTCGGATGCACGGTTGAAGCCCTGTTTGTTTAATATAGGTGTTCAGAGTAAGGAATGCATTTCTTGTTCTTTCATGCCAGCCTGGAATTGCAGCTGTAGGTGAGGGTGGGAGTGGGAGTTGTACCTCTGGTTTTTATTTTCTACATGTTAGTTTCCCATGATTTAAGATGAGTTTAACTCTTTTCTCTCGCAGAACCACGTACTCCAAATATGACCCCCAGGGGATCCTGGCTAATGTCCTCGGGCTGTTGTTGGTTTCCTTTGGATTTGTGGTGTGCTACATCTTGAGCCGTGACGAGTGGAAGCGGGAGGCGAGCCCCGAGGAGGAAGCCCTGTCCATGCACTTCAAGACCCTGACTGAAGGTGGGAGTCCTGACGCACAACGGGATCAGTGAAGGTCAACGCTCAGATCCGAAGCACCAAGTAAAATTGTGGCAGTGTGGTGTTTGCTGTGTGAGTGTGTGAGCGCAACTGGAAAAGGCAGCAGGTCGGTTCATGTCTGTTGTCTGGTGGTTCACAATGTCAAATTTCTTACCAAATGCCAAGTTGTCCAGGACACCCCCAGTAGATTGCCACTAGGGTCAATGGATGGGGCAGAAATCCATTGGGTCTGAGTCCTGACCACATCCAGATCTCTCCATGCTTGGCCAGCCGTCCACTTTGCTCCCTATCTTCATCCAGCTCCCAGCAGGCATGCACCATGCCGCCATCAATGCCTCATACCCCAAGCAGGCCAGGGTTAGAGCAACATTGCAACATCAGTGTTGTGAAGGAGAGGGTCAGGGTGTGTTCCACATGCCAGGCTCGGGGGCAGGATATTAAGCTGGTGGAGGAGCTTTTCTCCCTCCCGATCTTACTCAGAGACCAATTGGCCTTCAACACTTTGTGCTCTTTTGTGTTTTTCCAGCATCTCTTTGTTTCTACACTCACTTGAGCACGGAGTAACTTAGCAAGTCAGGCAGCATCTCTGGTGAACATGGATAGGATAGAAATGTTACACAATTTTGAGATTTAAAAAATCAAGCCTTTAATTTATCCAATCAGATAAAGCATAAAAATAACTTTCATTTGACACCTAACTCACTTACATATGTTCAGTATTAAACAAGTTATGATCATTTTCATACTCGGAAATTAGCATCTTGTTCCTTATTGCTTTCCCAATGACACACAAAAGCTGTGATCGAGGACAGTCAAAAGCCCATAACCTTCTTAAAAATTAAGAGAACTGAATGAAATTTTCAGTTATTATAGATTGAAGCATTCTGAAACAAATATGAAACATCTTACTTGGATGACCTGAAATGGAAGCATATAATTAGTTAGTTACCTAATTGTAGCTAATTACAAAATTGACCATTGTGATGGAAATAGTAAAACACCGAGACGAAAATTCAAAAATGTGATATTCTCGAGATCAGAACTTTAATATTATTGTATTATATGCTGTAACAGACAGATAACAAAATTACAATTTATAGCAAAAGACCAAGTCTTTATGGAGAAGATCAGTTGCTAGCTGGTACATTGGCATATCATAATCAGTAGCATCATCATCATACTCAGATTGTAACCAATAAGCAACTCTGCACACCTTGTTTTTCCTCAACTTTTCAATTTTGTCATTGTAAACTACAAGTCTTTTGCTCTTCAAACCACGCATGACATGCCTTTCTGCCCACTACTTTCCCATTAAGAATGTCCTGTAGATCATCACATTTGGAGTAGTCCAAATTCAGATAATCTCTGCGAATGCTGTCTAAATCAGTCTCTTTTGCTGGGCATTTGAATTGACAATTTTGCATTTCTTCCTTGGAGACATCTGTTTAAAATGTAAAGAAGAAAAAAAACACTGAACAGCATTGACAGAAATGTTATTATTTGCAGTTTTAGAAAAAAAGGTAGAAATGATAACGTTAAACGCTAAAACAAATAGTAAATACCCAACAAAAGATTCATATTCACCAGTTTCATCAAATCAATTAAATTCATATAATCAATTAAATTCATCTAATTTCAATTACTAGATTAAACATCTATCCATTTCTAAAGAAAAGGCAAAAAAATTTAAATGGCCGAAGTATCCAAATAACAAATAACAAACTGATCCCATTCACACAAGAATTCACAATATAACATGATTTTTAAATCTCACTTTGTCATGAATTTATATGCCAAATGGAAGGAATGTAATGTTTAATTCCCACAGATTAATCCAGAAAATTCACTCTCAAGATAACCCAAATCATTATTTTTTGCACAATACATCTGACTAAAACTGTACTGTGGATATTTAGTATGAAAATATTGATAATGGATAGACAACAACATAACATATAGATGATTTAGATGTTCTTAAGACATGATTGTGCAAAAAAAAAGGAATTTGATTATCTTGAGAATGGATGTTTCTGGAATGTGAATGATTGGAATGTGGCCGTTACTATAAATTTTAAGCCCATATCGGCATGCAAGACATGGCCGATTCGTATGGGGGCCTAAATAACATTTTCCGCATCATAACATTAAAATGAAGCCACGCCAAAAAGCTAGATAATATGTTAAATAAACGACATACCTTTTGTTTTGTCCTGATATTGCGATCCGTGATGTTGAAGGCGTTAGAAGTTGCATTTAACTTCAATCCAGCGATGCAATCGTCCAGCAATTTTTTTTTAAAAACACACAAAAACAGGAACGGAAGCACGAACGATATTTCTTCATCAGCTGGCAGCCCGAGGAAATCCCTCTCCAACAACCAATACAAACTTGCATTTTAATCCCCCCCCCCCCAAAGCCTCCGGAATCGCACGCACAGGCAGTGGCGGATCTGCAGTGCCACTGATGGTAGGTTTTGTAACAACGCTAGATAGGAGTCTTAGAAAGGGACTCGACCTACAACAATACCTATCCATGTTCTCCAGAGATGCTACATGACCAGCTGAGTTAATTCAGCACTTTGTTTCCTCTTTTGCCCAAGGGAGGCATGACTTTGAAAATGCTCCCACAGATTAACCAATTACATGATCCAAGGCAATTTGGGCTCCCCTGAGGTGGTGAAATGCACCATATTGATCTAAGACTGATGCAAGTGACACTCTGTGCAAGAGGCTCATCACTGGGACAAATGTCTCATCAGACTACCTGGGCCCCCCCTGTGGGAGCCAGGGCTGGTTTCCCCACAACTGAGCCCAATGGCATGTCAAGACCTGGCATCCAGCCCTGTTCCCAAGCGCAGTCCTGATCAGTGTGAAGGGGGAGGACACATGGCCTGCTCCTGGTCCACAGCCCCTGGTCCAATCAACCACTGAGTGAATGAAACAGCTTGCCCAGACCCCACTGACAACTGGATCAGCTCGGCTGGCTCCATGCACACCAGCGTCCTGCCGAGAGAGAGAGGGATGACACACCTCCAACTCAACGTCTCCTCCGAGACACTGCTGAACCTTCCGGCATATTCCCTGCCTTGCTGGTCTTTCAACACTGGAGCAGTCACTGAGCCTGTTGATCAGAAGTCATGTTGATCGCACCAGCCTAAAGTGACAGCTCCCCAGTAAATCAGCTCTTTCATTTTGTAGACACCACTTGAGATCTTCATTCCTTTTCACTCTCTCTAAATATTCAAAACTTTAAAATAACTTCACACTAGTTAAACCAAGCACTGTAGTCATCGCTGAACGAAGGATTCATAGTTGAGGGTTCCAACGCCACTAACTCTTTGACCAGATGAAGTGAATGGACACAACATGCTAGAGTTATTCGGTGGGTCAGGCAGCATCTCTGGAGAAAAGGAATAAGTGATGTTTTGGGTCAAGACGCTTCTTCAGACTGAGAAATGAGTGGACTCTCCACTTAGTTACCAATCTAGTAACCAGTTGCCTGGCAACATACTCCCATAGAGGCTTTGACATACAGTATGGAACAGGCCATTCAGCCCATTCATTCCGTGCTGGCAATCAACCACCCCTTCATATCCAGCCATTAAACTCTCTCCACATTCCTATCCACTCCCCTCAGATTCCCCCACTATTAGCAATAACTAATTTCCTAACTAAACTTCTCAAATCGGGGGGGGGGGGGGGCGGGAAATCATGTTGCCTAAGAAAAGCCTGCCCAATTGTGGGGCATTGAGGTTTATTAACACCCTGTCAATTTTCCTGATCCTGTTTCTTGCGAGTGCCCAGTGGTGGGAAAACAGGAAGAAATTGGAATGGGAAAGGGTGATGTAGTGGCCGCTACTCCTGGGAAGCGGGGGTGGACATGGATGTGTGTCTTCTGCGGGAATGGACAAATGGCATCGGAAACAAGAAGGTCTGCTTGTGTCTGCACTCACTGTGGGCACATCACTCAGTATTTATTTTATTTTCCGTATATTTGTGTTTGTGCTATTATTTTTCTTTAGAGGAGCAAGATTAACCAACTCCGTCCCCAGGTAACTGAGAGTCCAGAATCTAACAGCCCCATTGCACATCAGCTGGGTAAAATGATTTGTTATTAATTCCAGGTGCCACACCAGTCAATCTTGCATCCATTGTGCTTATACTGCATTTGTGTAAGATATGTTATTCAACATAGTCCTTTGCTGAGCTCTGGAAGTATTGAAGACACTCCCATTAGCCTGATCTAGTCGGATACTTTCCTAGCAGTTTTCACAAACACTCCTGTCATTAACTATCCCATACCCCACCTTGGTCATCAGCCAAATCCATCCCATCTCAGGCATCCCAGGCCAAGACAACCTATCAAGCAGCTGATGAGAGAAATCTTGACTATTTCAAAACTGCCCCTCCAATATTTATATAATAGTCCCGAGTAGGCCATTCGGCCCTTCGAGCCAGCACCTCCATTCAAAATGATCATGGCTTATCATCCAAAATCAGTAACCCTACAACTTTAGGCTGTGCACACCATATGCAAGAAGACGTAACCCGTTCTTGCTTTCTCCCCATATCCCGTGATTCCGTTAGCCATAAGAGCTAATGACATCAATCCCTTTTCAATTGTCCCAAATCTCCACTTTAATCCAAGCAAAAATAACATTGGGAACAGTGAATACAGGACACAGTCAGCACTGTCAGTGCAAAGCTCCCTCCACACTGCTCATCAAATCCCAGAGATCCCACTGATGAGAAGTGTGGAGGGAGTGTGGAGGACTGCTCATCAAATCTCTGGGATTTGATGAGCAGTGTGGAGGGAGCTTTGCACAGACAGTGCTGAATGTGTCCTGTATTCACTGTTTCCAATGTTATTTTTGTTTATATTGATCTATCGGTAACTGCCTCAACGCTCTGGGAGTATTTGATAGGACGGTATCGAACTTAATCTGGATTTGCGCAGCAGCAATTTCTGGTCCAGCATGGAGGGAGCTCTACTATCTCTCACACAACTGGTAACTCATTGAGGCAGTTACCAATGGATCAATGTAAACAAAAATAACATTGGAAACAGTGAATACAGGGCACTGTCAGCAATCCAAGCCACCGTTGTGGAGAAAACCGTCTCTTTCAAGCTCAGCAGCATCTTCAAAGCAGCTTGGATTTTAAGGGCAAATCCACCACTCCCTTCACAGACATACCAAGTGTTATTGCACTTATTAAGGGTTTTAAACATTTTTACATGGTCCTAATTCATACATATTTAGAAAATGCTAATACTTGTGGGATTCCTGACTTTGGAAGCAGAGAATACACATAACCCATAGAAATCCTTCACCCTGGCAAAGTGCCCAAGGGATTTAATAGACATTATGTCTACTATTATATTAAATATGTAATAGCAAGAAAGAGTCATGCAGGTGTCAAGAGTAAAGAAGCTGGGCTCCAAATATTTGTCTGCTCATTTTTGTTGAATTGTTTCAGCCAGACGTGTGTCTGTGCGTCTGTTGGTTTAAAGCTTATTTGTGCACTTTGTTCTGTGTAATATGGTTACATTATTAAATAAATGTTGCAGCAAGATTATATCAGTGTGCTGTGTGTTCCTCTTCTCTGATCTGGTTAATGTCTTTTATCTGGACACTGCTTAGCCTTAGGGTGCTCTATGCGGCTGAATCATTGCTGTGAGTGAGGTACAAAACATAGGACCTGATGCTATCAAGTCCTTTGCACTGACGTTTATGCAACAGTTTAAAAAAGAAAGTACAGGAGGAAGTCAGCAGGTCAGGCGCATCTGTGGCGGGAAACGGACAGGTGATGATCCGGGTCGGGATCCTTCACCAGTTTCCCAACCCATAGAACAGTGCAGCACAAAAACAGGCCCTTTGACCCACAATGTCTATGCTGAACATGATGTCAAGACCATCTCTTATCTACCTACACATAATCCATATCCCTCCATTTCCTGCATATGCGTATGCCTGTCTGAAAGCCTCTTAAATGGCCCTATGGTATCTGCATCAACCCCAGCAATGCCCTCCAGGAACTCACCACCCTTTGTTTTAAAAAATAAATTGCCCTACACATCTCCTTTAAACTTTGCCCCTCTCACCTTAAACATTTAAAAGACATTTGGACAGGTACATGGATAGGAAATGTTTAGAGGCGTATGGACCAAACACAGGCAGGTGGAACGATGGTAGACGGGGTATCTTGATCAGCTTGGGCTAGTTTGTATGAAGAGCCTGATTCCATGCTTTGTGACTCTGACTCTATGGTGTCCATTTAGATTGTGGCTGATTACTGCCTAAATTGCCATTCCCCGTTATATCAAAGTAAAATCTGTCCATTACAATTTTTCATAGTCATACAGCATGGAAACAAGTCCTTCAGCCCAACTAGTCCATGCCAATCAAATGCCTTTCTAGGTCATTCCCATTTGCGAGTTTGAGCCCCATATTCATCTAAACCTTTCCAATCCATGTATCCGTGCAAATATCTATTAAATGTTATTGTTCCTGCCTCAATTTTTCATCTTAACACCTCTTTCCTAATACATGCCAGGCTTTGTGTGAGAAAGTTGCCCCATAGGTTAGTATTAAACCTCTCTCTGCCATCTCACGTTAAACCTCTGTGGTCTAGAGGCTGAACAAGAGTCCACACCTGAAAAGTCACCCACGCTTTTCCTCCACTCATACTGCCTGACCCATTGAGTTACTCCAACACTTTGTGTTTTGCTGAAGATTCCAGCATCTGCAGTTCATTATATCACCCTCTCGTTCTCGATTTCCCCAACCCTGGGACAAAGTCCTTGGGCATTCACCGTATCTGTGCCTCAAGACTGTCTCCCTGGATTGTGTGATTCAGGGGAGGCAGAGCCAAACGGAATGTCCCATTGCTCCATATAAAACCTTGAACCAAATGGTGATCTTTGTTTTGTTATTTTGATAAAGTAAGGTACAAAGCACAAAACTCCCAATGAGATCCTCTAATTAATAATAATAATAAATACTTTATTGATCCCCTCAGGGAAATTCAGATGCCCAGAAGCCAACAACCAACAAACCCACACATTCAGAATGAAAGCAGACAAAACAATTACATAAAATACAATATGGACAATACCTGAAAGCAATAAATACTTAAAAAGACCCAATAATTAGCAATTAAAAATGCAAAAGCACTCCCATACAGCCTAGCGGTCAGTATTATAAAATCTAATGGCTGCGGGGGTGAAGGATCTCCTGAACCGCCCCGTTCTACTGCGCAGGGAGAGGAGCTGGTTGTTGTTCCGCGTGCTCTTTTGACCCTCCAGAGTTTCATGGAGGGGGTGCCCGGAGTTGTCGAGGATGACCCGCACCTTGCTCCTCATACGCCTCTCAAGCAAATTCTGGCAATTTTATTAAGATGAAAAATGACTTTCATGCCACTGTGGGAAAGGTGTAATGGTGCAAATGTGCTGGTGCTGGAGTACCTCAGCAGGTCAGGCCGCATTTCTGGAGAAGATGGATAGGTGATGTTTCGAGTCGAGACCCTTCAGACACATTTGCCTGCTATTATTGATTAAAATTTCCCCTGACAGTAAACGCTGTTTCTTTTCCCAAAGGTCTTAGATTTCCAGATCCAAATGGAAAGATCTATTTGCAGAATTTTCCATTTTCATTTGCTATGGTGTTTGCAAAAAAACAGCTCATGATCATAAAGTCACAAAAATTACATCCTTGTATTTATTTGTTAAATTCCTGGTCTGGTTTCAGCAAATTAAATTGCATGCTTTCTGCAAATTGTTTAAAAGCGTGCAAGCATTGGCGACACTGGATGGATAGTGCATTTCATCCAGACTTACTTTGTAAGATTGTGAATCTTTCCATAGTGTCGTAAGGAATATGAGTAGAAATAGGTAATTTGGCCCCACAGGTCTACTCCGCCAATCAATGGCTGAACTATCTCTCCTAGCCCTATTCTCCTGCCTTCTAACCATAACCACTGACATCTGTACTAATCAAGAATCTATCTATGTCTGCCTTAAAAATATCCACTGACGGCCTACAGCCTTCTGTTGCAAAGAATTGCACAGATTCACCACCCTCTGACTAGGCAAGGCAAGGCAAGTTTATTTATTTAGCACCATTCATACAAGCTGCAATTCATAGTGCTTTACAAAAGAAACAAAAGAATAACATCGTTTAAAAACATTGCAGAACCACAATACAACACAGGACAACAAAACAGCCAAAATCAAAAATTACAAAACAAGCAATAAGCCAATTGCATGAATAGTAAAACAAAGTCACTAAAATATTAAAACGATTTTAAAAGCACATAAAAGGGTTAAGATTAGAAGATTAAGATTACCTGCATGTTGGGTTATGAAAAAGCTACAGTAAACAACAGTGTTTTTAGGCCTGATTTAAATGAGGTTACAGTCTGTGCACACCTCAGGTGTTCCGGGAGCTTGTTCCACAGGCGTGGAGCATAAAAACTGAACGTTGCTTCAACCTTTTTAGTTCTGACCCTGAGAACACAGAGTAAACCTGTCCCCGAAGACCTGAGGAGTCTAGGTGCCTCATATACAACAAGTAGGTCAGAGATGTATTTTGGACCCAGACCATTCAGTGCCTTGTAAGCCAGTAACAGAATTTTAAAATCTATCCTTTTACACACAGGGAGCCAGTGCAAAGATTTAAGGACAGGTGTAATGTGGTCCATTTTCTTGGTGTTGGTCAAGACTCTGGCAGCGGCATTCTGGATAAGCTGCAGTTGTTTAATTGATTTTTTACTGAGACCTGTAAAGATGCCATTACAATAATCTAACCTACTGAAGATATATGCATGAACAAGTTTTTCAGTGTCTTCTTTGGACAGAAATCCCTTGATTCTTGTAATGTTTTTTAGATGATAGTAGGCAGATTTGGTAATGGTCTTTACATGGCTGTTAAAATTCAAATCCGAGTCTATAACTACACCAAGGTTTCTGGCTTTGTCTGTGGTTTTCAGTGCAATTGAGTCAAGTTGAGCACTTATCTCTAGCCTTACTTTTTTGGGACCAAGGACAATAATTTCTGTCTTATTTGCATTGAGCTGGAGGAAATTCTGGTTCATCCACATTGATTTGTTTGACACACTGACTCAGTGAGTGTAGGGGACTATGGTCATGCGGTGACACTTCGATATAAAGTTGTGTGTCATGACTAAAGAAATTTCTTCTCATCTCCTTCCTAAAAGAACGTCCTTTAATTCTGAGGCTATGACCTCTAGTCCTAGACTCTCCCACTTAAGATCATATTATTTTTCATTACCTTTGAGGGTAAATGTTGAGGCTTGTGAGGCTTCAGCGAGGATGCTGAGATTGAAATCAAGCACGATCTTTTCATTTCACTAGGTTCTTCGTGGAAGTGCAGTGAAAATTGCAACTAGGGTACAGGTATGCTCCTGCAGGATATGGGAAGTCATGGAGATTTTCAGTGTCTCTGAGGACCACACCTGTAGGAAGTACACCCAGCTGCTGCTCCTGGCTGTCTGCCTGAGGGAATTGGAGCCACAGCTGGACGACCTCGCGATTGTCCGAGAGTATGGGAGCATAATAGATAGGAGTTATAGTGAGGTGATCAGTGGTCACATTGAAGGTGAAGGCAAAAAGTAGATGGGTGACCACCAGGAAAGGGAGTAGACAGGGCATGCAGGAATCCCCTGTGGCCATTTCCTTCCAAAACAAGTATATCCTTTCAAATACAATCCTTTTGAATACAGTTGGAGGGGGGCGGGGGGGGTACGCCATGTCCATTTAATAACATTTGCAACAAGGACCACCTGCTACTTAATCAGTCATGAGCTCTATGAGTAGAATCAGTCCATTCGGCTCATCAAGTTGACTCCACCATTCAATCATGGCTGATCTATCTTTCCCTCGTAACCCCATTCTCTTGCCTTCCACCCATTACTCCTGACACCCGTACTGATCAATCAATGGAACAACTCCCACAGTTCAGGCACATCAGATGTTCATGGGGAAGGTCCGTTCTGTGGCAAGGGACTTGCCTGCTCCTTTTAACATTGTGTCGAATCCTTGGCTATCTGGAAAAAAAGCCAATTTTGTGAGTAGTTTGTGCTGTCAAATGGCAAGAAGGCATAAATCAACTGCATGGCAAAAAAAATCTAAATAAGCATTACACATGATCTGAAGACTGTGAATGCCCAGTGGCTCAGACCGCAAGCACAGTGTTATCTTCCACGCCCCGTCACAGTGTTATCTTCCACGCCCCGTCACAATTGCTGCTTCCACCAGCTGCGTTTTCTTATTAAATTTCATAGTGTTACACAAAAACATAGGTCCACATTGATAAATGTAGGGCAGGATATTTGTGCTTGGGGGGGGGGGGGGAGAAAACATATCAAGCTGTGATATACAAATACAACAGGGAAATTAGATGTTCCTCAATCCCAGAGAGATTAGACAGTCAAATTAAAGTGATTGGTTATTCAGCATTTAAGGGACAGGAGGATTGCTACATGTGTGAGATCAAGTGCTGGGAAGAGGTTTACATCATCCATAAACACTGACACACCCAACTATCAAGTAACATGTGTCATTTGCAAAGCAGAAGCGTGTACAGTCCTTGCCATAATGTTTGGGGCAAAGACCAATCATTTATTTATTTGCCTCTGTACTCCACAAATTGAGATTTGTAATAGAAAAAAAATTACATGTGGTTAAAGTGCACATTGTCAGATTTTATTTAAGGCCATTTTTATACATTTTGGTTTCACCGTGTAGAAATTACAGCTGTGTTTATACTGTTCCCCCATTTCAGGGCACCATAATGTTTGGGACACATGGCTTTAGAGGCATTTGTAATTGCTCAGGTGTGTTTAATTGCCCCCCTTAATGCAGGTATAAGGGAGCTCTCAGCACCTAGTCTTTCCTCCAGTCTTTTCATCACCTTTGGAAACTTTTATTGCTGTTTATCAACATGAGGACCAAAGTTGTGCCATTTAAAGTCAAATAGTAAGATTAAACAAGAACTTACCTGTTCAAAGTTTGATCTTTATTTTATGAGGAGTTACGATGAGGGATTACGTGAAGAAGCCCCGCCTGGCGCTTGATCGGCATACTTCAAAGCAGCGGCATGAAAAACACAGGACCAATAGCCGGAGTAAGATAGTAAGGCTCAACATAGACTAGAACTACCAGATGATCATTTATATTATGAGGGCTGGGAGCGGAGGGCACATAATCCCTCATCGTAACTCCTCATAAAATAAAGATCAAGCTTTGAACAGGTAAGTTCTCGTTTAATCTTACTATTTTACTTCGGAGTCACGTGAGTGACTACGTGAAGATTTTAAAGCTCTGTGTTTTTTATGTCGTAGATTCATTCCATACGACACTCTGTTTAGTCAATACAGTAGTGAGTAAATAATATATATTTTTAAAACATTGTTTCAATTTATGTAATGTCTTTTAATCATAAAAAGAACATTTTTTAAATAATAACACCTCTATCCCAGGGGAAACATTTTTAAACAAAAGTGATAATGATATCAAATGATAACATAAATCGATAATATCAATCGATAATATAAAACAAAGCAAGCATTTAAAGCGAACCCAACACTGCGTGTCCAAATCCTGGCACCATGACAACAGGTTTATCGTAGAACTTTGAAAAAGTTTCTTCTTTACACCACCCTGCGGCCTCTAAAATTTGATCGAGTGGTACGTCCTGTACCTTCGCCGCAGACGCAGCTGCAGCCTTAGTGGAGTGAGATTTAAACACATCAGTGTCCACTCCTGCTAAATCCAAAACCTGTTCTAACCATCTAGAAATGGTTTGAACTGAAACTTTTGTATGTGGTTTTTTGTGCGTTATCAGTAACGCTGTCTCAGCACCTCAGAGATTTTGGTTACTTCAATATATTTAGTTAAATGCTTAACTACCCACAATGTTTCATCGACAGGATATGCTTTAAACATTACCTTGGTTCCAGTTTTTCCTGGTCTGCTTTGTTTGATCAGATCATAAACATAAAACACAATGTTATCTGAAGCCACATGCCTGCAATCTAACTGTACAATTGCAAAGTTTGTACTCTTTGAGCTGACACTAATGCCATTACATTACTACCTTGAATGTTAACGTTTGCAAAGACATTGAAGTAATTGGAGTCCATTGCCTAAGCAAAGTGAGAACAATGCTAACATCCCAAATTTCTGTATATCTGGGCTTGGGAGGATTTTATTAAAAATTCCTTTCATGAACCGGGATATTAATGGGCGAGACCCAATTGAATCTCGATCAGAAATTTGGCCTAAATAGGACGACAAAGCACTACGAGCACTATTAATGGCACTATAACTTAAGTGCTCATCAAAATGCAACCCAGCAAGGAACTCCAATACATTTGATATGTTTGCGATATGATAAGATATCTTTGACTGTCTACAGAAGACTTCCCATTTCTTTATGTGCAACATATATTGTTTTTTAGTGCTATTTCTCCAAGCTGCAGCTATAACATCCATGGTCCAATCAGACAGTCCAAGCTCTTGCAATAGTCTGGTCAGAACCTGCAGATTAACAAATTCATATGATCATGAAATGGATGAATTTCTTTTGTTACTGGTTGTATCAATAAATCGTTGCAATTAGGAATCGTCATACATGGTTCAATAATCATTTTAAGCATCAACGGGAACCTTGACTGTGTAGGCCAATTTGGCCCCACCAAAATACCCTTGGCAGCGTCTTGCGCTATTTCCTTGAGACATTGCCCAATCAGACAGAATGGGTGAAAGGTATAAAAGAATGTATTCCCCAGTGTAGCGAGAAAGCATCCACCGCTACTGCCCCTGGATCGTGTTCCCAAGACACGTATTTGGGCAATTGGTGATTTCATCTAGATGCAAACAGATCAATGTCCGGTACTCCAACTGACTGACAATATTTTTGGAAATTTGTGGATTTAATATCCATTCTGTCCTGTCTTTAAATTTTCGTTATCTTTTGTGCCACAATATTGTCTCTCCCTGGGAGATAAATAGCTGAAAACTGAATATTCTTACCAATACACCAATGCCACACCTGGTTAACCAGATGATCACATGATAATGATCTTACTCCACCCATGTGATTGATATATGACACAGCTGTGGTATTGTCTACTTGTAATTGGACATGCAAATCCTTCATAGTAGAACAATAAGCTTTTAATCCATAAAATGCTCCCAGTAACTCCAAATAATTTATACCATATGTTTGGAGAAATAAATCCTCTTGGACAGTCCATCTGCCCCCACAGCTGGTATCATTATCCGTAGCACCCCATCCGAGAGAACTTGCATCAGTTTGCAAAATCACTGCTGGCTGCTGAACCAAAACGTTTTTAACAGCTTGTGGAACAGTCACAATCCACCAATGCAATTCTGATAAAGCTTCCTTTGGCAATTGCATGGGCCTCTCAAAAATGGCCTGCTTGCTGTGTTGCTTGTGTTTGCGCTTGTGTTTTTGCCCTTTGGAGATTTTGGTAATGCAGTGGACCAAAGTCTACTGCAGGGAATGCTGCTACTAACTTATCAATAACCTTAGCAACTTCTCGGATGGAGGGATAAGGTTTGTCAATAAGGCACCGACATACATTTGTAATATCAACAATCTTGTCTATTGGTAAAGATACTAACATGGTAACTGAATTAATCACAAACCCCAAATATTCAATAGTTTGGGAGGCTGTAACTTAGATTTTGTTGGATGAATCAGGAAACCTAGCCTTTCAAACAGGCTTGTAGTCACCGAGACTGATTTTTCAGCTGACTCCTGATTAGCATTGACAATTAAAATGTCATCTAGATAAGCCATAACGATGTGTTTTTGTGCCCTTAGCAGTGCAAGTGCTGGTTTCAACAATTAGTGAACATCCTAGGAGCTGAGCTTAATCCATTAGGTAATGCTTTGTATTACCACAACTGTCCCATCCAATTAAATTTCAATACCTGCGAAAGTGATGATGAATTGGTACTGAATAATATGCATCCTTCAAATCTATTGTAGCCATGTCACAATCTGTTTTTTACCAGCTGCATTGCAGTGTTGAAGGTATCCATTTTAAAATGTTTATACTGGACAAATGTGTGAGGTCTAAAATGATTCTACAACCCCCATCTTTCTTTGGTCTGGGGAAAATATTTGATACAAATTGTTGTGGATCCTCACTTGATTTCTCGATAACTCCTTTTTTACATCAATTCTTAACTTCTTTATCAATTTGAATGTTTTCAAATACAGAAAACACCAAATACGATTAGGCTTATTCTGTCCTGGTGGATTAATACCTTCTACAAAATCAATGGTAGATCCTAAGACAGTATCTAATATAACACGGTCAGATGTTATACAGTCCCATTCATCATAAAACATTTGTCGTCTACCACCAATCTGAGGTTCATCCAAAGATTCTTCTGTAATAGGATAAAATTTTTGTACCTCTCCAACCGGACTTGGTGGTCTCCTTCTCCCAACATATGGGTGAACATTCGGCTGTGCTGGTTGGTAATACTTCCTTACCATACTCCTGCCTCGGCTTGTTCCAGCTCCAAATCAAAATCCCTTTCTTGTTTGACCGGCCCTTCTTTGGCCAAAACGAAGGGTTTCATGAGGCCAATAGTCTTTGCCTCTTTATCAGTCTCTTTTATTTATTTAAACAGATTTTCTCCAAACAAATAACCAGGAGCTTGAACATTGCTTGATCTGCACAAACCTGCAAATCTTGGATGTAAAATAGGCCGAATGGCAATCTTCCTCATACAATTAATCTCAAAAATTGAACAATGCCAACATATCCTTCTGAACTTTGGTCATTCCACAATCTTCCACTTGCCTTCCAAAAGCAGTGATCCCAGCCGAAATCCGTTTGAGGACTTTTTGAAATCGTATTTCCTGCGCCCGCATCATTGATGACATTGGCGCCCAAATAGCCGGATTTACCGTAGGTACCTTCAGTGAGGTACAATTAACAAGTGTTTTATATAATTCTGCTGTATCAACCATAACAGCTTCTGGAAGCTGGTGAGAGACCAAATAATTTATGTTGGCCGCCAGGTTTTCTTCCATGGCCTCACCGCCTCCTCCAGGTATAGAAGACTTTGTGCCACATCAGGCACAAGGAGCAATATTTTTGTATTGTGGTGGGTACTCATGACCGAAATCACCACCTCAGGATCAGTCTCATGCAACCCTGGTACTCCTGAAACTTTGCTCAAAGGAGACTTCCTCCAGCCCAATCCCAGGCTCTGGAGTTTCAAATTCCCAATTCAAACTGGCACCATATTCATGATATGGAACCCCCTCAGGGGCTACCTGGGAATATTCTGGGTTTTTTAGACCCTTGGTTGATTTTTGTCTGGATCATTTTCCATTTGATCCATTCTAAGCCATAAGGCTTTTCTATCTGGAGGACTTTCATTATCAGAGTCATCAGAAACCACAGGCCTCTCAGATTTTTTTTACATTTTTTAGGCACTGGATTTTCCTCCGTGGCTTCTGCTTGTGGAGCAACCAAAGGCTCACTAACGGGTATTTCAACAGCCACCGGTATCGGAACCAGCTCCGCAATAATCTGCTGTCCCGACTCTTCTCCTCCCCAGGACGCTCGTTTTCCCCCCAATTTTTTGGGAGCTTTCTCCATTTTTACTTTTTTAAACTCCTCCTTGTCTTTACCTACCAGCCTACGGAGTTTGAAATGCCCTGGAATTAAAATAATTTACTTACCTGCGGGCATGTTCCTTACCGCTGGTGGAGCTGCGCTCTGCAGCTCTTTCCCTACCGACAGCATCGACGTAATGCCGATCAAGCGCCAGGCGGGGCTTCTTCACGTAGTTACTCACGTGACTCCAAAGTAAAATAGGTCATTATGAGACTGAGAAACAAGAATAAAACTGTTAGAGACATCAGCCAAACCTTAGGCTTACCAAAATCAACTGTTTGGAACATAATTAAGAAGATAGGTGAACTTACTAATCACAAAGGAACTGGCAGGCCAAGGAATACCTCCACAGCTGATGTCAGAAGAATTCTCACTATAATAAATAAAAATCCCCAAACACCTGTCCGACAAATCAGAAACACTCTTCAGGAGTCAGGTGTGGATTTGTCAATGACCGCTGTCCCCAGAAGACTCATGAACAGAAATGTAGAGGCTATATTGCAAGATACAAACCACTGGTTAGCCGTTAAAATAGGATAGCCAGGTTACAGTTTGCCAATAAGTACTTAAAAGAGCAACCACAGTTCTGGAAAAAGGTCTTGTGGACAGGTGAGACGAAGATTAACTTATATCAGTGTGATAGCAAGAGCAAAGTATGGAGGAGCGAAGGAACTGACCAAGATCCAAAGCATACCACCTCATCTGTGAAACATGGTGGTGGGGGTGTTATGGCCTGGGCATTATGGCTGCTGAAGGTTATCTATTTATGGCTGGCTCACTTATCTTCATTGATGATACAACTGCTAATGGTAGTAGCATAATGAATTCTGAAGTGTATAGACATATCCTATCTGATCAAGTTCAAACAAATGCCTCAAAGCTCATTGGCTGGCAGTTCATTTTGCAACAAGACAATAATCCCTAACATACTGCTAAAGCAACAAAGGAGTTTTTCAAAGCTAAAAAATTGTCAATTATTGAGTGGCCAAGTCAATCACCTGTTCTGAACCCAATTGAACATGCCTTTTATATGCTGAAGAGAAAACTGAAGGGAACTAGCCCCCAAAACAAGCATAAGCTAAAGGTGGCTGCAATACAAGCCTGGCAGAGCATCACCAGAGTAGACACCCAGCAACTGGTGATGTCCAGGAATCGCAGAGGTCAAGCAGTCATTGCTTGCAAAAGATCTGCAACAAAATACTAAACATGACTACTTTCATTTACATGACATTGCTGTGTCCCAAACATTATTGTGCCCTGAAATGGGGGGGGGGGGGGGGGGGACTATGTATAAACACAGCTGTAATTTCTACATGATGAAACCAAAATGTATAAAAATTGTATTTATTAAAATCTGACAATGTGCTCTTTAACCACATGTGATTTTTTCTATTAGAAATCTCAAATTGTGGAATACAGAGGCAAATAAATAAATGATGGGTCTTTGTCCCAAACATTATGGAGGGCACTGTAGCTGCAGGCATCCGATAGCCGACCAGAGCCACAGCATTGTAAAGACCAGGACAGGACTTTGAGCTGGTGCAGATTTCAATGCTGCTTTGCATAGTGTTGTGCCCAAGCACATGATGCAGGATCCCCGCCAGTCCCTACCTCACCACTGACTGCACAACTTCAGAGAGCCTGTGGGCAATGGAGAAAACTAACCTCGCTTTCTCTTGCACCTTTCTGACAACCACGGTCAATGGCTGGGTTTTGAAGTGCGAAATAAACCCGGGAAAAGCTGGAGATACTCAGCAGGACAGGCAGCATATGTGGAAAGAGAAACCGGATTAACGTTTCAGGTCAATGGAACAAATCATGAGAGGATTCTGATGGAGGATATCAGCTCAGATATGGCAGTACCTCCTCTGAACTTCACTGGGAAGGAAGCATGAAAAATCTCTGGATGTTGACATATCCACTATAGTGGGATCAAAGCCTTTTACCTCCGCTGCTTCAATCCCATGTTCAGCCGGGTTATCCTGCCTTCAGTCTTGGCTATTTAACTGCGTACAAGTTGGGTCTGGGCCTCTTTTCACTGAATTACACAAAGGCTGCGGTTAATAGGTATTTGTATTAAGTGCCATGTTCATCTGAAGCACGTCAGTGTTTAGAGCTGGGTTCCATGGAGACCTATTGTATCGTTCCCCATGCTGTTTACTTGGATCTGCACAGTAGCATTTCCCAGTGCAGAGTCAGTGTGTGAGGAGAATGTATTTTGCTGAGAACGATGTCTATTCCCCTCAGGCATGGGAACAAGAACCTCAAAGAGTGCAGATAATTCAACAGCAGGTAAGGGATAGTGTGGGCCTGAGCTACAGTGTCCTGGCTGCATGGGAACAAAACTTAAGGGTGAAGAATTCTACTTCCCCGCATAGAGCTCCAGGGGCTAGTGGAGTCAAGGGATATGGGGAGAAGGCAGGCACGGGTTATTGATAGGGGATGATCAGCCATGATCACAATGAATGGCGGTGTTGGCTCGAAGGGCCGAATGGCCTCCTCCTGCACCTATTCTTTATGTTTCTATGTTTCTATATCACTCAAACGTTTGAGTTCATTCAATGTTAGTTGGTAATATAATCAGACAGCACGGAAACTAGGTTATTAGCCCAATTCATCCATGTCAACTGAGATGCCCCATCCGCAAACCCCCTTTACCTGTGGCATGCCCATACCCCTTTAATACTTTTCTATCCATGTATCTATATAAATATCTCCTAAATGTTGTTATTATACCTGCCTCAACTACTTCAGCCTGCACCTTGTTCCATATACTCAGAAAGTTTCCCCTCAGGTTCCTTTTAAACCTTTCCCCTCTGACCTTAAACCAATGCCCTCTTCTTGATTCCCCAGCCCTGCTTCATTCCATTTATTCTCCTCATGATTTTATACACCTCTATGATCAAAATACCCCTGTATGAGATCTATACACCTCTAAGATATATAATATTTTGCAATATTAAATAAAATCACCAATGCCTCAGAGATAGTATTTTCCACAGCGGGTAAACAAGCCCGTGGGTTTAGAACCCAATTCAGGGACTTATGTACAAAATCTAGACTGACCCTCCAGTGCAGTCTGAGGCTCTATGGAAGGATGAGAGAGGGGGGGGCAGAGAGAGAGAGAGGGGCAGAGCTGGGACAGAGAGAGGAGACAGACAGAGTGCAGGGCAATTAAGTGTACGATCAATCAGAATTGACATTTAACTGAAGCCTGGTCAATTCTTTTGATGGATGTAAACAAATAAATAGAACTATGATAAAGTAAATGAGAGAATTTCCTCCAGATATCAAGGCCATTTTTGTTTCCTCTTCAGTGGTATGGACAGAGATTATCTGACCATGCCCGTTGGGTTGTTTGCGGACGATTGCTGTGTGCACTGTCCATGTTATAAACTATCTAGTGAGACATCCTAGAATATAAACAACATTATTCCATTCAGGCACTATTGTTTTAATATCTTACTTTAGTAATCAGTATTAGCAAATAAACATGGGACTCAGCCATCAAAAGCATCCATATGAGGCACAGCCTCAAGAAAGCAACATCTATCATTAAGGATCCCCATGCCCTCTTCTGGCTGCTATCTTTGGGCAGAAGGTACGAAGCCTGAAGTCACACACCATCACATTCATGAACAGCTACTCTTCTACGCCCATCTGGTTCTTGAATCAACCTGTACAACGCTAATCAGTAACGGTACACCACGGGCCACCTATTGTACTAATTGTGTTTTTGCTTTAGCACATCATCACATAATTTATATTTTTGTGTTGCCTGTGATGCTGTTGCAAGCGAGATTTTCATGGTTCCCGTACCTCACTGCACTTGTGCATTTATCAATATACTTGACTTGACTTGACGCTGCACCAGTAAAGGTATAATCTCAGCCGGGCTTAATATAACCCTGGGCCTGGGAATTATGTAACTGTGCTGGGAATGTTGTGACTCTGAGCCCAGGAACATTGTAACTCTGGGCTTGGAATTACATTGCTTTGGCCTGGGAATGCTGTAACTAGGGTTGCCAACTTCCTCACTCCCAAACAAGGGACAAAAGGTCAAAATGAGGGACAAATTCCTGATGGCAATTCGTTGACCGACTCGGCCGTGGCTGGGTGAATGATGAGTTGGCCCGGGTGCTGGACTGCACACAAACTCCAGCCGGCTGGACAGCTGAGGAGTTTTGACCCGCGCAATGTCGCGTGCAATGTCCGGCACCCTATCCAACTCATGAACTGATGATCGCCCATGAGAAGGAGGGGTGGTGGTGTCGGCAATAAGCGAAGGTCCGAAGGTCGGACAGCTGG
Organism: Raja brachyura; assembly: GCA_963514005.1. The sequence continues at coordinate 12,503,897 of OY740812.1, forward strand.
CCGTGCTGCCAACCGACGGGGCCACAAGTTAGTAGCTGCTGCCGCACTCCATGGGCTGCACTATGTCGGGACGGGTGAGGCGGGTCTGGATGCGGCGCTTAGACCCCACAGGCTCATCGACCCGAGTAGTAGCAGTAAATAAGGGACAAGGGTGGTCCCGTATGGGACAAACCAATTTAGCCCAATATACGGGATGTCCCAGCTAATTTTGGACAGTTGCCAACCCCAGTTATAACCTTGGGTCTTGGATTGATGTAGCCCTGGGCCTGGGAATATTGTAGCTCTTGGCTGGGAATGCCACAGTGATGGTTTGTGTGACGGCCTGGGCTACATCCACAACTCTCTTGCCATCTTGAGCAGAGCAGTTGCCAAACCAAGCTGTGATATATCCTGATAGGATGCTTTTTGTGCTGCATCTATAGAGATTGGAGATATGTCAAATTTCCTCAATCTTTGGCCTGGGAATGGTGTAACCCTGGGGGACCGGGAATAGTGTAAACTGGACCCCTGGAATGGTATAAGCTTGCACCTGGGAATAATGTAATCATGTGTCTGGGATTGATGTAAGCCTGAGCTGGGAATGCTGTAACCTAGGTTCAGAAATTATTTAACCTTGAGCCCAGGAACAATGGAAGCCTGGGACAGGGAATGTCATGTAACCGTTTGTCTGAGAATATTGTAACCATGAACCTGTGGTCCATGTCATCATGCATCCAGGAATGTTGCATCCCTGTTGGGCCTGAGAATGGTGTAATGCCGGGGCCTGGAGTGGTGTGAATTCTGCACGGGAGTGCTGTTGCTGTGCTGCCAAGAATGCTGTGGCACAGCTGGCAGAACAGCTGGCTCACAACGCCAGGGACCCTGGTTCGATCCTGACCTCGGGTGCTGTCTGAGTCGAGTTTGCACATTCGCCTTCTGACCAATTGGGTGCTCTGGTTTCTTCCCACGTCCCAAAGGCCATGAGGGATTGTAGGTTATTTGGCCACAATAACTTGCCCTGTTAAGTGTGTAGGGATGCGATAGGGAGATAACTTAGAACCGATGATCGATGGTCAGCATGGACTCGGTGGACCAAAGAGCCTTTTGCCATGATGCATCTTTAAAAACTATAAATAGAACGTAAAACTAAACCCTGGCATCCATGTGGCCCTCTATCCTGGTGTCCATGGGTCTGAGAATGCTGCAACACCTGGCCATGCTGTTGTGACCCTCGGCTCTGGGAATGCTTTTGCCCAGCAACACGGTGATCCAGGGCTTGGGATGCAACATTCCCATTCTCCTGGATCTCGCCATCTCTCCATAGATGCTGCCTGTCCCGCTGAGTTACTCAAGCATTCTGTGTCTACCTCTGTCTCTCTATCTCTCTCTGTTTCCACAAGTGCTGCCTGAGTTCTTCCATCATTTTCTGTTTTTAGTTTTTCAGCAGCGGCACCTTTTGATTTTCGTCCTGTTACGATCTTGGCTTGTGTAAATCTCCACTTGTCCGAGTGTTATTTACCCAGACAGGCTCCCACCCACAGAGCTTTCAGGTGCTTACCATTACACGTTGTAAACCGTCAATGGTTCCCTGTCCCGACTCCTAGAGCAACACGCAGCACTGATAATGATAGCTGCGGATCCATCAACACACTCAGGACACTGTTCCCAGCTCACACATAGGAGGACACAGCTTTAGAGCAAAATGGAACATTCATGCTGTTAATTTTTTTTTTGTCTCCTCAATTTTCCCTGCTTCACTTATTCTTAATCGTCCTCTTGGTTTACATAACGGAATAAAAGTTCTCCGTGTGTGGTGCAAAGTTTGTCAGCATCACGGTAATCCATCTTTCCCTCCTCAGAATGTTTGTAGATCAGGAACTGTCTGGGTCTGTCCCTTTGCAACTTGTTAAGGAACAAAAACTCAGCAGGAAATATTTTCTTCTGGCCGTGGCTAATGAAAGAACATAGAGGCAGTGTTAAATCAAAGGGAAAGGTTTGAAATGTTGCTATAAAGGGCAGTAAAGCTGCAGACTGGGGCATTTCAGAATTTTGCACAGGCGAAGCAAGAAATCGCGAAGAAAACGAGAAATGGCAAACAAGACAAATTTACCCTGAGAAATAAAAATAGACTGAAAAAGCTTCTAGTGCTGTACACAAAGGAAAGGATTATCAAAAGTTAATTTGTTTTGCTGGATAAATTCCATTGCACAGAAGTAAATGGCTTCACAGAGTAAACCAAACTCTCCCAGACATAGTGGAGAACACTGGGTTTAAAGAGAATAAGGAATTGAAAGAAATAACAAGGGCAAACAAAATAGGAGCGGAGAAATTAATGTGACTGCAATCCAATAACTTGCAGCCAATCTTCGGGAGAAAAATTGTGCGATTTTATTATTAAGCAAGTGGGCCAGGGTAAATAGAAAATCATAGAATTGGTCAAAGTCAATAGAGATTTATGAAATAAAATGATGTTTAACAATTCTGCCAACTTTTTTTTAGATTTATAGTTGTTTACTAGATAAAACAGAACCAGCTTATTATGTTCTGAAGGCATTTGATAGAGAACATTTGGAATGTTAAGAAGTACACGGGTGCAAATTGAGAATCGGTTAATGGCCACTATACATTGTGTGAATTACTGATTTTGGGGTTCTGAAGTCAGGAGTAGGGAGCTGCATCTCAGGGGCCCAGCTGATGACAACCTGTTTCAATGATCTAAAGAGAGGTCAAGTGAAATCTATCTAGACTTGCTGCTGAAACAAAGATGGGTGCTGGTGAGAAATCTGACAAGAATGCAGAGAGATTGTGGGGGACATCAAATGTATTGATGTCAAACGTAATTGTCACATGTACTGGGAATGGAAAAATGACATGTTCACATGCTGCAGATTTATGCAATAACACAAATAAATGTACAATAATTAATAATACAAAAATGAATTATCAGATAGCCAGCCCGTAATAGTGCAAAACCAGAGCCATTAGTGCAACAAAACAAAGTCAATAATAGATTGTTGCTGAGTTAGCTATGGTTATGGTAGGAGCATGCAGCCTGATGGTTGCTGTAATGAAGCTATTCTTGAATCTAAACATCACGATTCTCAAGGTCCTGTACCTTCATCCCGACGGTTCCAATGAGATGAGAGCGTGGCCAGGGTGTTTTTTAACATAGGGATGACATGTATGCAGTTACTGTAAGCATTTAGAAAAGCATCCCAGGCCTTGTACATGTCCTTAGAGTGGCCCCCTCCCTCCACACATCCCCACAGCCTGGATACCGCCTGCCAGGAGCACATACAGTAGCACTGGGTGGAGAGAGGGGTGGGGTCTCTGCAGCGCCATTAGACAAACAAAGTGGCTCCTACGAAATGTGCTCCAACACTATGTCCAGGACCCTCCGACTGTAAACAAACTGCTGTTTAACATCTGATTTTCTTTTCTTTTATGATTATTTGTTCAAGGAGTATGAATCTAGCTGTTTGTTGTGCTTTTCACTGTCCTGGGGGAATTTGACACGTGATGATTTGCTGCATCCTCCGTCCCTCCACTTGAGGGGATGATGAGCTGTTGGGAGAAGGATGTGGTATAAATCTATACATGGATGGTATAAAACAATGTTTTACATATTCTCCAGTGGCAGCAATTATTAATGAGGGTAGCATTGCTTATTACAATTCTGAGAGAATGATGATGCAAAGATTCATACCTTAGAGTTTTCAAGCAATTAAATAGGGTAGCAGTGGCAGAAATAATTTAAATTATTAAAAATTCTCCTTTTTTTTGCAACTTTCTAACAGTCTCCATCCTAATGTCAGCAAATTTAAAATGTACGTGTCTTCCAGAGCACTAATGAAATTTGCACTAAGGTTCTGGAGGAAATTGATTAAATTTCCTTTGCATTTTGTCACGAGAAACTTACAACACCCGGCACTTAAAAATAAATAGTTTTTTCCTCCAGTGGAAGGATGTTTAGGTCTGGTGTCAGAAATGTCCACAGCTCCTTCCTGTCATCTTTGTGTCCCTTTCATTCCCACAGGATGCGGGATTGGCTGCCTTCTTATCCATATCTGGGATCCCTAGGATTTCTACCCCACAATGATGAATGACTGATGATATGTTTCCAAGTCAATATGGTGAACGATTTGGAAGGAGACTTGTAGCTGGTGAAATTCCTGTGCATCCACTCCCCTTGTCTTCCTTGGTGGGAGACCTGGCAGGTTTGGGAATGTAGTTTGGGTGAGCACAACTTGTGGATGGTACGCATGCAGCCACTGTGTGCTGGTGAAGAGGGAATGAATGTCTAGGATGGTTGGCGAGGTGCTAATCAAGTGGGCTGCTTTGTCCTGGATGGTGTTGAACATCTGGAGAGTTGGTGGAGTTGCACTCATCCCAAATGCATTGCATCAGGCTCCTGATGTGCCTTGCAGATGGTGGAAACCGCTTGGGATGTTGAGGGTGAGTCACTCAGTAATGGATACCCAGCCTCTGCTGTTGTGGCCATGGTATTTATCTGTAAAGAAACAAAGAACTTCAGATGCTGGTTAATACATAAAAGAACACAAGATACTGGATTAACTTAGCAGGTCAAGCAGCATTTCTGGAGACCATGCAAAGGCGATGTTTTGTGTCGAGACCTCTTTTCAGACTGAAGTCTGAGAAATGTGTGTACATTTGAGTCTCTGATTAATGGTGATCCCCAGGCACATGGATAATGGCGGAATCCACAACAAATACACCATTGAAAGTCAACGATGAATGGTTAGACTCTTATTTTGCTGGAAATGTTCAATTCCTAGTTCTTTCATGGCACAATTTGTTCATTTTTTGAGAAGTTTCAACTAACATTGCCCCTTCTGACCTTAAGATAGCAGGAGGGCCATTGATGAGGCAGTTGTACGAAGGACCAATGGATGTACCAATGGATGTACCAATGACCCAACCCTGAGCCATACTCGTCCAAGGGCTGAGATTATTGCCACCTTGCTACTAAAACCTCAGTGCGAGATACATCTCTTGGTGTTTTCCCTTTGGTGCCCATTGACTTCATTTTCTTGATGCCACACTCAGTCAAATGATACCCCGCTCTCAAGGGCTGTTCCTATCTGCTCATCACTGGAATTAAGCTCTTTTGGCCCAGGATTGGATGAGGAGGTTTCCTTTCCAATATTTGACCTGATGCCACAAGGCTTCAGAGGCTCTGGTGTCACTGCAGAGGACTCCAAGAGCTCCTTCTCTCTCCCTCTCTGTACACAACTGCCCCTCCTGCCCTGCTGTTGTGTCAGGATGTATCTGGAATGTACCATATTGTCAGAAGGTGTGACTGTGTGTGAATGGCCACGTCAGACTGTTGATGACGAATCTCTGGGCCTGCTCACACAATGTAAACATCAGGCCTTTTGCCTTTGAACGTTCACTGGGCTGAGAGTGACTTTAATGGCCATCTTTCAACACAAGTCGTAAAAGCAGAAAGAGGCCATTCAGCCCCTTATACGTGCCCTGTTATTCACAGGATCACAGCTGATCTCTTACATCACCCACTATTTGCCCAAATATTCCTCAATTCCTTTAATGTCTAGAAATCTGTCACCTCTCTAAAAGCCTCTCTAATGCCACTCTCATATCTGACTCCACCACTGCCACCACCTCTGGTAACACATTCCAGGCACCAGCCATCCTCTGTGTAAAATAATTGCCGCTCTCATCTCTGACCTCTGCCCATTTCACCTTAAACTTATGCCTTCTAATTTTCTATTCTAAACGCTTACAATAACTGCATACATGTGATCACTACGTTAGAAAAGTTACTCCAGCACTTTTGTGTCTCTCTCCTGCTAAGGACCGCCTGCCCCTTGGTACTGAGAACTCACTTTCCCCCTGCCCTCGTTGACCAGTCCCACTGTGTGATTCCAGTCTGTCTCCTTTCCTGCAGGTTCCTCAGCAGCCAGCGACCATAATCCAGCAAATCCCTGGACCACAGCCTCCTCAGATTCCACCTGTCAGGAATGGACATATGAAGGAAGGTAAGCCAGCGTGTAGTCTCCAGCAGTAACAACCCTCAGCACCTGACGTGCGTCGTGGGGGTGGGAGCTGGCACTGTGAGCCCACATGTAATACAAGGGATCACGAGGAAACAGCGACTGATGTACCTTTGTGACAAAGGCGATGTTGGTCAGGTAGTGGGCTATGCCTTTAAATCTTGACGTTGTTCAATGAATGTAGAAACATAGAAAATAGGTGCAGGAGGAGGCCATTCGGCCCTTCGAGCCAGCACCGTCATTCAATATGATCATGGCTGATCGTCCGCTATCAATAACCCGTGCCTGCCTTCTCCACATATCCCTTGACTCCACTAGCCCCTAGAGCTCTATCCAACTTTCTTAAATCCATCCAATGATTTGGCCTCCACTGCCCTCTGTGGCAGGGAATTCCATAAATTCACAACTCTCTGGGTAAAAAAGTTTTTTCCTCAGCTCAGTCTTAAATGACCTCCACTTTATTCTAAGACTGTGGCCCCTGGTTCTGGACTCACCCAACATTGGGAAAATATTTCCTGCATCTAGCTTGTCCAGTCCTTTTATAATTTTATATGTTTCTATAAGAGGAGCCAGATGTTGCTTCTCGCTCACAACCACAGCTGGAAGCAATGCTTTCCCCTTCTGTTTGCCAGGAAGCTTGCTGGTCTTTGGACCTGAGCCACAGGTTGAACTGACAGACAAGCTCCGATTAGCAGGAGCAGCAGGACAGAGCAGTCACTACGGCTCATTTCCCACATTCCACGCTGTCGTTGGGATTAAAGACAGAGAGTTGGAAACACTCAGCTGGTCAGGCAGCTACTGTGGAGGGACTAAAACGTTCTGAGAACCTGAGTCACAACCAACTCCAATGAACGATCATTGAGCGGAAATGTGAATGGCAGTTCCCTCTCCACGGTTGCTGCCTGTTGAGTGAATATCAGCGAGAGTGCAACAGCATGGAAACGGGTCCTTCGGCCCAACTTGTCCATACCGACCAAGCTGCTCCATCAACGCTAGTCCTACCTGACCTCGTTTAGCCAGTATCTCTCTACACCTTTCCTATCCATGCACCTGTTCAAATGTCTTTTAAAAGTTGTTATTGTACCGAGTACCAAGTAATGTACTTTGAACTATCCTTAATTCGACTTTATCACGTACTAAATATTGTATCTTTTATCTGTTCATTGTGGGCAACTTTATTGTAATCGTGTATAGTCTTTTATTTGACTGGATTGCACAAAACAAAAGCTTTTCATGTGCCTCGGTACATGTGACAATAATAAACTAAACTATCCATTTTCTTAGCAGATAAAGTAAAGGAGAATTCTAAGTTCCTATAACTATATTAAAAGCAAAGGGTAACTATGGAGAGAATAGGACCCCTCGAGTCAGTATGTTCATCCTCATGTGGGGGTCAAGGAAAGAGCATTCAGGTCGCAGCCCTATTTCCACCAATCTTTCCACCACCACACACAAGAAGCACAAGAAGCGACAAGACTGACACCATTGTATGCAGATGCCGAGTAGTGTGTTCAGCTCTGGCTGAACAACTTCTAATCTTGTGTGTGGACTCGATATGAAGAAGATCCTTGTGTGGAACCATGAGAGGGGGATGAGCTTCTAAATCAATACTTTTCATCTGTATTTACCACAGAGAATGTGATGGAAACTAAATAGTTCAGGGAAGGGAACATTGATGGAGGTTATAAGGAGGGATATTACTTAGAATTAGAGAATTCAATTTTCACACCATTGGGCTGTAAGTGACCCCAGTTGAACTCAGGAAATGGAGGAGACCAAGGACAGAAACGTTAAAATAATTTGCAACCAGGAGATCAACAGGCCTAGGCTGACTGAGCACAAGTATTCTGCTCTCGTTTCCTAATACCTCTGATCTGTTGTAGCGAAGGCGCCTGTATTCCTGACGCTAGATGCATTTCTTTCCCCAGAACTGGTGGAGCTGATGATGATACAAAATGCACAGATGCACCAAGTGATCATGAACAACATCACCATGTCAGCACTCTCCAGCTTTGGGTACAACACGCAGCCACAGCCTGCCAAACAGGTCAGAGGTCATTCGCTTTCAACCTGCCCTCGCCACCACCACCAACATTCCTGTAACCCGCTAATGTTGGCACTCCAGCCAGTCGCTGGAGATGACGGTGTGGAGTCCCACTCATTCAGCACTCTTTGATGCAATGGCAGAATGCCATACTGTTGGAAGTGTCATCACTTGAATAAGTTGCTGAACTTAAGGCCCTGACTGCATTTGCAGGGATTCTATGTGTTAGTTTCACTGAGCAGCAGGTGAATTCTCAAGGACTCGGATCAATAATCATCCCACAAATAGCATCTCAAAAATTGTATTATGGTGACAGCCCAGTTATCCCACAGTGCCAGACTTAGCAGGTAACAGTTGGGATGCTCCCCCAGTGTTGCCCTAAAGTTATTCTTTGCATTGCCTTGGAAGTATCATTTAGTGAAGCTTTCACTGCCGTATACTCAGTCTGAAAAACTGGCCAGACCTGAAACGTTACCTGTCCATTTCCTCCACAGATGCTGCTTGACCGACTCGGTTTCTCCGTACTTTGAATTCCTCCAGTCTCTTGCGTCTAAAAAGATGTGTATCTGGTTGTGGGGACACGAGGAACTACAGAATCTTGAGCAAAATGCAATGGGTCGAGCAGCATCTGTGGTAGTTGAAGGGAATTGTCAATGTCTTGGGTCAAAACACTGCGCTAAATTTGTTATTGATAGCAGGGGGGTGGAATGTATCCAGACCATACTAATATAAAGAGAAAATCGAGGCAAAATGATGACGGGCACAAATGGCTATTCCTGACACAGATGGAAAGAAGGCTGAGTGACCTGAAGTACGAGAACTCAACACCACGTGCCCAGACTGAAGATGAATATTGATCAGAATGGAAGAAGTTAAGATTGAATTGGGTCCCATTTGAATGGTGCAGGAGGCCACAGACAGAGAGGTGAAGAGTGGGAATGGGAATGGGGAACTAAAAAAGCAGGCAAAATGTAGATACAGATGTAACTGCAGATGCTGATTAATACACAAAAGGACACAAAGTACTGGAGTAACTCAGCAGGTCAGGCTGTGTCCCTGGAGAACATGGATAGGTAACGTTTTGTGTCTGAAGAAATTCTCGACCCGAAATGTCAACTCTCCATATTCTCCAGGGATGCTGCCTGACCCGCTAGAGTTACTCCAATACTTTGTGTCCTTTTGTAAACCAAGCAGGCATTTGTAGGCTCAGGGTCACAGTGGAGGACTGAATGCAGGCTCTTTGCAGAGCAGCCACCCGATCTGCATTTGCTTTCTCCAATGTAGAGGAGGCTGTTCAAAAAAATGCGATTGAATCTTCCCACAAATGGGATTGATAGGGAGACAACATATACATGTGAAGACCCAGAGTGTTGGAGGAAGTCAGTGGGTCAGGCAGCATCTCAGAAGAACATAGCAAGGTGACATTTTAGGTTTAGACACGCCTTCAGACCTGAAACGTCACCTATCCATGTTCTCCTTAGATGCTGCCTGACCTGCTGAGTTACTGCAGCATCTAAGGAGAACATTTATAGGCAACGTTTCAGGTCGGATCCCTTTGGTATCAGTCTGAAGAAGTATCCTAACCCAAAATGTTGCCTATCTATATTCTTCTGAGATGCTGCCTGACCCATTGAGTTACCCCAGCACTCTGTGTCTTCACATGTATATCTTGTTTCCCTATCAATCCCTTGCGAGAAGATTCTTATACATATCTTGCAGAAACAAGGAACTGCAGATTCTGGTTTACAAGTGTTGTACAGAAAGATGTCAGATCTGCGAATATTGTGTGTGTTTATTTATTGTGTTTAGAATGCAATATCAATCAGGATGGAAGAGAGTGAGCCAGACACAGTTTACCACCACCACTACGAGCCCTGGCCCTACCCTTCGTATCCCACATGGCCGACACTGCCACCCCAGGTCCTACCTCAGCTGTACCACCCGATGCGACTACCGCAAGAGAACCTGCAGCCAACAGTGCGGCACATCAGTCGAGACGGACATCCAAATCCACGGAGAGAGTTGTAAGTGTTCTGATCGTGGAAGGAGATTTAAGGCAGAGATTGACACAAATAGATTAGGTCAACCAACTCAAGCTTTACTGATCATCAGCCGGCGGAAGTGACGGGGATATACCAGTCAAGTAAGCAACAGCCACTTGGCTTCTCTCAAGTTGGTTGTCTCTCTTATCAATTAGTAGACACATTTCAAAGGCATCATATCAGTTGGTGCTTCCAGGACAAGACATTTCAAAGGCATCTGTCTCATATCAGATCGTACTTTCAGGACAAGACATTCCAAAGCTACCATTAGCCCCAATATGTATCAACCTAAGACAAGCCTGTGCTTGTCTCTCTCTCTCATCAATTGGTACTTTTCCACTAGAGAAAGTCTGCTTGAGAAGAAATATAAGCTACAACCTACAGTCAAGTATTCCACCATGTATCTTTTATATATTTAAAAGCATTTAACCTTTTCAAAGATAGGTTAGCAATGATTGAATGGTGGTGTAGACTTGATGGCCGAACGGCCTAATTCTGCTCCTCGGACGAATGAAGGGTTTACACAGCCTTCTCACTAGCTAATGTCATCACCAACAGGAACCAGAGATGATAATGTATCCCAGATCGGGAGGTTTGGGGTTCCCCAAGGGTTTGGATTTGGATTAATCTAGAATAGTAAGATTGAACGAGAACTTACCAGTTCGAAGGTTGATCTTTATTTTATGAGGAGTCGAAGTGAGGGATTTCGTGAAGAGCCCGCCGGCGCGCATGCTCGACATACTTCAAAGTAGCGGCGTGGAATCACAGAACCAACAATAGAAATGACTTCGCATTAATGATTGAATTGACTAAGATTACCAGATGAAGGTGATTGAGGGTTGGGCGAGGAGGGCACGAAATCCCTCACTTCGACTCCTCATAAAATAAAGATCAACCTTCGAACTGGTAAGTTTTCGTTCAATCTTACTATTTCATTTCGGAGTCACGTGAGTGACTTCGTGAAGACTTCAAAGCTTCTGTGATTACACGCCCTGGACCACGTCCATGCTGACACACCACTACCAGGGATGGATGGGAGGAACAAACTTGCTCAATAGTTCATACTGCAAAACAAGAGCATATTTATTAATAACAAATCAAAAACCCCTCATGCGGGGACATCTCCACGTTCTTGACCTGCATTCAGCACGGCTTCTGCGAACTGTAGAGGAGCAGCAACAGGCTTGTTATAAAAACGCTGGAACACAGCTTCATTCGCCCATCCTGCTGTGGCGAGAATTTGGTCCATGGGCACCTCCATGACCCTCGCCGCTGACGTCGATGCAGCCCTGGTGGAATGAGACTTGAACACATTAATGTCGATACCTGACTTACCCAAGACGACTCGAAGCCACCTGGATATCGTCTGGACTGTCACTCGATGATGAGGTCTCTTATGAGTGACAAGCAGGTATCTCTCCATTCCTCTGATGCGTGCCGTCACCTTGACATAGTGGCGGATATGTGAGGCTAAACATAGCCTAGCATCTGCGGGGTATGCCAGGAACTTCAGCTGCAGCCCTGTGCACCCAGGTCTATGCTGCTTTAGTAGCTCGTCAATGAAAAAGACTACTTCTGTAGGGGTAGATGTCATTCTGTCGACACGAAGTTTGTGTAGTGTCTGTACCCTCTGAGCTGAAGTCAGCGCTAGTAACATCACCAGCTTCATGGTGAGTTGGTCCAGTTGGAGCCCTTCCATGGGAGACCACGTCCTGAGCAGGGTTAATACGTCCCTGACATCCCAGGTGATATTATAGCGTGGTGTAGGCGGATTCATATTGAATATACCCCGCATGAGTCTGGACACTAGCCTGTTGGATCCTACCCCAATCTTGAGGTAGAATGATAGCGCACTTCTGGCGCTGTTGATGGCACTGTAACTTAAGTGTTCATCATGGTGCAACCCCGCGAGGAATTCCAGGACGTCGGTTATTGTCACGTCATCGTACGTGATGCGAGAGCGGCTGCAGTAGGCTTCCCACTTCTTAATATGCGAGCGGTATCTTCGCCTTGTGGACTCTCGACACGACGCCCCAATGGTATCCATGGTCCGAGCCGAGAGGCCGTATTGGACTAACGGCCTGTTCAGAACCTGCAAGCCAACAAATTTAAATAGCCATGGCAGGGATGTGGCTCCCCTGAGACAGGGTGAGTAACCAATTGTGGGCAACCCTTCAAAAGGACCCAAGGTTCGTTGAGCATGTCAAAGACCACCGGATACCAAGGCTGTGTGGGCCAGTCGGCTATAATAAGGATGCCCTTGGCAACATCTGCCTGAATCTTTCGCAATACCCGACTGATGAGGCAAAACGGAGGGAAGGCATAGAAAAACCAATTCCCCCAGTCCAGCGAGAATGCATCTAGCGCTATTGCCCCAGGATCTGGTTCCCATGAAACGTAGGCTGGTACCTGATGGTTCAACCGTGACGCAAAAAGGTCAATGTCCGGTTTACCAAATTTGGCTGTGACTTTAGAAAAAATCTCAGGATGTAACATCCATTCAATGTTGTCATTAAATTTGCGTGACCTGGTGTCCGCCACAGTATTAAGCTCACCTGGCAAATAGGTAGCTGAAATCCAAATGTCTCTTTGAACACACCAGAGCCAAATTGAGTTAGCCAATTTGTCACACGAAACTGACCTGGTACCACCCATATGGTTTAAATATGCCACAGCTATGGTGTTGTCTATTTGGAGACGGACGTGTGCTCCAACAAGCTTGGAACAATATGCACGAAGTCCGTGGAATGCTGCCAGCAACTCCAAATAGTTAATCCCTTGAGTCAACAACATCGATGCCTCAAGGGTGTCCCATCTGCCCCCACAACTAGAGCAATTATCAGTAGCTCCCCAGCCATTGGAGCTTGCATCAGTCTGTAAATATACCACCGGATTAGCCTCCCTAACAGGCTTAAATGAGTTGCTAATGTGACACACCCACCATTGCAACCCAGTTATCGCTTCGGACGGCAGCTGCATTGATCGATCGTAATGACCAGCGTTCCGTTTTAACGCAGTAATTTTAGCTCTTTGCAAATTCTGATAATGCAAAGGTCCATATCGTGCTGCCAGAAACAAAGCCACTAGCTTGCCAATTACTGTGGCTGTATGCCGAATCGATGGTATATTGGTGCCAATTAAATCTCTGCACACCTTAGTGACTTCCTCAATTTTGTTAATTGGTATAGTTATCCTCATGCTCATTGAGTTCACCGTGAACCCTAGGTAATTAATTACCTGGGCAGGGCAAAACTTCGATTTCTCTGGATGGACAATGAATCCTAATTGTTGAAATATATTGACAGCAGCTGCAACACCCTGTTCAGCCAATTGCAGGGTGTGGCCCACAATAAAGACATCATCTAAATAGGCCATAACTATATGATGTCGTTGTCTCAAATAAGCCATGATTGGCTTCACCAATTTAGTGAACAATCTAGGGGCTGTAGTGAGCCCATTAGGCAAAGCCTTATACTGCCAAAGTTGCCCCATCCAGATAAATTTCAAAAACCTTCTATCATATTTCTGGATGGATACTGAATAATATGCATCCCTCAAATCAATGCATGCCATAAAGCAGCCATGAGAAATCAATGATTTGGCTGTTTCAAACGTATCCATTTTAAAATGAGTATATGTTACAAACGTATTCAAACGGGTTAGATCAATAATGACACGACAGCCTCCATCCTTCTTAGGTCTAGTAAATATGTTCGAAACAAATTCAATTGGCTCATGCACCGTTTTCTCAATCACACCCTTCTGTTCCAGACTTAAAATTTCCTTATAACCTGCTGCCTGTTCTGCAGCAGACAATTTGAATGTACGACCAGGCATGTGCTGGGATGGAGGAATGTCGCCATTAATAAACTCAATTTTATGCCCCTGAATATTCCGCAACACATACTCATCACCAGTAAAATTACCCCATGCATCCAAAAACAACCGTAAACGACCACCAACATGGGAAGTTAAACAGAGAGAAAAAAGAGAACCAGACCCCCTCACCTCCGTGGTTACCGGCGGTCCTTGACACGTGTGGGTGGCCGTGGAGGTGCTGGGTTGGCTTGAGGGCGCGGCGTCTTCGATTTCCACAAAGGTCTCTGCCGACCCTGTCCTAAAAAAGACCCTTGGTGCTGGTTCTGGTGCTGTTGTCGTTGTGGAGCTAGAGGGCGAGTCCTCGTCGAGGCACTGGCCGACCCTCGTGAGCGAATGTATGGAGCTTTTGAGCCTGACGGTGTGGGGGCACTCTGAGAGCGCATGATCCCCACCGTTTTGGCTTGTACGTCAAGCTCTTTGACTCTCTTCGAGAGGTCCTCACCAAAGAGCTGACGGGGCGGCGGCGGTGGTTTGCACAATCCTGCAAACTTCGGGTTGAGTGCTGGGCGGATGCTGTTTTTGCGAAACCCGTTGATTTCGTGCTGGGTCGCGCACAATAAGGCCAGAGCATCTTCCTGGTCCAAATTCAGTTCGTCCCCGTCCACCGACCGCGCAAAGGCGGTAATACCGGCCGTGAGGAGTTTCAGGATCCGCTGCAATTTTAGCTCCTGTTGACGGATAGCCGTACTGATGTTGCCCCATATTGGCGTATTGACCACAGGCACGTTGAGGGAGTTGCAGTTTGATGGAGCCTTGTGACGGCTCATAGCCTGGATGAGGACTTCTTCCTGCAGCACCTGATTATTAAGAAAGTCCACTGTGGCTGCCAGCTTTGTATTTAGAGGAAGACCAGCCGTATGTGGGGCCGCGAATTTGGTCGCCACATCCAAGAGTTCCTCCGCTGGCACCTCCAACGGAGGTGGTACGGGATCCACCAGAACCTCCTCCTCCTGCTGCTCCAGGCTGATAGTAGATGTTGGTGAAGACGCCCTGTGCCTGTTGCTGCCCTGCTGTTGTTGACGTTGAAGCAGGAGCTCCAGCAGCCGCTCCATACGGTCAATACGCCCTTCACCCTGAACACTCAGGTGGTCGGAGTCCTCCGGCTCTGAAAAGAAAACCGGGCTCCTGTCATCGGCCCGCACCTCGTCGAGGCCCTGCCGGTGCCGGTAGTTGTCGCTAACAGCCGCCGAGGCGAAACTGCGCGATTCCTGCGCGGGCGTGTTCAACCGCCTCCGTTTAGCGGGAGCTGAAGCCGCTGCCACTAAGGGCACTTGCGGCGAGGTGTCGGCACCAGCCGAAGCATGGCTGCCTGGGGCCCGCGCAGTCTTTCCGGCTGCCCACATCGTGGACGTTGCCGACGCATGGTCTCGCCCACCCATCCATGGGGGGCTCGGCGACCGTGACGAGACCCGACTCGACCGACCCGTCCCGGCGTCGAGAGTCGGGGTGTGCCGGCTGGACCTCACAGCCGCCCCGGGTCTCGCCCTGGAACCTGACCGCTCCTCCGCGATAGGCAATGCCTTAGCCCTAACAGGGTTAGGCTTCTGGGCTCCTGCCCTCCCCCTTCTCGGAGGGCTGAGTGGAACAGGCCGTGCAACGGCACGTGCCCTGCTCGAGGTCGCCAGCGAGCCCGCTGACGACCTGACTGCCATGGCAGGGTCCCCCTGCTCTGGCGGCACACCACACTCCTCCTCGTCGAACTCCTCCGAGCTGTGGTGTGCTGGCGGATCTGGACCTATAATCACAGGGCTTACCCACATCTCCACCTGAGTCCCGGCCTGCGCTGCAGGTACTGCCGATGGTAAAGGCCCCGGAACTGTTGACCGGCGAACTCGTCCTGACGTCCTCCGGCCCTTCGAACTCCCATCCATGTCCTTGCTGCAAGACATAATCAGACAACAAGGACCACCAACTAAAGGTAGAATACTTACCTCCGTGGCCCCTTATGAAGGGCTGGCGAGGAGCGCGCTCCACCGCCAGCCGTCGCAGCAACGCGTTACGACGATATGTCGAGCATGCGCGCCGGCGGGCTCTTCACGAAGTCACTCACGTGACTCCGAAATGAAATTGGGATAATTGGTTTCAGTAGATACTTTTTCAGCAGATTGTTGAGTAAGGCTCTTATGTCCCAAAGACGTGCAGATTTGTAGGTTAATTGGCCTCGGTAAAAAATATTAAAATTGTCCCTGTCTGTAGGACAGCCAGGGCTGAATCAACCATTAAGCAAAATAAGCACGTGCTTGGGGCATCAAGGCAAGCGGGGCACCACAGAAATGGTGAATGGTTTACGGCACGAACAAAATCACTTTAGACTTGCTAAAATATACAAAAAGAAACATTATTTTCCATCATACTGTTAGTTTTGTTTCATTTTGAAAAATAAAAATGTATTTTATGGTTTATTATTGTTTATATTTTGAATTACATATATATGGGTGTACCAAAATCTTTTAAGTGCTTTGGGCCTCTGTAGGTCTTAATCCGGCCCTGAGGACAGCGTTGCTGGTCGAGGCGGACATGGTTGGCCAAAGGGCCTGTTTCCATGCAGCATCTTAAAAGCCTAAAGGTGTAATAGTGTTTCAAATACCAAGGTACAGTGAAAACCTTTTATGTTGCATGTTACCCAATCCAATCAGATAACACTGTTCCTACATTGACCGACATCGATACAACTTCAATGTCCTCTGTAAACATGCCCAATAAATCAATCTTCAGCATTATATTTATAGATAAAATCAAAAAACATCACAAAACAACTGAAAACTTCACAATGTGCCCTTCAGCTGCACTTCCCTTTCCTGGCCTGCCTCGCCTCTTCCACACACTGCTCCAAAGCTGCTGAGCTCAGAGCACCAGGCTAGGGGTGGTAAAAGTAACACAGTCTGGCCTGAGGTCCTAAGAACATAAGAAGTAGGAGCAGGAATCATAGCAGTGACCTGTTGAACCTGCTCCAACATTCAATAAGATCTTGGCTAATCTTCTACCTCAGCTCCATTTTCCTACACAATCCCTATATCCCTTTAGTTTCAGAGATACAGCGTAGAGACAAGCCCTTTGGCCCATCTAGTCCATGGTCTGGATGTTGTATGCTTGGAATTTGGTCAAGCTTTTGACAGATAGATTATGGTAGGCTGATCTGGAAGATTCATGCACATGGGATCCATGGTAGATTGGATTCAAAAATGGATTGATGCTAAAGGGAGGGAAGTGGTGGAAAGTTCTATTCTAACTGCAAGACTGTGACCAGCGGTATTCCACAAGCTTCAATGCTGGCACCTGTAGAGTTTGTGATCTACAGAAATGATTTGGATGAAAATGTAAGTGGGCTGATTAGCACTTAGCCCACCTACAGTTTAGGATGGGACAGGAAATTTGGACAATGCAAGAGAATCTCATTGCCATATGTCCCAATACAGAACAAGGAAATTCTTACATGTAGCAGCACAACAGATATGTGACTAGAGTAGTCTGTAAACACCACAATAAACATAAAATAAGTTCAGTATATTAAAAAAAAATAATACTAGTGCAAAGACAAAACAATGCCAGCAAGTCTATGTAGTTTGGAGCTTAATTGGATGTTGTAGTGTTTAATAACCTGATGGTTGTTGGGAAGAAGCTGATGTCAGTTGACTGATGTCAGACTGAAGGCAGTCTAAAGAAGGGGCTCGACCCAAAACATCACCCATTCCTTCTCTCCAGAGATGCTGCCGGTCCCGCTGAGTTACTCCAGCATTTTGTGTCTACCTTCAATTTAAACCAACATCTGCAGTTCTTTCCTACACACAATTAAGGGGAATATTAGAAAGCTTTAAAGAGTCAAAAAGAGTCAAAAGAGTTTATTGTCATGTGTCCCTGACAGGACAATGAAAATCTTTCTTTGCATAGCACAACAGAACATAGAAGGCATTGACTACAATTCTATACATAAATACACCCATGACTTAATAAATTAATAAAGTGCAAATAACAGATGGAGGGATATTAATGATTAGAGTTCCAAGCCAGGTTTAATAGCCTGATCGCTGTGGGGAAGTAGCTATTCTTAAACCGGGTTGTTGCCGTCCTCAGGCTCCTGTACCTTCTACCTGAAGGTAGCAGGGAGATGAGTGTGTGGCTAGGGTGGTGTGGGTCCTTGATGATGCTGCCAGCCTTTTTGAGGCAGCGACTGTGATAAATCCCCTCGATGGAAGGAAGGTCAGAGCCGATGATGGACTGGGCAGTGTTTACCACTTTTTGGAGTCTTTTTCCTCTGCAGGGCGCTCAAGTTGCCGAACCAAGCCACGATGCAACCAGTCAGCAAGCTCTCTACTGTACACCTGTAGAAGTTAGAGAGAGTCCTCTTTGACAGACCAACTCTCTGTAATCTTCTCAGGAAGTAGAGGCGCTGATGAGCTTTCTTAATAATTGCATCTGTGTTCTCGGACCAGGAAAGATCTTCACAGATGTGCACGCCCAGGAATTTGAAGCTCTTGACCCTTTCAACCATCGACCCGTTGATATAAACAGGACTGTGGGTCCCCATCCTACTCCTTCCAAAGTCCACAATCAGTTCCTTGGTTTTGCTGGTGTTGAGGGCCAGGTTGTTGTGTTGGCACCATATGGACAGTCGCTCGATCTCTCTCCTATACTCGGACTCATCCCCATCAGTGATACGTCCCACAATAGTGGTGTCATCAGCGAACTTGAGTTCGCGCTATGACCGGCTACGCAGTCATGAGTATAGAGTGAGTACAGCAGGGGGATGAGCACGCAGCCCTGAGGTGCTCCCGTGCTGATTGTTATCGAGTCTGACACATTTCCACCAATACGAACAGACTGTGGTCTGTGGGTGAGGAAGTCGAGGATCCAATTGCAGAGGGATGCGCAAAGACCCAGTTCTGCGAGTTTGGTAACCAGCTTGGAGGGGATGATTGTGTTAAATGCCGAGCTGTAGTCAATAAATAGCAGCCTGACATATGAGTTTTTGTTGTCCAAGTGGTCCAGAGCGGAGTGGAGGGCCAGTGAGATCGCGTCCACCGTTGATCTGTTGTGGCGGTAAGCGAACTGCAGTGGGTCCAGGTTTTTGTTGAGGTAGGAGTTGATTTGCGCCATGATCAACCTCTCGAAGCACTTCATCACCACAGGCGTTAGTGCCACAGGTCGATAGTCATTGAGGCACGTCACCTTGCTCTTCTTGGGCACCGGTATTATTGATGCCCTTTTGAAGCAGGTAGTAAAATAAATAAAATGTTATTTTCTGAAGGGGGAACAGACTCAAACTATTTTGCAAAATTTGGGGGAATATATGGAAGAGCTTCTCAGGAAGTGGGTGATTAGGACCTTGGGTTTACTGTCCACGTGGCTGGTGACATTGGAAACAATCAATGGTGGCAAAATAATTTGGATCAGGACTTGAAGGTAGAAAGCTACCCTGGACTCATTGACTTGGACATCAGGATTGAGGTTAGGTCAAATGGCATTGGTCTAAAGAGATTGGGCATGGACAATGGGTGGAATAGCCTCTTTCTCTGCCATGTTGACTCTACAATGCCTTCAGAGACCTAGTAATTTTCATAAATGGATGGAGACTCTGGGTTAAACGTAGTTGATCCTAAGAGGTGATCTGCTGGGTATTATATCCAGCAAACCTGCAATTAACAAACCCATTCAGGTCGGATGGTTTATTTGTTCAAAGTGGTTTGTGTTAACTAGACTTGTTGGATTGTTGTCTCCTAGTAAAGCAGTCCCTCCACCTCCACCGCCTAGCGCCACAGGGACAGTGGGAGCAGACGTCCTCCCAGCCTCAGGTAAGCAGCAATTACATTGCTCTCCTTGGTGCCTCATGTACTGCTTCCCCCAGTGCACTTCCTGGATCTATGTGCAAAGACAGCACAGGAAGTGGTTCATGCTTTAACCAGAGCTGCAACTTCACAAGAACCTAAAGGGCCTGTCCCACTTACGTGTCCTTGGCACGCAAACTACTAGACCTCATGGTTGCGTTGAGCTGCGACGGTCCCGTGAAGGTCGCGCGCGACTTCATTCGATTGCACAGCTGTCTGGAGCGTGTGGCTTCATTCGATTGCACAGCTGTCTGGTGCACGTGGCTTCATTTGAAGATGGACGCAAAATGCCGGAGTAACTCAGCGGGACCGGCAGCATCTCTGGAGAGAAGGAATGAGTGACATTTCGTGTTGAGACTCTGCTTCAGTCTGAAAGAAGGGTCTTGACCAGAGAACGTCACCCATTCCTTCTCTCCAGAGATGCTGCTGGTCCTGCTGAGTTACTCCAGCATTTTGTGTCTCTCTTCAATTTTCTTGGCCCCGCTCTGGGTGTAGAAGTGGGGGCAGATCCGGACCGCAACGGCTGTGAGCCCCAGGCCGAGCTCGGCGATCGTTTGCCTGCTTCTGCTGCTGTTAGAAGCGAGACGTTGCGTCGCGCCAGGGTCTTGGGCCTTTCCCACTTTGGCCGTCAGTTCCGCGACAGGCCGTTGGCGCGCAAAGATTTTGTTCACTACAAAATTTCTGAACCCTGCGCAATGTCGTGCACAACTACATACCCCTCCGCGTTTCTCAGTGGGACCAGCCTCGCGCGGCCATACGATGCCCGTGCGCCTCAACGCGACCACGAGGCCGCGTAATTTGCGTGCCAAGGACACGTAAGTGGGACAGGCCCTTAACTCAGCGGGTCAGGCAGCATCTCTGGAGAAAAGGAATCGGCGATGTTTCAGGTTGAGACCCATCTTCAGACTGAGAGTCAGGGCAAAGTGAAACGAGAGATATAGAAATAGATATAGATAGATATAGAACAAATGAATGAAAGATATTCAAAACAGTAACAATTATAAAGGAAACAGGACATTGTTAGCTGTGGGCTAGGTGAAAATGAGTTACAGACAATGAGTCTCAACAAAACAACTTTGAACCTAGTACAACAACTTGGGTGGGGGAGGAAGGGAGAGAGAAGGGATGCAAGGGTTACTTGAAGTTAGAGAAATCCATACACCGCTGTTATTTCAGCTTTTTGTGTCTATCTTTGGTTTAAACCAGCATCTGAAGTTCCTTCCTACACCTAGAGTTGAGGACTGGACAATGAGTAGATCAGTATAATTTCCCATTGTATGAAAACAATAGACTAATTTAATAGAAGTGAATGATAACAGTTGTGGTTTTGTTACTTTAAAAAAATAACAAAGCGCAGTACAGAGCAGTGTAGTGTGAACTTAAAGAAATGTAAATGTATGATTTTTAATATATTGTTGTTTCTGCCTTTGCTGTCAGCTGGAAGTTGCCTGCATGAAATAGTTGTTTGATTAGAAGCCCCATTCTATTGCCTTATTCACTAGAAATAGGGAACACAAATGTCGGTGATTTTCCCAATATCACAACTTTGAGCGGAGATTGTTCCTGATTTCCACCATCCTTTGAGTTAGAGGCCTTATTCACGGCACTTCCTTTTCAAAAGACGTTTGGAGGTTCACTCCTAAACTAAGCATTTTGGTCATTTCTCGCCATCTTTCAAATTTTAGCTTTGGCAATATTTGTCTGCAAAAGCTCAAATTGAAATTGCTTCATGTTAAAGGCATTTTGTAAACGCAGTCATTGTAAATCTGCAGGGAAAGGCAGGGTTGTTGATGGAGTCAGGTTTCCAGTTTAAAAAGTAACAGGCCATGTTGATATGGCACCTTTCCCACTCTCTGAATGCTCCTTCCTGCCAATTTATGGACCCCTTAGTTAGTTTAGTTTAGTGATACAGCACGGAAACAGGCCCTTCAGCCCATCGTCTCCACGCCGACCAGCGATCCCCTACACTAATACTACCCTACACACAAGGGACAATATACACTTTACCAAAGACAAATTGACCGACAAACCTGCACGTCTTTGGAGTGTGGAAGGAAACTGGAGCATCCGGGGAAAACCCACGCGATCATGGGGAAAATTTACAAACTCTGTAGCCAGTATTTCAAGAGAGAGCTAGATAGGGCTCTTAAAAATAGCGGAGTCAGGGGATATGGGGAGAAGGCAGGAACGGGGTACTGATTGGGGATGATCAGCCATGATCACATTGAATGGCGGTGCTGGCTCGAAGGGCCGAATGGCCTACTCCTGCAACTATTGTCTATTGTCTATTGTATTGAATCCGGGTCTCTGGTGCAGTGAGACAGCGATTCTACCGCTGCGCCACCGCGGTACAGTGTTGCAATCCAGGAAGTATCCAGACGTTTCTTGCTTTCAAATTAACTGAGACCTGGTCTTTGCTCTGCAGAGTATTACGATGCGGCTGATGGTCAGATATGACAGGCTCCTCCCGCTCCAAGAGGATCCATTCGTGAAGCACACATCTGGCTCAATAACCAATGAGACCCAAGTGCCTGGCAGCTGCCTTCTGAAGCAGTGATTCTCATTTAATGCCGCAATAAATATGAACTTGGCTCAAGACCTTTGCTGTTGTGTATTAGTCCCCAGCCACCTGCTCGATGCTCTGCCATTCAATTTACTCTTGCCTTTGGATAGAGAAGAAATCGAAGAGTGTTAGTAATCCAAAATAAAATACAGGGCTTTGGTAATATTTCCAGCTATCCCTCTCCTTAGAAAGAGTCCTGTCTTTTATACAGCAGCCCTTTGGAATGATTGGGAGAGAGCAGGGGTTGTAGTAGGCAAATGAAGGGTGGAGGGGATACAATTGGAGTGAGAGGAGGGGCGAGAGTGGGTGTAGGTGGAAGAGGGGAGAGGTTGGTGTGGGTAAGGGGGAACGGGTTCTAATGAGTGGGAGAAGAGAGGGGGCGGAGTGCTGGGGCAAGTTCGAAAGAACTGGGGAGCAAAGGGATGGGATTGAGTGGGGAAGGGATTCAGTTAGAATGAGAAGGGGAGGGGGGCAGCGGAGGGGAGGGGTCAGAGTGTGAGGGGAGGGAGTGAGCAGGGGCAGGGGTGTCTTGAATGGAGGTTTGGTTGCATGCTATCCTACCATATCTAGAAATGAATGGACAGTTAAACAACTGACAAGAAGATGAACCTCCAAGTAGATTGTTATCCTCAACGTTGGGAGGAGTCGGCCTGAGAGAGCTAAAGACAAGGTTGAACCATTCATTGCCACGTTCAGCCAGAAGTGCCCCGGTGGTCCATCATCACTTCATCGCAATCCCAAGCTAATTTAATTTACTTCATGTGGTACCAAGAAGCTGCTGGATGTAGCAAAGGCTACGGGGCCAGACCACGTCCAACTGTAGCAATGAGGATGTGGGGTGGGCTTGCACAGCATCTAGTAGTGTGCTCCACACAACTACATCCAGAACTAGCTACATTTCTAGCCATGTGTTCCTGTACAGTTCCAGCACTGGAAACTCAACGACATTGTGTAAATCTGCCCAGGTATGTCCAGAGAAAGCAGGATAAATTCAATCTGGCCAATTACTAACTAATCAATTCCCTCTTAAGCATCAAAAAAGTGATGGAAGCTGGCATCAGCAGTGTTCATAAGCTTGGCCAAAGAACTGAGTTAATGGATAATTTTTCTGCCCTTGAGACCAAGGCAGCATTTGCCCAAATGCAGTAGCAAGGCATTCCGGTAAAATTGAAATCGATTGGCAATAAGCCAACGACATCAGTAATTGATGAAAAAAGGTGGTTGTAGTTGTTGGAAGCCAATCATCCAAGTTCAAGCACGTTACTGCACACCTGGGGCAATTTACATTGGTGAATTAACCTAACAATTCACACATCTTTGGGATGTGCGAGCAAACCAGTGTTTCGAAAGGAAATGCATGCAGTAAAATCTCCACATACACCAGATGTCAGGATTGAATCCAGGTTCCAGAAATTGGAAGATATTGGGGGTAACCAGGAGGATGTCTGCAACCCATTCCATGAAGCCTATGCCATGAAACCACAGTGAGAATTTGTTGCTGTCTATTTAGGGGGGATGTCACAAAAGGACTGGCCAAGATGGAGCCTTTCCCCTTCCATCCTGATGGCACCATGGCTGGATAGTGTGGCCTTCAGGATAGCTCACACATGCATCACATCATGGAGATAATGTCGAAGGTAGACACAAAATGCTGGAGTAAATCAGCGGGACAGGCAGCATCTCTGGAGAAAAGAAAAGGTGATGTCACCCATTCCTTCTCTCCAGAGATGCTGCCTGTCGCGCTAAGTTACTCCAGAAATGTTGTGTCTATCTTTGGTTTAAACTAGCATCTGCAGTTCCTTCTAGAGATGGAGATGTCAGCAGAGTACACATTCAGGTATCATAAATCATCAAAGGAATGGATTGTATTGTACTATCTCCAGGGATATCGACTTTAACTATATTATACACTAGACTAAGTGGGACCTGTTGGGTCCCAGCATTACATGGGAGGGCTGGTTCCCCAGAGCAATATTCCACCTCTCATCCAATTCCAATATTGGTGGCCAGCAGGGGGGGGGGGGGCTTTCTGGAGCGCTAGTATGGGTGTTGTGGGCTGAAGGGACTGGTTTCCAGAGGGCTAGTATGGACATTGTGGGCCGAATGGATTGGCACGTGGGCTGGCGGCTTAGTCACTCAAACCTGTTGTGCTGGCAGCACACTCACGCACAGCTGGTGGGTTGGCAGTTGACTCACAGCTATTCCTTGAAATACCATTTCAAGCAGGGTGCAAGGCCACGAAATTCAAGTACAGTTACTTACCACTTCAAGCAGGGTGCAAAGCCACCAAATTCAAGTGCAATTTCATACCATTTCAAGCAGGGTGCAAGGCCACTATAGGCAGTGAGTCGTGACCTCTCCCTCCTCCATCTTGCAGAGACTGAGCCACGCCCACATTTCTGGGTTTTATAGTCCCTCCCCCCTCCCACCAGAAGGGGCGTGGCCTTCATGGCATGATTGACAGGAGAGAGAAGCTCAACATTTTTGAAACACTAATAACTCTTTTATTTTTCATCGATGGGAAAAATCCTCGGCACCTGCTGAGCGGAGGGGACACTGAGTACACTCTGAGTAAGATGGCCAAAAATCACAGCCGTACATGGTAGCGTTTTTTCTAAAATCAATATAAAGCGCAAACAGGAAGTGGTCAAGATTAGACTTTTAATTGTATAGAAGGCAAGGCAACTTTAATTAGGCAAGGCAACTTTAATTAGGCAAGGCAACTTTAATTTGGCAAGGCAACTTTAATTAGGCAACACAGCTTTAGCATTTCCAAACCAAAGGCAACACAGCTTTAGCATTTCCAAACCAAAGGCAATGCAGCTTTAGCATTTCCAAACCAAAGGCAACACAGTTTTAGTATTTGCAAACTATATTTTCAAACCACATTAAGGGCACTGACAGGTCAGTAAAACCATTCACAGTTTAGTAGACATGTGTTCAGTGTTATTCATAGCTCAGACTGAGAGACGTGACCCTCTCATTCCCCCATCTTGCAGAGACTGACTGAGGCACTCAACACTTCCGGGTTTTATAGTCCCTCCAGAAGGGGCGCGGCCTTCAGGAGAGAGCTCATCATTTTTAAAATTCTTTTATTTTTCATAGATGGGAAAATCCTCTTGTCCTGCGCAGCGGAGGGGGACTCAGAGTCCCCCAAAAATCACAGCCGTAAGTGGCAACGTTTTTTCTAAAATCAATATAGAGAACACCAGGAAGTGGTCAAGATCAGACTTTTAGTAATATAGATATTAATTATTTACACACATGCTGTGGTTCCTATACAATTTAGCAATCTTTTCGTCATGCAATTTATCCCATAGGCCGTCATTATAAGATCATTTTGTAAATTCCCAACTTTGGTGGCGAGGAGTTGAAGAAATATGTTCCTAAGTATGTTTATGACATTCCACTTTTCTGTTCTATTTCAACCTTTAATACAGAGGCTTAATTTGTCACAATGGTATTAAAATGTGCAAGGAAAAGCTAGAAATAGACATTAATATATGCTTTGCATAAAGCAGCCTTGTGGGACAATGGAATAATTTTTGAAGATCT
This sequence comes from Raja brachyura, assembly GCA_963514005.1. Next base: position 12,529,816 of record OY740812.1, read on the forward strand.
CATCATGCATCTGCATAATCTTGCTTGTTTAGTGATTATGTAATTATATATTTACATTTATTGCAATACTGACTAAGATGCACATCTAAAGCTGAATTGCAGAAAAGAGACTGAGATCATAATCATAATGTATGTCCAGAATATATATTAGTCTGGAGGTTGGAGAAATCTGAGAGTTGTAGGAACATATGTGGGAGGTTGCTAGCGAAGGATTCTCGAAACGAATGTTAAAAAAGTTGGGACCCAGGAAGTCTCGAAAAGAGATAATTCTGGAGAAGGAAACCAGCTGACTTGTACATTAGTGAATACAACATAATGGCCACCTAGCTGCTGATGAGGGTAAGGCAGCAAAGACAGAATAGCTGACAAAGCTGTGTAGCAACACACACTAGGTATCCCACCAAACAAGGCCAAAGTGTCAAGACATTGCTAAGCAAAGTGTCCCTCCGCCAAAACAAAATTTCTGCAACTGATAATAAGAGCTAGCTGTTAGACCACCCACAGACTTTTTTAATACAAAGACATAATTTTAAAGAAAAGGAGTATGTTATGTCAAATTGAGTGTGTTACAGTACCCCAGGGGAAGGGTGGGAGTTAGGTGCAATGTCTGAAAGAAAATGGGATTAATAAACACTGACAGAGACCACCATTCACTTCCAAGTTAGGTAAGTAAGAGCAGTTCAACTGGCTTCTATCTCCAGACCTACTACACTGATGGGGTGGCCAAAGTAACAAGTAACCAAAAACTTTCATCAAATCTGTCTTGCTTCGTGGAAAAGCAACATGGATTCCAAATTGACCAGTAGTTCTCATGGACAACGGACTCTGAAATAAAGTTTTCAAAAAGACAGTGAGCTGAAAGAAAATCCTGAAGAACCTGCTTTCTCTCAACCCCAAGGCTGTAACTATCAAAGATTTACAAGCCTATATAAAAACAACGAGGAGAGAGCCGAACATCAGGATCATCACTCGAGTAAAATGCATGCACAATCTTTCCAGAATGCTATTACACATTCCCGCAACTAAGTTCGTTGGACAAAAATGCTGGAGAAACTCAGCGGGTGAGGCAGCATCTATGCCTTCGATTTTCCTGCATCTGCAGTTCCTTCTTAAACAACCAAGTTTGTTCTGTTAATGATTAAACAATGAACTTTCTTTTCACTGTTTATGCAGTCAAATAGGATGAAGTTTATGCAAAGTGGTCGTGTCAAACTGTGGATTTTGCACATTTCCTCCCACTTGCTAAAGACATGTAAATTGGTAGGTTAATTATTCACAGTAAATGGCCTCTAGTGTGTAGGCAAGTGGTAGAATCTGGAAGGTGATGATGAGAATGTGGGGGAGAATAAAATAGTGTGATTAATATAGGATTATTGCAAATGGCTGCTTTATGGTCGACATGGAATTGGTGAGCTGGAGGGCTTGATTCTGTGCTGTATATTTGTATGAATCTACGGGAAGGTGGAGGTTTGCACCAAGCTTACAATAAATCAGCTGGATGCACTCTCCATCAATAGAGCCATAGAGTTCTATACAGCTTGAAGCTGAGGTAATTAATTTGCAGTAAGTGCTTGGTAAACAGAATTGTAATACAATGCAGAGCAGTTGAGAGCTTTTGGCGCTTGTGATATTTGAATTCTAATGCGGTGCCTGGATGGTCGAGAATCGAGATGTATTTTCACATAGTGCTTGGCAAAACCACGAATCTGAATAGTAATTGAATGCCCGACTGGCTCAGTAATTTTGAAGTGTAATACAACGTTCGTCCAGCAGAGGTCTATCCTTTGCAACTCAACGCCCTGAAAGGGAGAGAAACTGAATTGGAACACAGTGCCTTGGCAGCCGAGATACTTAGCTTGGCTAATGGTGTCTGGCCGGCTGAGGTTTTTGTACAGGTTGTCCCTGCAGGGCCGGCTTTAAGCCAATTGGACCAATTGCTCCCAGTTGGGCCCCACGCCTAAGGGGGCCCCGCGCTAGAATAATCTACTCTCTGGGCTGAAGCCCAAAATGTAATGCCGGGACTGGTTTTTTGCCAATGGTTATTGGTTTTCGAGGATCTAGTTAATTAAATTACTTTTTCTTTTCATTTCACAGTCACTAAACATTGTAACTATGTACTTTTCAGAGGTGATCTACACATTTTGTTTGTTACTTGTAGGCTTACATGTATGCAATTTTATATTAAAATGTAGCTTAGATCACCATTTTGATTACTTTCCATTCTACCATAGAGATATAAAGTCTTTAATAGTCTATATTTGTATTTCTATGATTCTACAGACCTTGGCTGGGAATCTGGGCTCACCAAAATTGTTCCCAATTGGGCCCCTCACCTCCTAAGGCCGGCCCTGTGTCCCTGGGTTATGAATGAAAGATTTATGAACACCCGTACATATGTTCGAGCTCTAGTAATATTATTAAATTCAAAAGACCAATGTTCGCACACGTACTTGTTCCAACGAATGGCAGAATTAGTTTCTTCTCTCTCTTCACGTAGTAATTATTCTTTCAAATCAGTCTTCTGTCTTTTCATTGCCGATTATTGCAATACTGTGGAGGTGTGGTTCCCATGGCGCATGATTTTTCTGTGTATTTTCCGATTTACAGACAAAGTAGTCTAATGGACGGACAGCCTGTAATACGGTGCCTCCTGAACATTTTAATAAAGTTCTCTGCCAGACAAGACTGCAGTGGTTCAAGAAGGCGGCCCATCGCTGCCGTTTCAAGACTGTTTTTGATGCTGGGTAAAGAATTCGACTCTCTCCAGACGTGTGAGGCTGCACAAAGAGAACTTCCAGGACTAGAGAAAACAGCAACATCAAACTGTAGAGCAAAGGGTCAGGCCCTTTGAACACCCTGTCTGCACTGCCCTTGGCATGGGTGCAGAGATGAATAGGTATGGCAGCAGGATCTAGTGCTTCGGTTGTGCGGGGGCTGGAGGAGGTGTATTTGTTCTCCTTGGAGCAACGTGGGAGGGAACAGAGCTGGGCGAGTCCTGAAGGACTGTGCTGCCAGCGGAGTTGAGGGAACCTACACAAGATGGATTTTGATGGAGATTGGATTTACCATCATTTGGTGTGTGATATTCATTTCCACTTAGACACTGTGCGGAAAGATCAATGCTGAGCAGTGCCGAGACGGTTTACATTGGGAGTCCTGACCTCCGCTGGTGCTTAGTAAGTTGCTGACGAAAGATCTTGTGACGAACAAATCTGGCACCAGTCACAGGGAAAATTGTCAGCCCTCACTGAATCATACCCTAAGCAACATTTCAGACTCATTCACAATCCTGGGCAGGTCATGTGATGATCCCTATGTATCCTCAACATTGACTCCTTGACACCACATGGCTTCAGGTCAAACATGAAGCCTCCTCCTGATTACTAACCAACTAGTAACCAATCTCCTGGTTACCAATCCCCCAGCTGATGAATCAGTGCTCCTCCAGTGAACAAACTCGGAAGAGCACTGAACAGCAAAGACATTGAAGTGCCCACCCAGAGCACATCCTACGCCCTTCACCGACAGTGGCTTAGGTTGACAGAGCTGGGCGAGTCCTGAAGGACTGCACTCCAGGGGAGTTGAGGGAACCAACACAAGGAATAAGCCTATTTGACCTCATCGTCAGCAGCTGTCATAGATATGTCTACCCCTGAGAGGATGTAGAAGGTTTCATCTTCACATAGAAACATAGAAACATAGAAAATAGGTGCAGGAGTAGGCCATTCGGCCCTTCGAGCCTGCACCGCCATTCAATGTGATCATGGCTGATCATCCAACTCAGTTGGATTCACATCCAGGGCACCCTCCACTGCGTTGTGTGGCATGACAAAACTGTAAATGTATTAACTGAAAACAGTTCTGGAAGCTCAATACTGGGCATCCATGAGGAGCCGTGGACCAACAGCAACACAGGTGTTTTCCTGCTGCTCCTGCGCCTCTAGCCAGGATAGGACAGTGACAACACTGGCACCCAGCCAGGGGAGCAGTGCTGCCAGAGCTCACCGGAGCGCTGCTCCAACACCTCTGTAATAAAAAACCCAAAATAAACAGCGGGGAATTTTAACCAGCGGGGATTTTAACAGCGGCCGCATAATAAATAAAGGGGATTTTACAGAAGCGAAGGTTGGGTAGGATAATAATTTATGTAAAGATTCAACCTTCTTTTACTTCTTATATATATAAACACCAAACAGGATTTGTATTGGTCTACTAACCATGTAATACCCCACATGTGAGGATATTGTGAGTATCGACATGTACACTTCCTGTCCAAACATTTCTGCGAGAGAAACGGTACGAGGCAGAATTGCCAATACCGTTTTTAAACTGATATTCGCTTTAGGAATATTTCATGAGACGTTCTTTTTTCATACTTGATTACTTGGTTGAGTTGGCCACCTGTTAGTTCTAATTTAGGTGGCTAAAATGCAAAAAAGAAATTGCTTTATTTTAGTAAATTCTGTTACTTTTACAACTGCAGCTTAGCAACACTGCTAAGCCTTGCAGGCCCTGCTGTCTGCTCTGACTCAGTCACATTAATAAAGGGCCTGTCCCACTTACGCGATCTACACAGGCGACTGCTGGCACCCGTGATAGGTCGCCGACATTTTCAACATGTTCAAAATTCGGCGGCGCCCAGAAAGACGCTACAACTCTTTGGAGTCCTCTCATGACAGCCTGTATGGTCATGAGAGATTTCCTATGGTCGTGAGAGGTCTCCAAAGAGTCATAGCGTCTTTCTGGTCGCCGCTGAATTTTCACCATGTTGAAAATTTCGGCGACCTATCACGGGTGCCAGCAGTAGCCTGTAAAGGTCGCTTGGTGCCACTCCGGAGATTACTCTCTAATACTAAAGTTACTTTTTCTCACTAACAACCCTATCACTTCTCCGCAAACAACGTTAACTTCTTTCTTTCATAAACAAGCTGAGGAGCGTAACAAGAATAACGTACAAGAGACTGATAATAGTAAAAGTGACAAAAGCTGTGTTCTGCTTCTTTACAGCAGAAGTTATCAACATATTAAGCTGCTTCATCAATGATCTTTCTTCCATTTGGAAAGTCAAAACTGGGACGGATTGCACTATGTACAATTGCATTCAGCATTCACGCTATCCATTCACAACACAATTCAGCAACTGAAACAGCCTGCATTGCAGCAAGACCTGGACAACATTTAGATGCAGGCTTGCACGTGGCATGGAACATTTACACCATACAAGTACCAGGCATTGACCACCTCCACAGGCAACACCTATCGATGGAAAGATGATTATTAAAAGTGAGGGACTAGTTGCAACAGAACTTTGTTAGTAGCATGTGTAAGAAGGTACTGCAGATGCTGGTTTAAGCCGAAGATAGACACGAAAAGCGAGTAACTCAGTGGGTCAGACAGCATCTCTGGAGAAAAGGAATAGATGACATTTTGGGTCAAGACCCTTCTCTGTTAGCAGCATAGCAGCGAAGGATCAACCAATCTGAACTCTTGCTTTATTGTGAGTGCCAGAAAAAGGTGAGCTAATTCCTGCAGCAAATGTTCACAGTTGCCTTACATAACTGTTGCATGGGCCCATCATACATGGAAGTTTGGGGCATTGTTTGGGAGTTTTATAAAGTACACCGAGTGTACTTCCATGAATCAAAGCTTAGAACGCCAAAGTTCATCTGCGGATTTATGCCAAACAGTGTTCAGTATGGAAACCCCATGATTCCAGTATCTTGCCTATAGCAGCTGTGAAGTTTCCGATCTATGTCCATGACCTATGGTTAACCTGCAAGCTGCCTTTTGCAGCTCCCAGTGAATTAATTAAGCTGCGATTTTAATAACTTTATTTATTCCCTAAACTTATTTTCATGCTGATACTCAACGCAATCAACTGTACAATTTAAAATACTTTAATACTGTAAACGTACTCCTGCAAGACTTCCTTTGCAGAAATATTTTACAGGGTAAAACTAAATTACATAAAATGCCTCAGAACTTTTAAATGTCGTCTCTATTCTTCTATGACCTTTACCACAGTCATAGGTTTCCTGCAACGGAACAATGCAATAGATTAGATGCGATAGAGCGCTGGAGAGTGGCCAGCTGCATACACAACCAGGGTCATGTTCCCACTGAGATAGGATCATTACGAACAAAAGAGGCTGTTCATCGAATGACTGGTCTGCCATTCATTCAAACCATGCCTGAACTGAAGCTCAAGTCAATATCCCCATCCTTCTACAGGCTCAGCTTCACGCGGCCATGAATCAAAAGTTTGTTGGTACAAGACCCATCCTAGACAGCTTTAATTTTAATTTAGTTTTAATTCAGAAACATAGCACGGAAACACACCCTTTGGCTCACCGAGTCCACGATAACCATCAATTGCCCATGCATACTGGTTCTATGTTATCTCACTTATTCGCCCAATCCCTACACATTAGAGGCAGTTTTTGTTTTTTTTTTAACAGGGGACAATTAACTGACAAACCCGCATGTCTTTTAGATGTGGGAGGAAACCGGAGCACCAGACTCAGGGACTGGGAAATCAAAGCACTGTCAATGTTTTGTCAACAACTTCAAGTTCCTAGGTGAATATATCTTTGAAGATCTACCCTGGACCCAGCATATTGATGGCACCATAAAGAAAGCTCAAAAATGCCTTTACTTCCTGAGAAGATTGAGAAGGTTTGGGATGTCAATGAATAGTCACTCATATTGATTGATTTAATCCTGGCCTGGTTCGACAACTCGAACGGGAGATTACAATAACTGGTGAATACTGCCTGGTGCATCATGGATAGTGACCACCCTCGCATCGAAGGGACGTACAGGAGGCAGTCACCATCACCAGGGACCCACACCACCCTGGCCACACTCTCATTTCACTGCTGCCATCGGGAAGAAAGTATAGGAGTTGGGAAAACGCAACCCCCAGATTCAGGCACAGCTTCTTCCCAACAACTATCAGACTACTGAACACTACAAAACTAAACTAAAAACTACCGTGGTTGCATTAGGGATTTGAGGCTTTGTTTTGTTTGCCACTATATTGGGATTTTTTTATTTCTTGAACCTTTAATTTTTTGTGCATGCTATTAAACAATCTACTGCGTTCATAAACCTGTTCTGTTGCTGCAAGAGAGAATTTCATGATTCCGTTTCGGGACACACGACAATAAAATATGTTTGACACTTGAGTGTTCCGCTTGCTTTCTCTCCTCTCTAAGGGGCTTGCTTTAATCTGCTCCCTGCCCATGCACCACATCATGCCTTGGAGATTGCAGCTGCCTGTTGTTATCTTTATATGGTTATTTATTATAAATCTGAAGAGCACACCAAGCAAAAATTAAAGGTCTCTGCCAGATAAGCAGGTGCTGGGTCAGCCACCTGTCCTACTGTTGCCAATAACGTTTATGGTTGAAACTTGGTAGGACGTGATGTTCCTCAGAGACATCTCCACACATAAACATAGAAACATAGAAATTAGGTGCAGGAGTAGGCCATTCGGCCCTTCGAGCCTGCACCGCCATTCAATATGATCATGGCTGATCATCCAACTCAGTATCCCGTACCTGCCTTCTCTCCATACCCCCTGATCCCTTCAGCCACAGGGGCCACATCTAACTCCCTCTTGAATATAGCCAATGAACTGGCCTCAACTACCCCCTGTGGCAGAGAGTTCCAGAGACTCACCACTCTCTGTGTGCAAAAAGTATTTCTCATCTCGGCCACACAAGCTCACAGTCCAGCTGTTTGAGGAAGCATCCTCACTCCCTCACTCCCTGCTTTTTCCTGTTATTCAGGCAGGCAACTGACAGGAGCTCCTCAGTAAAGTGGCTTCCAGACTTGGGGGGGGGTCACTCAATTGAAAGTAATGATGGAGGAGAGGAATGTGTATTGACAACACTGCGTCGGTCAACCTGTCGCAGTATGTTTCAGTGCACCGTGCACACAACATTCTTGTTCCCACCTGAGTGTTACGGTTCTGTGTCCATTGACTGATGGTCCTAGTCTTCATTGGATCCATCGATAGGACAATGTTCAGGAGAGCTCAGTGCTTAGTGAAGATGGCTTTAGTTGTGGAAACCCGCTCGTTAAGAGTGGTGTAAATGCACGACTTGTCTTGCTATCACCATAATGCCTGCAGTTATGAATGGGTTGCCCTTTGTATGGAAAGCACCAGGCACCCTGTTCTCATCAGTTCCATCCTGGCCAACGGCTCCAACAACCTCGCAACTAAGAAGCAAAGCCATTCAAAATTAATTAGTTTAGTTTAGTTTAAGGCTACCGTGCAGAAACAGGCCCTTCGGCCCACTGAGTCCGTGCCGACGAGAGATAGCGCACTAACACTACCCTACACACACCAGGGACAATTTACAACTTCACCAAGCCAATTAACCTACCAACCTGCACGTCGTTAGAGTGTGGGAGGAAATCGGAGCCCCCGGGGAAAATACACACAGGTGATGGAGAGAACATACAAACTCCGTACAGACAGCACCCATAGTCAGCATCGAACTCAGGTCTCTGGTGCTGTATGGCAGCAATTCTACCGCTGCTTCACCTTGTCACAATTGGTTGAGAAACAACATATTTTGCACCCAAATGGTTGTTGCATGAAAATAATGCTCCATGTCTAGAAACTCCAGGACAAGTCTCCACTCTGGGATATGCTGCGTGCAGCTCAGAGTTCATCTCCAGGGTTGGTGAGGGCAAGGATTGCCCTCAGTGAAGATTGCTGAGCAGCCAAGAAATAAATTTCCAAACTCAGCTGGAAACTTGTCTCCAGAAATGTATGGATCAATTTCATTAATGTTCTACGCTAACATGCTGACAGATGTAATTTTGGCACTGTGATAATTCTTGGGGTAAATATTTGACAGCAAAACATGAAGAAACCTTGCACAGTCAGCAGGGTGCATGCTGCATGCAGCCTTGGGTAATTGCACCTGTTTCCTGCAGGTGGAGCAGTGCTGGAAATGATGGAATAAGGTCACAGGGAAGGGTCTCGACCCGAAACGTCGCCTATCTCCTTCGCTCCTTAGATGCTGCTGCACCCGCTGTGTTTCTCCAGCTTTTTGTGTAACCCAAGCTCACAGGCATGTTACTTTGACTTGAGGAGAGGAGACCAATGCAAGTTTGTTCTGTCACACAAACAATATGTATCTCTGACCATCTGTATCTCCGCACATCTGTATCTCAGCCACATTTGCTCGAAATCACCCCATATCCCTCAAACTGGGTCCCAGTGTAAATCTCCCATTTGAAGATATTTGCTTGCACCTTTCTAAGATCACCTTGAACCTTCTTTATTCATCATACAAAAGTTACAACCAAAAGACTATTTGACACAATTCCACCATCCCTCCCACCCAACTCCAATGCTACCAACTAAGAGAGAGTTAGATAGAGCTCTAAGGGCTAGTGGAGTCAAGGGATATGGGAAGGCTGGCATGGGTTATTGATAGGGGACGATCAGCCATGATCACAATGAATGGCGGTGCTGGCTCGAAGGACCGAATGGCCTCCTCCTGCACCTATTTTCTATGTTTCTATGCTTCTATGTAACTTTCTTATAATTTTTGTTTTCTGTAGATGACTCATATTCAGTCCTTCCCCTCTGGAAGGTCAGTCTGTTTGATGTCGGACCTTATCCCACAAACATGTTTGGTTTTATTAGTATTTTGTAAGGCCGATGAATGGATTTCCTTCCTGCAGTGATTTAAGGCTTTTGGAATGAATCCAGGCAGCAAGAAGTTGTAAGTATTGTGGACAGCCGTATCCCAGATGTCAGAGGAAAAAGAGATGGTTCGTTTCAAATAAACTCATTGTGTGAAGTGATTCCCCTGAACTTCACCCATGTCGCTGAATATATTAGTTCCTCCTGTAATTCGTTCATCTCAGCTTATTGTTAAAAATCATTTCAAATTCCTTTGGTTCCTCACAACATGCTGCGATATGAAGCTTGGTAAATTTGAGTATGCTCCGGTTTTATCCCACATTCCAAAGACGTGCAGGTTTGTAGATTAATTGGCTTCTGTAAATTGTCCCCAGTGCGTGTAGGATTGTCTACTCTATGGGTGATCGCTGGTCGGTGCAGAATAGCTGGGCCAAAGGGCCTGCTTCCATGCTGTATCTCTAAAAACTAGAAACCCACTCGAATGCTGCAACACAGCCCGGCTTGCTGAGTCGGTAGAGCATGAGATCTCAGGGTCGTGGGTTTGAACCCCACATTGAGCGGCACTCTCGATTTAGACAAGATAATTAAATGTGACAACTCCACGTTTGCGGCTGACACAAAGCTGGGTGGCAGCGTGAACTGTGAGGAGGATGCTACGAGGTGGCAGGGTGACTTGGATAGGTTGGGTGAGTGGGCAGATGCATGGCAGATGCAGTATAATGTGGATAAATGTGAGGTTATCCACTTTTGTGGCAAGAACAAGAGGCAGATTATTATCTGAATGGTGTCAGGTTAGGAGAAAGGGAGGTGCAACAAGACCTGGGTGTCCTTGTACATCAGTCACTGAAAGTAAGCTTGCAGGTACAGCAGGCAGTGAAGAAAGCGAATGGCATGTTGACCTTGATTGTGAGAGGATTTGAATTTAGGAGCAACGATGTCCTATTGCAGTTGTACAAAGCCCTAGTGATTCATAAAATTCTTAAAGGATTGGACAGGCTAGATGCAGGAAAAATGTTCCCGATGTTGGGGGAGTCCAGAACCAGGGGTCACAGTTTAAGAATAAGGGGTAGGCCAATTAGAAATGAGATAAGGAAAAACTTCTTCACCCTGAGTGTTGTGAATCTGTGGAATTCTCTGCCACAGAAGGCGATGGAGGCCAATTCACTGGATGTTTTCAACAGAGAGTTAAATTTAGCTCTTAGGGCTAAAGGAATCACGTGATATGGGGAAAAAGCAGGAACGGGGAACTGATTTTCGATGATCAAACATGATCATATTGAATGGTGGTGTTGGCCCGTAGGGCCGAATGGCCTACACCGGCACCTATTTTTCCATGTTTCTATGGTGCCAAAATATGGCAATGATTGCTAGAATTTCACTGTGCAGTGCATATGTGACAATAATGAACCATTAATTCAGTGAATCCCAATCCCAACCGCTACCTCAATGTAACGACACAAACCAATGTAACTTCCACCCTAACTATTCCTTCACCCCAATACCCCAATGTCACATCCCCTCTCCAACATTCCCCCACAACACAAACTCTGCTGCAATTTAGCCGGCTGCATAACAATGCCATGCACAATAACACAAGAAAATAGGAGCAGGAGTTGACCACCAGGCAACTCAAACCTGCCCTAACATTCAGTATGATTGTGGTTGATATATACTGGCCTCAACTCCTCTTCTGCGCCAATTCCTCATAACCCTCATTTCCTTGAGCTTTGTGATTTATCTATGTTTTCTTAACCACAAATAATTATCAAGCCCCCACCATCCTCAGGGGCAGAGAATTCCAGGGATTCAATGCTCTCTGAGAAAATAACTTTGTGCACACATTGGTTTTGCATGAACACTCCTTATTTTGTATCAATGTCCCCTTGTTCATGACTCTTCCACCAGTAAAAAAACATCTCGGGGGTCGGGGGAAATTTTTTTTTCAATCTCTTACCTTGCCGGAGATGCGATTGTTTTCCGGATCGTACCTCCGGTTGCTCTGCAGCCTAACATCATGGATCTGGCGGCCTTGCTAGAGACTGACTTTAAGCCCCACCGCGGGACCATGGACTTCCCATTGGAGCCTTAGATCCCTTGCCTGGGATCGACGCTGCAACTGCGGCCAGACTTCACCATCGAGGAGCTCGCAGCCTCGGGTAGGGACTGATATCGGGAAGCTCCAAAGTCGCAAGAGGGTAGATCAGCCCCGACTCGGATTCTGATGGCCCCGACCCGGAGTCCGAATGCCCGGCGTGGGAGATCGCCCCGATGCGGAGGGCCCGACTGCCGGCCAAGGGGGCCAAGATTATCCCGTAAACGGAAGGCTCGAGGCCCGCGACCACGGGAGGACAAAGAATGGATGAAGATTGAACTTTTTTTTTGCCTTCCCTCACAGTGAGGAATGTGGAGGAGTCACTGTGGTGGGTGTTTATGTTAAAATGTATTTTGTGTGTTTTGTTGCTTTGTATTGGTATGACTGCATGGCAAATCAAATTCCTCATATGTTGCGAAACACACTTGGCTAAGAAAGTATGATTATGATTATGAATCTGCTTTGGACTGCCTCTAATTCTACAATATGTTTTTTTAAGTAATGTGACCAAAACTGTGTGCAGTATTCCAGTTATGGCCTCACCCACACAACTGTAATGCAACCTGCCTTTTCTAACACTCCAACCCTCTGCAAGAACGGTCAGACCTTCAGAGAAATGTGTGGTCAGGAAGGGATTAGAGGGGTTTGGACCAATATGACAATTTGGTCGGGATGGACATGGTGGGGGGATGGGCCAGCTTCCATGCTGCACATTTTTATGACTCCATAATATGCTGTTTCCTTCTTAACTACTTGTTTGACCTGTCGACTGACCTTTGTGATTCATGCACTGAAACACTTCAATTCCTCCATACTTTGCTCACTTGCAGTCTCTTGCCATTAAGATAATAATCAATCTTTGATTCCTCGTACTAAACTATGTGACATCACACTTCCCCACATTAAACTCCATTTGCCAGATTTTTGCCAAATCACTCAACTCTCTATTTCGTTTTGCAGAATCATCATGTCCCCAACGCAACACACCCTTCTACGTTTTTTTTTGTATGCTCTGCAATCATGGACACTTTACACCTTGTTCTTTCCTCCAGGTCATTAATGTAAATGACAAACAATTGGGGCCAAAGGATCTGAAGGTCCAGTCAATGGGTATTTTTAAGGCAGTGATTGACAGTTCCTTGATTAGTACCAATGACAGGGGTGAAGGAGGGAGAATGGAGGTGAGAGGGAAATGGGGTTGAGAGGATTGAATGGGAGAGCAGACTTGGTGGGCCGAATGGCCTAATTCGGCGCCAAGAATTTATGAACTTCTGAACTGATCCCTGGATTACTCCATTAATTACATCCCCCCAGCCGGAAAATAACTCACTTGTTCCAACACTTTATTTTCTGTCTTACAGCCAGTTTCACTCCATGCTAACACATTTCCTCCAACACCTTGGGCTTTTAAGTTGTGCACGTTAAGTTAAGTTAAGTCTCTTGTGTGACAACATGTCAAACGTCTTTAGGAAATCCAAATACACTACATCCACTGGTTCCTTTGGCAGCACCTGAGGCAACATTGTGCAGCCAACAGCATGGATGAAGCTGGTGTCCACTGTGACCATGTGAAGCTCAGTAAAATGCGGTAAATTAAATAGCAAGGGTTAATCACATATCCTGTCCAAGGGGTCATTTAGGAAGTTAGCTAATTTAATCCCAAAAAAACAATACTGGCAAAAAAAATTCCAATCTGAAGGAATTTCCGTCAGGGATGTTATATTCAAGGATGCTCATGCTGGTAGTTGACAAAGATAATGGAGCAGGTAAATATCAGGAAACATATCACATCCTCAGTGTTGGACTAAATATAGTGATTGACCCCCGCTGTTCCAATTCGGGGTCACCAATTGAGATAAATATTATTTCGGCAACTTCAGGGCGTGACCTCGGGGGATTAAACTGTTCCTGGAGTAAATCAGTTTGTAGCAAAACGGATTGCCTTTGGGATTTAAACCATGGGGAAGCAAAGTCAGTGATTGGATCTTTGTGTGAAGTGTTTCTCCAGGTTTATTGATGTTTGCTGGCCTTGCTACATGAGCTGTGATGAAATGTCACCTCCGGTGAGATTGTATTGGCATCTAATTTCAAAAGAGGACAGGATCTTAAGAGAGGAAGCTTATGTTCTTGCGGTCAGCTCCAGTTATTGCCTCAGCCAAGGTTCAGTAGCGAGCAATCTCACTAGTAAGCTTGTAACATAGAAAACAAAAAAAAACGAAGCACCGGTAAGCCAGATGACAGGTTCGAGAGATGCGATCCAAAATCTAGGGTGACATCCACTGCAGAACTGAGCAAGAGCTGTAGCCTCATTGAGTCACACAGCACAGAAAAAGGTTCTTGAACTCTTCCATGCCGAACAAGATACCCCCTCTAAACTAATTTAAGTTGCCCACATTTGGCCCTCATGGTTCTACGTCTTTCCTATCAAAATACCTATAAAAATCTCTCAGCATCAACTACGTTCTCTGGGTAGCACCTTCCATATACTTACAGTCCTTCTGATGAAAACATTGCCACTTGGGTTTCGCAGTCTAACATGTGGAACTTTATCAAAGGCTCACCCACTGACACTTTAATAAATTGCCCTGGAAACTCCCTAAGATTAGATCAAGCTTTACCCCTCACTTGTAGTAGCAAGGGCAGCGAGAGCAAGGGAGTAGCAACTGGGAAATGCTCATCCTAGGAAGGCTCAGCTTTTTCTCCCTTCTCGGTTTCACGATGATCCCATAGCCTGCCTTGACATTTTATGATGAACGTAAGCAAGGTCCTCGGAGCTGTTTACTTTGACTGTCTACTTGCTGACAGATCCAGGTCAACTCCTGCTCATTCACCAACAAACACTTTGCACACACCTTGCTTCATAACGAGCATGTCGTAGTGACAAGAGAACTTGTGGAGTGAATCACACAGACCTAGGTGTGGGAAAAAAAGCCCAGGAATGCTCCTCCATGGAGGAAGATGTGTCCTGTCCATTACAAAATGATTAGAAGATTCAGGAGAAGGTGTAGATATAATGAAGAGGTTGAGACAGTAAACTACCAGGAAAACTGAATACACTGGGGCTCTTCTCACCTTCAATTCTAAGATTCTCACTGATGAATCTAATAGGGAGAAGCCTCTTCACCCAGGCATGAGAGAAGGAGTGTCTATCATAGTGAGCAGATGAGGTGAAGAGTACGGATACATTTAAAAGGATGTTGCAGAAGCATAAGGAAGTACTGGCCATAGGACAACAGGAAGCTGGAGCTTATCCATTCAACTGCTTCAATGCTGTAAGGTCTCCGGAGTCTTCCCTAAACCAGCATATTTAGACTGGTGTCAAGGACTTCTGAAGTACTATTTTCCAATCCCATCTACCACTAAAGCAAAATAGCCTCTTAACTACACTTGTCCACTAGTGGATGAAGATGTTTACAGACTGACGTTGACCACCTTCTGTGCAACATAGGAAGAGAAAAACTCCCATTGTGAATCTCTTGTCCCTAAGCTAAAGCTGTGCTTTCACAGAATTGATTCATGCCAGCAGTAAATGCCCCAACACAGTATTCAACCAGATCTGTGGAAAGGACTTTAAACAAATAAAGGCAGATATCACGGAACCTTTGGAGATATAATAATAAAAGTGAAAACAACATATTGATAAGGAACTGAGATGGCGTTCAGTCCAGAATTTTAATATAGATTAAATTCAGAAAGGCACTAAAAGTAATCTCAAATACGAATAATAAAAACAATAAATAACTGACGCATGAAAGACAAAGATACAGGAAGTGAAAATTGTGCAAAGGGCATAATCAAGCTTGTGGCCCTTGTAGCACAAACCAAGTTTGTGAACCCAGCTTGAAAAGCATAAAAAAGGGGCTTCCGCAGAGACATAACTCATTGCAGACCATGACAGAGACTCACACACAGACACACGCACAAAGTTAGGAAAGGGAAGCACAGTGAAAAAAGGGAGAAGTTGATATTGTAATTGATTCTGAGCTAGAACTTGACTGTCAGAATTGTAGTCATAGAGTTGTACAGCACGGAAACTGGCCCTTCGGCCCATCACATCCATTGTGACCTTATTGCTAACTACACAAATTGCATTATCTAAATTCCGGTTAAATATCATGGTTGTAACTAATTTAATTACCTCCTGTGGCAATGACTCAGATATTAACTGTCTGTGTAAAATAACTTAACCCGGTCAATCACCTTTAAAACTCTTTCCTTTCTCCGAAAACCTACGCCATCTTGCTTTAGATATAATTACCACAGGAAAAAGATTCTGACAATTTTCCCTATCCATATTCAAGCTTGACAATTTATTTCCTATAATATGGTGCCCAGAACTGAACACAATATTCTAAATGCGGTCTCAACAACGTCTGATACAACTGCAACCTGACCCCCCAACTTCTATACTCAATACTCTGACTGATGAAGGCCAATGTAAAATTGACCACCTTATCTACCTGCGACTCGACCTTCAAGGAACCATGCACCTGCATTCCTAGATCTCTCTGCTCCACAACACTACCCAGAGGCCCACCATTTACTGTGTAGGTCCTGCCCTTGTTAGACGGCCCAAAATGCAACACCTCACACTTCTCTGTATTAAATCCCATCAACCATTCCTCCGCCCACCTGGCCACTCGATCCAGATCCTGCTGCATTCGTTCACAACCATCTTCACTATCTGCAAAACCGCTCACTTTTGTATCATCAGAAAACTTGCTAATCTTGCCCTGTATGTTCTCATCCAAATCATTGATGTAGATGACAAACAGTAACAGGCCCGGCCCTGAACTCTGAGGCACACCACTCGCCACAGGCCTCCAGTCCGAGAAGCGACCTTCCACCATCACCCTCTGCTTCCTTCCATGGAGCCAATTTGCTATCCATTCAGCTATCTCTCCTTGGATCCCATGCGATCTAACCTTCCAGAGCAGCCTACTATGCGGAACCTTGTCAAATGCCTCGCTGAAATACATGTACATAACATCTACAGCTCTGCCCTCTGCCCTCATTGACGTTTTGGTCACGTCTTAAAAAAAAATCACAGATTTGAGAGACACGACCTCCCACGTACTAAACAATGCTGACTAACTCTAATCAGCTCTTGCCCATCCAAATGCCTATATAACCTATCCCTCAGAATACTCTCTGAATATTCACTGTGGAGGGGGCGTTATCGAATTTGTTCAAGGAAGAAGTTTTATAGATTTATCAAAGTGTGTGCAGAGAGAGAGGCAACACGGTGTTGGTGCCAAGATTGGTCTGCCATGTTCTTCACTGGTGTTGGAGCAGGCTGGAAGAGAGGATTGGCCTACTCCTGCTTATTCTTTTTGTTCAGGAAGGAAGGAACTGCAGATGCTGGTTTAAACCGAAGATAGACACAAAAGGCTGGAGTAACTCAGCGGGTTGGGCAGCATCTCTGGAGAGAAGGTAAGGGTGACGTTTCGGGTCGGGTCTGTCTGAAGAAGGGTCTCGACCCGTAAGGTCACCCATTTCTGCTGTCTGCCCCGCTGAGTTACTCCAGCTTTTTGTGTCTATTCTTTTTGTTCGATGCTTTGTGTCCTCACTAATGTATGGCCACTATAACGGGGTGGAGCAACATTCAGGCGAGCAATGTCTCTCAAGTGGGAACACGCGGAAGGCTAATCGCAAGCATGGAAGGAATGGGCAGTAATACAGTGGTCGCAGCCACCTACCTCTATGAGCTCTACCTGCTGCAGTCTCTACAATTCTGGCACAGAACTCTTTAGTAGCAGTCCCTCGTACTTGGGGTCGGATGAATTCTAGAGATGGGGGCAATCGGCTGAGACAGATGGCAGTGAATAAAGGTTATTGATAAGGAACTGAGATAGAGTGCAGTCCAGATTTTTAATATAGAGGTAATTCAAAAAGGCACTAAAAGTAATCTCAAATACAAATAGAAATAACCATAAATAACTGATAGGGACTGATGAAAGACAAAGTAGCAATAAATTAAAATGTTGCATTATAAAGAGTCTTTTGCTGACACAACCTTTTGCTGGCCATGACAGGGACTCACACAAACACACGCACAAAGTTATAACGTTACAAAGTAGCACAGTGAAAAAAGGGGAAAGTTGATGTTGTTAGATGATACTGAGCTAAAACCTGTACCACAATGGCAAATGCCATAAGCAAACCGTCAGAGTCACATCGAGTTGTACAGCACAGAAACTGGCCATTGGGCCCACCACATCCATGCTACTATATCACCCGAATCCCATCTGCCCGCATTAAGTATATATTCTTTAATGCCTTGCCTATTTAATTGCCTGGTTAAAAGCCTATATAAGTGCCTGTCTAAATATGTCAAATGTCAAGGTTGTAACTAATTTTACCACGTCCTCCATCTAAACCTTCAGATATCATCTGTTCTCTGTGTAAAATAATTTACCCTTCAATCACTTTAAAAAGTCTTTTGCCTCATCTAATACCTATGCCCTCTAGTTTTTGATACACCCTTCGTAACTAAACTCCTCCAATCCAGTCAATATCCTGGTGAATCTCCTCTGCATTCTCTCCAGTACGCCCATGTCCTTCCTATAGATGATGATGATGGAATTTGCCACTGCTAGTCATTGACAGAAAAGGTGCTAGAAGATCAACACCTTAAACCCGGCCCAGAACGCATGATCTATCGAGCGGTATTGAAACTCACCTGTTGGCCAAACACATGGACAACTTGCCGCAGACCCCTCAAAGCACTGGAGAGATACCACCAAGGTAACATTACCACTGAATATCTTTAAGGTAGAAGTTCTCCAGATATGTAAAGGAGAGAGAGGGAACAGAGTGTTGAAAACAATGTTGTCTTCACGACACCCTCCAAATCCATTGGCAGCATAGGTGAACCAACATAAGCGTCTTCTCCATGCCAACATCCTCAGCATTGAGGGTCAGGTCATGCCCAGTTAGTTCCAATGGGTGGGTCACACCATCCATTTGACCAACACTGGACCTCTGGCACAGGGACTCTGACCTGACTAGAGTCATCCAGTAGGAAAAAACGTTCCAAAGCATTGAGAAAATGCCAATTTCCTGCCAACTTCTATGATAATTCATTCGCAAATATGATTGATGCAATACCTTTCCTACAAACTCCATTGTTTCTTCATCTGTACTCTGTCCTGCAGTACATGTTCAAGAAGGAACTGCAGATGCTGGAAAATCGAAGGTAGACAAAATTGCTGGAGAAACTCAGCGGGTGCGGCAACATCTATGGAGCGAAGGAAATAGGCAACGTTTCGGGCCGAAGAAGGGTTTCGCTCCATAGATGCGGCCACACCCTCTGAGTTTCTCCAGCAATTTTGTCTACCTGCAGTACATTACTGATTGAGTAGTGCCCGTACACCATTCACATCCAGTATCACTACTCAATACTCCAGTAAACCCAAATTAGACTGGAGTAACTCAGCGGGACAGGCAGCATCTCTTGAGAGAAGGAATGACTGACGGGTCGAGACCCTCCTTCAGACTTGTTAGGGATAAGGGAAACGAGAGATATAGACGGTGAGGTGGAGAAGATAAAGAACAATGAATGAAAGATATGCAAAAAAGTCACAATGATAAAGGAAACACTGTTTGTCGAGTGAAAATTAGAAGCTATTGCGACTTGCGTGGGGGCCAGATAGCGAGAGAGTGAATGCTGAGCTACTTGAAGTGAGAGAAATCAATATTCATACCGCTGGGCTTTAAGCTGCCCAAGCAAAATATGAGATGCTGTTCCTCCAATTTGCATTTAGCCTCACTCTGACAATGGAGGAGACTGAGGACAGAAAGGTCTGTGTAGGAATGGGAAGGAGAATTAACGTGTCCAGCAACCGGGAGATCAAGTTGGTTCACGCGGGCTGAGCGAAGGTGTTCTGTGAAACGATCGCCCAGTCTGTGTTTGGTCTCGCCGATGAATACGACTCCTCATCTTGAACAATGGATACAGTAGATGAGGTTGGAGGAGGTGCAAGTGAACCTCTCCCTAACCTGATAGAACTGTCAGGGTCCCTGGACAGAGTTGAGGGAGGAGGTATAGCTACAGGTGTTGCATCTTCTGCAGTTACACTGGAAGGTACCTGGGGAGGGGGTGGTTTGGGGAATGAGTTAACCAGGAAGTTGTGGAGGGAATGGTCTCTGTGGAAGGCGGAAAGGGGTGAAGGGAAAATGTGGCTAGCGGTGCAATCCCGTTGAAGGTGGCGGGAATAACCAGCCTCGACAGTTCCTTCTTAGACACTCCAGTACACTGATCCATTATGAACATAGCCACCCCCTTTATCCTGCTTGTCCACCCTTCTGAAATAACAAATACCATTTGCCATCTTTGGTCAGCTTGCAATCAAATCTCTGTCCTGGCTATCAAATTATAGCTATTGATTTGTGCTGACTCATGAACCTTGTCAAGACTATTCAGATAAAGAACCTTTGAATCCTATCAGTTTCCCTTACTCAGACTTGATTGCAAGGAGCATTTAGTATCGATGTTGGAAAGTTTTGATGGAGTGTATGGGCAGTGTTTAGTTTAGTTTAGTTTAGAGATACAGTGCAGAAACAGGCCCTTCGGCCCACCAGGTCTGTGCTGACCAGCGATCCCCACACATTAACACTATCCTACACACACTAGGGACAATTTTTACATTTACCAAGCAAATTAACCTACATACCTGTACGTCTTTGGCGTGTGGGTGGAAACCGAAGATCACAGAGAAAACCCTATCAGGTCACGGGGAGAACGTACAAACTCCGTACAGACAGCACCCATAGTCGGGATCGAACCAGGGTCTCCGGCGCTGCAAATGCTGTAATTCTTGTAGGGCCGAGTAGACTTGATGCTTCTCCTGGTTGAGGAATTCAGCACCTGAGGTCTGACTCAGAAGAAGCACTAAGTCATTTAACAAAGAGATGAGGAGAAATGTTTTCACTTGGAATTAGAGTTTTTTACCTTGGAGCATTTAGGAGGCTCAGCCATTGAGTTCATTTAGAACAGCAATAGATGGAATTTGGATGTTTAGGAAATCAAGAAATATGGAAACTACAAGAAAATTAGGCTAATTTTGATAAATGACAGAGCTGGCCTGAAGGTTCAAAAGCACTATCCATGCTCCTATTATTTTTGCTTTCGTGTTCTTTTGTATTTCGTGTCTCTTCCAAACTGGACTAATGCCAGTGCGTGCAATTTTACTTCGGAGTCAGTCAAAGACCACCGCAGATATTTGAAATTTATCTGGATGGGCAGCTATGGCAGTACAAAGCGCTGCCTAACAACAGCTCCCAGACTATTTACCAAAATGTTGAAACCAGCATTGGCGTCTTTATGGAAACAAAAGCATATTGTCATGGCTTATCTTGATGACATCCTAATTGTGGGGAAAACCTTGAAATTGGCTAAATTAGCTGTGACAGCCACCAAGTTTCTATTTCAAAAACTGGGATTTATCATCCATGCAGACAAATCCAAGTTAATGCCCTCTGTAATAATGGATTATCTGGGGTTCAAAACAAAAATCGAACTGCGATGGTGGATTAGCAATATTCGACATTGCTTTAATCCCATCACAATTACAAACCCTTCGGTTGTGTTACAAACTGACGCCAACGCTCACGGTTGGGGAGCTACCGATACCACCTCCAGTTGTGGTGGTAGATGGAATATGCACGAATCTACCTTACTTCAGACACAACGTATTAACTATTTAGAAATGTTGGGAGCGTTTCACGGGCCTACTGTACAGATATGGACCATCTGCATGTTCGCCTACAAATAGACAACACCACAGTGGTGGCATATATTAATCATATGGGTGGTATCAAGTCGATATCTTGTGATGAATTGGCAAACACAATCTGGCACTGGTGTATAGAAAGAAACATTTGGATTTCAGCTACCTACCTTCCGGGTATACTAAATACAGTGGCGGACACCAGGTCACGCATATTCAATGACAACACTGAATGGATGTTGAACCACCAGGTATTTACTGACATTATAGCTCAGTATGGAACATCAGATATCGACCTTTTTGCATCCAGACTTAACCATCAGATACCAACATATGTCGCATGGGAACCAGACCCTGGGGCAGTAGCGATGGACGCTTTCTTGCTACATTTGGGGGAATTTGTTTTCCTATGCATTTCACTCTTTCTGTCTCTTCAGTCGGGTATTGCGGAAAATTCAATTAGACTCTGCATGAGGATGCTGATAGTACCTGACTGGCCTACACAGCCATGGTTCCCGGTGGTCCTCGACATGGTGAAAGAGCCATGTCTTCCGATTCCCAAACGCCTGAATCTCCTGGTTCATCCCGTGACAGGGGAAAATCATCCGTGCCATGATTATATGAATCTTTTGGCTTGCAGGTTCTGAAAAGACCGCTCCTGGAGTTCTGGCTGATGGACAGGACCATGAACATCATCACGGCGTCGTGCAAGGGAGTCCTCTAGGAGACAATACCTTACCCATGTTAAAAATTGGGAGGTATTTTGTTCCAGGACTGGTACCTGTTCTGGAACAAAATACAACTCTGCTACCATTACAGACGTACTAGAATTCCTGGCGAGCTTTCACTATGATGAGGGCCTCAGTTACAGTGCCATCAACTGTGCTAGGAGTGCTTTGTCATCCTACCTCGGGCTTGGAGTGGGATCCCATCCCCTGGTGTCTAAACTCATGAGGGGTATTTTTAATTCTATCCCTCCCAGGCCTCGATACTCGCAAACCTGGGATATCGGACTGGTCTTGTCCCTACTCAGGGGTTGGGCACCAGTCACGACACTCTCATTGAGTAAGCTCACCTACAAGGTAGTGATGCTGATGGCACTCGTTACTGCACAGCGGGTCCAGACCCTGCATAAATTAAAATTGGATAACATGGTGTCAACTCCTAACAAAGTGACCTTTTATGTAAATGAGTTACTAAAACATAACAGACCAGGGTCATCCAGTCTAAAATTAGAGTTCCTGACCTAACCTGTATTCTGCGCCTTTGTATAACCACCCATCTTAGACATTACTTAGAGGTTACTAAAAATCTCAGGGGTGCGGAAATGGGTCTTTTAATCAGTTTTAAATGCCCTCACCATAGGGTAACTGTTCAAACCGTTTCAAGGTGGCTCAGGGTGGTGTTAGGTGCAGCAGCGGTAGACATTGACGTTTTCAAATCTCATTCTGCCAGGGCTGTATCTACATCAGCGGCGAGGATGGTGGAAGTTCCCATGGACCACATCCTCGCAACAGCGGGTTGGTCCAATGAGGCAACCTTTCAACGGTTTCATAACAAACCTGTGGCCACACCTGCAACTTTTGCAGACACTATTTTAAGTTCTGTTTCTTAACTCCCCGAAGTTAGGGGTTTATTATTTGTTGTTAACAAATACATTATTGTTTTTCAGCACTGTTTCAAGTCTGAAATATGTTAACATACTTCCTCCATTAGTCATTTTGGCAGTGTGTGAGCATGGACTCGTTTCCAGGGCATGAGAGCTTTGAAATCTTCACAAAGTCACTCACGTAGTAAAATAGTAAGATTAAATGAGAACTTACCAGTTTGAAGTTTGATCTTTATTTTATGAGGAGTTACGATGAGGTATTTCTTGCCCTCCGCTCCCAACCCTCTATTATAAGGTCAACTGGTATGTTATTTCTCTTAATCTTACTATATTCAGTCAACTCTACCATCAGTGATTTCACACCGCTGCTTTGAAGAATGTCGCGCATGCGTGCTGGCGGGGTCTTCACGAAATCCCTCATTGTAACTCTTCATAAAATAAGGATCAAACTTCAAACTGGTAAGTTCTCATTTAATCTTACTATTTCTATGCAATAGTCCTGATGCAGGCACCAATCTCAATGCAAGGCTAGTTCACTGCCTGCACTATCTTACAGGTCACCCATTGACCCCAGACACTATCTACAGAGTCCATAGGGCAGAAACTGTCTGACAGAGCATAATCAGTAAACCCTTGTAAAAGGCAAGTGTCACAAGAAGGGAAGCCAGCATCAATGGAACTGCTTCCCCTCAGGACTTCTCTCAGCACTATCCCATGCATCCACAGGGGGGCGCACTCTTCTCTTTTACCTCTCCACTGCCATTATCAAAGGACTCAAGCTCACCAGCTTCAATCATTATTTGTGCATCTTGAAAATTTGTGCATTACATTTGGTGCTCGCAATTCTCTGCACTGGAGAAACCCAACACAGATTGGGTGACCATTTTGTAAAACACCTCCCTTCGACCACACGGTCACATTAATTCCCCATCCTCACTGCCACTATAGCCTCTCTGTCTTGTTTTCTTGCACAGCTCTAAAAAGGTCAGCATAAACTCAGTGAACCTTCCACGTCTTCCCTCTAGGTATGTTACAGACCCTGGAGACTCAATACTGAATTCAATCATTTCACATATGCGACCTTCCCAGATATCCAACTGGCCAGTTCTGATGCAGGGTTATTATCCTCCAAACTTAACTGATTTTTTTTCACTCTCCACAGCTGTTGTCTAATTGGTTCAGTCTTTCTATAGTTGTCTTTCATTTTCTATTTCCAGTAACTGCAGGGTTCTATATTTCAAACTTCCAGTTCTGTTACCCCCTGCCCAAAGATACCCTGCCTGCCCTCTGAACACTTCTTCTTCATGTCAGATTAGCTGCGACAAACAAACCTTCCTTGCCCTCTCAATCAGCACTAATATCACCTGATTTTAGGTAGATACAAAAAGATAGTTTAACTCAGTGGATCACACAGCATCTCTGGAGAAAAGGAATAGGTGACGTTTCGGGTCGTGACCCTTCTGGTCTTTATCCCACCACAGATTTTCCTCTGGTTCTCATTACCCATCCAACTGCTGAATAAAATGGTTGCTTTCTAATTTTGAAAAGTTTTGATGAAAGGGTATCAGGCCAAAACGTTAACTCTCTCTCTCCCTCTCTATCTCTCTCTTTCTCTCTCTCTCTCGCTCTCTCTCTCATCGCTCTCTCTCTCATCGCTCTCTCTCTCTCTCTCTCTCTCTCTCTCTCTCTCTACAGATACTGTCTATATTTCCAGCAGCATCTGTTTTAACACTGGTGTTAAAAACTGTGCCTGAAAACACACCCCAGACCAGCAGGCAGGCGTTGGGTCATGGAATATATTAATTGCAGATGGCAGGGAATAAGATAAAGTGACAACTCCAACCACACGGTTCAGCTCACAGACCAGGAATTTCAGAGTAAAGGGCCTTTCCCACCGTACGAGGTCATTCAAGAGTTCTCCCGAGTTCTCCCCTGATTCGAGCTCGTGTAATGTACGTAGCGGGTACGTAGGGGCTCGTATGAGTAAAAAGTTACAATTTTTTTCATCACGAGTATTTTATTACTCGTGGACATTTTTCAGTGTTGAAAAATCGTCACGAGTTTACCGGATTTCCCGAGTACCTACCATTACTCGTACGAGCCGCTACATGATATCCATGAGCTCCAACTCGCTACGTACATTACATGAGCTCGAATCAGGGGAGAACTCGGGAGAACTCTTGAATTACCTCGTACAGTGGGACAGGCCCTTTAATATTAAGAGCTTTGTATATACAAAGCCTTGTGATATAGTGATGTAGAGTCATAGATTCCTTGAGTCATGCAGCACGGAAACAGGCTTCTCGACCTAACCCATCCATGCTGATCAAGATGCGACATGTAGACTAGTTGCATCTGCCCGCTCCAGGCTCATAGCCCTCCAAATCTCTCTCATCCATGTAAAGTGTGAAGCCAGAAATCTAAAGAAGGATTCCAACCTGAAACATCATCTGTCCATTCCCTGCCTGTCCCATTGATTTACTCTGACACAATGGGTTCTGCTCAAGATTCCAGTATCTGCAGTTTCTTGTCTCTCTTATATGCATTCACTCCTCCAACCCCCTCAGCAACCCCACATATAGTTTAGGTCTAAGGTAGACACAAAATGCTGGGTAGCATCTCCGGAGAGAAGGAATGGGTGACATTTTGGGTCGAGATCCTTCTTCAGATTCAGATGCTGAAGAAGGGTCTCGACCCAAAACGTCACCCTTTCCTTCTCTCCAGGAATATAATGCATTCCATAATGTTTGGGACAAAGACCCATCATTTATTTATTTGCCTCTGTACTCCACAATTTGAGATTTACTATCTAAATGGTGTCAAGATGGGAAAAGGGGAAGTACAACGTGATCTGGGGTTCCTTGTACATCAGTCTATGAAAGTAAGCATGCATGTACAGCAGGCAGTGAAGAAAGCGAATGGCATGTTGGCCTTTATAACAAGAGGAATCGATTATAGGAGCAACGAGGTCCTTCTGCAGTTGTACAGTGCCCTAGTGAGACCACACCTGGAGTATTGTGTGCAGTTTTGGTCCCCTAATTTGAGGAAGGCCATTCTTTCTATTGTGGGAGTGCAGCGTAGGTTTACAAGGTTAATTCCCGGGATGGCGGGACGGTCATATGCTGAATGAATGAAGCAGCTGAGCTTGTACACTCTGGAGTTTAGAAGGATGAGAGGAAACTCATTGAAACATATCAGATTGTTATGGGCTTGGACACGCTGGAGACAGGAAACATGTTCCCAATGTTAGGAGAGTCCAGAACCAGGGGCCACAGTTTAAGAATAAGGAGTAAGCCATTTAGAATGGAGAGGAGGAAATACTTTTTCTCACAGAGAGTGATGAGTCTGTGGAATCCTCTGCCTCAGAGGGCGGTGGAAGCAGGTTCTCTGGATGCTTTCAAGAGAGAGCTAGATAGGGCTCTTAAAAATAGCGGAGTCAGGGGATATGTGGAGAAGGCAGGAATGGGGTACTGATTGGGGATGATCAGCCATGATCACATTGAATGACGGTGCTGGCTTGAAGGGCCGAATGGCCTACTCCTGCACCTATTGTCTATTGTTTATTGTAATATAAAAAATCACACGTGGTTAAAGTGCACATTGTCAGATTTTATTAAAGGCCATTTTTATACATTTTGGTTTTTCCATGTAGAAATTACAGCTGTGTTTATGCGTAGTCCCCCCATTTCAGGGCATCACAATGTTTGCGACCCATGGCTTCACAGGCGTTTGTAATTGCTCAGGTGTGTTTAATTGCCTCCTTATTGCACGTATAAGAGAGCTCTCAACGCCTAGTCTTTCCTCCAGTCTTTCCATCACCTTTGGAAACTTTTATTGCTGTTTATCAACATGAGGACCAAAGTTGTGCCAATGAAAGTCAAAGAAGCCATTATGATTTGATTTGATTTTATTACTTGTCATTCGAACCTCAGAGAGGCTGGAACGAAACTCCGTTTCTACAAGCCAAACAAACAGAACAATTCATTAAAAAAAAACACACAACAATTCAATTCACACGAACATCCATCACAGTGAATCTCCTCCTCACTGTGATGGAAGGCAAAGTCTTCTCTCTCCCCTGCACCATTTCTCTCCCAAGGTCGAAGCGCCAGGCGGGCGGTGTTAAGTTTCACGGCCTTTGAGGCCGCGCCTGGCGATGTACGGCCCCGCTCTAGGCCCAAAAGTCTCAACGTTGGAGCCCCCGGCGGGCGCTGGAATGTCCCACGGCCATTAGAGTCACGCCGGGCGATGTACGGCCCCGCTCCGGGTCGCTCCAACCCCGCAACACGGGCTGGAGAAGCTGTGTAGCGGGAGCTCTGGAAAGCGGTCTCCCACCCGGACCCGTGAGCTCCCGATATCCTGACAATCCACCGGTCTATTGACCACTGTCCACAGAAGACTTCATGAACAGAAATATAGAGGCTACACTGCAAGATGCACATCACTGGTTATAGTAGCTGCAAAAATAGGATGGCCAGGTGACAGTTCGCCAGGAAGTACTTTCCACAGTTCTGGAAAAAGGTCTTGTGGACAGATGATATGAAGATTAACATATCAGAGTGATGGCAACAGCAAGGTATGAAGGAGAGAAGGAACTGCCCAAGACCCAAAGCATAGCACCTCATCTGTGAAACACGGTGGTGGGGATGGTATGGCCTGGGCATGTATGGCTGCTGAAGGTACTGGCTCACTTATCTTAATTGATGATTCAACTGCTGATGGTAGCAGCATAATTAATTCTGAAGTGTATAGACACATCCTATCTGCTCAAGTTCAAACAAATGCCTCAAAACTCATTGGCCAGCAGTTCATTCCACAGTAAGCCAATGGTCCCAAACATACTGCTAAAGCAACAAAGCAGTTTTTCAAAGCTACAAAATAGTCAATTCTTGAGTGGCCAAGTCAATCAACCTATCTGAACCCAATTGAGCATGCCTGAAAAGAAAAGTGAAGGGGACTAGCCGCCAAAACAAGCATAATCTAAAGATGGCTACAATACAGGCCTGGCAGAGCATCAGCAGAGAAGACACCCAGCAACTGGTGATGTCCATGAATCACAGACTTCAAGCAGTCATTGTATGCAAAGGATGTGAACAAAATACTAAACCTGACTACTTTCATTTACACAACAATGCTTAATTTGCAATCCAATGCTTTGTATGCAATCCAATGCTTCATTTCCACCTCATGTCCCTACCTTACCATAATGGTCCCATCTGAACTCCTTGTTGTCAAGGACTGTGAATATTCACATTGCTCTGAGATGACAGAATCTTGAAGTGAGAGAAGATAGACACAAAATGCTGGAGTGACTCAGCGGGACAGGCAGCATCTCTGGAGAGAAGGAATGGGTGACGTTTTGGGTCGAGATCCTTCTTCAGACATTCGTACACATCTTGAAGTGATATCCTGGACTCTGGCTATCCGTAGCAGTCCCATCACTCTGGGACATCACGTTACATTGCTGGCTTGTTTTGCAGCCTCCGTGCTGGCCCCACAGACTCTCGAGAAATGGACACCTTCTTCTCAACGATGTCACAGCCACTCAATGTAATATTTTTGCGAGAAGTAGGCATGAAGCCAACCCTCACTGGCAGACTCCAGAGCAGCCTGCACTGCTAATCCCTAAATTCTGAAGAAAGCTATTAATACCTTTATGTCACGGAAGGCACATTCTTTGCTGATATTGTCGGATTGCATTCCCAGCTCAGTGCTGGGATTTCACTTCCCCAGTTGCCACCACCCCAGGCTTTGCATCACCCAACCTCTGTATTTGTCGACCTAACCTCTGTCTTCGTCCATGCGCAAAGATCACACGTTTATTGCTCACCTCACGTCTGGTCGTTCCGCTTTAGGAAGGATGTCATTAAGCTGGAAAGGGCAGAAAAGATTCACAAGGATGATACCAGGACCGGAGGCTTAGGTTATGAGGGTGGACTGGATAGCCTGGGTCTTTTATCACTGGAGAGTAGAAGGCTGAGGGGGTGACCTTATAGAGGTTAATAAAATCATGAGGGGCACAGAGAAAATATTAAGTCACAGTCCTTTATCAGGGTAGAGGAATCAAAAACTAAAGGGCATAGATTTAGGATGAGAGGGGAAAGATTTAAAAGAGATCTAAGGGTCGATTTTTCTTATAGAGGATGGAGGGTACATGAAATGAACTAACAGAGGAAATGGTAGAGATGGGAACAAGTGCAATGTTTAAAATACATTTGGACAGTACGTGGATAGAAAAGGATATGGACCAAATGCAGACAAATGGGATTGATTCAGGTAGGCAACTTGGTTGGTGTGGTTGAGTTAGGACTAAGGGCCTGTTTCTTTGCTGTATAATCTCTGACTATGATTACAAAGCTACATGGATATTGCAGTTCATGGTAGTATATACATATAACAATACAGCACAGGAACGGGCCCTTTAGCTCACAATGTTTGTGCCGGACATGGTGCCAAGTTAAACTGATCTCTTCTGTCTTTACATGATCCATATCCCTCTATTCCTTGCATTTCCATGTGCCTATCTAAAAGCCTTTCAAACACCACTATTGTATCTGCCTCCACCACCAACCCCTGGCAGTGCGTTCCAGGCCCCCACCACCCTCTGGGTAAAAGAAATTACCCCCCCAACATCTCCATCAAACATTCCCCTTCTCATCTTGTGGCTATGGCAAATGGGGATAAGACATGACAAATACCTAGAAAGAGATAAATAAGCAAGGCTTATTTCACTTATTGGCTCGAAATTAGCAGACTGTGGAAGAGTATCTGTCTGGTAATAACAGGAAACCTTATCTCTCAGCCACCAGGTTCGTTCTCTTCATCTGCCAGTGTTTCAGCCCAAAACTTTGCCTATTTCCTTCGCTCCATAGATGCTGTTGCACCCGCTGTACTGTACTGGCCCCTTGATCCGCCACCACTAACAGCCATACTGATAACTGCAAGGACTAATTTCTGAGATTCCCTCTCTAACTATAATGTTCTTTGTTCTGAAATAACACAAGCAATAATTCCTTTAATCTACAACCGAGGGGCTGACGACTGTTCCCAAACTTTTGAGTAAAATTAGTGAATGCAGCTGAGGCAGTGATGGCCCCTTCCTTCATTCCGCCACTCAACAGTGCAGCGTTTCCTGAACGCTACCCCTCCCATTGTACTGCGTTCCCAAAGCATGACCCTCCTATTGTGCGGTGGTTCCTCTGCACGTCCACCCTCCACAACCCTTCTAACACTGCGGTGTTCTCTCAGCACTCCCCTCCCATTGTGCAGTGGTCCCTGTACACCGCCCCTCTGCATCACCCCTCCCACAGCGGTGGTCCCTCTGCCCCATTCCTTTCATAGTGTGGCGCACCCTTACTGTGGCACCACCCCTTACTCAAGAATACCCAGGAAGCACATGAAAGGCATCTCAGAAAGCGTTGTACTGTGGGAGACGTATCCAAGACTGGCGACTCAGTAGCAAGGGCACAGACCTGCTCCACGGGCTTTCCCAGCCAAGCGGACCTGCTGCCTGCTCACCCAACAACACCGTGCTTCCAAACTTCAGATGGGTCATAGATAAGACTTTGAACATTGCGTTCATGCTCAAAGTGCAGCGATTGTTCTTGTGCAGCGTCCTGGTTTGCTGAGCTTGTGAACAGCTCAGTATTGACGACTGCTTTTCCAGCGTGGCTTTGAGCAGACAGCTGGACATGATTTGCTCACCTATCACCACACGGTTGGAGTCAGGTGCTGTGAACGCAGCAAGCTCGCTACATTGGCAACAGAAGAGGTGCATCTTATTGGAGCTGCCAACCATTGCGTACAGATTTGGTCTCCAAATCTGAGGAAAGACATCCTTGCCATAGTGGGGGTACAGAGAAGATTCACCAGACTGATTCCTGGGATGTCGGGATTTTCATATCAAGAAAGACTGGATAGACTCAGCTTGTACTCGCTGGAATTTAGAAGATTGAGGGGGGATCTTATAGAAACTTACAAAATTCTTAAGGGGTTGGACAAGCTAGATGCAGGAAGATTGTTCCCGATGTTGGGGGAGTCCAGAACAAGGGGTCACAGTCTAAGGATAAGGGGGAATTCTTTTAGGACCGAGATGAGGGAAACATTCTTTACACAGAGAGTGGTGACTCCCTGGAATTCTCTGTCACAGAAGGTCGTTGAGGCCAGTTCATTGGCTATATTCAAGAGGGAGTTGGATGTGGCTCTTGTGGCTAAAAGGATCAGGGGGTATGGAGAGAAGGCAGGTACGGGATACTGAGTTGGATGATCAGCCGTGATCATATTGAATGGCGGTGCAGGCTCGAAGGGCCGAATGGCCTACTCCTGCACCTATTTTTCTATGTTTCTATGTTTCTAACCAGACAATGGGGGTGGGTTAAGAAGGCTCGCTCAGAGTGATGGTGTGCAGCTAGAGGTGAATTCATGACAATGTGGGGCAAACGTTAATGGATGTGGAGCAAAACCAGGCTGTAGAACATCAGGGTCCCAGTGAACAGCAGACCAGTGGGCCAAGGGGCCGTCTAGTAACTCCACTCTCCACACTCCGAACAAGTCAGGATAGCAGATGAGTAGAGATAGGGATTGCCTGATGGAGCAAGCTAAGGTACAGTAGGCGAGGGGAAATCTGCTGCTCACCTTAAGCCTATGTTGTCTGGTTCTTGATTCCCCTACTCTGGGTGAAAGAGCCTGTGCATTCAATGAATTAATAAGTTTATTGGCAAAGTATTCACATACAAGGAATTTGCCTTGGTGCTCCGCCCACAAGTGACAACATGAAATACAATGACAGTCACGAATGACATAAAACATTAAACATTAATAATAAAACACCATTGATCAAACATGTGAACCAAACAAAATACCAGAGCAAAAGGAGGCTACAGATTTTTGGCTATTGAGTAGAGCGACTACTCGTGGAAAAAAAGCTGTTTTTATGCCTGGCTGTGGCAGTTTTGACAGTCCGGAGTCGCCTTCCAGAGGGAAGTGATTCAAAGAGTTTGTGGCCAGGGTGAGAGGGGTCAGAGATGATCTTGCCCACTCACTTCCTGGCCCTTGCAGTGTACAGTTCGTCATTGGAGGGATGGTTGTAGCCAATAACCTTCTCAGCTGATCGGACGATTCGCTGCACCTCTAGGTGTCGTGCTTGGTGGCTGAGCCCAATCAGACCATGATGGAGAAGGTGAGGACAGACTCTACGATGGCCGTGTAGAATTGGACCATCATTGCCCGTGGCAGATTGTGCTTCCTCAGCTACCGCAGGAAGTGCATCCTCTGTTGTGCCTTTTTGACTGTGGAGTCGATGGTAGCCCCCCACTTAAGGTCCTTGGAGATGATGGTTTCCAGGAACTTAAAAGACTCCACAGATGTGACTGTGGTGTTGTTGATGGTGAGTGGGGTGAGGGAAGGGGCAGCTCTCCTAAAGTCTACAATCAATTCCCCTGTCTTAAGAGCATTGAGCTCCAGGTTGTGGCGATGGCATCAGGACGCCAGCTGTGACACTTCCTGTGTGTAGGCAGATTCCTTCCCATCCTGGATCAGTCCAATCAGGGTTGTGTCATCTGCAAACTTGAGAAGCTTGACAGAGGTGTCTGTGGAGGTGCAGTCGTTGGTGTAGAGAGAGGAGAGGAGAGGAGAGAGTACCCAGCCTTGTAGTGCCCCTATGCTGATGGTTTGTGGGTCCGAGATGTGCTTTCCCAGCCTCACATGCTGCTTCCTTTCTGTCAGGAAGCTGGTGATCCACCGACAGAGGGGTTCAGGCACAGTCAACTCGGAGAGTTTGGAATGTAGTAGCTCTAGCACAATGGTGTTGAATGCAGAGCCAGAATCAACAAACAAAA
Source organism: Raja brachyura (assembly GCA_963514005.1). Next base: position 12,562,754 of record OY740812.1, read on the forward strand.
TCCTTGCATAGGTCCCCTGGCAGTCGAGGTACTGTAGGATGAAGTGCAGGCCCAGGTTAACTGCATCATCCACAGATCTATTGGCCCAATATGCAAACTGCAGAGGGTCCAGCAGGGGGTTCATGATATTTTTCAGCTTGGCCAGCACAAGTCTTTCAAGGGTCTTGATGACTTCAGAGGTCAGTGTGACAGGCCTGTCGGCATTAAGACCAGTAATCCTTGTCTTTTTGGGTATAGGGACAATAGTGGAAACTTTGAAGCAGGCAGGGACAGTACAGGTTTGCAAGGACTGGTTAAAATTGTCTGTGTAGACCGTTGTCAGTTGTTCGGCACAGAGCTTGGGAGTAGAGGAGGAAACATTGTCCGGTCCTGGAGATTTCCGGCTTTTCTGTCTTCTGAAAAGCCTCTCCAGCTCCTCTATTTCTATTGTTGATGATGGAGAAGTGATGTTGTTCAGCACGGAGGGTGCGGGTAATTGGGTGTAAAGTGGTGATTGCAGAGGGGTGGGTGGGAAAGGGTCCAGTCTTTTCAGACTGGAGTCTTGCTTTAATTCACCCTATCTATTCACCTTCTTCTATGCACCTTTACACGATCACCCCTTAGCAGTATTGCGCTCCAAGTCTTCTTCCACACACACAAGTCTTCGAGTCCACACGCAAGATTAGTTGTTCAGCCAGAGCTGAACACACTTCTCGGCATCTGCATACAATGGTGTCTGCCTTGCGCTTCTTGTGCTTCTTGTGCGTGGTGGTGGAACGATTGGTGGAAACAGGGCCGCGACATGAACGCTCTTTCCTTAAACACGCGCTCCAAGTAACAGTAAATGATACAATTCCAAAATTGGCAGATTGTTGAACTGCGTTCTTTACAAAACCCTATTCGGAGTGTTTGTGATGTGTTTTAGTTTTAATATTGTTGCTATTGTGGAATGGGGTTGTTAAAATTGTAAAATCAACATTTTTAAAAACTATTACAATGATGTCTGGTCGAGCAGCAAGTATGGTCAGTTCAGTTTTAAATGACAGTAGCTGCAAACAAGCAGAATTCTGTTTAAAACTTGTAAATCGTGGCAGCAGGAACAGCAATTTATACAGTGGCTTTTTGTTGTACAGTCAGAAAGTCTGGAATAGAACGAGTACGTTAAACCTAAGAGAAATGCACTGACTGTGACTTGAAATGTGTGAGGTAGGGCCAGAAAACTTGGGCCAGAAAGTGACATTCGTAACGAATTTCTGCACAGTTGGTATAAGGTAACTATTCAAAAGTTTGAAGCTGCCAATAAACAACGAGGACAAGGAATAAATTAGCATTAAGTACATTTTGAGATGACCAAGCCAAAGATTCCACTGGAAAAATCTCTGTTGATACATTTCCATTCCCAGTCATCATAGGGAGAGGGAAAGCCAAAGAAAACAACCGGTTTGTCTGGTTTAACCATAACATTGGTCAATTTAATTATATCCCTAGGGTTACACAAAAAGCTGGAGAAACTCAGCGGGTGCAGCAGCATCTAAGGAGCGAAGGAGATAGGCGACGTTTCGGGTCGAGACCCTTCTTCAGACTCAGATAGGCGACGTTTCGGGTCGAGACCCTTCTTCATCCCTATTATATCCCTAGTTGTATTCTTTGTAATGTATCCAACTTTGCAGAGAACACAAATGCAGTTACATAAGTACCTTCAAAGAAGAAATGAAGAAATGGGTGGAAGTCATCTCCTTCCACCCAACCTCAGACATACATTGAGCACAGTTACTGTTTAGATCATTGAGGTTAGTGTTACTCATGCCCATTTCTCCCTTTAGTGAATGGTTTCTTAACTTTGACCCAAGATTGTGTAAATTGCCTCTGTTACCATGTCAGCATATGTTTTTAGCAGGATCAGCAAAAGTCCACTTGAAGGTCACTTTGTAAATTGCCTGTACTAAGCTTCCCCCCAATCTAGTTTCGGTCAAAAAACCCTGAATCAAGCACTTAAACAACTAATCTTTATTTTGACAAAGCGGAATTACAGTTCAACTACTGTACCTATCCCACCATGGATTTGATCCTCGTATCTGCCTGATCAAGACCTCGCTCAAACAGAGACACTCCAGAAGATCACTCAGTCCCTAGCGCCCTCCCAGAAGATTGACGCTGGACCTCGTGGCAGCAGACTTTTATATGTTCCGGGACCTCGAGGGGCCGAACCATATGGGGGTGGTCTAATTTGTGATTAATAATCCAATTACAGATATCGATTAACCACATACATAACAGACATTCCCATAACCAAATAAGACACCAGGGTAATATATTGTATTCAAACGGGATTTCTCAAGGAAGCCAACTTAGAAACATTTACCCTGATCTGCAAGAAACCCAGACAAGGCTCAACACCTCATCCAATCAACACTCGGCTAAGTAGAACTGCAACATTATTTACAATTATTTACAAGGAGTATGTCTGGTTTGCAGCCATCCAATCCATTCTATGCATTTTCCACCTAATTGACAGGGTCTGCAGATGTTCTTATTCTTTTCTTGCAAATTGTATCTGGGCTCTACACACCCTGGCGCCTCTCCACAGCCTGTCCCAGCTCTGTAGTGAGCAATTCCAAATTGACCAAATCTCCCAGCAGCCCTGAAGCTTTTACCCCATTTTCAAGTCCCAGCCTCTCCAATTTGGCCAGGATTAACAACTTCAGCCGATCAGTGATGGCTGTTTGTTGCACATAAGCAGGGGCTGAGCTTGGACATTGGAAGGAACAATTCTGCTGATGTGCGCCTCTTACCCCTGGCAACCGTGTCTCATATGGATAGGACAGGTTTGGAGAGATTTGAACCAAATGCTGATAGGTGGACTAGTGTAGCTGGGACATGTTGGCCGGTGTGGACAAGTTGGGCCGAAGGGCCTGTTTCCACACTGTATCACTATGATTCTAATTAATATCAGAAACTGACCACCAACTCTTTCACATGCAATTAGAAGCTGAGGAAGAAGAGTCCATCTCATCCATTGAGTCGGAACCATTGTTAAATAAGATCATGGCTGATCAGACTATGGTTGTGCAACGCTAATGTACAGGTTCAACACAAACCATGGGGGGCTGTGGCAGGATAAAAATATCAAAAAATGAGGGGGGTCAGAGTGCGAGGGGGAGGTCACGGCATTAGGGAGGTGCCAGGACAAGAGGGATGGCCAGGATAAGGGGGGTGGCCAGGGTGTGAGTGAGGTCAGGGTGAGAGGGGGTCTGGGTGTGAGTAAGGTCAGGGTGTGAAAGTTTATTTCTTAAAAAGCAGATAGCAACAAACATTGAAGGTAGACCAAAGCAATCTTTAATTAAATCGTCAAATCTATCTCCCCAAATTTACAATTTCAAACTAACAGATTTTGTTCTGAGATAAAGGCATCTCCAATCTCATCTAACACATCTACCTGTATGCCACGTGGCCATCGTGGAATTCAGGTCTCTGTTTGAACTCAATTCAAAAGGTAAGAAATAAGGAAAAGAAAGAAAAAATTAAAAAATAAATAAATAAACCTGAAGTTAAGAGAAAACAAAGAAAAAACAATTAATTTCCATAGATTGGAAGCTCATTCAATGACATCCTATTTCATCTGACATGGACCATTTCATAAAAAGGGGTATATATATATATATAGATATAGCCTGTTACTTGATGTTAACTATCCCGATAAGCTTTGGGAGAAATTAAAAAGACCTAGCAAAAAAAAAACACAGGAAAATGAAGCTGCTGGTATCTTGGCAGTAAAGCCTTGAAAAGAACACTGAGCTTCTCTAGTCAGATAAGAGACAGAACTTGAATGAGTGACAACTCGAAAGAATATGGAGAACTGTCTAATCAGATAAGAGCCAGAACTTGGATGAGTGACAATTTCAACGAACACTTTTGAAATAGCTTTTCGGTTTTAACAAATACTATCTCTCTAACATTGAAAGAAAAACAAGTACAAAAACATTGTGCAAAACATTAGAGACGTCTCTCTGTATTAATTTTCCAGGTCCCTCCTTTGTCTGACAAAAGCCATTTGTTTAAAAATATATCTTTGTTTCTATGGGAACCAATTTGCAGAATTGATGCAGACTTTGTGGACTGGGATGAGAGGTTTGCAAAAGTTGTCTTCTTTGTTGGAGTGAGAATTTAAAATGAACAAAGGGAGTCGTTCAATGTAATGGTGGGCGAGCTAATGTTCAAAATGGGAGTGGCCTGAGCTGTGATTGGAAAGTGATCCAGATTGTGATTGGCCACCTCCCCCTTCTTCGATATACAGTGTCACCATTGCCAGATATAGGGCCTCGAGAATCGCAAGAGGACCTCGAGAACACTTACTGGTACCGGGTTAGTTCTCCAAACTCTTATCAGCACTTTTTTTCTCTGCCTTAGCCCTTATCTCCTACTCTGTCCACTCGCATTCTGTCTGAAGTATTTTCCATTATTTTAATAGTTCTGTCTTTATACACAATTCAATTCCTCTTTTACAGGCATAATCCATCTAACCACTATGTCACGTTGCCACCCACTTATTTTCTGCCTCACTCTTTCTCTCTTTTTTTTTTTTTTTTTCCTTTTCCAAAAACTTTATTCAACACAATCATATAATACAGCACATCAAAACATAATCAAAAAATCACACTATAACAAACAAATCATTGCAGTACAACAGTACATTCATTGTTTACAATAGTCTCAACCCCACGCGGTGACCAGCGTTCGTTCTCTCTCTCTCTCTCTCTCTCTCTCTCTTTTTTCATTTCAAAAACTTTATTCAACACAAATCATAAAATACAACACATCAAAACACAATCAAAAATCACACTATAATGAACAGATCATTGTAGTACAGCAGTACATTCATTTATAATCGCCTCAACCCCACGCGGCGACCAGCGCTGACGGAAGGCCTCCAGAGTCCCCGTGAACACCGCGTGTTCCCTCTCCAGGGACACACGTGCACGGACGTAGGCCCGAAAGAGGGGCAGGCAGCCGACTCTCGCCAGACCGTCGACCGCCCGCTGCCTGGACCCACGAATGGCCATCTTGGCCAGGCCAAGGAGCAAACCGACAGGTAAGTCCCCCCCCCACACTCGGCTCTCCCCACTCCCCGCCTTGTGTCCAAACACCAGGATTGTGGGGCTAAAATGCAGCCAGAACTTGAGGAACAACCCCTTCAGATATTGGTACAGGGGCAGTAACCTCACACACTCCACATACACATGGAATACGGTCTCCTCCTCTCCGCAGAAAATACATGCGGCAGACGAGCCCGTGAACCGACTCAAAAGTTTATTACAAACCACCGCTCCATGCAGCACTCTCCACCCCAGGTCCCCAATATAAAGGGGTACAACTCCCTTATAGAAGGACCCCCACTGGGGCCCCCCGCCGCCTTCGGATGGTAACACCGTCCTCCATGGTGAGTCAGGACGGGAGACGAAGGCACGGTGGTTCAGAATGTGCAGGAGCATCCTGTACAGTGCGCGTCTCCTTGCATCACAAAATGGCATGCTGGTCATCTCAGAAAGGCAGCTCAGATTATGCGGAGCCGGAGGCCGAGAAATATCCCGAAGCCTAGGCCCGATGAGCAGATCTGACGGAGCAGGGGTAAGCTCTATCTGAACCACTCTAGGCTCGCGCCTTTCCTCGACAACCACCATGACAGGATGAGGACCAGCCACACCCGCAACCACAACATCCCCCTCTCCTCGTGGAACAACACTCTGGCTGAACACCACCAAATTCCTCACTCTTAACACATCCCTATAGAAAACAGGCAAGCCCCTTAGGGCGGGTCGACTGACACCCGCCACCGGGAGCCGCGAGACCCCCCTTAGGCAACGACCCTGACGAAAAAAATACGTGGCCAGAGCGTGCCATCTGGGAGGGTTCTCTACATACATGTATCTCCGCAGAGTCCTGAGACGGAGAGCCGCCACCTGGGTGCGCACGCACACCAAGGACTGGCCGCCCTCCTCTAACGGAAGACTCAGGACCGCCGCGGAAATCCAATGCTTCCTATTTCCCCAAAAGAAATCCACCAGCTTCTTCTGTATAGCAGTTACAAATATAGAGGGCGGGACAAGAGTAGCCAGCCGGTACCATAACATAGAGGCCACCAGCTGGTTTATGACCAGCACCCTCCCCCGAAAGGAGAGAACTCCAAGCAGGCCTGACCAGCGCCCCAGCCGAGCAACCACCTTCGTCTCCAACTCTTGCCAGTTAGCCGGCCAAACATCCTCAGTGGGACTCAGGTACACCCCCAGATAGAGGAGGTGCGTGGTACTCCACGCATACAATGCCATCTCCTCCGGCAGGGAGTCTACCCGCCACTGACCCACCAAAAGTCCAGAGCACTTACTCCAGTTAATCCTAGCAGAAGATGCAGCCGAGAATATCTCCTGGCAGTCACGCATCCTCCGCAGGTCACCAGGATCAGTGAACATAAGAAGTACGTCATCGGCATACGCCGATAGAATCACCTCAACCCGCGGGCCAGGTAGGGCCAGGCCTGTCAACCTCCTCCGAAGAAGACACAGGAACGGCTCCACACAGACCGAATACAACTGGCCCGACATAGGGCACCCCTGGCGGACCCCCCTCCCAAAATGAAAAGGAGATAGCACCGCGCCATTAACCTTTACAAGACACTCCGCAGCAGCGTACAAAAGCCGGACCCGGGCCACGAAGTGTGGTCCAAACCCAAACGCTTGCAACGTCCCAAATAGGTATTCATGCTCTACCCTATCAAAAGCCTTCTCCTGATCAAGAGACAGAAAAGCAGCTGACTCACCAGTACCCTGGACTAAATGAATCAGGTCCCTAACCAGGTGGATGTTATCCTGGATGGACCGGCCAGGGACTGTATAAGATTGATCAGGATGAATCACTTGATGCAGCACGGAGCCCAGGCGATTTGCCATTGCCCGTGCAAAAATTTTATATTCTGTGCAAAGGAGAGAGACTGGACGCCAGTTCTTCAACAAACGGAGTTCGCCCTTCTTAGGCAGCAAGACAACAACCGTCCTACGCCACGAGAGAGGCATCACTCCAGTCGCCAGGCTCTCCCCCAAAACCAACATATAGTCACCCCCTAGGATGTCCCAGAATGCTCTAACAAACTCCACCGTCAACCCATCCAGCCCGGGGGACTTACCCCTCCTGAGCTGATGCAAGGCGCGAGTCAACTCCTCCAAAGATAAGGGGCCATCAAGAAGATCAGCCTCCCCCCTATCTACGGTCGGTAGACCCTCCCACAGATCTTGCTGAGCCTCCACACTGAATCCTTCCGCAGAGAACAGGGTCCCATAAAAGGACCTAACCAAGGCATTAATCCTCTCTGGATCAGTGACAGAGGAGCCGTCATCTGCAAGCAACTCCACGAGCTGTTTTCGAGCTCCCCGCCCCTTCTCCAAAGAGAAAAAGAAAGGCGACCCTCGGTCCAGCTCGTGCAGCATCTGGACCCGAGACCTCACATAAGCGCCTCGAGATCGCTCAAGCAGCAGACTCCTCAAAACCTCCTTCTTCCTCTGAAACTCTCCCCATTCGCTGGAGTCTTCACCAAACTGACCCAGGCGAGACTCAGCGTCCTGTATCTCCCTCTCCAGCTTCTCGACCGCTGAGTCCCGCCTCCCAGTCGACCCCCATGTATATTCCTTACAAAAGAGACGGATGTGAGCTTTACCCACATCCCACCACTGCCTAAGGGAAGAGAAGCACCTCTGCCTCTCTCTCCACTTCACCCAAAACCGAGTGAATGACTCCCGGAAACACCGGTCCTCCAGCAGCCTGTTGTTAAAGTGCCAGTACGCGGACCCAGCCCGAGCGCACGCTGGATTGAAATCCACACGCACCAGACAATGGTCCGAGCACGGCACCAGCCGCATTGAGGCCGCTGAGACACGGGAAACAAACGCTCGGGAAATATAAAACCGATCAATGCGGGAACCACCGCCCTCAGACCTCCGCGAAAAAGCAGTGGAATCAGGGTGAAGGTCCCTCCAAACATCAACCAACTCAAAGGAGTCAATCAAGCCTCTCAGCTTCTTCGCTACAGCAGGCGCACACTGAGTACCAGAACGGTCCCGCACCTCAAGTGTGCAATTAAAGTCCCCACCAAGGAAGACACACTCTCCCCTATCAATAGTGCCCAACAGAGCATTCACCTCCCGAAGCAGGCCGGCCTGCATCGTGCCGGAGCTAGGGGCATACACGTTAATGAAATGCAACGGCATGCCATCCAGGCTCACGGCCAGATGGAGCAAACGTCCTGGCACCACTTCCTGCACTTTTAAAATGCTTGGCAGAAAATTTGGGGCCAACAGAAAAGCCACCCCACTCGAATTTGAGCTGAGATGGCTCATATAAACCCTCCCTTCCCACTCCAGTTGCCAGGTAGGTTCATCACTAGCAACGGTATGTGTCTCTTGCAGATAACAAACTGCAAATCTCCCCTCCCTTAGGGCTGATAAGAGCTGAAATCTTCGAAAACTCGCTCTACTCCCATTTAAATTTAATGTAGCTACTGTGAATGTGTAGACACATTAGATTGTGACCCTCACACTCCCTGTAGTCACAGGAGGTCCTTTTCTGAGGACCTTCAACAAACCCCAAAACTGCCCCAAATCCGAGTCAGAAAGACCACTATCCTTGTTACTAAGGATAGCCTCGAGACTCTCCCGCACTTCTGGCCAATCCTCCCATCTCCTTGTAACGGCCCACCATAATGTTTTGGGAGCACGACTTATTTTTAAGAACTCTCGCACCTCAACAATAAGCTTCGCCTCAGACACGGCCTTGGAGTCTGGGCTCTCAGCCAACCCGCTCGCACCTGAATCAACAACCTCAGAAAGACCAGAACTGTCTGACACAACACTCTCTAAGCCCCCCCCACTGGCCGCATCGCTATCCTCCTCCACAGCCATGACACGACCACCCGGATCAATGCTGGGGGTGGGTCCCAACACCCCTACCTGAGACTCGCAGCCCTCTGAATGGCTGGGCTCCTGCACGCTACCATCACCCTCCTCCTCTGGGCCTGGGGAAGCAACAACAAGAGGCATCCCCAGGGCCTGTGGAACACTGGCACCCTCGGAGTCTGAAAGAGGATCACGTCCCATAACAGCCCTGACCTCCACATCATCCAGAGTGCCCTCTCCACAGGCATCACCCAGAGAATCACCACCTGCCATTAACCTCACCCCAGACAACTCATCCGGTGAGGCATCCCGCCCCCCAGCACCTCCACTGGCACTGATATGGAGCACAGACTTGAACGACAACACCCCCGAAACTCCCCCCTCAGCCTGACTCTGCCCATCCCCCGTCACAGAGGGCACACTACCAGAGGAGCCAACCACGTCATCTACCGTGCTAGCACCCTCAGTAGGCCTCTGAAACGAGGGGACCTCATCCGACCCAGAGGGTACACACCCAAGGGAGCTAACCACAGCATCCGCCGAGATAACTCCCTCAGAGGGCCCCTGAGATGAAGGGACAGACTCCCGCCCAGTGGACACAACTCCACCGGAATCAACTTCAGCACCCAGTCCGGTGACACCCGCTGTAGATCCATGAAGAGAAGGCCCAACCACCGACCCAGAAGACACCGGGTCAAGACCACTTTCAGCCACCTCAGTGGTGGAAAGCTCGGAGAAAGACATCCCCTTCGCTCTGGACCCACGCCCTTCCTCCTCTTCACCAGGCAAATGCCTCCTTTTAGTCCCACTCGCATGCGGAGGTGCGGTAACCTCCATAAGGGAAGGGTCATCCGCCTCCACATTACCCCCAACCACTTTGCCACCCACACGTTTAGACTTCTTTCCCCCCTTCCGAGCCACCACAACTCCCCCCTGGGCCCCAGCAGGTGCAGTCTGCACCACACTGGAGCCAAACTCACCCGATTGCACTTTCTTCGCTCGGGCAGCCCTATCCCTCTCCTTCTTCTTATTATGCTTCCCCTGCTTCTCCCAAAACCCCCCCTCAACACTCCCCTCCTCCTGCGCCCCACCTCCATCCACCGCCACAGGCGCAAGACGTAGGGGACGTGGGGGGCTTGGGCTCTCACTGCCCAGGGTCCCCAAAGCGGAACCTCTGGACCCAGAAGGCTTAGCACTGCCGCCCCGGGTCACCAAGGCAGAACTGGCAACCTCAGCCGGGTCAGCAGTACCACCCCGCGCCGCTGAGGTTTGACCAGCCACCCCAGATGGGCCAGCAGCGCTTTCCTGGGCCACTGCACTAGAACCTCTAGCAGTGCCCCCGCGAAAAAGACACTCCCTACGGAGATGTCCAAATTCGCCGCACACATGACACCGTGCCTTTCCCCAACTCCAACGCACGGTTCTGGGTACCCCCTTATGCACCACCTCAAAACTCCCCTCGGCACCATCCCCCTCACCCACCTTCATGAACACCCTCCTCTTGAAACTGAAGACCCCTTTTTCCTCCGGGTCCCCCCCAGGATGCAAGAGCCTAAAGCACTTAGACCGCACCTCCCCGAACTTGGACAGGTGTGGAATAAGCACTGCATCCGAAAAATAAGTGGGGCAGCTCCGCAGGAGAACCGGTCTCACCCTGGATACCCACGGATCCACCTGTACGTGGACCCCCCCCACTGAGATCCCCTCCTCCAACGCTCGGGCCACACACTCCCGGGTCTTAAGTATCATCTCCACCTTTCCCCTTTCGAGCTCAGAAGAGACAATAGCCCCCCTCCCAAGAAGTTCATTCATGGCCTTCGTAATTACCCCCCTAGACATCATAGGCCCAGTTTGAACAGAAATACCAAAACTGTCCCCATCCAAGTCAACATGAGGCTCAAGCTCAGATGGCCTCGCACCCGCCACTGATGCCGTCGCTGCGTAGGTCCGGACCTTCGGCCGCGCCCCTTCCATCGCCATCCTCACAGAGGCACAAACCAGCTCCAAGCACCTCAGCAGCACAGCTCCAAGTTAAGTCCCAGAGACAGTCACAGTCAAAGACAGGCAGCAGAAAACAGAAACCTCCAGCTGAAGCAGGAAAGTCCCCAGGTTCATCCACAGCCAAGAGCAGCTTACGGGAAACTCGATCCCAGTCGCGCTGGACGCAAAAGTACCTTCTTCACATTAAGCCAGGCAGCCGCACTGAGCAAAATGACTTTAGGGCAGAGAAGCGGAGCCAAAAACGACAAAGACACCGCACAACTTCAGCCCACGGAGATCACAGGCACTCTTGGCAATCCGCCAACGCCAACCGCACCCTCGACAATGTGGAGAAACTCAGGAATCTTCACACAGATGGAGGCTCCCCAGACCAGAGAAAAGCTTCAACAGCCCAACAATAAGTTGAACTATGAAGCCCCCCTGGGTCTGTGCCCTCTCCAACGGCAAAATCCTGGAAAGGCTGCTCCAATCCTTCTCAACTGCAGAGCTGAGAAGAAAACACGACCTCTCTCTCTCTCTCTCTCTCTCTCTCTCTCTCTCTCTCTCTCTCTCTCTCTCACTCTCTCTGCCTTATAGTCTCCACATTCCATATAACTCCTACTGGTCAAGGCACATTACTCAAACGTTTGGTCAATATATAATTCAATATAGTGCATGTGTTGCACAGCCGTCTTTCCGTCACTCTTATCCAAATTATTTCCATGCTTATCCAATCACCAAATCACTTCTTAGTACACAACTTAGTACTCAAATTGTAACCAATGTTTCAGCCTGTTAAGCCCAATCCTTTATTTGTAACAAACCTTTGCAGTCTGAAAATCCCAATCTTGGCTACTCTTTCTGGTAGCAAATGCACAAGTCTTTTCAATACACATCTTTTCAAGACATGTCGTCTTTCCAATACACATTAGTGACAAAAACTTTATAGTCTGTCGTGTTCAATCCTTTAATTGTGACAAAATTATGCATGGCAGATTCAGTCTGCCATGCCCAATCCTTTACTCATTTTCAATACACAAGCCAACCCTTTATTAATTTCCAATACACAAGCCAATCCTTTACACAAGTGGTCTTACCTTCGCTGTTTGCTTCTAAGGATTTTGTCTGAAACTAGGCCAACCTCAGACTGAGGGACGTTAATTTTTTACCGGGAGCTTCTTCGGGATGCCAGACTGCAAAGGGTCTGACTAGCTTTCGAGTTTAGTTTTCTCCCCTTCAGATTCCAGTCAACTGTAGCCTCTTACTCAGTCATCTGTTGGTGGTTCCAGCTATATCCTGCCGACTATGCCAAATGTGAAAGTTCGTATCTTAAAAAGCAACAAACGTTGAAGGTAGACCATGGCAATTTCTTATTAAATCGTCAGACAGAAGTGGCGAGATTACAATGAGCACAAACATTGCTCAGTGCTTCTCGTGCTCCCACTCACAGAACAAAGGCGAGGTTGCACAATTTTACATTTTTCTTATCGGTAAAACACTCCTGCCAAGTCTGAATATGGCATGACTGAAAGATTCTGTAGCCTTAAACAATATAGGAAAGCTGTGTCCAAATCAAGCTCATCCAATGGCACGTTATTACTTATTCCTGGAGCGTCAGCTATTTTTTTCAATCTTGACTTCTTTATGGCCTTGAAGAAGCACATATCTTATTACTGCAGGATTCCATCTTAATTTCTTTATTGAAAAGACAACCTGTCCTCCACATTGTGTTCCATATAATTTACAATGTCATTCAGACTTGGCACCGAGCCATTCTTTTGTTCTACAAGTCCATGCTTTTGTAGAAGAACGACCCAATTTTATATTTGACTATTAGATTTAACTACTAGCTCTTTCAAGGGTGGGACAGGCCCAGCAAGGCAGGCTTTACTTATACAGGGAGAAAAACTGAGCCTATATTACAGATGGATGATTTGATTTCAACTAATTCAAGCCATGTGCTGTTGACATAACTATCTTCTCCAACACATTGGTTATAAGAACAACAGCTTCACTAAGTCACATCTCATACAAAGGAGCAACACATAACAAACACACTCCTCCTTCCTTTACCTGGGCCCACACTCTGAAGAACTGTGATTCTTCTCCTGTCCTGCTAAGTTCTGGTGACTACAGATTCTCTTCCGTCTTACACTTGGGCTCTTTCTCTCCCCCTCCTCTTTATCTATCTTTCACTCTATCTATCTTTCACTCTATTTATCTATCCCTCTTTGACAACATACTTTAATTTTATTTTTACAGCTACCCATTGTCTGAGCACCTGTCTCATGCAAACAGTTTTAGACAGAAGAAGTCCTATGGTCCATCTAACCTACCCATTCACACCAAAGCACTGTTGTATTTCCTGCATCGCTGAATGTTTTGTGGAATTACTAATTTTGTCAAGTGAATGCCACGGATACCTAAACTTTTGCCAACATTTTCCCAACTGCCCTTCACTATAGTGCTCATTGTGAAATCTTTATTTACAGTTTACAATTTTTCTGAAGCCAATTAACCCATAAACCTGTATGTCTTTGGAGGGTGGGAGGAAACCGGAGCACCCGGATAAAAAACAGACGGTCACGAGGAGAATGTACAAACAGACAGCACCCATAATCAGGATCAATCCTGGTCTCTGGCACCGCAGCAACTCTACCACTGCCCCAGATATGCAGCTCCATCCGTGTAAGATGAGATGAATTTTAGTCACTCAATACTAAACTAGTAGTCATGTTCTTAGCCTGGTAACCAATACAGCCCCCTCATAGTCAGTTATCTGTCCCCAGTGATTGGACAGTATTCTTTTCTACCCGCTGAGAAGCAGTTTGGTATTGTTTCTGACAAAACTTTATCTGACATGCTGGCAATATCTAATTTGTGATTAAATCCTCGAGACTTTTGATCGTTCCCTATGTTTCTGTCCTTCAGCTGTTTGTTCATGCCATAACTGTGGCTGGATGCCAGGCAGTGGATCTCCACTGCTTATTTTTAGCTACAATTATAATAAACTTAAATACAACGGGAACCATTTCACCTTGCTATTTTGGTCTCAGAAGATAACTTAGGGTCCTTGCAAAAGCAAATTATTTTGTTACCCTCGTGTAACAACCTGTTGGAACAAATCCTTTCCATTTCTCTTTATTATATACTTTTCAATGGACATTTAACACATCCAGTCCCTTGCATTTCTTTTGATTGATTGACCCTCAATGTCACTCCTGTACCCCGATTCCAAAATTGGAGTCATTGGATGTGATAAATTATCGACGACAGCACAGAAGGAAGCCATTTAGGGTGATACAGTGGTGCAGTGGTAGAGTTGCTGCCTCACCGTGCCAGAGTCCTGGGTTCAATCCTGACTCCGGTTTCCTCCCACATTCCAAAGACGTGCAGATTTGTAGATTAATTGGGTTCTGTAAATTGTCCCTAGTGTGTAGGATTGAACTAGTGTATGGGTGATCATTGGTCGGCACCGAAGGGCCTGTTTCCACGCTGCAACTTTTTAAAAAAGTGCTCCAAAGTCACAAATTTGGATTGTATTCTGTGGAGCATCAGAAGCTGAGGGAAGACCCGATGGAAGTTTATACATTTATGAGAGGCATAGATAAGGTGGACAATCAGAACCTTTTATCTGGGGTGGAAATGTCAAAGATCAGAGCGCATAACCTTAAGGTGAAAGGGGGAAAGATTAACGTAGGTATATTGCAAAACTTACCTTTAGCGGCGCTGCAGTTCTGCCGCTCCCCGTGTGCGCGACTTTAGCGCCTTTCAGAGGGGGGCGGGCTTAAAGTGCCGTTTTTCAACAGACCTGGATAATCGATGAATGTCGGGCGATTTTGTTGCGGAAGAAAAATCGCTCCGACATTTCATCAATGAAGGTATTTTTAAATTACTCTAAATTATTTATTAACTAGAGTAATTTAAAAATCACCTTCAAAAGTCGTGAGAACTGACAACCGGAAGGATTTTCCGTAGGGGAGAAAAAAAGGTAAATAGTTTATTTTTATATTAAAAGTTGGTTTTTCGGGAGGCTTTAATAATATTTTTATGTTGCGAAATGGGGTCCCAAAAAATGTATGAACAAACAATATTTTTTCTCCCGACTTCACCGCTAACCGCAATGTTCCAATTCACTGCATTCCACTAAAACCCACTCGCTAGTTGATTTAAATGGCCATTAATTTACAGGCATAAAACACTAAATTCCTTCCATTTGGCCCAGAAATTCATGAAAATGAGATTTAAAAATTATGTTGTATTGTGGATTATTGTGTGAATGTTATTTGGACACTTAGGCAATTTAAAAAAAGTTTATCTTTTCTTAAGAAATGGATAGATGTTTAGATCTACTTATTGAATTTTGTAATTAGCTACAATTAGATAACTAACTAATTATATGCTTTAATTTCAGGTAATCCAAGTAAGATTGTTTAATATTTGTTTCAGAATGCTTCAATCTATAATAACTGAAAATTTCATTGAGTTCTCTTAATTTTTAAGAAAGTTATGGGCTTTTAACTTTTCCAGATCACAGCTTTTGAGTTAAGTCAATTGAAAGGCAATGGGGAGCAAGATGCTAATTTCCGAGTATGAAAATGGCCATAACTTTCTTAATACTGAAGATATGAAAGTAAATTAGGTGTCAAATTAAACTTCTTTTTATGCTTTATCTGATGGGATAAATTGCAGACTTGATTTTTTAAATCTCAAAATTTTGTAACATTGCTAATTAACGGAGATGTGTCAGCAGGTGTTTTATAGAGTGGTGGGTGTCTGGAACGCGCTGCAAAGGGTGGTGGGAGGCAGATATGATGGTGGGGTTTAAGAGGCTTTTAGATGGGCACGTGGCTATGCAGGGAGTGGAGGGATATGAATTGCACTGACAGAGGAGATTAATGTGGCATCATGTTTGACATACACATTGTGAGTTGAAGGGCCTGTTCCTATGCTGTACTATTTTGTGTTCAATGTTCTGTGTGACTGCTGCACCACCATGCTGCTCTCAATTATAGGTAACCTTTTACATGCACACATATGAATTAGGAGCTGAAGCAGTCCATTTAGTCTCTCAGCCTTCTGATATCATCATGGTTAACCTGATTATCACTGAAAATCCATAATCTATCTTATTTTGTTGATTCTTATCTTTGCGCTACCTGTTGTACTTGTGTAAGGTTTGACTGTACACATATAACAATAATATCCCAAAACCAGTACCTTTGCTTGTCTTGAAGCAATCTACCTTTGTCTTTAAAATATTCATGGAGATTGCTTGTACTGCTCTTATGGGAAGAGAGCTTCAAAGACTCTGCAAGAGCTACCTGAACCAAGAGCTAAAGGGGTAAGGGCTGGCTATCTATCTATCCGCCCACGATGTATAATGAATTGTAGGCTCCGCTACCCATTTAGAAGACGTTTCAAACTGTTTCAGATAATCTCATTCTGATGTGTGGCAGTTAAATTATTCAGATTTTTATCTTTGAGAAATAAAAGGCGGCATCATCTCCATCTTAAATGGGTGGATGCTTATCTTTAAACAGTCACTTCCAGTTCCATATTCTCACACAAGAGAGGTAACTTCCTCTCCACGGCCACTTTGTCAAGGCCCCTCAGGGAGAAGGCAGGAGAATGGGGTTAGGAGGGAGAGATAGATCGGCCATAATTGAATGGCGGAATATTGATGGGCTGAATGGCCTCATTCTGCTCCCATCACTTATGAATCCCCGCTCACTATTCTAAACCTCAGCATTTACAAGCTAGTCTGTTCAACCTTTCCTTATAAAGCCACTTGACAAATTCCAATCTGCCTGATAAACTCTCGCTGAACTGCCTACAACATATGAATATCCTTAAACAGGAGATCAATTCTGTACACAGTCTCAGCAATATCCTACTAAATTGAGGCATGACCTCCTGATTTTTGTTTTCAACCGACAGAACAATAAAGAATAACATCTGTTAGCTTCTTTGCTCACTATGTACTGCACTCTTTTCATAACAACCAGTGCTTCTTTTGTGATTATTGCAATCAATCCGCTCCTTGCCTCACACTTTGAAAATGTATAATGTTTCTCAAACTGAGATCAGAAAGAGGGGCTGAATAAGAAAGCTATCTTGAGGCGTTTTCAATAAACCATCCATTATCAAAATAATTTGAAATATCATAACACCTGGTGGACCTAAAAGAATTTCTCAATCAATGCCTGACTGTGTCTACAATAATAATCATGTGTTAACTTATTTGCAGTAGATTTATTCAATGCCATTAGAAAGTTGAGGAATGTGTTGTTATTATGGCGTGACAGTTATCTTTTGTTCTGAATATTCCTTTCAGAGACCAAAACTAATCTACACCATTTTGGACACAAGGAATGCACTGATGTTGCACCTTATATGTACTCTGGGAAGAATGTTTAAAAAGAGGACTAGCATTAAGAAGAAAAAAAATACGTTTAGCTGACTACCTAAAAATAACAGCAAAACAAACCAACTTCCACCTTAAATCAAGTCAAGTCAAGTTCATTGTCATATGCACAGCTAGTCAGGTACAGGTACAATACAAATGCTGCTTGCAGCAGCTTCACAGGCACATAAGACTTGGATATGAGACATAAGACACACAAAAACACTTGTTACACATAGATTCTACAAGATGGTGAAACAAAAATAACTGCAAAACCAAGAGTTTGGAGCAAAGCACGATGAGCAAAGAAATCCCTGGTAGTGCAAGTGGTGGTCCATAGTGCTTCATTACTGAGGTAGGATTCAAAAACGTGGTAGTTTAGTTTAGTTTAGAGATACAGCTCGAAAATGCCCTTCGGGCCACCACGGCCGCACCGACCAGCGATCCCCCGCATTGTATGAAAGTAGCTATTAATAAACCTGGTGGTGTGGATCTTTAAGCTTCTGGACCTCCTGCCCGATGGTAACAGTGAGAAGTGGGCATGTCCTGGATGGTGGTGATGCTTGATGACACCCTTCTTGAGATAACACCTCATTTAGATGCTTTCGATGGTGTGGTCTGCGAGAAACACATACTGAATTTGCTTCCCTTTCAGTTAGAGGTTGACAAAGTCTAGGCTGGCAAAAGATTACAAACATCACTTTCATAGCCTCACTCTCTACAAAGACAAGATTTGCAAATGAATTGACAATCTGCCTGATCACATTAAAGTTATAGTCATCTCAGTTCTGGACAAGAGACACAAGGGACTGTAGCTGCTGAAACAGGAACAAAAGAAAACTGCTGGATGAACTCAGCGTTTCAGGCAGCATCCGTGAAGGCGTAGGGGTGGACAATATTTGTGTTGAGACCCTGCATTAGGTTATCAGGTCCAGACAGTCGGCACTTAGTCCTCCATGCTTGCTGTCATATTGAGCAGACCACTCAAATACTCAGGATATGATCCTGGTCTTCCAACCTACATCTTTGCAGCTCCTACACTTTTCTTATTCGCCCTTTCTCTTGAGCTGTAACTCTACATTCCATACTGTTTCTTTTCCGTTTTACACTACCTGTTGGACTCATGGATGGCATGATGTGGCTAGATAGTTACACACCAATGTTTTGGAATGCATGACAATAATGATTCAATGCTAATACCAATACATAGCAGGTGTTCCATATATTAAATAATGACAGGGTGAGGGACAGGGTATCTACATCACTGGATGTCAAATTGATACTCAGAGACCAAGCTTCAGCCTGCCTCCCTCTCACTGTCCTGAATTCCACATTTTTAACTCCAAAGTGAGGAATTCTATCAGTAAGTCGGAGACTGGTTGAACTCAACATTGAACGCACAGACCAAGTGATGTAAAGGAAAGAATGCTAGGAAGCTCCAATCACAATTTGGAATGTTTACATTATTGTATTAATGTCAGCGATGTTAAAGGTTCACGTTTCCACAGGGTTCCCTTATCTTGCTGACAGACAGCACATCCACATCCACTCTTCTTCCTTCCTTGTATAGAGTTTGACTCTATACAAACAGCGCCCGTAGTCGGGATCGAACCTGGCGTCGCATTCGCTGTAAGGCAGCAACTCTACCGCTGCGCCAATGGGGACCTGCAAAAGCAAATTGGATGAGTAAAACACTAACTGGAGTAACGCTGCGGGTCAAGCAGCATTTCTGGAGGACATGGAGAGGTGATGTTTTGGGTCGGGACTCTTCAGACTGATTGTACTCGGGGTAGAACGCTGGACAAAAAAGGTTGGGGCAGAAAACTCTTGCTTTTCAACCATCTTTATAGAAATTCCAGCTTTCACTCCCCTGAAACAATCACTTCTGAATAAGGGCCCCAACCAAAAATATCAACTGTCCATGTCCTCTAGGGATGCTACCTGATCTGCTGAGTTACTCCAGTATTTTGCGTTTCTCTTAATATTCCAGCATCTGCAGTTCCTTGTGTCTCCAGATTTGATGACTATTGAGAAGGAAGAGGTTACTAGTCTGTGAGAATGGGACTGCCTGACTAACTTTCCATAGACTCGCCCTGACATGAAGGCCCAATGCTATTTAACTCCATTGTTCGGTGGACCAATTTTAACATTTTTCACCTGGTTTCCAGCAGACTGGGCAAGGGTTAATATGTCCCTCTGATTACTCCCACCCTGCCCCCTGCTGCTGTTAGCTTGCTCAGCCGGTCAGCAGTGAGGGTGAGTGGGATCTTTCTATATGTGCAAATCTAGGTCTGGTTTGCAAGTTTAGGGTGTAAAGTTTAGGAAATTTATGGCTGGGAAGCCACCTAGTGAGATTATGAGCAGAGGTTGGTTACACCAACACACAAGGAAGATTTTATGTTGGAAGAGTGGTGGCCCCCTCATTGTAGTCATGAAATAACAATAACACTTAATAAGTTATTAAGGTGCCGTCAAGGAAAGAGTGTTCACGTTGCGCCCCTGTTTTCACCAATATTTCCCCCACCTCACACAAGAAGCATCATTGTATGCAGATGCCGAGAAGTGAGTTCAGCTCTGGCTGAACAACATCTAATCTTGTGTGTGGACTCGATAAGAAGAAGAAGTCTTATAAAATTCTCTATCAATGTGTTTATTGCGAACCTTTTTAAGTATATTGCTCTGAAGATACCTGTTACTGTTTAGCATTACACTGATAAGGTAGAGAGTCAGAATTGTTTTCCCATGATAGAGGTATCATAAACAAGACGGCATGGGTTTAAGGTGACAGGAATACATTTTTAAGGGAATCTATGGAGTATGTTTGTTATGCAGGAAATGGCTGATATCTGAACTTGCTTCCAGAGGAGGTGGTGGAATCAGAGACATTTAAGGGAACTATTTGACAAGTCACAGACGGATGTGGTCCTAATAGGATTTGTGTGAAAGGCAAAAAGGTTGGAATGATCATAGTGGATTAAAGGTGGATGTAAAGTGCAGATACTTCAACATGCTGCGACACGCATTTTGGGATGAGATTCTGAGTCAGGATCCAGAGATGCTGTCACATACGAGGTCAACACCTGTACTGCCCAAATCCGATGCCATGTGTCCAATGTAGGAACCTCATTGTAGATTTCACTGCCCATCACAAGTTGTACCAGTATGATCAGGTCACGCAGCACAGAAATCGTTCCTGCAGTCGACACTATCCATGCCAACATCAAGGATCCATCCATACTAATCTGGACATACCTTCTTTAATACAGTGACACTGCAAAGGTGGTCAAAGAAATTCAAATGTTATGGCGAGAAGACAGGAGAATGGGATTGAGAGGGAAAAATAGATCAGCGAGGATCGAATGGTGGAACAGTCATAATGGGCCAATTTGCCTAATTCTGCTCCTAAGTCTTATGACACTGTCGCAACGCTCCTGGTAGCAGCATCCAATAATAATGCCGTCAGGTAGTCGTACATTATTGGTCATGACCTTCTGTTCACCAAAAATGCAGTCCCTCCCTGATTAATCCGTGACTTTCATAGTACATAGAACAGTACAGCCCAGGAACATCTCGTCAACTCACAATGTATGTGCAGACGTGATGCCAAATTAAACTAATCTCATCTGTCTGCACGCGATCCAAACCCGTACATTCCCTGCATATTCACATGCCTATCCAAAACCCTCTTAAATGCCACTATCCAATCTGCCTCCACCACCAATGACGTGATGCCAAATTAAACTAATCCCACCTGTCTGTAAGTCAATCCATTCAAAATGTGTAAGCCAATAATTGTTTTACTGTGCCAAGTTCGGTCTCCTGAACCACAGTTTGAACCAGCAAGTTCTTGTTTTTTGGTATAACTGTATACCGTTGTGTCATAATGCCTGATGAAGCAGGCAACATGGACGCTTGGCCAGTCCGACAGTACAAACCCAAGCGAGGTCTTGCTGACTGTTTTAAGACCCGGCTAATGAGGCAAAAATGAGGAAGACAGAAAAGACCATTCCTCCTATTGAAGTGAGAATGTATTTCTCCGCACTGTTGTGCCACACATTTTTGCAATCAGTGAATAAACATGCACCAACATGTCGATATTCGATGTAGTATTGAACCATACTTTCATCATACTTTGAGATCCAACACTTATTTTGTGTTATCATCGATCTGAACTGGATGATACACCAGTGGCAAAGGAGATTTAGGTAATTATTACAGGATACTTTTACTTGATTGCCATGTGACTAACATATGTCACCATCGTAGAGCAGCAACTTGAATTTGACCATGTAGAATATGTATATTCACTCAATAGCTCCTTACCCATGGGGTGCATCTAGTGTACATATTTAGTTGATACCAACAATTGAAGAATTGGTAACTCATGCAATCTCCAATACCTCCAAGTAGGTGATGGTATTCGTAACTTCTCATCTTAGAGTCCTCAGCGTCAGTTTGTAATAACTGAATTCAACCGATCACACTACCATAGCGAGTTTCAAGTTCAATGAGTTATTGTAATGTTCAGCAATGCTGAATACTGTTACTTCATCATTGTGACTGAGGTAGCTTCAGCTGACAATAGCATAAGGTTGTTAACAATGGTCTAATTGCTACTTACACAATATCAGTTCCTTGATTTGCACGGCTGAAACACAGCTGCTATATTGCCAATTGCTCTTGATGAAAATAAAACTCAGGTTTATAACAGATTGCTATAACTCCAATCTCTTGCCACAAGGCGGAGTCAAGGCTAATAATAATTAAAGGTAATTCCCAATGACCAACAAACGGTTTATCCCATACCCCAAAGCTTTACTGTTATAGTACAGTTATATTGTCTTTGATAATCTCTGTAATGGGATTTGCATAGCATGGATCTCTGGCCCTTATGAATCTGTTGTTAGTTAAGAAAATAAGTTTTCATATTCAGAAAGTTCATATGCCAGACACTCTCCATTCGTCATAATAACATGCCACTCCTGCCTTATTCCATGGGTGGTTTGCATGAGAACTTTTACCCAATTTCCGAACCTTCATTTTTTAAAAAATAACCCTGGCCATAATCCAACTTGCTTGGAATGCTCCAACTGTGCCTCAACCGGATAATTGTACCCTCTGTGTGTTGTACAAAACAAATGTAAATATTACAACTTGTGAACGGTGCACTACCCATATTTTGGAAGTGCTAGACCCATTTTGTTGAGTAGGATTGGTAAGGTGCATGGAATTTCTATCATGCTGCCCTGAGCTCCAGTGAACTGCTTACTGCCGATGAGCGCCTGGGGTGCGTTCTGAAACGATGACTTTTGCCCGTCGTTGGCCTAATTGATTCATCTGCCAGGCTTTCTTTCCCTGTTGAATAGGCCTACATTCTGCCAGGCTTTCTTCCCCTGTTGTATAACAGATTATGCGGCTGGCTCTTACATCCCCCTGTTGGCGCTGTTCACTGCCGGCATATATGTGCTTAAGTATGTTCTATTGACTTCTTTAGAGTCTGGAGTCAGTTATATCTTGACCTTTTGCTCTTCCCTCCTCAGAGAGGGTGATTCGTAGGCAACCCTAAACAGGCGTTGCTGCAGGATACCAACACTGATACAAACCCATTGGCCTTAACCCAAATAGAATATTCTGCTGGGATGGCAACTTTGTTGTCAGGAAAAAGGTACCTCTGACACATGCCCTTCATCCCTTGGGGTATGTCCCACGGCCATACCCTGAGACTCAGCTTCAACAGGATACTGACCGGTCTTGGTGTCTGCCTCCAAGAGGGAAACCTCTGTAGCACTGTATGCAACAGTTGCTGTATTTGGGATAGTCGTTTCAAATGCATTATCCAGCCCCGGTGAGGAATTCATCCCCCAACTCCGTGGGCCTTGTCATCCAGCCCCGGTGGAGAATCATCTCCCGTCTCCGTGGGCATAGCAGATTATGTGTGAACTTGAGCAACCCTGTCCCAGGCGTTGCTGGCGCCGCCTTTTGTAAAGGCCGGCGATTTTTGACATGAAACAGCCCTGTACCAGGTGCTGCTAGCACGGCTCTCTCGTAGGCCGGTAATGTCACAAATGAAACAGCCCTGTATCAGGCGCTGCTGGCACGGCTCTCCCTTAGGCTGGCACTTTCATACATGAAGCAGCCCTGTCAGGTGCTGCTGGTGCAGCCTGTCCCATAGGCCCGCAATATTACACATGAAGCAGCCCTATCCCAGGTGCTGCTGGCGTGGCCTGTCCCATTGGCCCACACTATTACACATGAAGCTCACTAAACCAACATTTCAAATATCAAAAATAGATCAGCGAAGATCGAATGGTCGAACAGTCATAATTAGCCAAATTGCCTAATTCTGCTCCTATGTCCTATGACACTGTCACAGGGCTCCTGGTAGCAGCATCCAATAATAATGCCGTCAGGTAGTCACACATTACTGGTCATAACCTGTTCACCAAAAATGCAGTCCCTCCCTGATTAATCCGTGACTTTCATAGAACATAGAACAGTACAGCCCAGGAACAGGCTCGTCAACTCACAATGTATGTGCAGACGTGATGCCAAATTAAACTAATCTCATCTGTCAGTACACGATCCAAATCCCTACATTCCCTGCATATTCACATGCCTATCCAAAACCCTCTTAAATGCCACTATCCAATCTGCCTCCACCACCACCCTGGGCATCATGTTTCAATCACCCACTACTTGCCCCGCGTTTCTCATTTCATTCTATGGCTTTTACCCCGTTCCTTGAAACTGATTCTGATAATTGTTGGTTAACTGCCGGTTCTGTACAGTAATTGCCACGTTGACAACTTTGAAACTATTTCTTCGCAGATAATCCATCTATTCTCTTCGCCCCACCCTGCAATAAAAACAAGTTTGTTTTTTCACATTCCCAGGTCTAATAGTAAGATTAAACGAGAACTTACCAGTTTGAAGTTTGATCTTGATTTTATGAGGAGTTACGTTGGTGATTACGTGAAGAAGACCCGCCAGGCCGCATGCGCACCAATCTTCAAAGCAGCGGTGTGAAATCACAAATAACAACACCGAAGTGAGATAGTAAGATGTGTGACTCGAGAACTATCAGATGGTCCTTTAAGAGAGAGGGTTGGGCGTTGCGGGCACGTAATCACCAACGTATCTCCTCATAAAATCAAGGTCAAACTTCAAACTAGTAAGTTCTCGTTTAATCTTACTATTTTACTTCGGAGTCACATGAATGATTCTGTGAAGAGTTCAAAGCTTTGTGATTTCATGCCGCAGATTACAAATCTCGGCATCCCACTGCATTGATTGACTCAGGATGAGTGAATAATCAAATGCATTAGCATGATATTGATTCACATGTATTAATGGTTTAAGTTAATAAAGAAATCAATAGCAACCCCTGTAACTCAGGGGAGGCTAAAGTGGACACAAACAGAATGGACAAAACCCCGGGTCAGTAACTGGCCTATGGAAAAAAAATTAAAAAATCAATTTAGTTGACCATCCTGCGGTTGCTAGAATATGGTCGATGGGCATGTCCATTGCCCTGGCCACTGACGTTGATGCTGACCTGTGCAATGACATATACAATCGTCAGTGTTAATACCTGTATAACCCAGAACCTGCTGAAGCCACCTTGAAATAGTCTGAACTGACCTTCCTTTGTGTAGTTGTTTGTTGACTAATAAACAATGCTGATTCCATAATCTTAGGATTCTGATGGTCTTGATAACATAGACTTGAGACCGTGGGGTATCCGAAAATGATCTTAAATCATGCCATCCCTAGTCTACTGCTTGTGTAGACCAGAATGTAAAATGTAATGGCACCTGCAACCAATTACATCCTATCTAGCCACAGCATTTGCAATGTTTGCCGTCGTTATGCTGATATAAGTGTTATAACTAAGGATGTAGCTGGAACCCCTTGGTGAAGTAATGTTCACCCATTTTTCAATAACCAACTGCATAACCTTGTCAAGATCTTTTAACAACTCGATATCCGGGTTGAACCCGACACCGCAGTTCCCTTTTGTTGCAGCTGTAGTGTCTCTATAACTGAATTATTGTCAAATACCATTTAAAATAAACTGGAAAATGTCAGTAATATGTACCGTATTAAATGTAACTTTAACATTTAACAAAAACACTTCTGATCCCCTCAATAGGAATGTACTGCTTTTTTAGGTGCTATCCCCGCACACTGCAGTGAGCACCTTCATGGCTTGATGTGACAACCTGAGGCGTAAGTCAATCCATTCAAAATGTGTAAGTCAATAATTGTTTTACTGTGCAAAGGCCGGTCACCTGAACCACAGTTTGAACCAGCAAGTTCTTGTTTTTTGGAATAACCATATACCATTGTGCCATAATGCCTGATGAAGCAGGCAACATGGACGCTTGGCCAGTCCGACAGTACGAACCCAAGCGAGGTCTTGCTGACTGTTATAAAACCCAGCTAATGAGGCAAAACTGAGGAAGACATAAAAGACCATTCCTCCTATTGAAGCGAGAATGTATTTCTCCGCACTGTTGTGCTACATATTTTTGCAATCAGTGAATAAACATACACCAACATGTCGATATTCGATGTAGTATTGAACCATACTTTCATCATACTTTGAGATCCAACACTTATTTTGTATTATCATTGATCTGAACTGGATGATACACCAGTGGCAAAGGAGATATAGGTAATTATTACAGGATACTTTTACTTGATTGCCATGTGACTAACATATGTCACCATCGTAGACCAGCAACTTGAATTTGAGCATGTAGAATATGTATATTCACTCAATAGCTCCTTACCCATGGGGTGCATCTAGTGTATATATTTAGTTGATACCAACAATTGAAGAATTGGTAACTCATGCAATCTCCAATACCTCCAAGTAAGTGATGGTATTCGGAACTTCTCATCTTAGAGTCCTCAGCATCAGTTTGTAATAACTGAATTCGACCGACCACACTACTATAGCGAGTTTCAAGTTCAAGTTCAATGAGTTATTGTCATGTTCAGCAATGCTGAATACTGTTACTTCATCATTGTGACTGAGGCAGCTTCAGCTGACAATAGCATAAGGTTGTTAACAATGGTCTAATTGCTACTTACACAATATCAGTTCCTTGATTTGCACAGCTGAAACACAGCTGCTATATTGTCAATTACTCTTGATGAAAATAAAACTCAGTTTTATAACAGATTGCTATAACTCCAATCTCTTGCCACAAAGGTAAATCCCAATGAACAACAAACAGTTTATCCCATACCCCAAAGCTTTACTGTTATAGTACAGTTATATTGTCTTTGATAATCTCTGTAATGGGATTTGCATAGCATGGATCTCTGGCCCTTATAAATCTGTTGTTAGTAAAGAAAATAAGTTTTCATATTCGGAAAGTTCATATGCCAGACACTCTCCATTCTTCATAATAACATGCCACTCCTGCCTTATTCCATGGGTGGTTTGCATGAGAACTTTTGCCCAATTTCCAAACCTTCATTTTTTAAAAAATAATCCTGGCCATAATCCAACTTGCTTGGAATACTCCGACTGTGCCTCAACCAGATAATTGTACCCTTTGTGTGTTGTCCAAAACAAATGTAAATATTACAACTTGTGAACGGTGCACTACCCATATTTTGGAAGTGCTAGACCCATTTTGTTGAGTAGGATTGGTAAGGTGCATGGAATTTCTATCATGCTGCCCTG
Source organism: Raja brachyura (assembly GCA_963514005.1). The sequence continues at coordinate 12,589,755 of OY740812.1, forward strand.
AGCTCCAGTGAACTGCTTACTGCCGATGAGCGCCTGGGGTGCGTTCTGAAACTATGACTTTTGCCCGTCGTTGGCCTAATTGATTCGTCTGCCAGGCTTTCTTTCCCTATTGAATAACAGATTCAGCGGCTGGCTCTTACATCCCCCTGTTGGCGCTGTTCACTGCCGGCATATATGTGCTTAAGTATGTTCTATTGACTTCTTTAGAGTTGGAGTCAGTTATACCTTGACCTTTTGCTCTTCCCTCCTCAGAGAGGGTGATTCATAGGCAACCCTAAACAGGCACTGCTGCAGGATACCAATACTGATACAAACCCATTGGCCTTAACCCAAATAGAATATTCTGCTGGGATGGCAACTTTGTTGTCAGGAAAAAGGTACCTCTGACACATGCCCTTCATCCCTTGGGGTATGCCCCATGGCCATACCCTGAGACTCAGTGTCAACAGGATACTGACCGGTCATGGTGTCTGCCTCCAAGAGGGAAACCTATGTAGCACTGTATGCAACAGTTGCTGTATTTGGGATAGTCGTTTCAAATGCACTATCCAGCCCCGGTGAGGAACTCATCCCCCGACTCCATGGGCCTTGTCATCCAGCCCCGGTGGAGAATCATCTTCAGATTCCGTGGGCGTAGCAGATTATGTGTGAACTTGAGCAACCCTGTCCCAGTCGTTGCTGGCGCCACCTTTTGTAAAGGCCAGCGATTTTTGACATGAAACAACCCTGTACCAGGTGCTGCTAGCACGGCTCTCTCGTAGGCCGGAAATGTCACAAATGAAACAGCCCTGCATCAGGCGCTGCTGGCACGGCTCTCCCTTAGGCCGGCACTTTCATACATGAAGCAGCCCTGTCAGGTGCTGCTGGCGCGGCCTGTCCCATAGGCCCGCAATATTACACATGAAGCAGCCCTATCCCAGGCGCTGCTGGCGCGGCCTGTCCCATAGGCCCACACTATTACACATGAAGCTCACTAAATCAACATTTCAAATATCAAAAATAGATCAGCAAAGATCGAATGGTCGAACAGTCATAATGGGTCAAATTGCCTAATTCTGCTCCTATGTCCTATGACACTGTCACATGGCTCCTGGTAGCAGCATCCAATAATAATCCCGTCAGGTAGTCACACATTACTGGTCATAACCTGTTCACCAAAAATGCAGTCCCTCCCTGATTAATCCGTGACTTTCATAGAACATAGAACAGTACAGCCCAGGAACAGGCTTGTCAACTCACAATGTATGTGCAGACGTGATGCCAAATTAAACTAATCTCATCTGTATGTACGCAATCCAATCCCTACATTCCCTGCATATTCACATGCCTATCCAAAACCCTCTTAAATGCCACTATCCAATCTGCCTCCACCACCACCCTGGGCATCATGTTTCAATCACCCACTACTTGCCCCGCGTTTCTCATTTCATTCTATGGCTTTTACCCCATCCCTCGAAACTGATTCTGATAATTGTTGGTTAACTGCCGGTTCTGTACAGTAATTGCCACGTTGACAACTTTGAAACTATTTGTTGGCAGATAATCCATCTGTTCTCTTCGCCCCACCCTGCAATGAAGACGTTTGTTTTTTCACATTCCCAGGTCTAATAGTAAGATTAAACGAGAACTTACCAGTTTGAAGTTTGATCTTGATTTTATGAGGAGTTACGTTGGTGATTACGTGAAGAAGACCCGCCAGGCCGCATGCACACCAATCTTCAAAGCAGCGGTGTGAAATCACAAATAACAACACCAAAGTGAGATAGTAAGATGTGTGACTCGAGAACTATCAGATGGTCCTTTAAGAGGTTGGGCGTTGCGGGCACGTAATCACCAACGTATCTCCTCATAAAATCAAGATCAAACTTCATAGAAACATAGAAACATAGAAATTAGGTGCAGGAGTAGGCCATTCGGCCCTTCGAGCCTGCACCGCCATTCAATATGATCATGGCTGATCATCCAACTCAGTATCCCGTACCTGCCTTCTCTCCATACCCTCTGATCCCCTTTAGCCACAAGGGCCACATCTAACTCCCTCTTAAATATAGCCAATGAACTGGCCTCAACTACCCTCTGTGGCAGAGAGTTCGAGAGACCCACCACTCTCTGTGTGAAAAAAGTCCTTCTCATCTCGGTCCTAAAGGATTTCCCCCTTATCCTTAAGCTGTGACCCCTTGTCCTGGACCTCCCCAACATCAGGAAAAATCTTCCTGCATCTAGCCTGTCCAGCCCCTTAAGAATTTTGTAAGTTTCTATAAGATCCCCTCTCAATCTCCTAAATTCTAGAGAGTATAAACTGAGTCTATGCAGTCTTTCTTCATAAGACAGTCCTGACATCCCAGGAATCAGTCTGGTGAACCGTCTCTGCACTCCCTCTATGGCAATAATGTCCTTCCTCAGATTCTAGGTTTAACTTACCGCCGGCAAGAGCTCTGTCCTGCCAGTCTGGTGCTTGCGCCAGTGCGGCTGACGTACTGGTGCGCATGCGGCCTGGCGGGTCTTCTTCACAGAATCACTCAAGTGACTCCGAAGTAAAATGAAGGGTTATTCACCAAATTGCCGACTCTACTTCTCTCCCCATTTCTGCTGTCGGACCAGCAGAGTGTTTGCAGAATGTTCTGTTTTTTTGTGTTGGATTTTCATTTTCTATTTTGCTATATGCTATACTCCATACTTTCCCCTCACCTGAGTCCTCCCCTCTAACCGACACAAATTAATTTAGAGGCACACCCCTGGCACCAATATCTCACCTGAGTCACTTCACTTGACTTCAGCCCGATTCACGTCAAGCCCATCCCTTTAGGAAGCTCCCACTTTCCAAGTGCCATCTCCTCATGAATTGAAGCCCATTTCTCCAAGTGTGTGCTGTTTGGTTCAGTGAATTGTTAAACAAAAAGTTACTTTGCTATTAGTACTTTATCATGGACTTGTGCCTATGAAATTGACATTCCTCATTCCCGCACTATTTGCTTGATAATCTGATATCTCGGTTAGGAGATGTACAGATTTGTTAAGAATTGTAAGCATTTGGCGCAAAGACGCGTTTGACGTTTTATCATTGTAAAAAAAACAAAACAAGTTCATAGAAATTGACTGATGATATTTCCTTTGGCTGGGGTGGCTAGAATCTTTGGTCACAGTCTCAGATTAAAGCATTGGGCATCCAGGAGAGAGAAATGAAAAATGATTTCTACACCTAAAATTTACTCAAGACAGGGGTTAACATGATTTTGGATATGAGGAGAAGTGGGATTAGTGCATGAAAGTGGTGCTGAGGTGAAAGACCAGCCATGATCTTGTTGAATGGCAGAATTGTCTGTGGCTGTCTCCATTTAATACGACACTAAGTTTGTGATTGGTTTTGGCAATTGCCCAAGGTAACCTAGAAAATCATCCTAGTGCATGCAAATGAGATTGCTGTAGATGGTCAAGAGGGTTAACATAGGCATGATGGACTGAAGGGCCTGTTTCTGTACTGGACAATTCTAGGATTCTACAATTCTGAAATTGTTGGGACAACTGTGATACTTTAAGCTGAAAATGTAACTGTCCACCATTGATTTTGTCACCAAACCACAACAGGTTTGAGGTCTGAAAGGACATGCGAGCATTTGTTACCTATCCCTACCCTTGAGAAAGTTGTGGTGAGCAGTCTTCTCGAGTTACTGCTGTCCTGCCAGTGAAGATACTCCCATCGTGCTGTTGAGGTGGTGTGGGGAGGGGTTACACCCAACCACACAAAAGGAAGTGTGAGGACCCCGAAAGGGAAATTGTTGGTCCCTCTCCAAAGTTCCACCGTGTTCAGACTTTGGAAGCAGCAAATCCTAGCTACATGCAGCAACTTGCTCCACCACACAGACCAAACATGAACCCAGTCACCTATTTCTGAACTGCTACTGTTCTATGAGTCGATGGTAATTCCAGAATGTTCTGTTATGATAAGATGTAAAAGATGGGTGGGGTGTGTGGGGGGGGAATAAATTCTACCGAAGCGTAAACAATCGCACAGACCAGTTGAGCTGTGCCTTGGCTGCCAAATACTGTGTGATGCTTTGGAATTCTGTAACAATCCTCCTGCGCATGAATTTGAAAGTGAGCATTCACTTAGTGCAAAGGAAATAACATCTACTGCTGTCTGGCTTTAGTCAGTGCGCAGGGTGATGGATTTGACCACTGCCTCAGTGCCAAACTTCAAGGCACCAACATGGAGAAGGTATGTGTACATGTTAATAAAAATAAATCCATGCTGCCTGACAGAGGCCAACGAGCAGCAAGCTTGGGCTTATTTTTGTGCTGCTGTTTGCCATTAACATGAATTGACGTAATGTAAGGCTGCAGGCTGTTCAAAGAATGAAGGAATATAGTGCGCACAGATTCTGAACGAGCCCATCTATCCGTGTGAATGTCTGTGTGTGTGTGTGAGAAAGGACGAGAGAGAGAGAGAGAGAGAGAGAGAGAATGGCAGTGTAAAGGATTCCTTCTGCTGCCATTCAGAGGCAGTGTTAGATTGAACAAGACTCTACTCCTGTAGTAAGGACCAACCCCCGTACAGCAGAAGCAGTTACGCTTCCAGATGTGAGGATATTTGGGTATTGACAGCTAACGACTGAGGGAGGAGCCCCAGACTGAGAGTGTTGTACAACAAGAAAGCAATTCAGGCTTTTATTATTTTGAACAGTCCGAACAGGAACAGCTCTCAGTTAATGTTTTATCAGCAATAAAAGATTGGGAAGACTGGGCTGGACATAATTGTATTTATAGAGGCTGGTGCAGGAGGAACTGCCGGCAGGCATCACAACATGCTCACCACCATGCCGCTGCTGCTTGGATTGTTCAGCCTCCTTGGCACCACCTGTGCCCTGGATAATGTTTTCATGCCTGGCAACTACTCTATAGATGAAACCGGGGCAGGTATGTTTGTGAACGATTATAACCATACAGCAGAAGACATCTTCTTCATGAGTGTTTCAGCCAGCTGGAACTACAACACCAACCTTACCAACTACAACCAGCAGAAACAGGTACTCATTTTCAGCTCTTCCTATTGCGCTCCTGCAGCTGCTTCGTGTTCACGGGTGGGGGGTGCAGGGGCTTGTAGCCTGGCCGGGACCCTCAAACGGACGGCACAGCAGGTAGAGCTGCTGCCTTACAGTGCCAGAGCCCTGGGTTCGATCCTCACTATGGGTGCTGTCTGTATGGAGTTTGTATGCTCTCCGTGTAACCACATGGTTTTCTGCGAGTGCTCCAGTTTCCTCCCACATCCCAAAGACATACAGGTTTGTAGGTTGTTTGGCTTGGAATAATTGACAAACTGTCCCTAGTGTGTGTAGGATAGTATTAGTGTTGCGGGGATCGCTGGTCGGCGCGGACTCGGTGGGCCGAAGGGCCTGTTTCCACACTGTATCTCCAAACTAAACTCACTCTTCACACAGCAGCAATGCATGAAGTAAAGGCTACACACTCTGTACCTCACAACAGATTGCAGAGCCACAGAACTTGTAATTGCAGCTTTCATTTTAAATACGCAGAACCCTCAACTGCATCTGAGTTTAGGATTGAAATTCAGGCAGGTCATATTTCTGGCTATTAAAAGCACTGCCACATATTAAGCAATCCACAGGCATAAGTACTTTGTGCAGTTCCCCGTGAGAAGCAGACAGTGGGTCCAGGAGACACGCACAGCAAACATAGTTGGTGATGTCCTAATATTGAGTAAGGTGCTTTGGAAATATTTGTGGCAGAATGGGGTAGCAGATGGCGATGCTGCCTCACAGCACCAGTGACCCTGAATCAATCCAGACCTCTGGTGCTATCTGTGTGGAGTTTGCATGTTCTCCCCGTGACCGCCTGGTGCCCAGAGACATTAGCCAAGGTGCCAGCGAGTGCGGAGGCAATAGAGAATAAGTCAGTGTGGTGGGTCAAAGTGAACAGAGATCAGTTCAGGGCGCAGGTTGGAAAATGGGTGACCAGGTGGATCATGGTGCAGGTTAGAAATTGGGCTAGAAAGGACATCAGTGGGAAGGCCAGAGGTCGTTAGTAAATGGGCTGAGGGATAGTCACAGCAGGGCAGAAGGTGGAACAGTGGACAGAGAAGCAGTAGCTCAGAACCACGTCACTGAGAGGATCAGAGTTCATGTTCACAGGTTAAAGATGCAGAATTAGCCCATTCAGCCCATCAAGTCTACTCCACCATTCAATCATGGCTGATCTATCTTTCCCTCTTAACCCCATTCTGCTGCCTTCTCCCCATAACCCCTGACACCCGTACTTATCAAGAATCTGTCAATCTCTGAGAGAGACAATCAGAGCACAGATGAGGGCACTGGTGAGAGAGTGGGCGAGGGAGAACGTGTGTCGGGGAACAGGTTCAGAAGACGAGGCTTTGATGGTTTTCTGTGGGTGTCGGCTGACTTAAGAAAGTGGTCGTGTGTTTGAGAAAGAAAAGCCCAGTGTTCCGACCAAAATCTACCCTTGAAACAACCATCACACAAACGCATGAGTGCAGATTGAACTCCGCATTTGATTAGCACTCCAACATACTCATCTTGTTGTGGAGCACTTTAGGATATCCCAGCATGTGGCATAGGAATCATGTCACTGAAAGTCTGTCCCAGGCCCCAACACTGCTATGGAGACATAGAGTCATTGAGTGATACAGTGTGGAAACAGGCCCTTCGGCCCAACTTGCCCACATTGGCCAACATGTCCCAGCTAAACTAGTCCCACCTGCCTGCGCTTGGTACATATCCATCCAAATCTGTCCTACCACATGTACCTGTCCAACTGATTCTTAAACAATGCGATTGTCTCAGCCTCAACTACCTCCTCTGGCAGCTTGTTCCATACACCCAACAAACTTTGTGTGAAAAAGTTACCCCTCAGTTTCCTATTCAATCTTTTCCTCTTAACTTTGAACCCAAGTCCTATGCCCTCTCACCAGGTTTGTGCACAGCTTCACATGCACATATTTCCTTATAACACAGGAGACAATTCATCCATTAAGTCTTTAAACCCATATCAGTCCTCTTCCCCACTTATTTCCCTACAATATATTCCTTGTTACACACCCATGAACCCTATTGGGATTTCTTCTGCCACCCATCTAGTGCAGAAGTAATTTGCATTGCCTATATCTCACCAACCAGCATGTCCTTGAAACAGGCTCACCACGTGGTCACATGGAGAACATGCAAACTCCACACAGAGACAATTGGAGGTCGGGGTCGAACCAGGGTCACCTGAGTTGTGAGAATGTAGCACCACGTACCATACCATTGTGCCACACGTAATTCCAGAGCACTTTTCAGAATTCCAAGACATTTTCAATGTTATTAAAACACCCCTACAAACTACAGGCACTGTTGCTAGGTACAAATAAGGGCCCACTACTGAACTCATAATAAAAAAGAAAGAAAATGCAAATGTTGAAAATTCGAAATAAAGAAAGAAAATGGTATAAATGCGCCACAGCTTTTCCGCAGAGACTACCTGATCTGCTGAGTATTTCCAGCGTTTTTTGTTTTTACTTCCAATCCTAGTCTTTGGCAAGGCTGAGACTGCATATTTTGAGACTATGTTGCTTATTAACTTCAGGTTAGATATAAAATAACTAGCAATATATGGGGATTTGCAAGTTGTTTTTTTATACCCAAGGGGTAATCAACTTGTAAAATAAGTTACCAAGGCCATGTGAAAGTCCACGGGACAATCTAATCTGTTCAAACTCTGCCAGGGGTTAACGTAAATGCAGGAGCTACGTTACAACTTTTCTGCGGAGTCTGCATTTTTCCGATTTCCAGCCTCTTGCACGCCTTGCATTCCCGTTACCCGATGCTCGCAGCCCTGCTGGCAAACGCCCAGGCCATGACTCTGGAATTCCACCTCCAAAGCTCCCCATCCCACTCCTCCCCTCCCTGAAGCTTCCGAGAAGTGAGCAGTGAGAACCAGGAATGCACAATCACTTGTCACGACGTCGACAACTTTCTGAACTTAGCCTGGGGTGCTGGAAAATAACAAACCAAGGTCAAATGAACTGACTCGGATAAAACGTTGGCTTTGCAGGGCACGTCCTTCAACAGTCAACCCAAGAATATAGGCTCAATCAGTCCATCCTTAAAGCTTTTGGTTCCCTCTGCCCCTGTCCCCATTTTAATTAACCTAATGGGCCTGTCCCACTGAAGCGATTTTTTAGGCAACTACTAGTTTGTCGCCACATGTTCGCTGGTGGTCGCTGGGAGTAGACTCCTCAGTTGTGCAAAAAGTCGTAGCGTCTTTGTGGTCACCGCTGACAGTGGGTTTTACGCCAATGAGCGTAGCTTGACTTCTCCTGACGTAGGCGCTGTCGTAGGTTCTTGCCGGTTGTCGGTGACAGTTGCCTAAACAATGGGCCCATTAAAGTTGACCCACTTGGTGACCTGCCTGTGGATCTCCTCACACATCTCCCTGCCAGTTGTCTCATTTGGTCTCCTTCCCATCCCCAAACACCTTGAGACCTTTGTATTGTCCACTTCGCCAGAAGATTGGACTCCTTCACGTTTTTGCTTTCATGTTCTTTAACTGACATGTTCTTTAATTGAACGTGCATTTAAATGTTGCTTGGAACTGTCTGCCTTGATTTAGTAGGAAATAACTGTATATGCTGGTTTAAATCAAAGGTAATTTAGCAGGACAGGCAGCATCTCTGGAGAGAAGGAATGGGTGACGTTTTGGGTCGAGACCCTTCTTCAGACTTCAGTGTTTCCTCCCACACTTCAGTCTGACAAGGGGTCTCGACCCGAAACATCACCCATTCCTTTTCTCCAGAGATGCTGTCTGTCCTGCTAAGTTACTCCAGCAGTTTGTGTCTTTTGATTTAGCTCATTGTATGCCAATGTTTGACAGTAGAGGGTCTTGTGTAGCGGGGGGTGGGGAACGGAAAGGGGGAACCGCTTTTGGTCGCCTCCTCTGCGGAGAGGCAACGTTTTCCATGTCGCCTCCCTCGTGGCCTAACACCATTGATTGAAGCAGCCTTTCCTGGAGTCGGGCCCAGAGCTACAACAGCGGGCACAGCGTGGACTTTTCCATCACGGAGCGGGCGAACCCTTGCTGGGGGTCACCAGAGAAAAGTGCTCCGAAAAACCGCGGTCTGTGGAGCTTCTAGCCGCGGTCACGGTGTGAACTTACCATCCGGAGCCTGGGATCTCTTGCCGGGGATCGCCAGAGAAGAGCTCCGACCGCCGGCCTGTGGCCTATAACATCCTGAAGCCGCGGTCTCCAGTAAGAAAGCGCTTATTCGAAATGTGTTTGACTGTCCCGACTAGAGTACTTGCCATTAGCATTACGAGCCTCTACGAGACATCCACGAGCACCGACGTACCCGCCACGTACATTCTACGTACTTACCACGAGTTTGATTTTTTTTTAACTCAGGAAAGCTCTTGGGTAAACTCGCATCATGGGACAGGGGCTATGGAGTTTGTATGTTGTCCCCATGACTGCATGAGTTTTCTCCGGGTGCTCCTGTTTCCTCCCACACTCCATTAGCCTAGAGGTTTGTAGGATAATAGGCTTCAATTTAAAGATGGTAAATTGACCCTAGTGCGTAGGATAGTGCTAGTGTACGGGAATCACTGGTTGGCGTGGACATGGTGGGCCTTAGGGCCCGTTTCCGCGCAGTATCTATAAACTAAACTAAAACTAAAAGCACCAAACTCCCAGAATTACATCGGACATGTTGCTCTTAATGTTTGTAAATGAGAGCACAATATCTTCAAGCTTTCATTTCTATGATGGGAGTAAGACGTCTTTACTTAAGATGGAAGCTGGAGTTTGTTCGAGGCGCTCCTCAGCGCTGAATGTTTGTGTTGAAGGCTGTTTGTTTGATCTGGATTTTACATCCCAGGAGGTGAGAACGTGATAAACACATTGAGCTGGCCTGTGGCGAACATGCTGGCAACGTGACGAAGATCCAATTAGCCACCCTCCGTTAGCTCTTTCCTCGTGCCCTCAACCATCACAGCATAAATTTTACCAATGTACAATGCTAGAAATTCTCAGCCTAGAAATTGAAGTAACCTTTATTTGAGGGGGGATCTTATAGAAACTTACAACATTCTTAAGGTGTTGGACAGGCTAGATGCAGGAAGATTGTTTCTGATGTTGGGGAAGTCCAGAACAAGGAGTCACAGTTCAAGGATAAGGGGGAAGTCTTTTAGGACCGAGATGAGAAAAACATTTTTCACACAGAGAGTGGTGACTCTGTGGAATTCTCTGCCACAGAAGGTAGTTGAGGCCAGTTCATTGGCTATATTTAAGAGGGAGTTAGATGTGGCCCTTGTGGCTAGAGGGATCGGGGCATATGGAGAGAAGGCAGGTAAGGGATACTGTGTTGGATGATCAGCAATGATCATATTGAATGGCGGTGCAGGCTCGAAGGGCCGAATGGCCTACTCCTGCACCTATTTTTTATGTTTCTATGTTTCTATTTTTTGAAGTTAACCTTTAATTTTGGAATTAAACCGACTTATGGACTGGGTGATGGGCGGGGAGCGAAATGAAGCTGGTATATCATCACTTCTTGTTTTCTTTTTCTGTCTTTGTCTTTATATTTCTTTACGTTTTTCTCATTTCTTTTACTTACTCTTCGACTACACTTATTTGGTAGCCTCGGGGTTCTATTCTTACACATTCTCTTTCATTTTCTCTCTCTCTTGCTTTTTCTCACTTTTTCTATTTAATTTTAGCTAAAAATTAAAATTGGAGCTGTACAATAAATGTATTATGACATATGCCGCGGTTTATTCTTTTGTATATTGCTTCTAATTAAAATATAATAATAATACTAATTAAAAAAAACTTTATTTGGTGCGCTGAACAGGTGGCTACTTTATGAGACCATTAAAACTTTGCAAAATTGGGAAGATTTACCTTTAAGGAGATGTGTGGGACAAGATTTATACCCAAAGGCAGGTGGGTGCTTGGAACGGGCTGCCAGGGTGGATGGTGGAGGCAAATATAATAGTGGTGTCTAAGACTTATACTGACTATCTCCCCTCTAATCTTTCAATCTGAAGGAAAGGGCCTGACCCAAAACGTCAACTGTGCATTTCCTGCTTCTCCACCTTTAGACTTTAGATAGGCTCGTGGATATGCAGGGAATGGAGGGTAATGCCCCTGTCCCGCTTAGGAAACCTGAACAGAAACCTCTGGAGACTTTGCACCCCACGCAAGGTTTCCGTGCGGTTCCCGGAGGTTTTTGTCAGTCTCCCTAATGGTCGAAAGTGGTTTCCGTTTTAAAAATCGGTAATTGTTTAGTCGAAGCCGGTTGTGAAGGTGGGCAAAAACCTCCGGGAACCGCATGGAACCTTGGGTGGGGCGCAAAGTCTCCAGAGGTTTCCGTTCAGGTTTCCTAAGTGGGACGGGGGCATTAGGGATCATGTGCAGGCAGATGAGATTAGTTTATCTTGGTATCATGTTCGACACTGCCATTATGGGTCAAAGGGCCCTGTGCTGTTCTATACTTTTCTACATTTCACCATCTATGTTTAAGAATTATCAGAGTGTTTTTCACCCTGACTGCTGCATGCGATCGCAACCCACACTGTTCCGACTGCATCTGCCTGCAGAGGTTGCAACTGCTGTTGGTGATAATGGGAAATAGGCTGCAACCCTAAAATGGAGGAATAAGAAACTGTAGATGCTGGACTCAGGAGCATCAAACTAATTGCTGGAGGAATTCGGCAGGTTGAGCAGCACCTGTGGAGGGAGTTGCACAGTTGACATTTTGGGTCTGGTCCCTTCCTCTAGACTGAAGGAGTTGAGGGGAGATGCTGTAGTGAGTATAAGGAAGTGAGGGAAACAGGGGTAGGGCAAGAGTGACAAGTGATGGGTGGATGCAGGGGAGGAGGGATTGATTGGGGTGGGGTGGGAGAGGGAAGGGTGGAAATAGTGACAGAGGCTGGCAGGTGATAAATGGAGGCAACAGAGGGCGCGTGGTGGTGGAACGATTGATGGAAACAGGACCGTGACGTGAACGCTCTTTCCTTGACCTCAACAGAAGACTGCCGATAATGGAATCTGATAGGATGTAAAAGTGAAGCACAGGAAAGAAATGGAGGTACTGTGAGCAGAACAATGGGGAGGGGGCAGGGGGGATTGATCGAGAGTAATGTTTGGGTGATAAATAGATTGAATGAGTAGGGGAGGGGAAAAAAACATTAATAGTAGCTTGGAGGGAGGTTAAAAAGAAGCATGTGTACGTGAGGTCCTGGATAGATTAGACAGAGAGATAAAGGGGTAGAAAGGTGAGCCTGTTACCTAAAAGTGGAGCATTCAATGTTCAGGCATTGGGCAATAGACTACAGGCTGAATGAGGTGCTGTTCCTCAAAGCCTAATGACTTTTCCCCATGGTAGCTACAGTGTAGCTGTATCCTCTCCCCTGTCCCTCGCCATCATCATTGTGGACCAAGTCCAAAGTCAACAATGGTCTCAGGAAGCTGGGAGGCATAATTCCTGGATTCTGCAGAGATCATATTCCTTGGCTCAGCTGACGACTAATAAAACACATAATGATTCTCTGCACTGTGAAGGAAAGTTTACAGGGCATTAAAGATTCATCGAAGCAAAAGCAGAGAGCAACACATTATTGTCCCGATGGGGAACTTTTTAATTCACATCTGCATGCTGACAATTTGAGGGGCTTGTGCATTGCTATGCTTGCAGCTGTAAAGGAAAGTCAGAGGTTGCACTTTAATTTCTGTTGGCCCAGCAGAGTTGGCACAAAGTCACAATTATACAGCGTGGAAACAGGCTCTTCAGCCCAACGTGCCCAGGTTGACCAACATGCCCCATCTACACTAGTCACACCAGCCCTCTAAACCTATCCTTTCCATGTACCGGTCTAAATATTTTTTAGACGCTGATGTTAATGAAAACGTTGCAAGAGGGACATGATGTTAAAGCATAAGTAAACACTAAAATTCTGGATGGAGAACAAGGCCTGAATGTTTCCAGATTTTAGGTGTCGACTGACGCAATGGCCCTGTTACCACCCTTGTCTAGAGTTGTACAAGGACTTGGATTCATAAATACAAACACGTTGCAGCCCAAGAAGCATTCAGTAATAAAGATGTATGAACAACTCAGCTGGTCAGATGCTTTCAGCCAACCGTAAACATTTGCAAATTGAAAACAGGAATCCACTTTGAAAAAGCAATGTTCTTAAACAAAACAGAATGTTTATTTCCATTGCATTTTTATTAGAAATGCTATTTGAATCCAGTTACAAAGTCAGCACCCCGTAATAGATAATTAATACCGTTTCTGGGCTACGGGGCTGTGCTGTTGTAAACCACGTAAATGGGCAGTAATGTAGTTCATTTTGGTTTAGTTTATACAGTAGTTCAGTTTAGAAATACAGTGTGGAACCAGGCCCTTCGGCCCACCAAAATTATGCTGATTCACCCATACACTAATTCCATCCTACACACCATAGGTAATTTACAGAAGCCAATTAACCTACGAACCCGCACGTCTTTGGAATGTGGGAGGAAACCCAAGCACCTGTAGAAAACCCGCATGGTCTCAGGGAGAACGTGCAAACTCCATACAGACAGCACCCATAATCAGGATCAAACCCGGGTCTCTGGCACTGTCAGGCAGCAGCTCTGCCACTGCGCCATTGTGCCGCCTGGCCACATTTCATGGCAATTTAGAACAAATAAAACTATCCCTACATTTTTTAGCGGGATGTTTGTGCTTGCTGGCATATCTTTTTCAATGTCGGGCAGTCTTTACTTCCATATTTGAGCTCAGAAACTTCAAGAACATGTCCACACACAAGCAGCCGTTAGTCTCATGGTCCCAGGCTTAGGGCTGCCAACATTGGGTGAGAGTTGGGAGTGAGAAATTATGAGAGAACATGCACAAGGGAGCGTAGCGACCAGGGGGGAAGGGGGGGGGAGAGGGTGTGGGAGGGTATGGGGGAGGGTGTGGTGGGGGGGGGAGGGTGTGGGAGGGGGTGGGGGAGGGGGTGCTCCCCCTCCCATGGGTATGCTTTTGCATTTTTCAGCTTGAAATTGTGCAATTTGGTGCATACTGTAGCGAGTCTTTTAACTTACACTTGAATGCAATATTTATGCTTTAAATTGGATTAGCTATGAATGTTAGGCTAAATAACATTCCTAATTACATTCCACAGTAGAGCCAGGCTCTGATCAACAGGTGCAGCACATGAATGATCTAAGTATATTCATGTATGGAAATCAGATTATAATCAACCACTTGGCCCATGTTGACCAACCTGGGTCTCACTGCACACCTGGTACTACTACTACCTCTACTGACCCTGACTCCAGTTGCATACCTTCTCTCATTCCTGGCCCTGAGTCCAGGCTTACACCTGCTCCCCTGTTCTACCCTAATCATAACTGCTGACCTGCTTAGGTTCCCAGTGCTGAACACTCCCATTGGCCCAACTTTGACTGCACACCTAGTACTATTCCAGACCTTGACTAGATGCACACTTGGCCTTGCTTCTAGCCCCTCTGCACTGACAATATATCTGGCCCACACATAAGCCCCATATCTGACCCCCGGGACTTAACCTATTAGATTCAAGTCCACAGGTGCTTATCTAATGCGGTAATCTTTTATGGGGCACTTCACGGACAAAATTTTGTATAGCAAAATTTGCTATATCCATTGGCTTCCTTCTTATTTAACATGCTAGTTATTTTGTCAAATAAATCATCAATTGGTTAAACACAATTTCTCATCCATGAAATTATACTCACTCAGCTGTATGTATTCCTTTACCATTTCCTTCATTTTCTTAACGAACTGTCCAGAATACATTTTCACCCCCAATATTTTCAGTATTTTGCTGTCTTCCTCTCAGCTGGGACTTTCCGAAATGCCCAAAAAGTCCAATAATAATATATATTTATGCAATAATATTCTATTTAATGTGATCTTGAGAGTACATAATATTTTCTGTGGTATTCATAACACAACAATTATAAAAAGACCTTTGAGGTGATTGCAACTACCAACATGCATACATTATTATATTACAGTAAATATGTACTGAGAGCAAGTTTTTGGTCCAATGCTTCCCATTCCCAATTACTTTTACATGGAAGCGATTGAAATCCACGTGAAGTTTAAATGGCATCAGAAAAATAAAACCTCCAGAATGTGGTTGGTTGGAGTCAGTATCAGCACAGTTACCATATTAAACTTTGAATCTTCAGATGTCCTGGTTCAAGCTAAAACTAAAGACAAATAATAACCTCCTCACACATTCCCCTGCAAGTATCTATGTCACTCCTTTAAAATATGCCCCTTCTTTGAACAAGCTCTTAAACATCACATCTGAATCAGTTTCCATCTGATTACACTCCTTGAGGATGTTCATCTACATGTTCAATCAATTAACAACAAGTTTGGGGACATTTATATTCAACCTGTCAAAGGAATTTTGGGGGGGGGGGGGTTTAGAAATAGTCAGTGAGGTAAACAGACATAATAGTTGAGTGGCAAATGACAATAGTGCTACCTTCCCAATATTTAACTGAAGGAAATAATGGGTTATCGGGGCTGTATGTTGTAACACACAGTCTGACACCTTGCATGTCAACTAATTATAAATCTGGCTAATTACAAATCAATAACATTAGCCAACTCCGAAACACGAAGCGCTGAGCATTAGGATCCAGACATCACAGACAACTGGCCTCAGCTCCCCGCTCACATCTGGCAGTGCTCTTCGTCTGAACCAGGGGCCGCGGAGCATTTTTGAAAGTGGGGGGGGGGGGGGGGCTGAGCGATCACTGATCACTGGCCTTGGGGGTACCCGGTGAGGCAGTGGAGTGACCGAGTGGGGGGAGGGTGTGAGAGGTGTGTGCTTTTGAAATTTGATGTATAAAAATCATGTTTTAGTGCAGTGTAGAAGTATGATTTCAATGTTTTTTGATTGAAGTATCTTCAAGAGGTAACTTTTTAAGGGGCAACTTTTCCCACACAAAGGATGCTGGGTTTATGGAACAAGCTGCCAGAGGAGGTAGTTGAGGCAGGGACAATCCCAACATTTAAGAAATAGTTATACTGGTACATGGAAAGGCAGGTTTGGAGGGATATGGACCAAAAGCAGGTAGTGTAGCTGGGACATGTTGGTGGGTGTGGGCAAGTTGGGCCGAAGGGCCTGTTTTCACACCGTATCACTCAATGACTACATTATACTTCCACCATGCAGGAATGCTTCAAAATCGAGTGGTCGAGGTTTATTATCATATACTCAAGCATAGGAACGTAGAAAATAGGTGCATGAATAGGCCATTTGGCCCTTCGAGCCAGCACTGCCATTCAATATGATTATGGCTGTTCATCTAAAATCATCTTACCTGTTTTTTCCCCGTAGCCCTTGATTTAGCTAGCCCCAAGAGCTAAATGTAACTCTCTCTTGAAAATATCCAGTGAATTGGCCTCCACTGCCTTCCGTGGCAGAGAATTCCACATTCACAACTCTCTGGGTGAAGAAAGTTTGTTCTCATCTCAGTCCTAAATGGCTGACCCCTTATTCTTAAACTGTGGGTGGTCCCTGGTTCTGGACTACCCCAACATCGGGAACATTTTCCCTGCAGTTACAGTAAGTGAAAATCTAGCAGGCAAGCAGGATGCTTTCCCCAACCACCCCCATTTGAAGGCCACTATCTTCCACCATTTCTACCCAGTGCCTGGTACCTACTTCTAGCAGCCACTGGTTATCCTCCAGGATGCACCGAGACGCAGCCTGATCCATGCTGGTCACCAGAGCGAATTCGGCACAGAAACTCTCACGGCAGCGACGCAACGCTTTCGACGCCTCCAATGGCCCGGGATTCTTGCTCTGAGGCTGCTCCATGGCCGGAATTGCAGCGAGCGACTCACCAGCCCGGAAAACGTTCGCCAGCCCCAGCTCCCCGTACATACCTGCCCCCGCCTCTGCTTCCATCCCTCCCTCCGACCCGGCTCTCCAACACCCACGACCTGGTTGTTCAGAGCACAGCAGCGCCTCGTCCAAAGGCAAAGATATTGGAACATGTCCAGCCAAAAAAGTGGCCCCCCAGCCCCCCCAGCCCCCTCGGTCCCCCCGGTTCCGCGGCCCTTGTGAACATCTCTCTCCTGCCGCTTGCCCGCCTCACTCATGTCAGCCGCTTCCCGCAAATCCTTAAATTCCGACTGCCGCGGGGAGCAGGATATGGACTTAATTGTTGCGCTGGGTGACACTCATTCACTGCCCGGTCCTCCAAGATGCACCGAACCACAGCCTGATCCATGCCGGTCACCTGGGCGAAATCGGCAGACATTTTAACGAGCGGTGCAATGCTTCCGACGCGTCCAACATCCCGGGACTCTTGCACTGAGGCTGCTCCATGGCCGGAGCTGCAGCGAGGGACTCGCCAGCCCGGCAAACTCTCGCCAGTCCGGCAAACACTCGCCAGTCCAGCAAACACTCCCAAGTCCCGGCTCCCCATCCGTATCTGCCCCCCGCCTCTGCTTCTGCTTCCATCCCTCCCTCCGCCCCGGCTCTCCAACACCCGCGGCCCTTGCAGTTGATATGAGTTTTGAAATTCTCGTTGATCGCAGAACTTCTCACGACAGAGCGTAAGAATTTGGCCAAATGCGTGATTCTCACGATCAATGCGTGAGAGTTGGCAGCCCTGCAGAGTAATTCCAGACCACTGCTGGACACAGTCATATCTCACAGATAGTTGCACGTCTGTGGAGTATGAATTTATATTGGAAGCAAACCCAGAAATGTTACCAGTCCGATGAAGATTGCTAGGAGATAGTCAGAAAACAAATCAGAGCTGGCTTAGTGTCAAAGAGTCTGAAGAAGGGTCTCGACCCGAAACGTCGCCTATCTCCTTCGCTCCTTAGATGCTGCTGCACCCGCTGAGTTTCTCCAGCTTTTTGTGTAACCCCCAGAGCTGGCTTAGGCAATGTATTTTAATAATTCTTGGGAAGTGTATGCATTCTTGGGAAGTGTATGCATTTATTAACAACCTTGAGAAGTTGATTCATACTCTGCGCAAGGGTGCTGCACAAGACTGCTTTTGTTATTGCGGTTTGATACAATTTGTTTGGCTTTTTAGCCCACTTCAGAGGATGTATACTCTGTGCTATGTAATACAAACTGCAAATGATGGAAATGGTCACCAGGTCAGGCAACATCTTCCGAGAGAGCGATACAGAGTTAATCCTTTATATCCTTGATTGCAGATGTTGCCAGCCTTGCTAAGTATTTTCAGCACTCTACTTGTTTCAGATGTCCAGTCTCTGCGTAGGTATCATGGGCATTGTTGAGGACCTGAAGTCACATATAAGATAAAAAGGACTATTTTTCTATCCCAAGGAGCCAGCAGAGTTTCACCACAACCAATAAATAGTCTAATGCAAGCCCAGTTGCTTTTTAAATTGATTGCAACATTCTAAAACTGTTGAAAAATAATTTTAATCAAGGTCTCTTTCTTTTTGGTTTGATAGCGAGATAAACAGGAAATGTAACCACAAAAATATGGTCTCTTACCAAATCACTCGATAAGCACAAAATGCTGGAGTAACAGCGGGGTCAGGCAGCATTTCTGGAGGAAAGGAATAGGTGACGTTTTGGGTCGAGACCCTTCTTCGGACTTTTGACTCCGAATGTTACCTGTAAACCAGCATCAGCAGTTCCTTCCTGCACATCTTGTCTGCTCCACTACATTTTGAGTTGTTTATAGTTGAGTTGCTGCGACATTCAATTTTGAATCAACCTACTATAAACAGTTTGAAAAGACCAGAGAGACGTGGGACCACACTGTGTACAGGGTACGGATATACAGTTCATGCATCAGGGGCGCCGAACGATTGGCAGCCCCGCCAACAGTCTGTTTTTCGTCTTAAAAATTTTTTTTAAATGCGTTTTATAAGTCTGCGTAAATGTTCCCTGGTTTGTTATATATGGTGGGGTGGGGGAACTTTGATTTCAGTGTGTTACCTTGCCGGAGTCTGCAGCCTACCACCGATGGAGCTGGAGGCCTCCTCAGACTGACCTTGGGCCCCACCGCGGGGTGCGGACTTAATATCGGAGCCGATACCTTGTCTGGGATCGGTCCAACCGTGGTCTGCGGACTTAACAACAAGAGCTCACTGTCGGAGTAGCTAGACGGGAGCTCTGGTGAAGGCAGTGGCTCGACCAGCCCCGACATGGGGTTCGATCGCCCCGGTGTGGGGGAGCTGACATCCCCCCGATGCAGGAGCTGGATCGCCGCGACGGGGAGAGCCCAAAACGCCGTCGTCTACGGGAGTCAAGATCGTCCCAAAGAGGTCCTTTTGCAGGTCCTTCTGAAGGAGCAAATAGCCCTAGTGAGACCACACCTGGAATACTGTGTGCAGTTTTGGTCCCCTAATTTGAGGAAGGACATTCTTGCTATTGAGGCAGTGCAGCGTCATATGCTGAGAGAACGGAGCAGCTGGGCTTGTACACTCTGGAGTTTAGGAGGATGAGAGGGGTCTCTCATTGAAACATATAAGATTGTTAAGGGTTTGGACACGCTAGAGGCAGGAAACGTGTTCCCGATGTTGGGGGAGTCCAGAACCAGGGGCCACAGTTTAAGAATAAGGAGTAAGCCATTTAGAACGGAGACGTGGAGACACTTTTTCTCACAGAGAGTGGTGAGTCTGTGGAATTCTCCGCCTCAGAGGGCGGTGGAGGCAGGTTCTCTGGATGCTTTCAAGAGAGAGCTAGATAGGGCTCTTAAAAATAGCGGAGTCAGGGGATATGGGGAGAAGGCAGGAACGGGGTACTGATTGTGGATGATCAGACGATCATATTGACTGGCGGTGCTCGCTCGAAGGGCCAAATGGCCTACTCCTGCACCTATTGTCTATTGCCTATTGTCTATTGTCCCGTCAATGGAGGGCTCGAGGCCGCTGACCGCGGGAGAGCATAGGGTAGAGATTGAACTTTTTTTCGCCTTCCATCTGTGAGAAATGTGGAGGAGTCACTCTGGTGGATGTTTATCTAAAAATGTGTTTTGTGTGTTCTGTTGCTTTTTATTTGTATGGCTGACTTGGCAAATGAAATTCCTCATATGTTGCAAAACATACTTGGCTAATAAAGTATTATTGTGATTGTGATTGTGTTCTCATTATTTTCAGCATTGTGCTATACAACTTGCACATAAGCTCCAAATTCAAATTTCACCAGTCAAAGCATTTTTCACAAAACATGTCCCTCATGGGCCTGTCCCACTTAGGCTACTTTTTAAGCGACTGCATGAGACTCTGCGATCGCAAGATGATCACCACATGTTCGCAGGTGGTTGCCGGGGAGTCGCCTTCATGGTCGTGAGGAGTTCCCGCATTCTGGGAACTCGTTGCGGCCTCATTATGGTCGCTGTGGACATTTCAACATGTTGAAAATGTAGCTGAGACCAGAATGAAGCCGCCATGGAGAGTAGTGAGAATTCTCGTGCCGTAGGTGGGTTGCCAGGATTTTTACCCAATTTTTACAGTTTTTATCAAGCCAATTAATCAATCCAATTAACCTACAAACTGTACGTCTTTGGAGTGTGGGAGGAAACTGAAGATCGCGGAGAAAACCCATGCAGATCACGGGGAGAACGTACAAACTCCATACGGACAGCACCCGTAGTCGGGATCGAACCCGGATCTCGACCGCTTTTACCTTGATTATAAATAGTAAGCAACTGCTGGGAGAAACTTCATTGTGCCATATTTCAAGAGTCAAATGTTGTTGTCATATGCTAAGAAACAGATCAGCAAAATTCATGCTTGCAGTAGCAAGCAATGAAAGAAAGGCATTGAAATTCTTGACCAGTCGAGAGAGAATAGGGAAAAAGGAGATAGTGGTATTGGAATGAGTTGCAAAACATTGCACCGAATCCAATTGAAAAATTCTACGAATCAACCCCTAAAAATGTCCCGTGGAACAGCTCAAACGCATCACTTTACACGATGACTGAGGTCCTGTATCTTTGCAATCTTTCCGCTGTGGCTCGATAGAATGGGGCTTTACCAGCATACATACAGCAAATTAACAGCATTAACATAATTGGTAATCACTCCTGAATTCTCTGATGCAAGATAAACATCGTCAACCAGGGAACATTGAGAATATCGAATGCATAGAAACATAGGAAATAGATGCAGAAGGGTGCCATTCGGCCCTTTGAGCCAGCACCACCATTCATTGTGATCATGGCTGATCGTCCCCTATCAATAACCCGTGCTTGCCTTCTCCCCATATCCCTTGACTCCACTAGGCCCGAGAGCTCTATCTAACTCTCTCTTAAATCCATCCAGTGACTTGGCCTCCACTGCACCTCTGTGGCAGGGAATTCCATAAATTCACAACTCTCTGGGTGAAAAAGCTTTTTCTCACCTCAGTCTTTAATGACCTCCCCTTTATTATAAGACTGTAGCCCCTGGTTCTGGACTCGCCCAACATTGGGAACATTTTTCCTGCATCTAGCTTGTCCAGTCCTTTTATAATTTTATATGTTTCTATAAGATAACCCCTCATCCTTCTAAACTCCAGTGAATACAAGCCTAGTCTTTTCAATCTTTCCTCATATGACAGTCCCGCCATCCCAGGGATCAATCTCGTGAACACTGCCTCAATAGCAAGAACGTCCTTCCTCAAATTAGGAGACCAAAACTGTACACAATACTCCAGATGTGGTCTCACCAGAACCCTACACAGCTGCAGAAGAACCTCTTTACTCCTATACTGAAATCCTCTTGTTATGAAGGCCAACATTCCATTAGCTTAATCCGCATTAAGGGGAAGTTGGGTACATATGTGGATGAGAGGATAAAAAATGTGAAGAAAGTGAGATGAATCGAGTGTGGGAGAGGAATCATGAATCTGCAACATTAAGGCCATCTCAACACTGTAAATTCTGCTCATCAAATGAAATAGAGCATCTGTATTGATTCAGCATCAAAAAAAGATGCTATAAAAAAAAAAATTGATTACCAAATTCTAGGATAATTGCAACTACAAGCCGCAGGCACCTTTGGGAATTATTTGATTATGAATTAAATGATGTGACCTTATCAATGATCCACAATACTTTTTGCCTCTGGTCTGACATAATGAAGCAAAATTGATTGACTAACTTCAGCTGTGAGCCTGTTAATGTTTTGTGTGACCTTTGGTTCACTGCAATTGATTTGCGGCCCTCTCGAGTGAACGAGATGCACAAAGATCTATATCATCCTGCTATCCAGTGCCCTCGCGCAAACTGTGGGCAGAGCAAAGCTCACCAGAAGACTAAGCATTAGTCAACCAGCATGTGGTAGAGTCAACTAGAGCATTCTCACATGCTGGTACTTGACTCTACCAGCATGTGGTAGAGTCAACTAGAGCATTCTCACCTCCGGGTCTGCCAGGCTCTGGAAACTTGAGCACAAACTGCAGGGACGGTTTTCCAGTCGAGCACTGGAGAAGTCTGCTGCCCTTTGGACCTATCTGGGTGTAAGTGTGCTAGTTGAAGGCTAGGTGTTTGGAAGTTCTATCCAATATTTATTCCTTATCCAACTTACCCAAGAAAAGTATTGTCTGTGGGATCCTGCAATTCCTATTGGTTTGGGAAGATGCTTGGGGTGGGTGCACAATCAGCCATCGCTCACTATTTTCACGTTACCCAACTGGAAAATGAGTTGCATTCACTTGCTCAGAAGCAGCATGGGGGCTTGCAACGTTTTACACTCCTTAGTTTGCATTCTCATTCTCCAACCGCCACGTTTAACCCGTTTATCGGCCAATCCCTATAACATGTTACCCCGAACAATGTTTACCTTATCGGAAATATTCATTCTGTGCTCCCCATCCCCCCTGAGCCTTTTCTCACTTTTCCGGTTTTGAAGAAAGATCTTTGATCTGAAACATTAAATCCATTTCCTTCCTTACAGATGCTGCCCGTCATGATGAGAGTTGTTTTTAACTTTCCGTACAGCCGCAGTTAAAAGGAGTTGTGGATTAACATTACTAACTAAACAAGTGGATTTTCTCTGTGTTCCACAGATCAATGCCTCCCTGGAGGTGCAGGAATTTGTGGAAGCCTGGGCCAAGAAAGCAAAGGAGTTTGATGCCGTCAAAGACCATTTCACAGATAAGAACCTGATAAATCTTCTCGACCAGATTCGCATCCTTGGCTCCGCGAACCTCCCGCCGGATGAAAGGAAGCAGGTATGAATTTCATTCTGGCAATGCCATACTCTCAAGCTAGTGAGGCACGGTGGCGCAGTGGTAGAGTTGCTGCCTTACAGCGCTTGCAGTGCCGGAGACCCGGGTTTGATTTTGACTACGGGTGCTGTTTGTGCGGAGTTTGCACGTTCTCCCCGTGACCATGCAGGTTTTCTCTGAAATCTTCGGTTTCCTCCCACACTCCAAAGACGTACAGGTTTGTAGGTTAATTGGCTTGGGGTAAGTGCACAAATTTCCCTAGTGTGTGTAGGATGATGTTAGTGTGCGGGGATTGCTGGTCAGTGCAGACTCGGTGGGCCGAAGGATCTCGCTCTGTATCTCTAAAGTAAACTTAACTAAACTAAACTAAACTAGTGGCACCAGCATCCTTGTTGGAAAATCTCTGTTCCCCCCAACTTATCCATTGACCAACCAACATCAGTCAAACTGGAGCCCAAGAATGACTAGTTCAGATGTTGTGACCAGCCAGGGTTTAGCTTGGAGGCCAACGGCAAATACTTCCTTGAGTGATGGAAGAGGCCATCCAGCCTCTTGAACTCACCCCAGCATTCAATCTGACCTTGGTTGATCTGTGCCAGAACTTTGCTCAGCTCAGACCTGGCATCACTGGCCCCCATCACTCACACACTACTCAAGCTCAGCCCTGCAGTCTTGGACATCTCCAGCCTTTCCAAATAATCCCTGCACTTCATTAAAAATGTGCATCCTCATTTTATTACTGAATCTCCCAACTTTAATATCAACATGATGTTGTTCTGGTCTAGATTTCCCAGTCACAATAAGCATTGTGTTTCAGCTACCCCAACCATTTGCTTTAAGCACATTCATTCATGGGTCATTCAGGAATCACAGTTTTTTTTTCATTTTCAAGATTGTGGAGAATTGAATATTTTTACATTCATTCCACTGGGTTTCGCCTTTTGGTCAAATGTGCAGGCCCACCGTTCAGTGTTGTTTTGTGCCAGGTAGCCAGCAAGGCATGTTTCTAAGGTGATTTTATTTTGGCTTTAGCCGTGGTAAATCTCAGCTCCAGTTGTGCTCCCTTCTCTGGGTTAATTGCCTTATTTTCCTCCTTTCCGCCAAATCTGAACCAAAGAGCTGAATTCTAGAGGCTCGGTGAGAGTGACTGGCCTGAATATATCAAGGCAGTATTTGATTAAGTGTGACTTTCAGGTATGGACTAGACTGTGGCAAGTAATACTTGTGCCATTAAACCGCCAGGCAATGATAATCTCCAACAAGAAAGAATCCAACTAACCACCCTTAAATTCAATAGCATTACATTTCTGAGACCCCACGATCAACATCCTAGGATACACCATTCAACGAAAAATCAAGAAGACCAACTGGATAAATCGTACAGCACAGGGACAGGCCCTTTGGCCCACCATGTCTGCAACTACCATGTTGCCAATATAAATTAATCAATTTTCCTGCACATGGTCCATCTTCCTCCATTGTTTATTAGAACCTATGCTGTCTAAAAGCCTCTTAAACATTGCTGCCAGATCTGTTTCTACCTCATCCTTTGGCAGCACGTTCCAGGCACCACGGTCTGAAAAAACTTGCCTCCCCCCCCCCCCTACAGTAAAGCTCTTCCCACTAATAGTTGACATTTCCACCATGGGGATGAAGACTTTGATTGAATACCTTGTCTGTGCCTCTCATAATGTTATAAACGTCCATCAGGTCACCCTCAGCCTCAAACACTCCAGAGAAAACAATCCAGGTTTGTCTAACCTCTTATAGTTATTACACTCCAATCCAGGCGACATCCTGGTGAACCTCTGCAGCAACCTCAACCTCCGTTTAGTACGGCAACCTAAACTGCACACAATGCACCTGTAAGTTTTATATAGTTGCAACAAACAACTCTCATAAACTTTTAGGTATTATACTTACAGGTTAGAAAAGAGATTTAAAAAAGAAGAGCGATTGTAAGAAAGGTGGAAGGTCTTTCTCCAGGAAGAGAACACAAAGAGGCGCCATGCTCTGGCACCATTCTCCAGGGAAAATATTCAAATATCCAATCCATCTCTAGAATGTTGTCCGTATTCCAATGAAAACTTAGTTGTCCCAGGAAATGTCCTCTACTACAATACGATGGGCAATCATATTATAAACCTCTGATCTATTACTTCACTACAATGGAACGGAACTTAGTGTAGATGTGATATTACCAGAAACAAAACTATGATCTTTACTTTTAATGTCTTCTGATATTGCGGACTCTTTGTTTATGCTGCAGGGTGCTAACCTACTTCCTTTTGTTTCAGTACAACACCATCCTGAGTGAAATGGACAATATATATTCCACAGCTAAGGTGTGTCCACATGGAGAAACAGACCTCAACAAATGTTGGTCTCTCGAGCCAGGTAAGTCAGATGGGGGAGTTAGCACAGTTAGTTAAGAGGCCATGATGCAGCAGAGGGAACATCAACATTCAGTCCTTCCATACCAGGAAGAACATTAACTTGAGCAATTTAGACCAAGGTCAGGATCCACCCCACACACTTTGTGTATAAGGTTTAAACTTGAGAAATCACAATATGCCCATGCTTGTTCATGCTGGTGGCTGATCAACATGTCATCGTTTAGTTTAGTTTAGATAGAAAACATGCTCTTCAGCCCACCGACACCACGCTGACCAAAAGTTCCGATAGCAAGCAAGATAGACCACTCCTTCTAAATGCAATTAGCTGATGTGTAGTACGCAACGGAGCGGAACTTGTGCCTTTTTTTCATCCATTTCAGTAACCCGACCCGACCCGACCCAACTCGCAGTGTAATCAGCGTTGCGGGGGAACAGTTTGTGTTAATAAATTATAATTCTGAAAATGAGGAGAAGATTTTTCCCAAATAACTTTTATATTTACGAGGATGTTTCCGTAATCGGCTTCCGCACTAGTATCCTGTGGGATCTTTAGTGCGGAGACGGAAGCCGGTTACGGAAATGGGGCCGAAAATTACCCATGAATCTGCCCATGACCGTACTACGTCTTTTTTGTCGAGTGATCTATCTTGCTCGCTATAGGATCTTTGATGCTGACCATCAATCAACTGCTCGCACTAGGAAGAAGTCTCGACCCGAAACGTCGCCTATCTCCTTCGCTCCTTAGATGCTGCTGCACCCGCTGAGTTTCTCCAGCTTTTTGTGTAACCCTCGATTCTCCAGCATCTGCAGTTCCTTCTTTAACAACTGCTCGCACTAGTTCTGTTATTCCACTTTCTCACCCATTCACACATTAGAGGCATTTTTGCAGAGGCCAGTTATTCTACACATATTCAGAGGATCTGGGAGGAAACCGGCGAACCCGGTCGAAACCCACATGATCACAGAGAGAACGTGCAAACTCCACACAAGCAGCACCAAACCATGGTCTCTAGCACTGCGAGCAAGCAACTCTACCAGCTGCGTTACCTGCTCGCTGACTCCATATATTCTAGTATAGTTTATTATTTCACATTTATCTAGATACAGAAAAAATAACTTTGGTTTGCATACTATTCAGGCAGATCTTGCCACACAGGAAGGCTGCAAATAATGCAAAAGAGAAAGAAAACAGTGCATAATGTAGTATTACAGCTACTGAGAAAATGCTGATCAAAAAGTGTGACTGTTTCAATGGGGTAGATTGAAAGGACAAGAAAACATTTTTAGCTTATGTCAAAACCTGGCGACTCTTGCATGCGATCTCAGTGGATTATTTCCATTTTGTATGATCGGAAATAGTGCTTAGGTATGGCAATACTTTACTGAATATGCAAAAAAGAATTTTGCATATGTCTGTAAGGTATGTCACACTAAGGAGCCATTGAACTATTGTCTGTTGACAGCAGCAAAGAACCTGTTCTTGAAACTAGTGGTGCGTGCTTTCAGACTTTAGTATCTTCTGCCAGACTCTGCCCCAGGCTCATCCTTCTCCCCTCCACCTCATTGTAATCAGAACCACAAAGACAATCGTAGAAACTTTTGTTGCGATTATAATTGGCCAGATAACAAAGTCTATAGAATGACTAATACATAAAATGGAAAAGGACCTCCCCAGGGTGTGGATTAAGATACGTTTCTGGAGCTGATTTCAGAGAGTTCTCCATTTGAATTTACCTATCCTGGCTTAAATGAATAAAAGAGTGGAGATTCCTCTCTCCTTCTCCTCGTACTGTAGGCATACCCATAGTGTTTGATGTGACAGTGAAGATGGTGCATTATCCTGGTATACCATGCTAACCAGCATGGTACCTGTCACTGGAATAATGACAGGCCACGCAGTGAGAGACCACTACTCTGTGTTCTGCGGCCCGGTTTTGAACCAAGAAATCAACAAATCCTTTATTCCTCACATAGTTAATCCAGAATATTGTTTGTTGATTCATATTCCTGTATTTGCCAACTCTGGTGTCTCTATTCTCTGTCTATCCCATGTTACATCTGGCATTTAAGTGTTTGGCCCTGCATGAACAGATCTTTGTTCTCTTTAACCCGTGGAACACTTGCAAAAAATATGTGATGGATTTGGCCGTGAGGAGAGAACTTTGCTTTTGTCCAGCTCAAATCCCTGCCTTGAATTTCCTTGAGGGAACAGTGATTATGTGAATAATCAAATGTTTTGTTATTCACTGGAAGCCTTGCTCATGTTGACGTGCTAGTCTCCATCTTCCAGCAGTTTATGTTGTTCTTCTGTACACAGTCGGGTAGACGCACAGAGTTTCTTGCCCAGAGTAGGGGAATCGAGAACCAGAGGACATAGGTTTAAGGCATTGGGGTAGTGATTTATCAGGAGGGGTAATGTTTTCACGCAAAGGGCAGTAGGTGTATGAAATGAGCTGCCAGAGGAGGTAGTTGAGGCAGGTACTTTTGCAACGTTTAAAAAACATTTAGACAGATACATGAATAAGACAGGTTTACAGGGACATGGGCCAAATGCAGGCAGGTGGGGCTAGTTTAGATGGAGCTAATTGGAGTGTGTGGGCAATTTGGGCCAAAGGGCCTGTTTCCACACTGTAAGTCTCTATGACCTTATGACATGACATGCCACTGCCTGCCTTGATGGTGGCACAATTTTTTAATTACTGAGTTAGTAGTAGGTGGGACTGGAGTTCTGATCTGGCAATGTGATTTGAGTATCAGTTCTGTAGAATTTAAATGCAACAATGTAAATATACTGGAGTAAAAGAATGGACCTCAGTTGGGATAGCCATAAAGCCATGGGGTTGGCATAGCTTACTTAAGTTCTATCTGGAAAGGATTCTGCCATCCATATTCCATCTGGTCTTACCAGCTGATCAAACAGAAATATGATTGACTATTAACTGCTTTTTCAGCTGGCCAAGCAATCCAATCATGTGAACCAAATGGACACATTAAAACACAGTGAGGGTATAATTAGGCAGATGACCCAGTGCCATATTAGGCAAGGGCAGACCTGGATCTAGCAACTACACACCCACCTGGGTCAACACTGCTAGTCGGCCTCACAAATGTAGAATGTGTAGGTCAAGGTAGTGGTCAAGGAACACAGGATTCCTGTAATGCTGGCCCATTCCTTTTTTCTCTTCTACCATCTGAGAGAATATGCTGGAGCTTGAAGGCTCAAACGCCGAGACTTAAGAATAGTTATTTTCCAACAGCCATCAGAATTCTGAACCAATCACATCTTTCATACCCCTTCTTAGAGGTGCTGCCACATATTCTTATTCATAACTCTATCTCAATTAATACTTTTTTGCACTACTTCAGACTGCACTGCAATCTTGCACCATTCCACTGTTTTGCACGTTGTATTTATCAAAGGTTTCAAAGGTCTTTTACTGTCACGTACCAATTAAGAGACAGTGATAAGCAAATTGCCAAACAAATATACGAGAAAAAAAGCAACAAGACATACAACTACATAAAAGATAACATAAACATCCACTACAGCGGATTCTCTGCATTCCTCACTGTGATGCAAGGCAGAGGACCGGCGAAGCTCCTGCAGCCGGCAATCAAAACTCCCGTGTCGGGTGATCGAAACTCCCGTGTCGGGGCGATCAAAACTCCCACTTCGGGGCGATCGAAACTCCCGTGTCGGGGTGATCGAAACGCCCGTGTCGGGGCGATTGAAACTCCCGTGTCGGGGCGATCGAAACTCACACGTCGGGACGATCGAAACTCCCGTGTCGGGGCGATCGAAACTCCCACGTCAGGGCGATCAAAACTCCCGTGTCGGGGCGATCGAAACTCCCACGTCGGGGCGATCGAAACTCCCACGTCGGGGCGATCGAAACTCCCACGTCGGGGCGATCGAAACTCCCATGTCAGGGCGATCTTAACTCCCACGTCAGGGCGCTCGAAACTCCCGTGTCGGGGCGATCGAAACTTCCGCGTCGGGGCGATCGAAACTCCCGTGTCGGGGTGATCTAAACTTCCACATCGGGGCGATCGAAACTCCCACGTCGGGGCGATCGAAACTCCCGCGTCAGGGCGATCGAAACTCCCGTGTCGGGGCGATTGAAACTCCCGCGTCGGGGCGATCGAAACTCCCGCGTCAGGGCACTAGAAACTCCCGTGTCGGGGCGATCGAAACTCCCGCCTCGGAGCTGTCGAAACTCCCGCGGTTTTGTGTTCCCGAAGTCGGTCTCTGACCAGAGACCACGGGCTCCGTGATGTTAAAGTCTGTAAACTTCCACGGTTTGAGCTTCGAGGTTGTCCCCTAGCAAAGGGATCGCAAGCTCCGTGATGGTAGGTCCGCAGGCTCCCGCGGTGGAGCTCAAAATTGGACTCCAGCAAAGGCTGCCAACTCCTCAATGTTATGCCGCAGTGCGGACGGAGATACAATACGGAAAAAAATACTAGGAAAATGGACAAGGGAGAGTCAATGCATGTAGTGAACCTGGACTTTCAGAAAGCATTTGATAAGGTCCCACATAGGAGATTAGTGGGCAAAACTAGGGCACATGGTATTGGGGGTAGAGTGCTGACATGGATAGAAAATTGGTTGGCAGACTGGAAGCAAAGTGTAGGGATTAACGGGTCCCTTTCAGTATGGCAGGCAGTGACTAGTGGGGTACCACAAGGCTTGGTGCTGGGACCGCAGCTATTTACAATAGACATTCATGATTTAGATGAAGAGATTAAAAGTAACATTAGCAAATTTGCAGATGACACAAAGCTGGGTGGCAGTGTGAACTGTGAGGAGGATGCTATGAGAATGCAGGGTGACTTGGACAGATTGGGTGTGTGGGCAGATGCATGGCAGATGCAGTTTAATGAGGATAAATGTGAGGTTATCCACTCTGGTGGCAAAAACAGAAAGGCAGATTACTATCTAAATGGTGTCAAGTTGGGAAAAGGGGAAGTACAATGGGATCTGGGGGTCTTTGTTCATCAAACAATGAAAGTAAGCATGCAGGTACAGCAGGCAGTGAAGAAAGCAAATGGCATGTTGGCCTTTATAACAAGAGGAATCGAATATAGGAGCAAAGAGGTCCTTCTGCAGTTGTACAGAGCCCTAGTGAGACCACACCTGGAGTATTCTGTGCAGTTTTGGTCCCCTAATTTGAAGAAGGACATTGGTGCTATTGAGGGATTGCAGGCGTAGCTTCACAAGGTTAATTCCCCCGATGGCGGGACTGTCATATGCTGAGAGAATGGGGTGGATGGGCTTGTACACTCTGGAATTTAGAAGGATGAGAGGGAATATTATTGAAACATATAAGATTCTTAAGGGTTTGGACACGCTAGAGGCAGGAAACATGTTCCCGGTGTTGGGGGAGTCCAGAACCAGGGCCCACAGTTTAAGAATAAGGGATAAGCCATTTAGAACGGAGACAAGGAAACACTTTTTCACACAGAGATTTGTGAGTCTCTCTGTCTCAGAGGGCAGTGGAGGCTGGTTCTCTGGATACTTTCAAGAGAGAGCTTGATAGGGCTTTTAAAGATTGCGGAGTCAGGGGATATGGGGAGAAGGCAGGAACGGGGTACTGATTGTGGATGATCAGCCATGATCACGTTGAATGGCGGTGCTGGCTCGAAGGGTTGAATGGCCTACTCCTGCACCTATTGTCTATTGTCTATTCACCATTGTCCGTCATTGTTTGCATATTATAAACTGTCTATTGCAAAATCATGAGGAGACTATGACTGTCTGGGTCTCTCTGACAGTTGTCTGTCTGTGAGTGTGTCTGTTATAAACTGCGCCTGCGTCTGTCCAATAACTCAACAACTTTATTTGGTGTTATAGAGCTGACAGATAAGATGGCAACATCCCGGAGTTACAAAGAGCTGCTCTATGCATGGGAAGGTTGGCACGACTCTGCAGGAATCCCACAGAAAGCCCACTACAAAACATTTGTTGAAATGAGCAACAAAGCCTCACAAATGGACGGTTAGTACATTAACCCTCTACAGGGGTCCAGACCTGAGTGGCCAGCATTGATTCCCAGTAACTGTTCAGTGTCACCAGTAAAGACCCCTTGTGATATGTTAATGTGGGGCAGTCGGTCATGGTCTGTTCCTCAATGAATGCACTACGCTAAATGTATCAGCATTTCTCTTGAATTGTGTCAACCTTCTCGTTTGAATGTCCCGATCTTCCTCTGGATATCTCCCATGGTCAAGAAGCCAGGGGATCACGATGGGAATGCTCCTAGCTCTGTTCTGGCCTTGTCCATCTGACTTCTCATTTTCAGGGAATCATGCAACTATACTCCCAGGTCTGAGAGTATATGCAACACCGTCCTGGGCTCCGCCATTTACTGCCCTGGTTTGACATACCGAAGTGTAACAGCTCACACATGTCAGAGTTAAATCCCATTTGCCATTCCTTGGCCAACCTTCCGAAATTAATCTAGATCTTGTTGTAAACTCAGATGCCCATCTTCATTTTCCACTATACCACCAATTTTGGCATCATCTGCAAATTTACTAACAATGTTAATTACATTGTCTTCGGAATCATTGACATTGATGACAAACAACAATGGACCTAGTATCGAACCCTGTAATTCACCACTGGTCACACATTGCCATTCAGACAAGCAACCCTCAACAACCCCCTTTGATTCCTTTCTCCAAGCTAATTTTGATTCAATTTCACTAGGGTCACCTTGGATTCCATGTGAACAAACTTTCAACACTAGCCTAGCATGCAACACCTTGTCAAAGTCCACCGCTCTTTCCATTCCCTTTGCTATGCACCTGTCTATCCTATTTACTAATCTTGCTCTCTTTGACAACAATGTTTACCCCAATATTGTCAACTGCCTCTTTTCTACTCTGGGACCATCCCCCACACTAGTTTAAAACCTCCCGAGTAGCACTAGCAAATCTCACTCCCAGGATACAGGCCCTCCCCTAGTTCAGGTGCAACCCGTCTATTTCACCATTTCAACCGCCCAGCCATTGACCTCCTTGTCATTTCCCTAACCATTAATCACATGAACTACAGCTTCCCTTTTACTTTCAATGGCCAGGTTTTAGGGAAGTGTTACTCTCTCCCAGCCAGGTCACAGTCCCACTTTGTCCATGGGCTCGTCTCCTTTAAATCTGATGGTCAAGATGTTGGGTAAATGGCCCAGATATTCATCAACACATCTTCCTGTTAAAGTGCTGCCGAGGTAATTGTCCTGTATTCCATTCTTACACTTTCTTGTATGTCCTCCTTTAAGGTCACATTTTTCCATATCTCTCAGTGCAACCATTTGGTTGCCCACTCGAACGTCAAATTATGTGGGCCAATGCCAGGTTTTCTCTGATTACACTCCTGTGGAACTCCTTGAGACTTTGAATCATGTTACACTTTCTCAATGAATGTAAGACTTTGGTATTAAATGCTATGAGGCTTTAGTTTGTTGTAATAGAGCGATTCTTGGTTGTGTTTGCAGGTTTTGCAGACACTGGAGAGTACTGGAGATCTTGGTACGACTCGCCAACATTCGCCGAGGATCTTGAAAAGATCTACAATGATCTCAAGCCACTTTACCTTAATCTTCATGCTTTTGTGCGGAGGAAGTTGTATAATAGATATGGATCCAAATATATCAATCTGAAAGGACCTATTCCTGCTCATCTATTGGGTAATTGCTCTCTTTTAATAATGACTTTTCTTTACATGTAAAACTATCATAATTAATTGGTGTCGGAGCCTCGATATTCATCTAGGGTGTGCATTGGTTGCAAGATGATGACTGATCTTCTTGATCGCATATTTGGACAACTCTGCCAGATTTTCCAAGTCATGAGGAATTACATATTCAAACACCAGAGGGGAAACCATTAGCAATGGAAAAAAAATCTGAGATTTATTTATAAAAAGCAAACACATAATATATTATATAACTCAGGGTACCAACTGTGGGAGAGCTAGGGCCAAGAATTAGGAGGCTGGAGGTCCCAGAATGTGTTCAAGTTTGCAAACTGCAGCCTGTGTGATTGCTAATCAACTGAATGAGTTTAGATTGGGGTTGGTACGTGGTCATTTTGTTACCTAGAAGTCTCTGGCTCTGCCTGACCCCATGCTGAATACACATTTATTATCTTTAAACTTGACTATTCCAAATTCACACTATCTATTGGTCGCCCAATTATAGGAAGGATGTCAACAAAATAGAGAGGGTACAGAGGAGATTTACTAGAATGTTGCCTGGGTTCCAGCAACTAAGTTACAGAGATAGGTTAAATAAGTTAGGTCTTTATTCTCTGGAGCGCAGAAGGTTAAGGGGGGACTTGATAGAGGTCTTTAAAATGATGAGAGGGATAGACAGAGTTAATGTGGACAAGCTTTTCCCTTTGAGAATAGGGAGGATTCAAACACGAGGACATTACTTTAGAATTAAGGGACAGAGGTTTAGGGGTAACATGAGGGGGAACTTCTTTACTCAGAGAGTGGTAGCAGTGTGGAATAAGCTTCCAGTGGAAGTGGTGGCGGCAGGTTCGTTGGTATCATTTAAAAATAAATTGGATAGGCATATGGATGAGAAGGGTATGGATGGTTATGGTATGAGTGCAGGCAGGTGGGACTAAGGGAAAAAAGTTGTTCGGCACGGACTTGAAGGGCCAAGATGGCCTGTTTCCGTGCCGTAATTGTTATATGGTTATATGGTTATATTCACCCTCAATTCCATGAAAGTAGCTGATACTAAAAGATAATTTAAAAGTTATTGACCTGCACAGATTCCTTCGTGGCTTAATTTTCCTCCAGCCCTATAATCCTCAGGAAATCTAGTGTACCCCATTTCAGTTATCTTTTGCTTCCTTTCGACTTCAAGATACTAAAACCTCAACGTGCCGGCTGTGCCTCGGAAGGCACTTGGCCCTGCGACTGAAGGCTTTGAGTCCAACACAGAGACTTAAGTGCCAAAGTTCACGCTGACCCTCAGTAGTACTAATATTGTACTGCATTGCCTGAGCTGCCATTATTTAGTGAAACAGGTGCAGATGGATTTGAAAAATCACGCGGCATTATTCCGCAGAAGGGCAGAGGAATTAGCCCTGGCCCCCTGGGAACGTTAGTGACAGTTTTACTGGACATCATCCAATTGGGGACATGGAATTCTGCTGTACAGGAATTTACCTTTCTAAGTTACATCAATGACAATGTTTAGAGATATCCTGAAAGGCACTGGCTAAATCCATACCTTCCTTTAAATAGCTCCACCTCATTGCATCTCTTCCTTTGAGATCCTTTGCGAAGCTTGCCTCTGACTCAATGACTCCTTCTCTTGAGGTTAAAGTTAGTCTGACTCTGCTCCTACGTACTGTAGGTCTTTGGAACGTTTTACCTCAGTAAGGGTGCTCTATAAATACATATCTTTGTTCCTGCGGAGAGATAATTCCATACCTGATCTGAGATTTCTCCTCCATACAGGTAACATGTGGGCCCAACAATGGAACAACATCTATGACATAATGATCCCATTCCCCAACAAGCCCAATATTGACGTTACCGATATGATGAAAAAAAAGGTGAGTTGTTGTATCTGCATTATCACACATGGGCATTTCCATTAGATGTTCAGAAAGGAGAAAATTTGGATTTCCTACAAAGATAGTGTCAAACAAACCTAATCTCAGATGCAAAAGGTGGTGATAATGACAAATGTTCCCAGATTATCCTGTAGGACACAAAAGAGCTACGAGTGCAAGTAGTTAAGGATTTTAAATATCAAAGTATGAGTGTTGCTA
Organism: Raja brachyura; assembly: GCA_963514005.1. The sequence goes on from OY740812.1 coordinate 12,625,162, forward strand.
TACAATTAGATGAACTCAATCAGTTGATAAAATCACAATTAACTCAGGAGGTTAATTCTCATTAAAGAGAATTAATAATTTAAAACGTTAAATGCAGAGGGGAATTAAAAATAAGTAAATGAAGCGTGAGGCAGCACTGAATTGGTCCGTGATGGATCAGCAGGGACAATTGTGAGCCCGGCAATTAATGAGAGCCAGGCACGGAGGGAATGCCAAACACATGGAGCAAGGAGCACATCAAATATATATTCATGAACACAACAGTGGGAGACGGTGGATTCATATTTCCAGGAATCTTCTGCATGTGCAATAATAAATAAATTAGTGCAGCAGCAGAGAGAATTTGAAAGCTCAACCTCACAAATTGGCGAGCAGCCAGAGATTTGATATAGTCAGGAGGTGCCAGGAACAAGTGAGAAAAAAATCCAGGCAGTTAGAAAGTAACAGCTTGTTAATGCCTTCAACCTCCCCAACTCCCCAACCCCGATTCCTGATACTGATTTTGTAAAATATAAATTTTAACTTGTTATGATTCTCAGTTTAAACAAAACAGTTATGTCATCCACAAATGTGACTTGTGCGGAGGTGAGAGGAGACGAGGGTCTTGATTAAAGATAAAGGAACAGAGCCACAGTGTGGGGCCAAAGGCTTAAAGAGTCATGACACATGGAACTGCAGATGCTGGTTTAGGAGAAAAAAAAGACAGAAAGTGCTGGAGTAACTCAGCAGTTCAAACAGTATGTCTGGAGAACAGGGATAAGTGAAATTTTGGGTCAGCACCATTCTTCTGGTTGATCCATCAGACCCATCAGACTTAAAGAATGTTATGTGTTAGATGTTGTGTGCTACCTATTTGCTTGTAGCTGTTCTGAGTGCAGATGCCTCACTGGTAATGTGTGATATTTCACAGAACTGGAATGCCACCCACATGTTCAGAGTCTCTGAAGAATTCTTCACCTCCTTGGGCCTCATTGAGATGCCGCAGGAGTTTTGGGATCACTCAATGTTGGAGAAGCCTAGTGATGGAAGAGAGGTTGTGTGCCACGCGTCTGCCTGGGACTTCTATAACCGGAAGGATTTCAGGTTGGTTCACTGCTTCACGGATGCGAGGATGTGCAGAAGAACCATGAATGTAGGGAATGCTCCATGGGATTGCTCCATGAGAAAGGAAAATTTGCATCCTATGTTATCAGGTGATATACAAAGGCAATAGAAGTCAGGCATGACACAGTGCTAGGACTCTAAGGCTGTAGCTGAATGGTGTTCCCGAGAAGTGTTGCATTGTCCTTCCAAAGACATATTGAAGCAAGTCTGCCCTTTCTGCTATAAAGAATCTCACGGAGCTATAAGTGAAGGAGGTCAGTGGTCCCTTGGCCAACATTTATCTCTCACGCAGAACCACCAAGACAGAATATGTGGTCATTCACTGATAGATTATTGCTGTACCACCATTACAACAGTGTCTGCACTTGACTTTATAGATAGGAAAGGTTTAGAGGGATCTGGACCCAATGTGGGCAGGTGGAACTCGTGTAGATTAAGCATCTTGTTTGGCATGGGTAAATTGGACTAAAGGGTCTGTTTGTGTGCCATATGATTCTGTGACTTAATTGACTGCAGAAGCCATTTTGGGAAAGCCTAAGCTTTTTAAAAGCACTGTATTGATATCATTTGTTTTAATTTATCTGGTTCATTCTTACCCTCTATTTTATTCTGGATCAAAGGATAAGATCCACTTCAGTACGCCACAGTAACGTCACCTCTCTTCATTCTCCAGAATCAAACAGTGCACAACAGTCACCATGGAGCAACTGTTCACAGTGCACCATGAGATGGGCCATGTGGAGTACTACCTGCAGTACAAGGACCAACCAGTCACCTTTAGGAGCGGAGCTAACCCAGGCTTCCACGAAGCGGTCGGGGATGTTTTGGCTCTCTCAGTCGCTACACCCAAACACTTGAACAAAATTGGACTACTTGAAAATGTCGCCACTGACAAAGGTAAGCAGATTCTTCACCGGAACTTCACGGAAAGTTCAAGCTAATGAGCTGCCCGGTGGCCGATTCAATTGCTCATTCTCAAAAGAAAATTGGATATGGCCTTGTAAAGGTCTATTCCGTGGAAAGCAATATGGTCCTTAATCTTGGAGAATTTTGCTATTTTGAAAAATTGAGCAGAGATGAGGAAACAATGACAACAATGGCAAGCAAAGGATCAGGATAAGCAAATGAATCAGTGAGAAGGTGAGGAAAATGTATTTATGTAACAAATTATTCCGACCTGGAATTATTTGAGAGAGGAATGAATGTCGGCTCAACAGTTAAAATATAATTGGATAGGCACTTGACAGGATTGACACTTTGCAGAATTCAAAGTAAGTTATGGGATGTAAATAATTTGATTATACTTCTAAAGAGTATAAGATAGTCCAATGTTGTGGAATTCTTTGCTTCTGTAAACTACATTTCATCCTACAATACCAGGCTGCAGAAAACACGTTTGGTTTTATTAATTGAGGAACTTAAGTGGAAAAGTTAGAATTGATAAATGAAGGTCAGCCCCAACAATGAAGAGAGGACAAGTCAGTAACAGGCAATATAATATTGCCAACAATAGGCAATACCAGGTTTGGATCTGAAAGGCAAGACAAAGTAGCCACAGCAACATAGCATTACTATCCTGCCGAAAATCAATGTATGTTGATCCCCTGGAGCTTCACTACATTGCATTATTGGGACGTAGTAAAGATCCATTGGATCTACATACATTTATTTTCAATGCCATTTCACTGCCCAATGTACTCAATACATTCTACACAAGCTTTGAACAGAAGGTCTGAGATGGAATGCCACCCGCCATGCCAGTCTCTGTTTACCTGCACCAATGGTTACTGAGGCAGGCATAAGAGTGGCTTTCCTGTGAATTAATCCACAGAAAGCAACTGGTCTGGACAGAGTCCCTGGCCACGTCCTCGGGAACCGTGCGGATCAGCTGACAGACATATTCACAGACATCTTTAACCTCTCACACTCCACTCTGAGGATCCCACCTGCTTTAAGAGGCCCATTATTGCCCCGGTGCCGAAGAAAGACAAGGTAGCATGCCCGCCTGACCACTGCCCAGTGACTCTGACATCCACCATCATGAAGCGCTTTGAGAGACTGATGATGCCGCACATTAACTCCAGCCTGCCAACCAATTTGCTTACCGTCACAACAAGTCCACAGCAGGCACCATTTCCCTGGCCCTTAACTCATCTCTGGAACACTTAGACAACAAGAACTCTCATGTTAGAATCCTATTTATCGACTCTAACTCTGCCTTTAACATCATAATCCCATCCAAACTCAGGGACCTAGAAATCGGCTCCCCCCTTTCTTCCCGTCTGTTGTCAGGCTTCTGAACAGTCTATCCATAACCTAGGGTACGGTTCAACTAGTCTCTACACAATTGAGGACATTGGACTTTAAAACACAATTTTACAGAGGCCTGTTGTGTGGAGCCCAGTGTAACCATTTAGGTGAGGTACTGGAAAGTTAGGAAGGAAACGTTGGGGTGGGGTTTGGAATTTAAACCTTGAAGCAGAAAATAAAAATACTTAGCTTGTACTTCGCTTAATGGAATCACTTTATTTCTTGACAGAGACCGACATTAACTACCTCCTGAAAATGGCCTTGGAAAAAATTGCCTTCCTCCCGTTTGGATACCTGATTGATCAGTGGCGTTGGGGGGTGTTTAGTGGGAGGATTTCCCCAGATCACTACAACTCTGAATGGTGGTACCTGAGGTAAAGCATAGAGTCGTCCGTGGTGTGAGATTAAAGTCAGATCGGCCTCATCTTTGGTTTGCATCAAGATTTAGTTTGTGTCTCCACTTGTGCCTTCCAGGACCAAGTACCAAGGCATCTGCCCTCCTCTTCCAAGGAGCGAAGCAAACTTTGACCCTGGTGCCAAATACCACATCCCTGGGAATACTCCTTACATCAGGTAAACCTGTCCGAAATAAAAATTTCACAGAGAGTTCCTTCAAGGGTAGTGAAGAAGGCATTTAACTTGGGTAGATAAAAGTGCTGGTGAAACATTGGGTCTGAGGAAGGGGTTCGGCCCGAAACATTGCCTATTTCCTTCACTCCGTAGATGCTGCTGCACCCGCTGAATTTCTCCAGCACTTTTGTCTACCTTCAATTTTCCAGCATCTGCAGTTCCTTCTTAAAGGCATTTAACTTACTTGCCTTCATATTGAATATAAGAACTGGATCATCATGTTGCACCTGTACAAGATATTAGTTAGGTCACACTTGGAATATTGTGTGCATTTATGTTCATCACACTATAGAACGGATTTGTGGCATTAGAAATAGGGCAGAAAAGATTCACCAGGATGTTGCCAAGAAATGGGGGGCTTTAGCTACATGGAGTGACTGGATATGCTGGGACCATTCTCACTCTTTGCAGGAACTCAAGATGAGAGGTAATCTTATGGGGAATTATTAAAGTATGAGGGTCATTGATAGAATAGTCACATACATTTGTCCATGGGTACGGTAGTCTAAAACTAAGACAAGAATGGAACAATTTAATGACGATCTGAGGGGCAAGGTTATCGCACATAGGGTGGAAGATATAGGGAAAAAGTTGCCCGATGAATTGGTGCCACATTAAAAAAAGTATTTTGCAAGGAGCATGGATAGGAAACAGGTGGTTGTGGAGGCCAAGTCATTGGGTAATTTTAAAAGCGGAGATTGACAGATTAGTTTCGTAGAGAAGGCAGGAGAATGGGGTTGAGAGAGAAAGATAGATCAGGCATGATTGAATGGTGGAGGAAACCTGATGGGCCAAATGGCTAATTCGGCTCCTATGATTTATGAACTTATGAAAGGTTTAGAAGGTGCAGGCACGTATAACTATCTTGGTTAGACAACTTTGGTCACCTTAGATGAGTTGGGACAAAGGTCTTGTTCCCATTCTGTATAGCTTTATGCTTCTATGACTATCCTTCTAATGGAAAAAAAAATCTGTTTCTATTTCTGCAGGTGCTGCCTGAATTGCTGACTGATTATAGCATTTTCAATTTTTATTTCCAATATCCAACATCTGCAGTATTTTGGTCTTCATAAAAAATGAACAGAGATATCCTCGATAAAGAAATAGTTCACAGCCCATTCAATCTAGGCCAACGGGGAATATTTATCCATTATGCAGGGCAATGGAGTGTACAACCATCTGGGGTTATGAATTATCAGATAGGGAGTGCGAGGCATCAAATTAACCCTTGGTGGAGGCACAGCATAGATGCATTGAATCATAGACTTAAATAAACATACAGCAAAGAATCCCCAGAAAAAAACCCAGGATCTGGAACCAGAGTGTTTGAAAAGCTTTTCATGGGTAATTTAGGCACGGGAAATAAATGCTAACTTTTCCACCTGTATTTGCAAATGAGTAAATAACGGCAATTGGCTTGCATTGCCTTGAATAGATGGTCTATGCAACTGAAGTACTAGTAGAATGTGCTGGGCTGGTGGGGAGTCCAATTGTAGAAAACAATCAGGAACATTTGTTGAAAAGCTTTTCACTGTACCTCAGTGCACATGGCAATACACTAAACTGAACTGAACTGACACAAAGATGAATCATGGAACTCTCTGCACTTAAATTAATTTGTTAAGACTGTGATTTTTATTGCATGAGAGCATCAATGAAAATGGACCAGAGCAGGTCAGTTGCGAGCTAAGTGGATGGAAAAAGGTCTCAAAGTGGTTCCTCCATTTCCCATTCTACAAAATTCCCAACTTCCTCTTATGTTACAGGTACTTTGTGAGTTTTATTCTACAGTTCCAGTTCCATAAAGCCTTGTGCAATGCGAGTGGACATACCGGACCTCTGCATCAATGTGACATCTACAAATCACATGCCGCTGGGCAAAAGCTCAGGTGGGTTCTTCATCTTTCATCCGGTCCGAAATAAATAACGGGAATATAATGGTTCCGAAATTCTCATGCAATGTGCAGTTTTAATGCATTATATTATTTAAATGTATTTAAAACATAATCACTAGGGCGTTAAGGGACAGAAGGGACATTAAGGGCAGCGTGGTGGCACAGCAGTAGAGTTGCTGCCTTACAGCGCTTGCAGCGCTGGTGACACGGGTTCGATTCCGACCATGGGTGCTGTCTTTATGGAGTTTGTTCATGCTTCCCGTGATCGCGTGGGTTTTCTCCGAAATTTTTCGGGTTTCCTCCCACACTCCAAAGACGTCCGGGTTTGTAGGTGATTTGGCTTGGTGTATGTGTAAATTGTCCCTAGTGTGTGTAGGATGGTGTTAATGTTCGGGGATCGGTGGTCGGCGTGGGCTAGGAGAGATGAACGGCCTGTTTTCGCGCTGTATCTCTAAACTAAACTAAAAACTAAACAAGACACAAGGGACTCGGAGAATCAGTCTGAGACCTCTGAACCCAGTGAGTACTTCCAATGACATCAGTCCTGATTCAACACACTACTAATACTACTGAGATAAAATTCCTCTACACATGCGGCAAACCTTAAATATCAAGGCCAGCACCAAAGATGTGTTACATCAGGAAGATTAAGATATCAATCGACAATACTAGGTTGCATTTATCCCTTCTCATCCATCGCAATTTCTCCCACCTGCCCCATTTTGTGGCTCTGAAATTGCTCCCCATTCTACCTCCCGTCTTCTCATCAATGTCATGATCTGCAATCTCATCAAATCCAACGCTGACCCTCACCATCTCCTTCCCTGTGATCATCTTGCTAAACTGCTCTAATAATCTCATCAAACCACAGCCCAATCATCTCCCCAATTATCTTCTCATTCATCTACCCCAAATCATCTCTCCTGCAGTAATCTCTCCTTCCTGATCACTTCCCCCAAGTTCCCACTTTCACCTTCCTAACAACTTCCCTAATCACGTCTCATTCACTATCTCCTTAATTCGAAATCATCATCACACCACTCCTGAAGATCTTCTCAAATGCCATCCCTGAAGGTCTTCACACTGGGCACTATGTGTGTTACTTGCCAGGCATCCCACCTCTTTCCCAGCTTTCCATCCCATCTCAATCAGATTGAAGAAGGATCCTGACCCAAACATTGCCTATCCATGCCCTCCAGCGGTGCTGACTGGCAGGCAGAGTTACTCCAGCACTTGCTGTTTCGCACCACCCTTTTAGTGGCATCAGAGCAATGAACAGGGAAGATTTGGGAGAAATAATGAAGTATCGCCAATCTAGCTGGGAAACACAAGCACTGGAACCTACATAGGTTCAAACCAGGCAGAGGTTTCTGTTTCCAGGTACCAAGCCATAACTCAAAGCACGGAACTAGCGGAACCATAACTGTGTGCGCAATGTTCAATGGTAATTCGTAACTCCATCCTATGGTCTCTGTTTTAGTAACGCATTGAAGGATGGCTCCTCAGTTCGTTGGCAAGACATTCTTCGGGATTTCACGGGCACTGATAAAATGGATGCCTCCGCCCTACTTGAGTATTTCAAACCCATCACCGACTGGTTAACGGAGCAAAACACCCAAAATAAGAATGAGCTGGGGTGGTCAGACTTCGAGTGGCGCCCCCCAGTTCCTGAAGGATACCCAAATGACACTGGTAGGTGTTAAAGAAGGAACTGCAGATGCTGGAAAATCGAGGGTACACAAAAGGCTGGAGAAACTCAGCGGGTGTAGCAGCATCTAAGGAGCGAAGGAGATAGGCAACGTTTCGGCCCAAAACGTTGCCTATCTCCTTCGCTCCTTAGATGCTGCTGCACCCGCTGAGTTTCTCCAGCCTTTTGTGACACTGGTAGGTACCAGGTGAAGTGGTGATGGTCATCAGATTTGGCGAATGCAGTGGTGCTTAGCTCCAACTCGGTAACGGTAGCCAACCATCTTGTTTCAATCAAATTAATCAATCTTATTAGTCAGGGTATATTTTTCTCATTTATTCCATTTTTATTTATCCCTACTCCAAAGAAACATCTTCAACAACGTCCCCACCAGTGATGTCGAACCCATCGGCTTGTAGTTCCCTGGCCTGTCCTTGCTGTCATTTATTCATCCTCCATCTTTTGGGACTTCACCTGTGGCTAAGGTTTAGTTTTTAGTTTAGAGAGATACAGCGTGGAAACAGGCCCTTTGGCCCGCCGGGTGCGGGCCGGCCAGCAAACCCCGCACATTAACACTGTCTTTCACACACTTGGGATACCTTACAATTTTTACCGAAGCCAGTTAGCCTAGAAACCTGCACGTCTTTCGAGTGTGGGTGGAAACTGGTGCACCCGGAGAAAACCCACGTAGGTCATGGGGAGAACGTACAGACAGCGCCCATAGTCAGGATCGAACCTGACTCCCTGGCACTGTAACGCAGCTCCAATGTGCCACCCCTGAAAGATGATGCAACAGGTGATAGATTATGCAAGTATCCCTGCACGGAACTTTGCATTTTTGGAGGTGCTTTGGTTTGCTCCCATATCGCAAAAGCATGCTGGGTGGACAGCTAATTGTCCACTGTAAATTGCTGCAAGTGTAGGTGAGAGACAGAATCTGGGGAGAGGACATGGGGACATGGGGACATGGGGAGAATGGGTTATAAGAAAGATCAGTGATGGAATGGGATTCTCACTGAGCCAGAAATGCCGTCCCTCTAAATCATAGGGAAATATGGAATATGAAATCCGCCTTTTAGTGATGTGGGCCAGGACAAGAGTCAAGAGTGTATTATTGTCATATGTCCCAGATAGAACAATGAAATTCTTCTTGCTGCAGCACAACAGAATATGTGAACAGTACATAACGGGAGAAGAAAGTTCAGTGTGTGTATACACGTGCCCACAAACTCAATAAATAACCAATATAGTGCAATAATTCTGAGGCCCTAAGCTTTGTAATTCCCTCACATAATCTCTTCACCACCCTACACCCTCCCTCCCCCTCCCTTCCCTCCCCCACCCTCCTCTGTTAGAACACCGTAAAATCTACCTCCTTGACCAGCCTTTTGGTTCGCAGGTGGCAGATGTATTCAAGAGCTCTTGGGGCTAACAGAATCAAGGGATATGGGGAAAAAGCAGGAACCGGATACTGATTCTGGGTGATCAGCCATGATCATATTGAATGGCGGTGCTGGCTTGATGAGGCCTACTCCCGCACCTACTTTCTATGTTTCTATGCTTCTATTTTATCTGCATGAGCTCTCATAAGGTGCCATGGACTGTTTTACTAAGCTGACTGGCTACATAAATGCAAGTTGTTGTTGCTACAGCCATCCCATGACTTACATCATTTTTGGTTTATTGCAGATAAAAACACTGATGAAAATCAAGCGGCTAAGTTTGTAAGCGAGTACAACATAGTGACAGAGAAAGTGTGGTATGACTACATAGAGTCCTCATGGACGTATAATACCAACATCACGGTACACAATAACCAGATCATGGTACGTTTATCTTCTGCAGACATACATTTGGCTAAACCGAAGGAAGTGTGTGGCAGTTGTTTTGCTGAAAAGTCTGACCCTTTCATTCCCCAATGAACAGTGCCCATAATTCGATGCAACTATTTTTTTTTTTTACACCTTGAGTCCACGAGGCGTGGGGTAGGAAGCAGAGCTTCAGTTCTTTGTGGGGTCTGGTGAGTCGTGCCAAATGGATTTTTGGCCTCACTGATAATTAGCCATCATTAGCATGGGCTACCAATTCCTATGTTTATAGATGGTTTAGAGTTACACCATGGAAATGGGCCTCTTCCACGCTGACTTGTTCACACTAGTTCTATGTTGTCCCACTTACGCATCAACTCCCTACGTACATGGGGCAATTTACAGAGAGCCCACCTACACACCAGGGGCAACCTACAAACCCGCATGTCTTTGAAATATGGGAGGAGACTGGCAAACCCGGAGGAAGAACGTACAAACTCCACACAGACGGGACCCAAGGTCAGGATGGAACCAGGGTACCCTGGCGCTGCGAGGCAGCGTCCCTACCAGTTACGCCACTGTGTCGTCCAGCTCCATCACGTATAGCATACCATCGATATATCTCTGCCATTGTCCAATAGTCCAGCTCGCCAATGGGGTTGGGAAATCCACTGATCAGCCCACATAATCATACAATAGACCACTGCTGTGATCCTGGAACTAGATTGTAGCTAATTCCAACCACATTGATCATGCCATAAGGTCACGTAACTTGCACAGGATTAATTGTAATTTTATCTCTGCAAATTTGGAGACGTTTTTAACGTAGCCCAAGAATTGGAAGCTAACAAAAATTTTAATGAGTAGGGAGAAACTGCAGACGCTGGTTTACACCAAAGATAGACACAAAATTCTGGAGTAACTCAGCGGGACAGGCAGCATCTCTGGAGAGAAGGAATGGGTGATGTTTCGGGTTGCGAGTCTGCAGAGGGGTCTTGACACGAAACGTCAACCATTCCTTCTCTCCAGAGATGCTGCCTGCCCCGTTGAGTTACTCCAGCATTTTGTGTCTATCTTCGAGAATTTTAATGAAACATTGGCTATACACACTGCATGATCTTACATTGACATGCATTAAGATGCCCCCTGGTGAACTGGAGTGAGGGCTGGGGCACTGTCACTGGAACACGGTTGCATATGTACATGAGGAAGTATGCATATGTCTGCATGTGCACAAGTATTCCTGTCTGAATGGGTGTCACTGCATGCGACCGTGTGTGTGTGTGTGTGTATCTCCATGGAGACTGTGCATAGTTGCAGATGTACATGTTCATGCTGAAGGAAGCACATCTACTGATAACGGCATACGTGTTTGAATGAGCATGCGTGCGTGTACAAGTGTGTGCGTGCCATGTCACACTACAAAACATATAATCACTTCTTCTTTTCCATCAGTTAGAGAAAAGCCTAAAGATGTCTAATCATGCACTAAAATATGGATTGAAAGCTCGTCAGTTCGATTACACAGACTTCCAAAACCCAGAAACCAAACGCATCCTGATGAAACTGGGCAACATTGAACGTGCAGCACTTCCTGTGGAGGAAGTGAAGGAGGTCAGTGTATTTCCTCCCTTGTTACTGCATCCCACTGGAACCTTTGCTGATGTGATAAGTTGCCACACCATGTGATTTGTATGTGTATGAAGGAACTGCAGATGCTAGTTTAAACCAAAGATAAACACAAAATGCTGCGGGACAGGCAGCATCTCTGTAGAGAAGGGATGGGTGATGTTTCGGGTCAAGACCCTTCTTCAGACTGAGGTCTATCTTGTGTGATTTGTATGGATGGATGCTGAAAGCAACATAACATAACTCAGGGTCTTCAGTCTGAAGAAGGGTCTCGACCCGAAACATCACCTAGTCCTTCGCTCCATAGATGCTGCCTCACCCGCTAAGTTTCTCCAGCATTTTTTGTCTACCTTCAATTTTTCCAGCATCTGCAGTTCTTTCTTAAACAAGACCGAGTTGATGGCGTTGCTTGAAATGACAGAGGGGGTCGATGTCCTACTAATCACATGAAAGGAAGGAAAGAGGAACTCACTAATGATGCAAAGTTGCAGAGAGGCTGGTAATCAGGGTACACTGGTTACAATGTAGTTCAGTACATATGAACAATACACAGTGGTGGAAGTGGAGAAAAGGGCTGGAGTTATTCACAAATTCGCCAGAGTTATTCATGAAATCTCCTGAGTTTTCAAACTCGCAGAATGTTCGTAGGAGGCCGTAAGAGTCCATGGATATATCGTAGCGGCTCGTTTTGCCAGCCGTAGGGACTCGGGGCATCAGGTAAGTCGGGACGTATTTTCAGCATGATGAAAAATGTCTACGAGTAAAAAAAATAGCCCCGAGTACCTACGGATGGCATGACGAGTCACTACTATATATCCATGGACTCCTACGGCCTCCTATGGACTTGTTACGAACATTCTGCGAGTTTGAAAACTCGGGAGAATTTGTGAATAACTCGGGAAAGTGGAACAGGCCCTAAAGGAAGCAACCCTAAAATCAATGGGTTTAAAAAAAGTTGATTAGGTTTCCGAAGAATTTTCTTTGTTGATTGAGCTGTTATTGATTGAGCTGTGTAGCAATGAGATAAATGACTGTTTCTGTCATATTATTTTTGACATGAATTGCTGATTGTACATTTAGTAATTATGGCGCTCTTTACCCTTTGATGTGAAGTACAAATTCTATTACACAATATTTTATGACGAATATTAATATTTTTCCTTTCAATGTACTGGGAACATTGTTTTACAGCATTCAGGCCTAAGATATTGATTATGGTTTGTAGCACTGTATTTTAATGTGGCAATTATGTTGCAATTGTTTTTGATATTTTCAGCAGTATTGTTTTATATACAACCGAGGTTACTGATTATCAGAATATCTGATATATTATTTATCAAGTATTTGATGCAAATTGCAGCCTTTGTAATGCAGCCATTGAAATATAGCTGACCTATAGGGAGCGGGAGAGATTGAGCAGACTGGGACTCTATTCCTTGGAGCGCCGGAGGATGAGGGATGATCTTATTAAGGTGTATAAATTCATGAGAGGAATAGATCAGGTAGATGCACAGAGTCTCTTGCCCAGAGTAGGTGAATCGAGGACCAGAGGACATAAGTTTAAGGTGAAGGGGAAAAGATTTAATAGGAATCTGAGGGGTAACTTTTTCACACAAAGGGTGGGGCAGGGACTACCCAACATTTAAGAAATAGTTAGACAGGTAAATGGATAGGACAGGTTTGGAGGGTTATGGACCAAACGCGGGCAGGTGGGATGTGTAGCTGGGACATGTTGGCCACTGTGGGCAAGTTGGGCCGAAGGGCCTGTTTCCACACTGTATCACTCTATGACACTAATTGCACAATGAAACTTTTGATGATTTAGTCTGTAACATTTAACATTTAGCAGAGAGCTAGACTAATAACTGTTCATAGCACACGAGGAATTTCCATTGTGGTGAATAATTGGGACCGTTTATAAACGAGTTGGTGCAAAGTATTTTGCAACACCGTATTTAAACAACATAATTAGTTGTCTCATTGAATTATTGTGCAACAAATTCAGTGATAATTCACATCAAAAATTACATGGCATAACAGGCAATTCATAATGCCCAAAAGATGTAAGTCACTGCATTGTGACAAGGTCAGACAATTACAATAAATATTCCTTAACATTATCCTAATTCATATAATTTTTGAACATCCAACCTGGGACTACCACAAACTACAATACAATCTGTAATTCATCTCAAATACTACACAACAAACTATTAATTCTCAACCCCTAACATGAGATACATCTTGGCACAAGCAATAATTTACACCAAAAGGTAAACAACAAGCCCACAATAAGTGACATCACATATTACACAAGAAATATAATCCACAACATTAATAATTCAGACCATCATGAGGCAACTTGTTCAGTACACCTACTCCATGCCAGCCACCTCCATTTACGGTAATCCTCAATTAGTCCCATGCTTTATTCTCCCGTCATTCTTATCATTCTCGTCAAGATTTTACCACCCACTCACACACCAGCTAATCTCCTATCTCAAACATCTGGAATTCCAAGCCGCGGGAGTTTCGATCGCCCTGCGTGGGAGTTTCGATCGCCCTGACACTTGAGTTTCGATCGCCCCGACGCGGGGCCTTCCACTGCTAGCTGCGGGAGCTTCGATCGCCCCGACGGATGGCTTGACTGCCCTGACCACGTGAGAATAAAGAGGAAGACGATTGGACTTTTTTGCCTTCCATCACAGTGAGGAATGTAGGGAATCCACTGTAGTGGATGATTATGTTAACTTTTATGTAGTTGTGTGTCTTGTTGCTTTTTTTTCGTAGGGCTGTATGGTAATTCGCATATCACTGTGCCTTAATTGGTACACATGACAATAAAAGACCTTTGAAACCTTACTGCACCCAAGCACTTAATTCTCATCAAATAATTAACGCACATCAAAATACACACTTTGATTACTCGTTTATGTGAAATACCTTCTGCCCTGGCGTTGGTTTCTGTGCTGGAGCAGCTACCATGACTCTGGGGTATTTAAGTCAAGATCTTCCTGGTCCATCATGCTATATCGGAACTTTTCCCCATGCCTTATTAGCTATTTGCCAATCGTATTACCTCACTCTTCTCCAGAATGAATTCCACGTACCACATCCCTGAACATTTGAAGATTGATATTATCTTGAAGTCCACAGTTTTTCCCCTTTCACATCATCCGCACAATATTTGTATTATCTACAACATCTTGTACTTACCTTTAAAATTAAATGTAAGGCATGAGAAATGAAGAGTTTGTGCCGAGCCATTCTGAAGCACACGGAGAAAGAGTTTTCACAACATTATCCCTTGCCTCTGATGATGTTGTAAACAGATTTGAAGGAAATTGAGGAATTTTTTTTCATTCAAAGAATGATCATGGTGTGAAACCAACTGCCTGAAGAAACATTCTTCTCATTAAATAGGAAGTGTTGGAACCTGCAGGGCTGGAGACTGAGGTGGAAAACGGGATGAATTTCAATGGATGTGAAATGCCAGTAAATCGTTGCTGTACGGGCTAGAATTTCTTAGCCTCTGTTAATTCTGCTAAAGTTCAGGATTAACGCAGGAATGGGAAAGTCTCTTGGTGTCTGAGCTTCAGTCACTTGCTGTGAGTGTTCTTGCTCTCTGCACATGTTAGGGTAGATGAATCAGTGCCGCTCCACACCAATAACATCATGGGTGGTCACTAGGGCCGGCAACACAGTGGCTGTGAGGTTCACCACGAAGGACACGGTGGCACTATACCGACCGATCTGGCCGAGTCCTGAACATTCTTGCAGCCAGTCTGAGTCTGCAGGAGGTGGCAATCTATAGGTCAGATCAGAACTCGGAGGTTCTGACACATTCAGTTCTACAACACAAATGCATTTGCCAATCTGACCCATTTGGAAACTGGATGGATATTTGGAGAATGATGAATAACTAGAGTTTAAACAGAAATGTTCCTGTCTGTGACCAAGTAGTCCCTGCTGTGGGAGATTTAATCAATGCTGCACCATGTTTGACAGCAGTATATAGTCTTCAGCCATCTCTATGTAGAACAATCACCTGAAATGTTCCTTCCACCTTAAAGGACAGCAGTAAACTGCGATATGTCTGTTTCAAGGATTCCATCAATAATGAAGGGTTTAATGCATAGATCAATGTGCCACAATGTGCCACAAACAAATGGCTAGATGTGCAGCTGTGAGAGCTAGTTTAAGTTTGACTCATGGAAAATGTAGTGTGTATCTTTTGGACTGTATTTCAAGCAGACTTCACTTCTCTCATCATGTGAATCACATTCATTTGTTAACCTTTTGGGTTTGCAGAAGCTTTTGGTATCAGGAACCTCCCACCAGTGTTATTGGAGGATGGAAGGTTTAAAGAAGGGATGATGTGAAGCTTTGCTGTCAGTAGATGGAGCGATAAGTTGAAAAGTTCATGTTATAAGAGCAGAATTCAGCCAATTGGCCAATCAAGTCTTCTCTGCCATTCAATCATGGCTGATCTATCTTTCCCTCTCAACCCTGTTCTCCTACCTTCTCCCCATAATCCCTGACATCCTTACCAATCAATACTATGTCAATTTCCACCTGAAAAATATTCATTGACTTGGCCTCCACAGCCGTCTGTGGCAATGAATTCCACAGATTTACCATCCTCTGAATAAAGAAATTTCCCCTCCTGTCTTTTCTAAAGTCACGTCCTTTTATTCTGAGGCTATGGCCTCTGGCCATAGATATGGCCTCTGATTCTAGACTCTCCCACTAATGGAAACATCCTCTCCACATTCACTCTATCCAGGCCTTTCACTATTCGGTAAGATTCAATGAGGTCTCCCCTCATCCTCCTAGACTCTAGCGGCTACAGGCCCAGTCTCTCCAAACGCTCATCATATGTTAACCCAATTATTCCTGGGGTCATTCTCGTAAACCTCCCCTGGACCCTCTCCAACATCCTTCCTCAGATATGGGCTCCAAAACTGCTCACAATACTCCAAATGCGGTCTGACCAGTTCCTTACAAAGCCTCAGCATTACATCCCTGTTTTTTATGTTCTAAGTCCTCTCCAAGTACATTCTAGTGATATTAGGGTCATTGTATCTAGTCCCAGCAGCAAACATGATGGCCCTGAGATGCCCCATCAATGTACTGTGGAAGGGGTCGGGGAAACAGAAGGATTTAAGGAGGACAATTGCCACTTGTGCCAGCATGAATTACCAATTTTTTTCTTGTACGGTTCGATTAAATTACTAATGGTACCATAAATTATCTAACTATTATGTCAAATCCTTATTGCAGCCACTGAAAATAACTAAAAGTCACTTGCAATATGGACTGAGAGTTGATGACTGCGCTCGACTGTGTTCATTCTAAATCGTCTATTATATTGTGCAGTATTCAATCTAAATTGCCCTTTGTGCTGAGTCTAGCACAGAGTACTGATTCTACTGTATGACATGGTATGAATTATCAATGTCTTAGGATGTTTCTGATATATAAATGGTCTGCAGTTGTGCTGGCGGTGCCCTGCATTATCCTGGGAAAGATGTTATGAATGCTGAATGCAATTCACTGTCTATGTCAATGACTGAAGTTTTCAGTGAATACATTTCAATACCCTCACTGATCACTAACTTTACCTTTTGATTTTCTGGCACTGAACTTTCTGTCTAACTTCGCTTCTTAATTGACATTAATCTGCATCATTAATTGACATCATTAAAAATGTCACCAAAGCAAATACATTCCTTAGGATAGGTTAAATAGTTTAGGGAATAGTCATAGTGTTGATGTTGAATTAGTGGATTTGCAAACAGGAAAGGAAATTCAAATCTTACCATCTCAGCTATGGAATTAAATTTCAGTTTAAAGATAAATCATAGTAACAGTGAAAAAAATTACCAAATTGCCATAAAGATCTCTCTCCTGTTACATTAATGTCCTTATCAAATCTAGTCTCAATGTGACTCCAGATCACAGTTACTCTTAACTATCCTCATGAAGAAAACCACAAGCCATCCCCTTGAATTCAAACTCATTTAGTTTAGCTTAGGGATACAGCATGGATATAGGCCCTTTGGACCACTAGGTCCACACTGACCAGTGAACACCTGTACATTAGTTCCATCCTACACACTAGGGACAATTTACAGAAGCCAATTAACCCACAGACTTGCAGGTCTTTGGGATGTGGGAGGAAAATGGAGCATCCAGAGAAAGCCCATGTGGTCATAGGTATAAGGTACAAACTTCGTACAGACAACACCCGAGCTCAGGAGCGAACCCAGGCCTCTGGCGCTGTATGGCAGCATATCTACTGCAGTGCCACTCTGCAAAAACAGAAAGTAAAAACAGCTTTGACGTTGATCTAGCTTTGACTTCAGATGCAGCAAGACCTTGCTCGTCCCAATCATCCTTACAAAGTTCTCCACGCAAACCGGTGCTGAAATTGGGGGTGGGGGGGGGAGGGGGAGGGTGGAGAGGGGGGAAGTTCACTAATTACTCAAGCAATGGCCTGACATAGTTGACACAGAATCCCACCTACAGGCAGAGCCACACTCATTCATCACTGTCTCTGACATGTCTTGCCTCACCACAGGACAGATCCACCAGAGGCGTACAGTCAGACAGGACAAGCAGCACAGTGGTGCAGTGGCAGAGTTGCTGCATTACAGCGCCAGAAACCTGGGTTTGATCCTCACTACGGGTGCTGTCTGCAGAGAGTTTTCACGTTCTCCCTGTGACATTGTGGGTTTCGTCTGAGTGCTCTAGTTTCTTCCCGCATTCCAAAGATGTGTAGGTTTGGAGGTTAATTGACATCTGTAGATTGCCCCTTCTGTGTAGAATGTAACTCGTGTAAGGGTGATCGATGGTCGGCACGGACGTGATGGGGCCAAAGTGACTGTTTCCACACTGCATCTCTAAACTAAACTGAACTAAACTAAGCTTGTCAGTCCCACTGCTGACTGGGCTGGCCGGGTGCAGAAGGTTAGTGTTGCCACACTGGGACTATGGCTTGTAGTGAGTGAACCAACACCAGGGACAAACTGACTTGTGTTCATCCTCACCAGGCCACCTGCAGGAGATATATCTGGCCGTGAGAGGAATGGTAAAAGTGACCGTTGTCACTTGTGGAAATAAGGTGCTGTTTTTACACTGAGGACACCATCCAACATGTTGTGTGGTGCTACAAATGTGTTAAATGGGAGAGACTAAGATCAAAATTGGGACTTCAAAACCAGGCATCCATCAGCAAAAGAAACATGCACCAGCTATAGTCTGTAACCTCATGGCCTGGCATATCCCTCAGTCTACCATTACTGCCAAGCCCAGGTTTAATGAGGAGTGTAGAAAGGCATGCTGGAGCAGCAATGTGGGTAGCTGAACTATAAGATGAAGCTGTAATTTTAGGACCACAGCTAATTAATGAATACAGTGAGCAATAAACAGAGTTTTGGGAAATCCTAAACAAACATATCAGGTTGAAACTCTGCAGTTGTACCTTACTCATTTATGAACATTGATGGACATCAAACAGTCAATGGGATGAGTTGGGGAGGGGGGGGGGGGGGGGGGGGCAGGTGGATGAATTAAATATTTCATTGATTGCTTTCTTCTGGAGATTGCGTACCTAATTTTCTATAAACGGATCCGAAGTATTCTATTTAATACTTAGCCCTTTCTCTTTCCAGTACGACAGTGTTGTGTCTGAGATGGAGACGACCTACAGTGTTGCTAAAGTATGCCGGGGCAATGGGACCTGCCACCCTCTAGACCCTGGTGAGTTACAGTCTGCAGTGCAACAGTTTCACCAACGTAATCGCAAGTTAACAAACGCTATTCGTGCACTGAAGACGTTTCATCCTCACAATCTGAGACTGTGACACCATTCCTGCAGTCCAGTGGATAAGCACAGGGCAAGGAAATACTCTGCGGAATCACAAAAAACCACAGATGTAGGCATCTTCAATAAAGTGTCGGAGGGTGGCAGGTCCCATTGCCCCGGCGAGTCAGGCAGCATCTCTGGAGGACATGGATGGGCGACATTTGGGTCGGGACCATTATTCAGACTGATTGTAGTATGCGGTGGGGGTGAGGGAGGGGGGGGAAGAAGAGGGAAGAAAGCTGGAACGAGGCCAAGCAACTGACAAAGATTAGAGATGAAAAGGAGACAGATGAGTGTCAGATGAGAAGAGGAGTGAAGAGGAGATGACAGAGGGAGGAATATAGGGGGGAGGCGGAGGAGAAAGGGGGCAGAAAACTGGGAGAAATGGGTGTGCACTGGAGTTGGTGGGGGCGCAGGAAAAAGATGGGGAGGGGGGAAGGGGAATGCGCTGTGTTAATCTTCACAGATGAAGGTAAACCAAAACCATCCTAAAGGGCTGGAGAACCAATGGTCCAGTGCAAAATTAGAACCCCCCCCCCCCCCCGCCCCCACCAGAAATTATTAGCAATAAGGAAATTAAACTTGGATTTGAGTATGTGGACAACTGTCCTGATGTGGAGAACTGCTCCTGATGTGGTGAGCTGCTCCTGATGTGGTGAGCTGTCCCTGTGAGGAATTCTGCCCCTGGTGTAGATGTATGCCCCTGTGTGGTCTTCCCAGGTGTGTAGATCTGCCCCAGGTTATCGAGACCTCCACCTATCTGAAGATTTATCCCTGGTGTGGGTATCGGTCGCTGTGTGGAGATTCGCCCTGTGTGAGGGTTGGCCCCTGGTGTGAAGAACTGCCCCCAGGTGAGGTGTTCTGCCCTGTGTGGTTAGGTACTGAGGGCTTGCCGAATGGTGCAACAACCAGTACACTGCTCTTCCAGGTGTCACGTTCTTTTTACATCCACAGATCTGACACACATCTTGGCAACCTCAAATGATTATGATGAGCTACTGTTTGCCTGGGAAGGATGGAGAAATGCTTCAGGAAAGAATATGAGGACCAACTTCAAGAAATATGTGCAGCTGAGCAACAAGGCAGCAAGACTCAACGGTGAGGCTCGTGGTGTGAAGAGAGACTGGGCTTTTAGTTGCTAAAGCTCTTTTGCCACGACAGACTTTGAGGAGCAGTAATTGCATACTGTAACTTTTAATAGTCTAATTACTGTTGATTTGTCTCTAATACTTTACATTCTGCCCATATAGTTAATGGTACTCAGATTGAATAAACTAGTCAAATCTGTTCGATCCCTTTAGGAAAATGCTTGGAGTTATTTTGAACCTGGTCAATCATAGAGTCATAGAGTGATACACTGTGGAAACAGGCCCTTCAGCCCAAACATGCCACAGCTACACTAGTTTGTTCCACATCCCTCCAAGCCTGTCCTATCCAAGTGCCTGTCCAAAGGGCCTGTCCCACTTTCAAGACCTAATTCACAACCTTTTTTACTCGTGGACATTTTTCATCATGCTTAAAAACACGTCCCGACCTACTTGATGCCACGAGTACCTACGACTAGCATCACGGCCTGCTACGGCCTACCTACGACCTCCTACGACATCGTGACGACCATGCTGCGAGTATGAGTCAAGGGCAAACTCGGCAGAGGTCGTGAATTAGGTCGTGAAAGTGGGACAGGCCCTTAACTGTTTCTTAAACGGTGGGATAGTCTTTCCCTCAACTATCTCCTCTGGCAGCTTGTTCCACACACCACCATCCATTGTGTGAAAAAGTTACCCCTCAGATTCTTATTAAATCTTTTTCCCTTTACCTTAAACCTTTGTCCTCTGATACTCAAGGGACTAGTCATGGTTATATCAGAAGCTCCACAGGTATAAGATGACACAGATTTTATATGCAAGTTCTTCAGGAACTGGGTTGTATTCGAGACAAGGAGGATAATAGATTAATTTACAATATGCTAGTAAATTTGTTTTTAAATCAAAAAGTGGGGGTCTGGGGATGGCGGCCCAAAATGTCAGGTTTGACCCAAAGTAAAGCTCGCTCCACACTGTCCTGTCACACACTCCCAGAAAAGGGACAAGACTTGTTAGATAAGAGGGAAGCTTCCCTCCACACTGCCTTGACACGTACTCCCTGGCAGGGGAACATGGATTGGATGTAAAGTCCCTTCCATCTTCCCCACCATACACTCGCTAGACAGAGATGGCATTGGTTGCACATAATGTAAATGCTCCCTCTACGCTATTTTCTCACACATGCACAGGGCAGAACAGCACACGTTAGCTGTCTGAAAAAAAACATTCTACAATATTGCAACTTTACTTTGAGTGAGATTACGCACCAATGTAAGTTGATGCTCTGAGTCCATATCAATTAAATTGGCCCCCGATATGACCATGCAAAGCTTACTATAATGTGCAATCTATGTATCTTGCAGTGTGCTTGTATCCGTCAGTTGATTTACTGGCCGATGTTACAGTCTCTATAATTTTATTTCCCATTCTGTTTCCCAGGCTTTCAAGACACCGGAGCATTCTGGAGGTCTCTCTATGATTCCAAGACCTTTGAAGCAGACTTGGAGAATATTTACAATGAGCTGAAGCCGCTGTACCAGAACCTGCATGCTTATGTCAGAAGAGCGTTGTTTAAGAAATATGGAACCAAGTACATTAACCTGAGGGGCCCAATCCCAGCTCATCTCTTGGGTAAGATGGATCTTTGTATCATGAAGTTATCCAAGAGGGGAGTTGCTTTGAATCCAGAGTTATCCTTGGGCGCATAATGTGGGCAGTTTGAAGCAAGCTTCGGTGCTAATTCATGTATACTTTCAATACACCCCCTCCAAACCTGTCGGTGTTGGCTTTTAATCAGCATTGTTGCTGTGCTGTGAGTGGGCTGAAACCTTATCGGAGGAACTGAGACTGAGAGATGCACAATAAATAGCAAACACATTCAAGGACACAGGAGGTGGCAGAGATTGAGCAAAAAACTCATTGAAGGTGCTAATTTGAGTTGAGAGGTGATTATTGTTTATTAATGGAGAAGATAGATCCCTAATCAAAAACACAACAATATCATTGGTCATTAATCCCCATTCCAATGGATCAGACACTCCACTCCCCAACTCAAATTCTGCTCTTCCAACCTCGCCAATCCCACCACCCCTGACTCCATCCCACAACCCTGATAGACCAAAGCCCCACTCCCAACTCTAGTCCCAGTGCAGGGCAGCGGGCCATAGATGTTTTAAAAACAATCTTCAGGTACGTAACTCTACTTTGAATGCCAATGCCATCCGATGTGTGATCTCACGTCCACTATCTGAACACCGCCAGTCTCAGCTTCCCCCTCATTAATTATTAGAAATGTCCCTCTCCCCAGCCTCAATCAACCAGAGCCACCAACTCCATCTCCTAACACAACAAATCAGAAACTCCCCAGTTCCTTGCACAAATCTCTCCAGTCACAGCACCCCTAACAGCACTCCCCATCTGTAAACAACGATCATAATGCACACACACCATCAACTAGCACATGCTCATCTCCTCGTTAAATCCACAACCCCCCCACCTGCCCTCAGCATTCTCCCCTTCACAGGCCCAGCCACACCTTGTTTCCTCTGAGATGATGAGGGCTTGCCTGGTGCATGTCTTGCTGGCAGCAAAAGATGAATTTCCAGCTTGTACTCCCAAGAATTCAAAATCGTTCAATGCGCACTGCAAACACCAACCAAACGTTATGTTGCAGGACGCATAAGAGGATTAGTGGGGTCAGGGGGGAAGTCAAGGTCCATCAACGCGTTTATTGTCATCTGCACAAAGATGGTGAGGGCGGCACGATGGAGCAGCCAGAGTTGTTGCCTCACGGTGCTCACAGCGCCAGAGACCTGGGTTTCATCCCGACTACGGGTGCTGTCTGTACGGAGTTTGTACGTTCTCCCCGTGACCTCGTGGGTTTTCCATGAGATCTTCGGTTTCCTCCCAGACTCCAAAGACGTACAGATTTGTAGGTTAATTGGTATAAATGTAAATTGTGTGTAGGATTGTGTTAGTGTGTGGGGATTGCTGGTCGGTGCGGACTTGGTGGGCCAAAGGGCCTGTTTCCGTGCTGTACCTCAAAACTAAACTATAAAGGTACAGGTCCAATGAAAATCTTGCTTGCAGCAGCATCACAGACACATACTTTTGGGCAAGCAATACACAAAATCATAAATTATACAAAAATTACACATTCATTTTCTAAAGCAACAAAAGCAAAAATACTGTAAAAACAGGAAAGAAAATAGTGCAAAACATAATTTGAAAACAATTCCATGGTAGTGCAAGAGAAGATCAACATGGTTTTGTTGTTAAGGTAGGTTTAAGCTGGGGTCGGTCAGTTCAAGAACCTGATGGTTGCAGGCAGCAGATCCTGAACATGGTCTTGTGGAATATCAGGCTTCTGTACCTCTTGCCCCATGGTAACAACAAAAAATATTATTTCTGAGAGAAATGGCACAGATTATTCAAGGACAAACAAAATGCATTTGTTAAATGAACTTGCGACTGAATAACATGGTTGGATCTTTTGAGAAGATAACAGAGGATGGACAAGGGCATAGAATTTCATGAAATCTACATGGCCATAACAAGGCTTTCCACCAAGAAGCCTGCTTTCAGTTGGATTTCGCAGGGCTCAGTAATAGTGGCCTCTTTGAAGCACGTTATGTGAACCAGGCTTAAATGTTGGTACCTTTACAAATAAGTTTGTAAGTGATACAAAAAAACAACTGTGACAACGAGGAGGAAAGCCTTCAGTTGCAGAAGCATCAGATGGGCTGGCAAGTGGCGAATGGGGAAGTGCGATTTAATGCATTTGGGGAAGTGAACAGTCATGGGAATGATGAATAAATAGGGTAGACATTAGTAAAGGGGTTAAAAAGGCACACAGTGTGCTTTCCTTTATTAATCAAGAAATGCAGCAGGAATATTATCCTGGATCTGTACACTACACTAGTTATGCAGCAGCTTGAATACAACATATAGTTCTGATCACCATATTGCAGGATAGATGTGAATGCACCGTAGGGATAACAGAGGAGATTCACCACAATGTTGCCAGCACTGAGGAGTGAGAAACAATGGAGAGAGTGGGTTGGTTTTTGTTGTGGAACAGAAGCTGAGGGGAGATCTATGAAGTTAATGAGGGACCTAATGCAGGCATAATGGGATTTGTGTAGATGGGCAAAATGGTTGGGATGGATGAGGTGGGCCAAAGGGCCTGTTTTATAACTCTATGACTCGATACAGAAGAAATACAAAGGACCAATTTCCCTTATAAGGTAGAAGAAAAAAACAAGTATTAAAGACTTTCAAGTAATTGGTTAAAGGATTAGAGGGAAGACAAGGATTCTTCGCCCCAAGGGGTGGTGAAACCAAAAGCCTCATCACAATTCACCAGTACTTGGTGTAATGCTGTGACATGCAGGGTTTACAGATTCAATGTTGGAAGGTGGCAGTTTGTTTTGAACCAACAAAGACAGGACGGGCTGAAAGGTCTCCCTCTACTTGTACATTTTGTGTTTCAATGAAAAATAAAAAAGTGCTGAACAGTTCAGCAACACAGACAGGAGCTGAAACAAAATTCCCATTTACACCCTGCTGATCATGTCCAGCAGTTCCTATTTTGGGTTCAGTTCTTCTAAATCCAGTTTAATTAGTGCACTCTTCACTGGTGAGTTGCCAAAGCAGGAAGCCCCGGAGAGACACAGTCGAGATTGATTTAGCACGACAGAAAGTTTTTAATCTTTTAGTGGGTGATAAGGCCCTGGTGTAACATCATGTATGTGGATTGTTGCAGCACAATGCTACACTGGGAAAATAAATAAGACCTTGATCTCATGAAAACTCGAAGCAGCAAACTCCCAGCTCCTGGGAATGGACAGAAGGCAATATTGGTTCCATGGCAGCTTCTGCCAGCGTTCCGAGATGATAAAGAGAAATGCAATCCAGGCACTGATTATGATGGTCATTTGTGGTTAATGTTATCTCTCTGTGCTGTCAGGTAACATGTGGGCTCAGTCATGGATTAACATCTACAAACTGCTGATGCCCTACCCGGATGCCAGTCATGTTGATGCTACCCCTGAAATGATCAAACAGGTTAGTCTACTGAGGGCATTTCAATTTGTCCGCTGAAGGGAGTGAATCGGGGTCTGGAATATGTGGCCTCACTAAACCTACAGCCACACAGAATGGTTGCATGGGTGTCGGAGATCACAATCCATTCCAACACCGTAAGACGGTAAGATCTAACCCAAGCAACTGCACTGTAAGATCCCAATCCAATAGCTGCATTGTAAGAGCAACAACTGCACAAGCAGATCATGGTCTAATCACTACACAGTCAAATCATTTGACACACTCTGAGGTCCCTGTCCACAGATGGATAGGACATTCGTACACCATCCCATGCACAGGAAGATTCCAAAGCAGCCGTTGCATATTGAATTCCTAACCCAACCAAACAATGTAATCTCAATCCCCTCACAGTCAGATCACACTCCAACCATCACATCCCTGCACAGTGTGAGCAAAATCTATTTTTGTTGCAGGATCTAAATCACCCATCCAGTGATCTCCCAAACCAGGCCTTGGCACACCAACCACTGCATCGAACTTATAACCAATCTAATCGCACAGCTAAATCCTATTGCCAACCCACAAAATCTGTTCCCAATCCAATCGCACATTGAAACATTTACAGTGATATCCCGTCTCATTGTGCAATCTCCCAGTTCAACTGAAACTCAGGGAGAACCCAATCCAGACTTGGACAACAGGATCCCATCTAATGACAACCAAAGAAAAGTCCCAAACAAACCTGCGCAGAGGGATCACAATCCAATCCCTGCCTTGGGAAATCCCACATCAATCTCCACATATCTGCCAATCACCCCTCTCCCACCTATCACTTGCCAGTTATTGCCCCACGTACCCATCTCTCTTTCCTGGTTTACTTCCCCCTATTCAATCAGTCTGAAGAAGTGTCTCAGCATGAAATGTCGCCGGTCCATTTTGCTTTCCAAACTGCTGCCTGACCCATTGAGTTCCACCAGCACTTTGTTTTTTTGTAGCCTGATAGAAAGACAGCCTAAAGCTATTTGGTTTGGCTGATCCTTTTGCCTTTAACGCCTTATTCTCTCTTTAACAGAAATGGACTCCCTTAAAGATGTTTCAGGAATCAGACAAGTTCTTCCAATCACTTGGCCTCATTCCAATGCCAGAAGAGTTCTGGAATAAGTCAATGTTGGAGAAGCCGGAGAACCGAGACGTGGTGTGTCATGCCTCCGCCTGGGACTTCTTCAACCGCAAGGACTTCCGGTTAGTGTCAGGCCAGTGCGGTCATTATACTAGACTTCCACAAGTTCCAGTGAATCTATTTACATAGGAGGTTTAAAGATAGATTTGGGTTAGATCAAGACTCAGAATATACTTTCTCTTCCCCTTTGTTGCGTGAAACATCCATTCTATTCGGGAAATAGGATGGGAGTTGGAAATTGCTGTTCAACTGGAGTTCTAACACATTTTGGGCTAGGTTTAGGTTTATTATTATTGAGGTGCAGTGAAACCCTTTGTTTTCATGCTATCCAAACAGATAAGATATATACCATCCATAAATACAACCAAGGCAAACTCAAGTACAGTGGATAGAGCAAAGGGGAGGATACAGAGTACAGATTATAGTTCTCAGCATTAGCAAGGGATTCCACAAGGAGGAGAAGGAGGAGACATTTCTCCGTCCACAAAGTACCTGGTGAGATCAGCAGAAATGCCAGCAGGTCTCTGACCTTTCTTCCAAAGGACGATGGTGCTTCTCTGACCCCGGGTGTGACTGTGCATGCTAGCCATTACAGAGCAAACTGGTAGGCGACTGGTGTGTAATCAATAGCTTGCAGAATTCTTGGCACATTGGTCTCACGCTTCCCTGCAAGAATACACCTTCGAATACGACTGTCTTCTCGTGCACAGTATACACTGGGAGTAAAATAGTGGCCGGTGTTTCCATTACGCCATCCGCCAGGGTTCAGACCACACCAAGGCAGAGAGTGACCCTATCATTCTTGCCACTCTTCTGCATGTTGTTTAGAGGGGAAAAGTTCTGTGCTGTATTATAATATCCCCCATAAAGTAATTGCTCAGAAGATACTCTGATAGCCTTTCAATTCTTCTGTGGTCCTTTTCCTCCAGAATTAAGCAGTGCACTGTGGTGAACATGGACGACCTGGTGACCGTGCACCATGAAATGGGTCACATCCAATACTTCCTTCAGTACAAAGACCTGCCCGTCTCATTCCGTGATGGCGCGAACCCTGGTTTCCACGAGGCCATTGGTGATGTAATGGCCCTGTCAGTCTCCACTCCGAAACACCTCAAAACCATTGGGCTGCTCAACGAGGTGATGGACAATAAAGGTAAATCCCACGGCACTTAGTACAGGATGTGTTTGAAAACGGAGGGATTGGTTGCTGGTTTGTATGTGGCTGTGCTGTGAATCATGGAAAGTGTACAATACAGAAGGAAGCCCTTCAGCGCATTGATTCTGTGTTGGTCGAGACAAAACGACAAAACGACGAAATGACAAATCTGAATCCAACCTTCCAGCACTCGGTTCTGGCCCTGCCGGTCTCAGCAGCCCCTCTACCCAAGGTTACTGTAATAGCTGCAATGTCAGCCTCCACATATCAGATCATCCACCTTTTTCACTGACCTCCTTTCATTTAGATAACCACCTGATTCCCATTGTGTCTGTGTCTCTTCCATTGTTTGATCTGGCTTCCTCACCAAGGTGGTGACCTCCATACCCAGCTCTGCATTTTTCTGACTTTTACTACATTAACTAACTACCCCCACTCTTCTGAACAGCAGCAAACTTGCCCACCGCCATATCTGCCCCAGCTCTGCGCAGGTGCCACACCCCCCCACCTGGCAGGACCATACTCTCCCCCATTTTACTCAGAGCCTGCCACGATGGGCCAGGAATGCAAAGCTTCTGTTCCCCGCACATCTCTGTCGTCATCTCTCCAGCCGCACAATCATCTGCACTCTTCTATTTCTGTATTCACTGACATGTGGCATCCAGTGGTATTCCGGACATTATCCCTTTCCAGGTGCTGCAACTTAATTCCATTCTTAAGTCCAAAATGTTGCGCGCAGGATTTCACCTCTTTGTTGTTGGTGTTACCCAGTAACCTCATCTCTGGCCACTCCCTTCCCGGAATGTCCTGCAGCCACTCAGCATTATCCTTCACCTGCCGCCAGAGAGGCAACTGGTCGTCGTACAATCAGGTCTAGAACCCCTTGTCTGCTCCTCCACCTCCAGAATTGCCTCTTGATCTTCCTACATCCTGTGCAGCTGAGACACCTCCAGTGCTGGGGTCCGAGATCCTGACTGGCTGAACCCTGATCAGGAATCAGAGCTGCACTGATCAGGCAGTCCTTGTGGGTCACCTGAACAAGTACTAGGCAGACACCCAGCCCCTCCATGCCTGCACTCTCAGGTGACCACCTGCTGAAACGTGCCCTCCAAATTCACCCTCACGGAACACACACAGTGTCGTAGAGTTCCCACAAAACACGGAAGATGCAGTCCACTGCTCTAGGATGAAGCATTGCGCCGCATCCTGTCCTGATTAATTCGCTGTCCAGACAACAGAATAATTTAATTAATATTGGGTCTGCGCCAACCAATGATCCCCACACACTAACACTATCCTACACACACCAGGGACAATTTACAATTTTACCAAGCCAATTAACCTACAAACCTGTACGTCTTGGAGTGTGGGAGGAAACCAGAGGTCCCCCAGAAAACCCATGCAGGTCACGGGGTGAACGTACAAACTCCACACAGACGGCACCCATCGTCACGATTGAACCCGGGCCTATGGTGCTGTTTATTGTCTATTATCTATTGTAAGGCAGTAACTCTACCACTGCACCACCCGAATTCTTCATTTGCAGATTCAATTGTTTAAGAGATATGTGCAGCATGGAAACAGGCACTTTAGCTCAATGAGTCTATGTCGACCCATTAATATATCTCACTTCCGCATCTACTCCTTGCACACTGGAGGCCAATTAGGTTACAAACCCGCACATTTTGGGATGTGGGATGCAGCCGGAGCACCTGGAGAAAACCCACGTGGTCACAGGGAGATGGTGCAAACTCCACAGACAGCACCCGAGGTCAGGTTTGAACCTGGGTCTCTATCACCGTAAGGCAGCATCTCTACCAGCTGCACCACTGTGCCTTCAAATAGAACGCTGGGAGATGGACAGCTGCTTCCCATCACCATTTACTGTTAGCTTACATATGAAAATGGCGATGACAAGATTAGGAAAGGAGAGCTGTAAAAGTCGACAAAGATCTGCTACTCACCAGGGTCCACACAGAGTGAGCATTGCACTCAATGAGTTTTTATTGCCAATGAAACCGCCATAAAGGGTATAATGGCTGGAGGTTTATTTCTGCAGAGAGTGATATCAACTACTTGATGAGCATTGCCCTGGACAAGATTGCCTTCCTCCCATTTGGCTACCTGATGGATCAATGGCGATGGAAGGTTTTCGATGGACGGATCCCTGAAAGTGATTACAACCGAGAGTGGTGGAATCTGAGGTAAAATACTGTGGCTGATGTTCTGGGATTGGGAAGGTCACATAAATGCCTCTTCTGTGGCACATTATCAAAGGCCTTCTGAGAGACCAACTACGCAACGCCGTTTGAGTTTAGTTTATCGTCACGTGTAGCGAGGTACAATGAAAAGCTTTTTTTTTGTGCTAACCCAGTCAACGGAAAAACCTTGGTTCGCCCTTGTCATTAGAAAATACGAACACCAACAGGTACCCTTTCACACATCCATGTTGACGGTCCAGTTCTATTTCCTAATGGCTAGCACTTCCTTAATAATACATTTCAATGGTTTACTTAAGGCCCCATGATCTGAAATTCCCAGGCACTGAGAATTTATTGGTTTCAATCCCATTTATTTCTACTGGGCAAAAGTGTTCACTAATCTAATTTCCTCAATCATCATATGTTTAAAGGTTCCGCGTGCTTCTATGATCCGCACATAAATGCTTCATTGTGTCCACATCAGGACCATCATCAATCACCGTGTGAACCTTCAACATCCCATACCTTTCTAACTTAAGTCATTCCTCCTTTATATCATGCTTTCACGATACACTTATCCTCATATATATCACATCCGGTAAAGAAAGACAGAACATGATAGACCTGATAGTACATCAGTAACCTTCTCTTGGAGAGAATGAAGACTGGGCATGCCACCGGTGCCCCATCCTGAGAATGGCTCTGGCAACTTTCTCGGTGGTTGCATTGCCTGCAGCTGGCATATCACCTCACTCATTTAGTGCCAGTTGCATTTGGTAAGATGGCCCTACATTTCCTGAGACAGTGAGACTGCATGGATTTTAAGTATCAGAAATAGATGGCTTGTGCCACAGATAACAGTATGAATGAAAGAGAGAGGAAGAGAAAATGGAACGGAGAGAAAGTAACATTACTCAAGTAGTCTTTACATGGAGGAATCCAGCATATGAGAGAAGATGGGAAGTGGTAGAGGAGATGTCATGAGATTTCATAGAGTCTGGAAGGTTGTTAGTGAGGCTGGGGATATGACTTGCATCTGAGTCGCCACTTCTGATGGTTCTAACCTATTGTAACAACTGGACAGATTGAGGGATAAAAATTGAGTAGCATGGAGTGCTGTCTAACGGGAAATGGTTTTGTGTGTGTAACCTCAACAGAAACATCCGCAGTTCACCTTATCAACTCTGTTGATGATTTTCTTCTTCAGCAGACTATGACCCGCTTAACTTCCTGTGGTCTCGAGCAAGATTTAGCAAGGTTCCAATATGTATCAAGTGCAGGATGTTTGTGACTACATCTCCTAAACACATGACCTGCACCCCCAAGAAAGACCAGGACAAAAACTGCTGCGAGATACCATGATATCCAAGTTCTTCTCCATGTCACATACCCTTTACCGCCGTAAGGTCTGAATACCAGAACTCTCTATTTCACAACCTTCACCACACAGACACCAGCAGTTCAAGAATCTAGAGCACCTTCTCCAGAACAAATAGTGATGGCCGATGAACGCTGGACCAACCGTCTTGTGAATGGTTCCTAAGCAGTTCCCATCAAGTTGCTCTATTATTGTTGACTGCATTTGGTATGATGCCCCATCTCCCACCCACCAACCCCACATCCAGGGAACAATGACTTTCTGAACCCTATACCCAGTAGAAGCTTCAGCATAGATATTAAACCTCAGCTGCATTGTGCTGGTGCCCAAATTACTTTGTATCTCTTGCCCACAGGTTAAAATATCAAGGACTGTGTCCTCCTGTACTTCGCTCAGAGGAAGATTTCGATCCTGGTGCAAAATTCCACATTCCTTCCAGTGTCCCCTATGTCAGGTATGTCCTGGACACAGATGTTTCTCTTGCTCTGGGGTAGTGTTAATGTATCGGCGCCAGAGACCCGGGTTCGATCCCGACTACGGGTGCTGTCAGTACAAAGTTTGTACGTTCTCCCTGTGACTGCGTGGGTTTTCTCCGAGATCTTCCGTTTTTCTCCCACACTCCAAAGACGTACAAGTTTGTAGGCTAATTGGCTTAGTATAAATGTAAATTGTCCCTAACGTGTGTAGGATCGTGTTAATGTGCGGGGATTGCTGGTCGGCGCGGACTTGGTGGGCCGAAGGGCCTAGTTCCGCGCTGTATCTCTAAACTAAACTAAATCAGGAACTTTGACCTAGGGTCAGTTAAAAGAAATTGGCCAGTTTAGCAAATGCTTTTAGAGAGGAAGGGGGTGCTGCTTGCTGTTGACGATTCTTGATGCCACACAAAGGTTATTGTGGAAAATCAAAAGCTCACAGTTTAGGAGTTAACATATTGGCAAGGGAGGAAGATTGGCTGGCAACCAAGAACTGCAGCACTGGCTTTTTCTGGTGGCAAGATGTAATGAGTGTCATACCACAGGCATTGTGTGCTGGGGTTCAGTTTTTACAATGTCTATAATGGCCTGGCTGCAGTAATTTGCTGATGATGGAATGTTTTTTGGTGAGTATTTGGTGAGTAATGAAAAGGACACGTGAAGCTGTGGGAGAGGGGACTTGCTTGAAATGTATGAGATCATGAGGTACATGGGCGGTTGATGTTGACTGGTCTTCTTTTTAAAAAAATGAGCCATCCTCTTAAAAAAAATAACCATGGGTGGCTAATTTAGTTTCTCTCAGGGAGTTCTGTCTTTGGAATCTCTTCCTCAAGAGCTTTGCAAGTCGTCAAGATAAGTTTATTGGCTTATGCATATATTATGGTTACAGGCATAATGAAATGTTGTCTGCAACAGAATCACAGGCACATAGATTCATACCACACAACAAAAACATAAATTATATATAAATTCTGCATAAATTCTGCATAAATTCTGCACAACAATAAATGGAAAAGAGTAAATAAACAATACATTATTGCAAGACACAGTTTTTAAATAAGTTCATGGTCGTACAAGAGGTGGTGTGTAGTGTTTCATCGCCAAGATAGGATTAGGGCTGTACAGGTCGGTTCAAGAACCTAATGGTTGTAAGCAAATAGCTATTCTTGAACCTGTTGGTGTGGGGCTTTGGGCTTCTATACTTCCTGCTCAATGATTATTGTGAGAGAGGTCAAAGTCCAGATGGAGAGGAGGATCCGTAATGATAGATGCTGCCTCATTTTAATGTTATTGATAGTTGGGAGGGCTGTGTCCATGATGAACTGGGCTGAGATCACCACTCTCTGCTGCCTCTTGTGTTTCCCATATGTTGGAATTGCCAATGATGCAACCAGTCAGGATACTTTCTAAGACACATCAGTGGAAGTTTATTAGAGTATTCAGTGTCATGCCAAATCTCTTTAAGAAAATAAAAACACTGGCATGCCTTCTTCTTGATTACATCTATTTACTAGGTCCAGGGCAGATCACTGTGAAGTTAATGCCCAGGAATTTGAAACTGCTGATGTTCTCCACTGTCAACCCAGCAATAGAAACTGGCAAAGATAGACTCAAAGTGCAAGAGTAACTCAGCGGGTCAGATGGCATCTCTGGAGAAATTGGATAGGTGGCTTTTTCGGTCAGGACCTTCTATGGACTCTGGAAACCGGCACGTGGTCCCCAGACTTCCCTTCTGAAGTCAATGATTAGTTGCTTGGTTTTGTTGACATTGAGTGCGAGGTTGCGGTTGTGGCACCACTTAGCTAGGTGTTCGATTATTTCACTCCTGTAGGCTGATACATCACTACCTGTGATTTAGCCAACAATAGTGGCATCATGGCCTTGGAGTTGTGCCTAGCCATAGATGGGTGTACAGAGTAGAGCAGGGGGGTAAGCACACAGGCCTCAGGTGCACCTTTGTTGCTGGTCAATGAGGAGGAGATCTTGCTATCAATCCGCACTTGTAGGGGTTTCTTTCGTTTCCCACAAAGGGATTCCCCTAGGTTCTATACCTCGGAATTATGGTGGGATATGATAAAAGGTTGAATTGACCAGAGTGTGCTGATGAGAGAAAACAGAAACCAAGATGGACTCAAAGCAAGTCTAAATTTACAGGCTTTATTAAACAATTAGAAATCGAATCTCACCAACACTACATAATACGTGGTTAAACTTATGCTTTAAACTAAGACTATGGAAGGAAAACTATCGGGCATGTCGTAAAGCTTACTTTAACAATATTTTACTCCCCTTTCCCCTTATTTACTCAACCTCCTATCCTATTTAGGGAATTTCACCAAATCACCGGGATACTCACAGCTAAGTCGATGCAGGCTCACGAGCGGTCCAGTAGAGCAGGAAGAGCCGAAAAGAGCAGAGAGCACAGAGAGGGCCGAGTTCTGGCTGGACTCCTGTTTTATACCTGAGATTCCTTTGAACCCCCCCAGGTGGTCCTCTGGATAAAAGGGCTTCTTTTGATGTTTCCCAGTTTCGATCTGGCATGAACAATAGGCTTCCGATGATAAGGGGTTTGCTGATGTCATGATCCCTCAGCCTGATCGTTATCCCATCCCCTGGATGGGCTCCTATTGTCTCGATGGATGGGTCATCCATGATGGTGATTGTGCTTGTTCCTGGCCTGTTTACCATCGTCTGCTGAGGCTTGGTTCCTTCCTTTGTGTATCCAAGAAAATCTCGTTATCTCCGTCTCTGCCTTTGTTCACACCGTTGTGTGATGTCCAAGTCCACGGACCAGACGGTTTGAAACTTGAAACTGAGTCTTTCTGTGGATTGCGGGTTTTTCCGTTGCAGCCAGCAAATCTGTCTTTTTAAAAGTTCTTCCATAATTTTGGAGGATTTGCCCCAATAACTTACACACTGATTGAGGTTTCTCAATGAGGAAGTCAAGGATCCAATTGTAAAGGGGTCTTTGAAGATTTTTAAGGCAGAGTTCGATAAATTCTTGATGAGCAAGGATGTGAAATTATATTGCAGATATATGGGTTTGCAAAATAGAGTTAACAGCCAGATAGGACATGATCTTATTGTGTGGCAGAGCAAACGTGAGGGACCAAGCAATCTATTTGTGTTCCTAGTTTGTCCATACTTGGTTAATGTTACCGTCAGGTTGTAAATGTTCCAGTTTTGTTTGTTGCTAAGTACAGGATGATGCGCATGCACGTTTTCTTACAGCTTACAATCGAAAAGGTAAATATGTAAAAGGATCATTTTTACTGGGATTAGAATGCTCAAAATTCAAATTAGCTATCATATACAAACAACAACAGATTGACCACATAAAACAAAACAAAACATTGGGTTGAGGCCACATCATTGATCCCTACATTAGACACTCATTACATTGAGCAATCTTCGTTACAGTTGGCAGGGCAGGTAATGTATTGTAGCTGCAAAGTGCGTGAGTCAGAGGAACCAGTTCTCCTGTTCGAAGTACAATCTCCTGGAGCTCAGTTAGATGTCTAGAAACCAACTTTGCATGTTGGGGCATGTTGAGCTGCACTGGGTTTCAGGCATTAGTTTCATCAGATTATCATATTTCATCAGGAATTTAGACAATAGATTCCTGGTGCAGAAGTCAGGCAGTAATCTGGGTTTGGGAAATTCCCATGGATTGGACATGATAACAAGCCATATTGTTCTGGGAACCAGATATGCAGTGAGTCAGCCTTAAGCTGTGACCAACAGGTCGGCAGGTACTTATTGTGCATTCAAACATGAACAATGACTATGAGGGAGATTGGACAATGGCACCATCATAGGCATACGGGGAAAGGACTGAGAGGGGATGCCTTAGTGACAGAGGACAGTATTGTTGTGAAGATAAACAGTGTTCTCCGCAGCCACGAGTGTAAGTCCCAAAGACCGTGGTACTTCAACAGAGTTAAGGACTGGAATGAGACACAGTAGGAGGAGGAGGAACCAGATCTTGTGCTCCATGTATAAACCTAAAACATAAGTGCAATTAGAAAAAACTCCAAAGTAAAAGGGAAGAACTATAAAGGTAATAGTTTTTGATTACTACCTGAGCCAAATGCAAGGTTGGATAAGGTTAATAAGATCTGAGTGTTGAGCCCGTGGCTTAAAGAGTGTGGGATAAAGGAGATTTTTATTCATTAACTACTAGCACCAGGACTGGGGATGGAGAACATTAATGTGAAATGATTAAATTGTTATGTTCAGAGTAACATGAAACAATTAGTATGCACGCACAGCAAGTGCAGTAAAGGTGCAGTTCTGCTCTCCACACTGATTACGCTGCAGAGAGAGAGGAAGAGAGCTAACGGGAGTCAGGTATGAGAGGCAAGAAGATGGGTTTGACTAAGATGACCAGCAAGTGCAGTAAAGGTGCAGTTCTGCTCTCCACGCTGATTACGCTGCAGAGAGAGAGGAAGAGAGCTAACGGGAGTCAGGTATGAGAGGCAAGAAGATGGGTTTGACTAAGATGACCAAAACCTAAGTGATTTCATTGCCATTTAATTGATATCTATAATTTACAATAATCCACGGAAACGGTTTTGGCCAGTATAACACTGATTTTCATGAATATCTCCACCTATGCAATATGCATGAATTCTGCTTATCTTCCTAATTTTTTCTCAGGTATTTTGTAAGCTTCATCGTCCAGTTCCAGTTCCATGAGAGCCTTTGCAAAGCTGCAGGTCACGTCGGACCTCTGTACAAATGTGACATCTACAAGTCACTTGCAGCTGGAAAACTCATTGGGTAAGAACAATGTAAAAGGGCTGCTGTGGTCGTCATAAAGAATTACATTACACTGGGAAACAGGTGTATTAGTACAATGCTTGGGACACAAGGCTGGCAGTACAGAGGTTTGGACTAACAAACACAGGATCCAACCAGATCACACCATGGCTGGTATGGAATTTAAATTCAATTGAGAGTGGGTGATGATAATCACAAAATGCGATGAATTCTTATAAAAATTTATGATAGCAACATTTAAAAGGCATTTAGGTAGACCGCAAATAGGCTGGGAATGGACAGATATAAACTATATGTAGGCAGGTGTACAGTTCAAACTGGCATCATGGTCAGAACAGACGTCATACATAGAAGGGCCTGGTCATATGCCACACTGTTCAATGTTCTATCTTCCATCTGGTTCACCGATGCTCTTCAGCAAGGACAGGTTGAGGGAAGGAATCTGTCCTTCCCTGCCTTGTCCTTGATATGACACTTTAAGCACATCAATATGGTTAACTCCAAATGTCCTCTGAAATAGTCTAACAAGCCCATCTCCTCAAGGGAAATTAGGAATAGGCAGTAAAGTCCAGCCTTGCATAAAGTAAAGAGCCATCGATCTCAAAAAATGAATTAAGCCAAGCAAGTCACTCCATTATACGTTTTAGGGTAGTGGATAAGTTAGCATTCCCAAGAGCGGTACCACACAGCAGAAAATGGAATACCACTTTATTCCTATCCTAACTTGCTCCCCTGGTCTTTATATGGCTCGAATGGTATGTCTCAGGAAACATCCCAAAGTACCTCGCATGGCTGTATTGTTGACGACTACATTCTGCTCAGATTGCACTCAGCAACATCACATATGACACAACGTCACGTATTGTGGGTCGAAGGGCCTGTTCCTTTTTATGTAACCAATAGCCAGACCAGGGATTAGGTCAGAGGGTCACGCCACAGCTTCTCACCCCACACATTGCTGGATCCTGACATAATCTCCCTGGCCATTGGCTCTCCAATGAGAGGTGTCTTGGGGTCCCTAGAATTAGTGACTGAAGTTAGCAGCTGCCACAATATTTTCCAAAAATGGACACAAAATGCTGGAGCAAGTCAGGCAGCATCTCCAGAGAAAAGGAATAGTTGATGTTTCAGGGCAGGAGCCTTGTCTGCTGAGTCTGATGAAGAGCCTCGACCCAAAACGTCACCTATTCCTTTTTTCCAAAAGATGCTGCCTGATCCGCTGAGTTACTCCAGTGTTTTGTGTCTATCTTTGGTGTAAACCAGCATTTGCAGTGCCTTCTTGCGCAATATATTCCAACTCAGGGTAACCCTAAAGCCCAGATCCTCTGGTACATACGATGCATTCGGTACCTTAACCCTGCAATGCCTTGTCCAACAGTGATGGCTAACTCTTGTTCTCTCGCTGTATCATGGAGCCCATGGATTTTGACTGGTTCACATTCCCCCCCCCCCCCACCCCCCCCAGACTCGGTCACCTGTGACTCAGAATCAAAGGCGATGCCTGACTCTTTCTGTGCCTTTATCCCAGAGATGCCATGAAGCTGGGAAGCAGCAAGCCCTGGTACGAGGCCATGAGGATGATTACTGGGAACACAAGTATGTCGGCTGCGCCTCTGCTGACATATTTTGAGCCGCTGATCACGTGGCTGGAAGAGGAAAACAAGAAGAATGGCGAGACGCTGGGATGGCCCGAGTATGACTGGACACCAGGTCAGCAATGTTCAAAAGTAAAAGTAAAACACGTCCTGACAGTAGGGCAGAAATGCAACACTCATCGCACGCCCCTCGCATTCCCCACCCCCGGCAAACAAACAAACAACCCTCACCTGCCCATCCTTGCCACCTCCTCGCCCTCCCATGTCCACCAGCCCCTCTCTTGCCCAGCCCCTTCAATCACTCACCTCACGGTTGGTTGGCCCTGGTGTTTGATTATGTCAGTTGTGCAGTCTTCATACGTGAGCCTGAATGTGGCTGGCACGACCAGCCCCGGAGGCACGCACTGAGGAACCGTGGCGGTCGGTAAGGGGAAGACGCTGAGGTGGGTGCGGATGCTGAGGCATCCTACATTCTCTGGCTCTGGCGATTCCATCCTGTCCGCAGTCTTCAGAGTTGATTTCAGGCCATTTGGGTCAAATCTCACAAGCTTGTCCCACCCGGGGCACACGGCCCCAACACCCTTCTGCCAGAAGGGATGCCTCTGTGTTTGAGGCCGTCTTTGAAACAAGAAACGAGTATCACTTTCGTGGATGCCCCTAGTCTCTGAGCAAGATTTCCATCAGTGAGCTCGCACAGAGCTGTCCATACAGATTCCTCGACCAATCTACTGCAACTGTTCCCTCAGGTTCATCATGGCTTTGATGCCAATCGGGCCAGCCCTGTCCAGACAGTCCAAATTTGTCACTTTGCTCTGCCATTTGATGCCCATGAATGATCACAGGGATCTCAGGTGGAAACGCTCGCACTTTTTGATGTGTTTCTTGTCAATTGTCCCAGTCTCACAGCCATGCAAAAGGGCTTGTGAGTACAACTGCGTTGGTTAACAGTCTGACGTTTCTGTGGCTCATCATACCCGAGAGCGTAGGTGAAGCAACCGACTGACCAGCCTCGCTGATTGGAGCCGCTGCTTCCACGTCGA
The DNA here is from genome assembly GCA_963514005.1 of Raja brachyura. Next base: position 12,664,028 of record OY740812.1, read on the forward strand.
AAGAGCCGTCAGAAGAGATGAAGCTTCTGTCATCTTTTATGCAACTCCACGCTCACCTGTCACCCTGCCAACACCAACCTGCCGCCCCACCAAACCCTCCCTGCCTGTCTCCAACATGGCCTCGATTGCCCACCTGGCCAGCTCCTCAACCCACCCACCAGCACACACCACTCACCTGCTCACTCAGATGTTCCTGAGGCTGGTTCAGTTATACATAGTTGGAGGCGCGACTCGCGTTGCAGAGGCCCCTACAGCCTGTCTGTCTTTGTTTGTATTTTTTGTCTAGTTAAATTTTTATGTTTTTATAAAACTGTTTTTAACTGTGTATATGTGGGGGGCGGAGGGGGGGGAGGGGTAAACTTTTAAAATCACTTCCCTGCACGGGAGACCCGACCTTTTTCCTGTCGGGTCTCCGTTGTCGTTGGGGCCTAGCACCGTGGAGCGGCCTCCAACCGGAACGACCTGGGGGCTCCAGTCACGGGGCCTGTGGAGCTGCGGACTTACCATCGCAACTCGGGCGGGAGAAGTTGCCGTTGCAGGAGCTCCGAAAAGTGGTCTCCCACCAGGGACCCGATGTTACCATCCACCAGACCTGCAGCTGGAGCCTTCGAAGCTCCGGAGTCGGGCCGCAGCAGCGCGCCACCACAGATCTCCACGCTCCAAAGCCGGCCAGCCCCACGATGGTGAGTCCGCAGGATCCACGACTGGAGCCCCCAGGTCGTTCCGGTTGGAGCAACCTCCATGGTGCTAGGCCCCAACGACAACGGAGACCCGACAGGGAAAAGGTCGGGTCACCCGTACAGGGAAGAGATTTAAAAGTTTGGTAAATTGATTATAACATGTGATTTCAGAGTTTCCAGATTATCCACAATCTTATTAAATGGAGGATTAGCTTGAAAAACCAGTTCCTATTTTGTAAGGTTGTACATTTGTATAATATATCACCAGTGGGCATTAACCCATACAGTTCTAGGTGTGAGTGAACCACTAGCATCAAGATATCAAGTGTCAGTTTGAGAAGGAATCAGCCTGAGAATCCGAAGCTACAGTAGGAACTGTCTTGAGTGCAGCTGTCAGAATAAAACTCTGGTGTTTGAAAACAAAAAAATTTAATCTACCAACATGGAGCAATATATTCCATGTGGACTTAGCCTGTGACCCGGAGAGTTTAGTTTAGTTTAGAGATACAGCGGAAAACACATTGGCCCACTGAGTCCACACAGACCAACGAACATCCCCGTACACTAGCACGATCCTACACACTCGGGGTTATTTACAATTTTCACGGAAGCCAATTAACCTACAAACCTGTAGGTCTTTGGAGTGCGGGAGGAAACCGGAGCACCCGTGGAAAACTCTCGTGGTCACAGGGAGAACATACAAACTCCGTGCAGACAGCACCCGTAGTCAGGATCGAACCCTGGTCCCAGGCGCTGTAAGGCAGCAGCACTACGCCACTTTGTCGCCCCCTAATGGAGAGGAAAACTAAACAAAATTCATGTAAATTTACCAGACTATGTAGGCATGCAGAAACAGGGGCAGCAGGAGATCATGTGAAATTATATTTAAAATTACACTAATATTTGTTACAGACTCACAATGGGATCTGAAATAAGGTGAACACATAAATAGATAAGAAATAGAAGCTAAAGTGAATCACTCTGTCCTGACCAGCTCCGCTATTCAATATGATCATGACTGATCTTTGACCTCAATGTCCATTTCCTGCATTTATATTATCCAAAAACAGTTGATCTCTGTTTTAACCATACATAGTGACGGAGTCTCCACAGTCCACTCGGGTGAAAAATTCACCCCTCACTGGGCGTGAAAATCGCTTCTGATCTCAGTCTTGCATTGCCACCTCTTTATTTTGAGATGGGTGATCCCTGGCACAAAGTCAACAGGCTGGGGAAAACAACAAAAAAACTGCAAATCCTCTTCTCAATCCAGCAATTCAAGGATTCAATCTGGCTAAACTCTTTTGTACTCTAAGTTTTGCGAGGTTGAGTTCTTAAGGCCCTGTCTCACGGTGCGAGTTGACACACGAGTGACCCAGAGTGACAGACTCGTGGTTGTGTACGATATTCCAAGTTGATGTGCAAGTGTTTGAGGCGAGTTCCCACGGGTATGGTAATCTGCGATGTTCCAAGATCGTCTCCAGAGTTACCAAGTTCCCCTCCCGCTCAGGGCGTGTGTTGTTGCCGCAGTCCGGGATTCGCATTTAAAGCACTCGGTTATCTTCAGCAGTTCAGGCGAGGACAGGTTTGGGGGGGGGGGGGGGGGCGAGGGATGGTGGAATTGGGAGAAGGCAAAGACTATGGGTGGGGAGGAGTGAGAGGGGGGCTAGGAACGGCATCTGCGAAACGGGTAGTCAACCTTTAGGGTCCCGGCCCGAAACATCCCTATACATTTTATGATTTCCCTCCAAAGATGCAGTCTCCCGTGGTTTGTTTGCACAACTCTCTTCCCTCTCTCTCCCAACATTGGGGGGGGGGGGGGGGAGCGGACGACGACAAGATAGTTTAAACAGACCTTACCCCCACTTCATGCTTCTGTTGCGCATAATTCAGTAGTAAAACCTCTCTTCCCCTTACCCAGCGACGCCCGATTCCTCGCACCCCCACAAGTTCGCATCGACGAGGGAAGAATGAGCGGGGAGTTTGAAGAAGGGTCCCGACCCGAAACATCACCCATTCCTTCTCTCCAGATGCCTGTCCCGCTGAGTTACTCCAGCATGTTTGTGTCTATCGTCGGTGTAAACCAGCATCTGCAGTTCCTTCCTACACACGGACAGTGAAGTGCCTCGGCCAAATTAGGAACATTAGGATTCTCTGATATGAAGGTAGTCTGGTTTGCGTTTCTTACACTTGATCATATCCGAAACTAAAGTATAGATAGACACAAAATGCTGGAGTAACTCGGCGGGACAGGCCGCATCTCTGGAGAGAAGGAATGGGTGGCGTTTTGGGTAAGTCTGAAGAAGGGTCTCGACTCCATTCCTTCTCTCCAGAGATGCTGCCTGGTCCGCTGAGTTACTCCAGCATTTTGTGTCTATTAAAGAGTTCCCACGGTAGACGCACGAATCACTAAACTTAACGCACGGGCCACTACGATATAACTCTGAGTTTAAATGTTTCAATTTTAAACTTGACCACGAAATTTGACTCGTGGAAAAAGTCAAACATGTTTGACTTTTTTCATGAGTTCACAAGTTTCACGGGTACCTGCCGTTAGCGCCACGAGTGGACAAGTTGATCGCGCGAGTTCCGACGTTCCCGCTACGTTGGCTGTACGTGATCACCATGAGTGAAAACTCGGGGTCACTCGTGGGCCAACTCGCACCGTGAGACAGGGGTTTTAGATTGGGAAACCAGATCTGAACACAGTTTCCTGCTTGTCTGCAAAGGAACTGCATATGCTGGTTTACACTGAAGAAAGAGACAAAATGCTGGAGTAACTCAACGGGTGAGGCAGCAACCAAGTCTCAAGCCAAAACGTTACCTATTCCTTTCCTCCAGAGATGCTGCCTGACCCGCTGAGTTTCTCCAGCATTTGGAGTCTGTCTACAGCTTCCTACACTTAGGTTTCAGTCAGGGTTCAATATGATTGCAGAAATTATTGGAATCTTGTTATGACCACAACCAAGCTCAAATTATTTGCTTCCATCATTAATAAGAACAAAGTACACTTTTTAAACATTACCTGACTTGGTCACTTGGTTCAGTCAGGCTACAGCCTGGCAATGGTACTGCTCGAAGTACTACAATAAATAGTAATCTATGGACTGCCTCAGTACCGTCAGATAGTGACAACAATACTGCAACAGTGTACCTCAAATATTGCTGCAGTTCAGCAGCGGTGCAGCTGCATGGTGGCTGCAGTCTGGTGAGAGTACAGCTGCAATACGGCAATAGAGAAGCTATGCTACTCCTGCAGAATGGTTTCAGTCGTGTTGCAATACAGCTTCAGGAATGCCTGCTGCATTATTTCCACAGAATGGCTAAACCACTGTTATAGTATGCCGAGAGTTCTGTGACATTACAGCCGCAATGAACAGCAGAACCTCTACAGCACTGTTCCATTGTAGGAATAGGAATTTATTGTATTTCTACACAACTGGTGTAGAATCATACAACATTGCTGCAAATTGGTACAGTGCAGATACTCGCTGGCTGCCGTATGGCAAGATTGCTGCAACAGCATGACTGTTGTATTCCTGCAGGACTGCTACAGTGCAGCTGCTGTCCTGCTACAGTGTGCCTGTAAGTCTGTGACAAGGGCTGCAGTTTGGCTGCATACTGAAGCGGCACGGCTAAAGTTCATGTATAGTACGGCTAACACCTTCAACTACTGTACAGCTGCAGCTTTACAGCACGGCTACTGTTTATCTGCGGTACTGTTACAGTGATGGCAACAATGCTGCTGCAGCGTGCCCACGGTGCTGTGACATTACGGCCACAGTGCAACAACTGTGCAGCTGCAGTACTACTGCTGAATAGCCTCCTTACTGCTACATTCAGGCTGCAAGACTGCTCCAGTATTTCTGCTGTTGAGCTGCTAAAGTAAAACAGCAGTATTGCTACTACAAAAAAGCTGCATGTCTGCCACAGAATGTATTGTGAGCTTGTGTCTTGTCCTATACTTCAACAGCTACAGGACCGCCACAGTATTACTATGCTGCTGCTGTAGTACTGCTCGGCATGACTATATGATAACAATCGTACTATTAAAGCATGATTTATAGAATGGCTGTGATACTGCTGTGGCACATGCACTGCAGATCCGCTGTATGGCTGCTATACTGCTGCAGTTTGACTACTGCACACGGCTCCAATTCGGCAACGGTATCTGCTGCACTGCTACCTTTAGCCACTGAAAGCGACTGGCCTGGATGGATTCCCCAGCCTTATTCTCTGAGCCTGTATGGACCAGTTGGCAGGAGCACTTGCAGATATCTTTATCCTCTCCCTGTGCCAATCTGAGGTTCACACCTGCTTGAAGAAGATCACAACTATCCAAGTGCCGAAGCAAAAATCAGTAGTGTGCCTTAATGACTAACGTCCTGAGTTCTGACATCTACTGTCTAGAACTACCAGTGCTTCAAGAGACTGGTCACATCACTCATCAATTCCAGCTTCAAGACAATCCAGACCCAATGCAGTATGCAAGTGTTAAAACGGGTCCACAGCTGACGTCATCTCCCAGCCTCAAACTCATCCCTGAAACAAGGACGCCTATGTTAGACTCCCATTTATGGACTATAACTCTATCTTCAATACCTTAATTTCATCAAAATCATCTAGAAACTCCTGGACCTGGGCCTCAGAACCCCCTTCTGCTTCTCGATGCTTGATCTCCTGACCCATAGGTCACATCAGTGAAAACAGGCAACAAAACAGTCTCTCGGATAATTCTCAACACTAGTGCTCAACAAGACTGCAGCCGCAGCCCCTTGCTAAACTCCCTTCACACTCATGTCTAAGTGGCCTAATTCAGCTGCAACAGACCTCTTGAAGTCTAGCATATAGTCCTGGTCTCACAATCTACCTTGAGTGAAACGCAAAGTGCTGGGGTAACTCAATGTGGCAGGTTGTATCAAAAGAGGGAATGGATAGGCGACGTTTCAGGATGCAACTCTTCTTCGGACAACTTACACTTTGCCTAAGAAGGAACTGTAGGTGGTGGAAAATCAAAGATAGACTAAAATGCTGGAGAAACTCAGCGGGTGAGGCAGCATCTATGGAGCTAAGGAAATAGGCGACATTTCCGGTCGAGACCCTTCTACTGACTGATGTGGGGGTGGGGTGGGGGCGGGAAGAAGAAAGGAAGAGGCGGAGACAGTGGGCTGTGGGAGAGCTGGGAAGGGGAGGGGAAAGAAGGAGAAAGCAGGGACTACCTGGAATTGGAGAAGTCAATGTTCATACCGCTGGGATGTAAACTACCCAAGCGAAATATGAGGTGCGAAATTGAAGAAAGACAAAAATGCTGGAGAAACTCAGCAGGTGAGGCAGCATCTATAGAGCTAAGGAAATAAGCGATCTTTTGGGTCCAGACCCTTGTTCAGAAGAAAGGTCTCGACCCGAAACGTCGCGTATTTCCTTAGCTCCATAAATGCTGCCTCACCCACTGAGTTCCTCCAGCATTTTTGTCTACCTTCTGCCATTTTGCAGTATTTGCACCTTTTAATCTGCACATTCTCTATAGCTGAACTGCTATACTCGGCACTCTGTTTATTTTCTCTTTTGCACTATCTGGTGTACTAATGTAATCCTTGCAGTACCGCTGCATTATGCCTGCAATACTGCTGCAGAACCACTAGAGTATAGCTGCTATACTGCTACAATATGGTTGCTGCAAGCTGCTGGATGACTACGGTACTGCTGCAGTACTGCTATAGTGGCGCTGGTGAATGTGAAATGTCTGTGTGTTATTCATGGTTCTCCGGCCTTAATTCCACAATTTACATTCGACACATGTATTTGGAAAGTGGGAGGAAACTAGTGCTCCAGGATAAAACCCACATTGTCATGGGGAGAATGTCTACATTTCACAGAGACCCCCAGGTCAAGAAGAAATCATCGACTCCACAGTCAAAAAGGCCCAACAGAGGAAACACAATCTGCCACAGGCAATGATGGTCCAATTCTATACTTGTGGAGTCTGTCCTCACCTTCTCCATCATGGTCTGGTTTGGCTCAGCCACCAAGCACGACACCCGGAGGCTGCAGCGAATTGTCCAATCAGCTGAGAATGTTGTTGGATGCAACATTCCCCACATTGTCGAACTGTACATTGCAAGGGCCAGGAAGTGAGCGGGTAAAATCATCTCTGACCCCTCTCACCCTGGCCACAAACTCTTTGAATCACTTCCCTCTGAAAGGCGACTCCGAACTGTCAAAGCCGCCACAGCCAGGCATAAAAACAGCTTTTTTCCACGAGCAGTAGCTCTACTCAATAACCAAAAGTCTGTAGCCTCCTTTTGCTCTGGTATTTTACATGAATTCACGTGTTTAAACTATAATGTTTTATTCTTACTGTTTTAATGTTTTATTCTTAATTTTTTACTGTATGTCGTGTTGTTACTTGTGAGCGGAGCACCAAGGCAAACTCCTTGTATGTGTACATACTTGGGCAATAAACGTATTTATTCATTCATTTGCACATTTAAATCCTGGAGCTGTGAAACACCAATTCAAAATGTGCTAATTGTAAGGGATAATGATAATGAGCTCATGGAAAGCCCTCAGGAATTGATCTTTATCTTCAAAAAGCTGTGATAATAAAAGGTTGGAGTTTGGCTCCATTTGACATGTTTTAAAACAGTTCAATCTGAGCAACAACCCCAGAAGTTTATATTGGCATTGGAAGAGTAGACTGTGGATTTACCTGAATACTGGGATTTAAAGGGTTAGATCATATCACCAGAAAACAGACTTGCCTTCCTTTCAGAATGGAATATTAAGGAAATAACCAAATGAGGTGGGTAAACTGGCTAATCAGTACGGCAGAAATCGAGGCCTCAGGAAATCAAGGGGCGTAAAATTAGAAATGGGATGTTTGGGATTGAAATCAAGAAACACACAACTAGGAAAACCTCCTCTCCCCATTGGTTGTAGGTGTAGAGGGTGAGGGCAGAGAGGGAATGTTTTGCAGCCATTGTGATATTTTAAGCAAAGGAAGAGGATGTGCAGGAAGGCTGCTCAGATCACGCAGAGAGAAGCACAGAGCAGGCTGACCAGGTCACTCAGAGAGAAGCACAGAGCAGGCTGACCAGGTCAGCCAGCGCTCTGGTCGCCATTGCATCAGAACAGGGATTAACTTTCACTGCTTCCTTTCCAGCCTTCGCATCCACTGAACCTTCAGCTCCAACAACAACAGCTCCCGCAGACAACAATGTGTCTTTTCTGGGATTGAGTTTAGCGCCAGACCAGGCAAAGGCAGGGCAGTGGATTTTGTTTGTACTGGCCCTCGGCCTGGCCATAGCCATCATAATCGTTTCAATAAAAATGTTGAAAAGAAAGTGATGAACTAACAAAACGTCACCTGACTGTCAAATGGATTTAAAATAAATCTTGTAAAGTCGGAACTCTTTCACTATGCAAACCAAACAATTCAGTGCTCAATTTGTAAATCTGGTGTAAGAATGTGTAATCAATCATTTGTATTTTCTCTAGCAATGATGATGTATCTGGTGCAGATATATGAAATGATATATCAAATGGCTCTCTAATGTTTGTAATTTGTTGTAATTTTTAATGTAAATTCAAGCAGTTTCAGGTTTCATTGTTGAGATTCCATGAAATAATGTTGGTCAGATCCTAAAAATATAGATGCCAGAAAGGCAACTGTATTGAATTGCAGTAAAAATGAGGCCCCGCGTATATATATAACTCCAGTGTGTCTTTGACCAATACTGTCTGAAGCAAACATGCAACAATACATGACTGCATTGGAAATGCAACTACATGTAACTGCAGTAGAAATGCAATCATGTCTTCCAACGTTAGAAACGTAGGCAAATCTAGCTGCCGTGGAAATGTTTGGTGATTAGGCTTTTTTCTTTAAACAGAGTTGATGTATTCTAGTACTGGAGTAATGAAAGCCCACTCAAAGTTTCGCACCCCACTCTTCAATAAATTCCCTAGGATGTCTCTCTTGGTCTTCAGTAATGGGCTGCACCATTATCTGCCAGCAGCATTGGTTCACACACATAATAAACAGACATTTCCCTCTCACACGAGACACCTGGACCTGCTTGAGTTTTTGGAGAGGGAGACGGTTCCCCAGTGCATCACACCTGGTGTGATTTTGCCAAACTATTAGTTTCTCAAATTTTGAGCCGAATGTGAGATCTTTAAAACAATCAGAAGGAGAATGCATTACACAAGGGAGCCTGGTGAGAATGTGAATAGTGTGGAATGCCATCAAAGTTCATTGACATTATTAACAAAAGATTACTTCAGTTTCTGTCGATTACTTTAAAACGGGTAACATGGCCAGTTCATATTCTAGCTTCATAAGACTTTAAAAATGTTTCTTAATATTTTTAAACTCTATTCCTCTTCTAAAACAATGAACTGTTGAAGAGAGGCTAGATGTAATAACTTGCTGTTGCAATGGCTCAGCGAATGTCTCCTGCGTGTAGATGAGCTGCACAAACGTTACGCTGCCAGTTTTGGTTGGCAGCCTGTGTTGACTTGATTGAGTTCTGCCAGGATGAAGGCTGGAGGTTTACAATTAGTCGGAATATCTCAATGCTAGACAGGTGACGTTCAGTCAGTGCTTGCCGCTCATTGCCATCCGATGGACATCCCGAGGAGATAGGCAGGTTGGATTGGGACGTTTAGATCTCTGAGAAGTCCATCAAGACTCACTGCCAAGCCTTGAGTGAACAATGACAAAGTTACCAGAAGGCAACAAGAACTCATCGAGAAACAAAGCCAGCACCTTCGGGAGAGTACAATTGGTGAGGAAAACATATCAAGAATCCACCAAGGAAACCAAATCTAGTGGCAACTGCTGAACAAGCTGCTGTATTCTCGAAAGATCTACTTCATAACATTACATTGTTTCTCTCAAGTACGTACGTACATTTGTTGCATGATTTGTGTGCAAGTTCCACTTTCTGGTATGCGGGGATCCATATACTGGGATCAGATGGCTGAAGCGACCGGTGTAACTAGCAGCATGAACAATATACTTGAGCTGTTTTAAACTGTATTTTGTTCTGTCTACTTTATTGCCTACATGTCATTATTACAATATGTGGATATCTTTGCCTTCCCTTCATGCTCTGCATGCTTGGGTGGGAATGATGTCCTTGGAATCCAATTTAGATATGGTGATATCAGAACACACTGCAGGCAGGAGAGTCACAAGAAATCTTGGAGACTACCCTTAATATGTTTTGTACTCCTTCAAACAAAGACCGGGAAGTATAGCTACGCATAACTTACCCGATTATATCTGTGAACAACATCACGAACTGAGTTGTCTGATAGGTACCATTAAACAACAACATTTCCTGTAATATTTGACAGGAATGTCATCAGACAAGAGTTGACATTGAACAAGGAAGGCAATACCGAGATAAGTACTCAGATTAAAGAAAGTGAAAATGTTAGAGGTGAAGCGTTTGGGACTTAAGCAGCTTCAAGCGTGTCTGCCAAGTGTGTTGTGATAGGAATTTGACGGCAAAAGTCCACAAATATGATTCTGAACATACTCAGCTGGTCAGACAGCATCTGTGGATAGAGAAATGGAATAGATGTTGCAGGTCAAGGACCCTTCAATCGGAAATATAATAATAATAATAGTAAAAATTAAAGAAGTGTGCTTTTAAGCTGCAAAGAAACATTTAGAGAACAAGGGAAGTGTGAGCAGGTGGAAAGCCATGTTGGCCTTGCAACACTCATGCCTTTGATGCCTTCCAGGTAGGGGGGTGACAGACTTTGTTATCCACAGCAGATCTGTCTGCAAGAGTGTAACTAGGGGACACAAAAGGCTGGAGAAACTCAGCGGGTGCAGCAGCATCTAAGGAGCGAAGGAGATAGGCGACGTTTTGGGCCGAAACCCTTCTTCAGACCTTCCTGTGTAACTAGGGGAGTTGGATGGAGGCAGTAAAGACGATCAAAAACAAACTGGCTGGAACTATGAGTTTCAGAACATGGCTATTGCCGGATGGATAGGCCTTGGACTTAATATCCAATAAAACAAAGGCCCTCTATCAATCTGCACATTACATCTAAAGCCCTCTCTCCTCAATTTTTTCAAAATAGTTTTCCTCCAATAAAACTTTTCATGCAACCACTGAGCAGTACACCATATTTCTCAGAATATCAGAGGGGTTTCAGCCTTTGGCATTTCCTACAGCAGTGATAACAATCATTGTGAAGATTTTTTGGCTGCGAAGTGCTTGCATGTCCCAAGTTGGGGCGTCAACTTTCAAACACCAGCCCTTTCCCTTCCTTTCAAGTGTAATCCGTATCATCTACACCAATGTTTGATCACTGAGATATGCAGCCAAATGAGTTGTGACCCAAATCCTCACCACTTAGGCAATGTGTTCAAGGACCACTCCCTCAGATTTTTCATTCCACCAAAGAAAATAAAGCACTGTGCAGTGGGTGAAAGACTGTTTCAATCCAATAAACGCACAGCTCAATGAAGCAGAATGGCTGGGAATTTAGAGTCATAGACTGATACAGTGTGGAAACAGGCCCTTCGGCCCAACTTGCCCACACTGGCCAACATGTCCCCTGCTACAATATTCCCACCTGCCCGTGTTTGGCCCATATCCCTCCAAACCTATCCTATCCATGTACCTGCCTAAAGCTATTATCTGTCTTCTATCTATTCTATCTATACACTAAAACTCTGATCTTGTGCTCATCCGGTTTACGTGGATTTACTATTTGCGCAAAAACGGTACACAATGGCACTACGATATTTCACCACCTTACTCGCCATTCCCCTGTGCTCAAGTACAACAAGTTATGTTCCGATTGATGGTATAATTTAAAAGTTATTAAGGTTTAAAAATCTTAAAAACCGCACAAGCGCAGATTGGTGTCCACTCCTGCCTGTCACCGCCACGCAGATTGGTCTCCTCTCCTGCCAGTCACCCGGGTGGGCGACACCCAGGCTGGGACGGCGACGCCACTTCCGGCGAACATCGCCGCACTGATTGGCCGGTTCTCTGTCTCCCACAGGTGGGGAGAATACAGCTGAAGGAGTGGAGCGAACAGAGTTTGTGCATCATGGGTGGCTGGAACTGCATCACCCAGAGCCTGGCCGAGGCCGATTCCAACTGCTGCAACCTCGAGATCCTGGGGTGGTGAGGAGGGAGACTCTGAGGCTGACTGCGAGGCGGACTGCTGCAACCTCGCGATCCAGGGGAGGTGAGGAGGGAGAGTGGGGGGATTGAGGAAGAGGAGGGGAAGGGGAAGGGAGGGAGAGGGGGGAAAGTGAGGGAGGTGAAGAAGGAGAGTGGGAGGTGGGGATAGAGGGATAAGAGGGGTGTACAGAGGGAATGACAGAGGGTAGGGGAAAGGAAAAGGAGAGGTGAGGGAGGGATAGGGGGAGGGGAGGAGAGGGGAAAGAAGAGGATGAAGAGGAGGGGGAGGGAGTGCTGTGGATGAGGGGAAATGAGCCGCGCCTGCGCAGTTAGGGGCTATGTGTGAGTGGTGGAATATTACGTTGGGGGAACGGGTGAGTGGTGGAATCTTCGTTGTGTCTATCCCTTGAGGTTGAGAATGATAGTCTACGTTCTGTTCTTTTTATGAACTCTCAGGTGGCTTATGATTCCAATCCTGGCTTTGAAAGTTTTTTGGCATTCAGGACAGGTAACTCTAGATGGCAGATCGGGCTTTGGTTGTTGCTGCCTCTCTTTCAGTTTTCTTCTCTTTTCTTCTAATTCTGCTCATCTCTTGGCTTCGAAGGTCACTGTACCTTCTTGGATGATGTTTCACCAGAGTTTCCTGTCCTTGGCATTGGTTTCCCAATTGTCGATGTCGATTTCAGATTTCTTCATGCTGGCTTTTAAGGCGTCTTTGAATCTCTTCTTTTGTCCGCCTCTTTTACGTTTGCCTTCTTTAAGCTGGGAGTAGAAGGTTTGCTTTGGCAGACGCTCGTCTTCCATCCGAACAACATGACCGACCCATCTTAGTTGGTTCTTGATGACGAAGGCTTCAATGCAGGATGTTTCCTCTACATTCAGCACGTTGACATTGATTCTTCTGTCTTCCCGAATGATATTTAAGCTGCTTCGAAGACATAGTTGGTGGAACTTTTCAAGTGTTTTCAGATGGCGTCGGTATGTTGTCCAGGTTTCTGATGCAAACAAGAGTGTTGGAATCAACACTGCCTTGTAAACTAACATTTTTGTGTCTGTTCAGATGTCACGATTTTGAAAGACTCATTCGAAGACGTCCAAAAGCTGTTCCAGCACGATGTTGGGTCTCGTCATCAAGGTCGACATTGGAGGAGAGATGACTTCCAAGGTATGGAAAGTGGTCCACATTTTCTAGGGTTCTTTCACCAAGTTGAATTGACATTTCTTACTGATTTGTCTCAGTTGGTGACGATTGGTTGATAACCCGATTCTTCTTGGAGTTGGTGATAAGTCCAAATTTCGTGTATGCGCTGTTGAAGGCAGTCAGGATCTGTTGCAGATGATTTTCTGAGAGAACTGCAACACAGTTGTCATCTGCGTATTGGAACTCGATGAGGGAGCTCATAGATGTCTTAGTTTTGGACTTGAGACGGGCTAGATTGAAAAGTCTGCCATCTGATCTGTAGGCGATTTTGATTCCTGGGGGTAGGTCATCCTGGATGATGTGGATGACTGTGGCAAGCATGTCATCGTGGAGGAGTCTCAGAATTTGAATGCACTTTTCAGGACATCCAAAGGTGGATAGGACGTCCCATAAAAGTTCCCTTGATACCCAGTCAAAGGCCTTAGTGAGGTCGATGAATGCCATGTACAAAGGTTGAAGTTCTTCCACCAGGAATATTGCATTGGGGAACGGGTTGCATTGGGGGACCAGGCCTCCCATGTGACTGGGACCCAACAGGTCCCACTTAGTCTAGTGTTTCTTAAATGTCGGGATAGTCCCTGCCTCAACTACCCTGTTTAGCAGCTTGTTCCATACGCCCACCACCCCTTGTGTGAAAAGGATACCCCTCAGATTCTTATTAAATCTTTTCCCCTTCAACTTAAACCTATATCGTCTGGTCCTCCATTACCCTACTCTGGGCATGAGACTCTGTGCATTTAAAAGCAGGGAACAGGGATAGGGTGTTGGTTATGTTAGAACTAAGACAACACCCATAGGGGTGCAGTCTGGGCGTTGCGTACAGTTCTGGTCACAACTTTACAAGAAAGATCTAATCTAATAAAAAGGAACTGCAGATGCAGGTTTATACCAAAGATAGACACAACATGCTGGAGCAACTCAGTGAATCAAGCAGCATTTCTGGGAAAAATGGATAGGTGGTCAGGAGAGGAAAATTACACTGAAGAGGGTGCAGAGGAGATTTAACGGGATCCTGCTGGAATTGTTGATGGGAAGAAAGATTTCAAAAGCTGGAGTTGCTTTCTTAGCATCAGCGGATCCAGTGGGGAGACTTAAAAGAGATATATAAGGTTACTAGACTAAGTGGGACCCTGTCACACGGGAGGCCTGATCCCCCAAAGCAACACGTTCCTCAATGCAATCCGCCGACAGAGCCCCAGCCTCAGTGCCAAGGCGGCGGATCCCTGCGGGCCTGGGGCGGCAGAAATTAAAATGGACGTAATCTTATCCGTGTCCCCGTGTTGCCGTTGTGAAAAAAAGATGGCGATCTGAATTCAGAAAGGGCCCCAACAGCGCAGGTGCAGCTCAGGTGCCGTTGGGTGCCCTTTGTGATGCTAGAAAAGATGCGCACGGAAACTCTCCCCCAACTGCCCATGTGCGGGTGGAGGCGCTGTTTTAAGTTGGGTTTTTTTAAACGTTAATAACTTTTAAAATACACCATCAATCGGAACAAAACTCGTTTAATTTACAGCAAATGACACTGGTAAATAAGGTGGGGCAAAAATTGTACCGCTATTGTGTATCGTTTACGTTTTTGCGCAAATAGAGGTGCAACACATACCGTTAAACAAACAAGATGAGAGTTTTAGTAGTATATAGATAGATGAGGGTCCAGCAGAGAGTTAAAAGGAAGCACCAAATTCCCTAATCAACAACCCGAGAGTATAGATTTAAAGTAATTAATAGAAGGATTAGAGCGGAGATGAGGACGCACGGATGAAGGGGTCTGGGATTCACCGCCTAAAAAGGTGGGAGTGACACCAACAGTCTTCATGTTTGAACAGTACTTGATGAGCCGCCACTTCCAGAGCTGTCGGCTAAAGCTGAACAGCTATTTTCCAAACATCATAGAGTCTTGAGTGATACAGTGTGGAAACAGGCCCTTCGGCCCAACGCCCACAGTGGCCAACATGTCCTAGCTACACCAGTCCACCTGCCTGCGTTTAGTCCATATCCCTCAAAACCTGTCCTATCCATGTATGCTGTGATTGAAAGGCCTTCTTCTACACATATTTGCTCAGATTCGCTGGGCCTGTGAATATTTGACTGGACACGGGAGCAATTCCAGGAAGCTCCCGGGTCAAGCTGCTTCCTCCCCAGACCAAAAGAGCTGCAAGAATTGGCTTAAACTAAACAAAAATCCACAGAACTCCAGTCAATACCAGTTTACATTTGTAATCCAGATCTTTTTTTGGCCATAGTGGGGTGACCAAAGTGCTTCCATCATTTTCTATGTTAAAGAAGGAACTGCAGATGCTGGTTTAAGCCGAAGATAGACAAATAAAAGCTGGAGAAACTCAGCAGGTGAGGCAGCATCTATGGAGCAAAGGAAATAGGCAATGTTTTGGGTCGAAACCCTTCTTCAGCCTCACCCGCTGAGTTTCTCCAGCATTTTTGTCTCCCATCATTTTTCTATTGCAGCTCCTGGTTTCAACAAGTTTTACTTTGCTTTCCAGACAGCCAATGTTCTGAGCACCACTGATAAATGATTCTTACCTCCACCACTCCCTCCCACAGCATATTCCACAATCCTACCACACTAAGTACAAAACATTTTCTCTGAAAATCCCTGCTAGATTTGTGGATGATATCTTAATTTTATGGCAATGATAGTTGCAAAATGCTAGAGTAACTCAGCGGGGCAGGCTTCAGGCTCGACCCAAAACGTTACCCATTCCTTCTCTCCAGAGATGCTGCCAGCCCCACTGATTTACTCCAGCTTTTCCTGTCTATCTTCGGCTTAAAGCAGCATCTGCAGTTCCTTCCTACACATTAAGTTTATGGCACTTTGTTTTTGAACACTGGAAGTGTTCCCTCTGTGCCAAACCTATCAAAACATCACCACCGTTTTAAAGATTCAAGCTGTTTGGCTTCTGGGGAAAGGAACAGAAACCTGTTCCACCTTGACTGGCCCAGCTGGTTCAACATACACCATGCTGGTTATTGGGTTAAAGAAACCCACCCTCTATGTTACACACATTGGCCCAGGTCCCTTCAAGACATAAATAACCTGCTGGGACTGAGACAACTTGTTGATGGTTATATTTTTGGTTATGGCTCTAGGATTAAAATTTCCTGGCAGCCATCAGTCTAATAACTCCTGGAAGGCAACCAACTCAGCCTGATGTTATAAATCATCTGGGAATATTTACATCAATACCAAGTACCAAATATGAATCAGTCAACTTAATGTCCATTATTGCTCATTGTTCCTTTCCATCATTTATATCAGGCTATTAATCCAAAACATCAGACAGTAAAGGACTGTAAATGATATCATAAATAACACAGGATTCATTTAGTGGATCAATAAAGGAAGGTATTACACACACACAAAATAATTCACATTTTTATTCCACATGTACATACATACGTTCATACCCACAGACTCACTATTTGGAATCGCACAAACATGCAGATATCTTCATGGGCACACACATCCTGGAACACTCACATCAGTGCTTTTTAAGCCCATGTCCCCCTTTGGAAACCTGAACGGAAACCTCTGGAGACTGTGTTCGCCACCCAAGTTTCCGTGAGGTTCCCGGGGGTTCCGGTCACTCTCCATGAGTCACGAGAGGTTCTGGTCAATTGCTTGGAAAGCCTCAACCGAAGCGTGAGCTGCATCTACTGACCAAAGATCCTAACACACAGACAAACACATCGCAAAGGTGGGGGCCAGGGACAGCGGAGGAGCGCTTTATGCGTGTTGAAGAGGAAAGTAAATGGCTGCCATAGAGCATGGTAAGTCCTTTAGAGAGCGCGGGAGGGAGGGAGATAAGGACAGAGAAGGGGAGGGAGAAGGGGAGAGAGAAGAGGAGAAAAGGGGAGAGAGAAGGGGAAAGAAGGGGAGAGAGAAGGGGGAGAAGGGGAGAGAGAAGGGGGGAGAAGGGGAGAGAAAAGGGGGCAGAAGGGGAGAGAATGGGGGGGAGAAGGGGAGAGAATGGGGGGGGAGAAGGAGGGGAGACAGTTTTAATAAGTTTAATAAAGTTAGCGGGCATTTTACCTTCCGGCGGATCTTCCCACTTACGAAACCTGAATGGAAACCTCTGGATAGCAATGTTACAACATTTTGAGATTTAAAAAATCAAGTCTTCAATTTATCCCATCAGATAAAGCATAAAAAGAAGTTTAATTTGACACCTAATTCACTTTCATATCTTCAGTATTAAAACAGTTATGGCCATTTTCATACCCAGAAATTAGCATCTTGTTCCCTATTGCTTTTCCATTGACTTAACTCAAAAGCTGTGATCAAGGACAGTCAAAAGCCCATAACTTGCTTAAGAATTAAGAGAACTGAATGAAATTTTCAGTTATTATAGATTGAAGCATTCTGAAACAAATGTGAAACAATCTTACTTGGATTACCTGAAATTAAAGCATATAATTAGTTAGTTACCAAATTGTAGCTAACCACAAAATTCAATTGCTAGATCTAAACATCTATCCGTTTCTTAAGAAAAGGTTAACATTTTTAAAAAGCCTAAGTGTCCAAATAACATTCACACAACAATTCACAATATAACATGACTTTTAAATCTCTGTCATTCATTTATAAGCCAAATTGAAAGAATTTAGAGTTTAATTCCCATAAATTAATGGCCATTTAAATCATCTTGCGAGTGGGTTTTTGTGGAATGCGATCATTTGGAACGTTGCAGTTGCGGTGAATTTAACCCCCAGTTGGCAGGAAAAATACTGCCGGTTCGTATATTTTTTGTCACCTTATCGCAACATGAAATTTTGATTAAAGGCTTCCTAAGAAGCACATTTTTATGTAAAAATAAACTGTGTACTTTTTTTTGTCCCCTATGTGAGATCCGTCCCGTTGTCGGCGTTCACGGCTTTAGAAGATGATTTTTAATTTACTCATGCTAATACACTATTCAGCGCAGTTTAAAAATACCTCTATAAAGCAAATGTCGGAGCAATTTCTCTTCAGCATCTAAATCCCCTGAGATTAATCAATTTGAATGGTCAGAAGAAAAACGGCATGTTAAACCCACCCCTTCTCAAAGGCGCCAAAGTCGCGCACACGGGCAGTGGCAGAACTGCAATGCCGCTAAAGGTAAGTTTTGTAACATACCTACTCTGCAGACCTTGAGCTCCGCCCAAGGTTTCCATGAGGTTCCCGGAGGTTCCTAAAGGTTCCGGTCACTTTCCCTAATAGTGGAAAGTGGTTTCCGCGTAGTCGCAGCTTCTGCTATGTTCCTGCGATTATTTCCAAAAAAAAAACCAGCCGCGACTAAAAATAGGTTGCCATTTTGTCGAAGCTAGTGGTGGGGTCGCATTTTTACTTACAGGCAGTCAAAGGCCTTCACTGACCGGCCATTCTGATTGGCTCATTGGAGTTTTCAGCAAAGATATCTTCTTTGGTTTTCAGGACCTAGAAGATCCGCCGGAAGATAAAATGCCCGCTAACTTTATTAAACTTCCTAAAACTGTCTCCACTCCTTCTCTCCCTTCTCTCTCCGCTTCTCTCTCCCCTTCTCTCTCCCCTACTCTCTCCCCTTCTCTCTCCCCTTCTCTCTCCCCCTCTCTCTCCCCTTCTCTCTCCCCCTCTCTCTCCCCTATTCTCTCCCCTTCTCTCTCCCCTTCTCTTTCCCCATCTCTCTCCCTTCTCTTTTCATTTCTCTGTCCTTCTCTCCCTCCCTCCTGCGCTCTCTAAATGACTTACCATGCTCTGTGGCAGCCGTTTACTTTCCTCTTCACACGCAGAAAACGCTCCTTCATTGTCCCTGGCCCCCACCTTCGCAATGTGTTTGTGTGTGTGTGCGGTCGATAGATGCAGCTCACGCTTCAGTTGAGGCTTTCCAAGCAATTGACCAGAACCTCTGGTGACTCATGGAGTGTGACCGGAACCGCCGGGAACCCCCAGGAACCTCTGGGAACCTCACGGGAACCTCTGGGAACCTCACTGAAACCTTGGGTGGGGCACACGGTCTGCAGAGGGTTCCGTTCAGGTTTCCTAAGTGGGACAGGGGCATTACACAACTCTTACACACTCCTGCACAGTCACAAACAGCATCAATGATACACAACCAAGGACCTTCTCAAGATGGCTAAATTCTACCATTGTGTGGTGTGTCATCAGTCTACAGTCTACAGTCTCCCGATGTTGGGGAGGTCCAGGACAAGGGGTCACAGCTTAAGGATAAGGGGGAAATCCTTTAGGACCGAGATGAGAAGGACTTTTTTCACACAGAGAGTGGTGGGTCTCTGGAACTCTCTGTCACAGAGGGTAGTTGAGGCCAGTTCATTGGCTATATTTAAGAGGTAGTTAGATGTGGCCCTTGTGGCTAAGGGATCAGAGGGTATGGAGAGAAGGCAGGTACGGGATACTGAGTTGGATGATCAGCCATGATCATATTGAATGGCAGTGCAGGCTCGAAGGGCCGAATGGCCTACTCCTGCACCTAATTTCTATGTTTCTATGTTTCTATGTAAGTGTTGAAAATTCCCGTATTAGCTTTGCCTCTTCCAACAGCATGCTGGTTTATGGGCAATGAGAATTGTTGCCCTGACACCCATGCTACCACTGAGCCTGTAGTGTCCGGACAAGTAGGAGCAGCTTGGGCTTCATATCACCCACCGCCTAATTGCCATTCCTAGTTGTCCACCCCGCTCCAATGTGTGGACAACCCCCTGGCCTGTTACAGCTGCCCTTGTTAACAGGCACTTAATCATTAGGGCAAATAGTGTGGAAACAGGCCATTCAGCCCAACACATCCATGCTGACCAGCGGACATCCATCTGTATTAAACCCATTTTCCAGGACTTGACTTGTAGCCTTCAATGTTTGGGCATTTAAATACCTTGGCTTGACGATGTTACATGCTGTCAATGACTCTGCTTCCACCACTCCCTCAGGCAATGCATTCCAGGTGCTCACTTCTCTCTGGGAGAAAAAGATTCCCATTAGATCCCCGTTAAATCTCTTCCCCCTTACCCTACATATGTCCTCTAATGGTAACTACCACTAATAAGGGAAAAGGCTTCCTGAAGTCTACTCTATCTGTACCCTTCATAATGTTCCTTCATACCTCAGTTGTGTTCACTCATAACCACCTCCGCTCCAGGGAAAACAGACCCAACCTATCCTGGTTACAGAAATGTACCTTCCCAGGCAAGATCCCCGTGAACCTCCACTGCACCTTCTCTGGCACTATCATATCTTTCCCATAGTGCAGTGACCAGAACTCCAGCTGAGGTCTGACAAGTGGTTTAACCTCACTGGATTTGCATTCAATGCCCCAGCAAATGCATCACACAAGCCTTCTTTACCACGTTACTTAGTTGCACTGCCGCCTTCAACAAACTTTGGACATACTCCAAAGTAATGGGTTCCATTGTGTGGTAGCCATTTAGCTTAACTCAATATGTTATGGTTATGACCAGTTACCTATAAACTTTATCTGCCTGCAATTAGGTTGATGGGATTATTACGTAGTTCGAGGCGTGTTTGTGGCTGGGATTTTTCACACAGACGCGCTTTTAGTTGTTAGTTTGTAGTTCGGAGGAGGCAATTGTATGCCAATATCTGGTGTTTACACATGAGAACATGACTATTTGTCATTAAAATATACCCAGACATGAGGACTTGAGACAATTACCTTACTTGAAGGATGTGAAAATATCTAAAATTAATTCTGGTATTGACCTACTTATCGGAACAAAGGCTTTGGAGGCATTGGAACCTATACAGATTGTGAGGAGCCAAGGTGATGGACCGTTTGCTGTGAAATCCCTACTAGGATGGGTTATCTATGGCTTGTTGAGAAGGAGCAACAAAAGCAGGAACCAGAAGAACAACCCTGCCGCTGCTGTTAATCAAATATCTACAGGTAAATTAGAAAAGTTATTGATCAAGCAATACAATCATGACTTCAATGAACGTACCAGTAAGGAATCAGATAAAACGTCCAGGGAAGAATTACAGTTCTTGGATATTATGAACTACTCAGTAAAGATGATAGACAGACACTTTTGTCTGGACTTACCTTTCAATCAAGAAAGTGTTAGTCTGCCGAATAATCACTGTATGGCAGAGCAACGCACCCAGAATCTGAAACGCAAGTTTGGCAAGAATACGAAACTTCATGAGGAATAGACGTCTTTCCAAAAGGATATGATTGATAATGATTATGCTGAAATGGTACCGACAAACCAACTGAATCGAAGTGATGGAAAGCTTTGGCACATTCCACACCATGGGGTGTATCACTCGAAGAAAGGGACCTTGAGGGTGGTCTTTGACTGTGCTGCAGTCTTCAAAGGAACATCATTTAACTGTCAAAGACTGCAAGGTCCAGATCTTACCAACTCACTCATTCTCATTAAATTCAAAAAAGAACCAATTGCTTTGATGGCTGATATTAAAGCGATGTTTCATCTTCAAAGTATCAGAAAAACACATTGACTACTTGTGAATCTGATGGTGGCCTGAAGGGGATGCACAACAAGATCTTATTGAATACCGGATGAAGGTACATCTCTTTGGAGCAGTGTCATCACCAAGTTGTGCAAACTTTGCATTAAAGAAGACCGCAATAAAGTTCACTTTCCAGAAGAAGTAATAACCACTGTGAAGAATAATTTATATGTGGATGATTGCTTAAAATAGTAAGATTAAATGAGAACTTACCAGTTTGAAGTTTGATCTTTATTTTATGAGGAGTTACGATGAGTGATTACGTGAAGAAGGCTGTCAACCCGCATGCGCGTCAATCTTCAAAGCAGCGGTGTGAAATCACAGATGGAGTGAGATAGAAAATATTAGTATCTACTCCTGCATAAGTCAAAACCCTGTTTGACCACCTAGAGATGGTCTGGATAGATACCTTTAATGAGGTTTTTAGTAACTAACAAGCATTGTTAGTGCAGAGCCTCGAAGGCTCTTGGTGACCTTGACGTATTGTTGTAAATGAGTGACTAAAGACAACCAAAGGTCCATGGGGTATGCCATAAGAAAATAGTTTGGGACCTGACGCCCCTGGTCTGCTCTGCTTAACTACATCATAAACATAAAATATTATATTATTAGCAGATGTAACCATCCTGTCCAGTCACAATATAAGTAGTGGCTGGGCCCGTTGCGCTGAGACTAGCGCCATGAGCATAACCACATTGTAAGTGAGTTTGACCAGGGATAGAGATGTAGCTTGGCCCTACTGGCGAAGCAGTTTAAGAACAATGCTAACATCCCATATCTCCAAGTACCTGGGCCTGGGAGAATTTGCGTTAAAGATATTTTTATAAATCTGGATATCAGAGAGTGAGACCCGACAGAGTGGGTCCTGATCGCTGCAGCAACTATGATGAGAAAGCACGTTGGCACTGTTAATGGTGCTATAACTTAAATAATTGTCAAAGACTCATCTGACTGAACTCCGAGACGTTAGTTATCCGTGCCGTATTATATGGAACATTGCCATTAAAACAAAACACTTCCCATCTCCTGATGAGGAAAATGTGCAGCTTTCTCGGTGCTATCCCTGCACTCTGCAGTGGCACATATATAGATCGGCTTCTCAGAGACTTCAACTCTATAAACTGATTTTATTATGCAGAGGATGGTTTCGTCAGTCACGAGGTGAACCACCAAATTTTTGTGTTTAGGATCACCATATAAGGTCCTATAATCATTCCCAACGTTTAGCAGGAACCATAGGAACCATAGTCAGGCATTATGACATGCCTGAGGCGAGGTCTTGCTGGATTTTGTGCAAGACCCGACTGATGAGGCAAAATGGAGGAAACAACATAAAGAACATTCCTCCTCAGAGCAGCGAGAATACATCTATTGACATTGTGCCACATATTTTTGCAACTGGTGATTGAGCCTGGATGCAAACATATCGATATTTGATGTTCCATCGAACCACAATGTCATTAAATATGTTGTGATACAACATCCATACTGTGTTGTCATAGATTTTTAATGTGATGATACACCATCGTCAAATAAGGTTAGGTAAATTATCACAGGACATATAATCTGACTGCACCCATGTGATTAACATATGCCACCACCTTCTCGGGATACAGAATCAATTGGAATAAGAGTGAGATTATGCCAATAATGGAACCTAATTTATATATATTGCAACAATCACCTTTTAAAATAGTGAATGAAAAATTTAAATACTTAGGAATTTATGTGACCAAGAAATATACTTCTTTATTTAAATCAAATTTCATACCTTTACTTAATAAACTGCATAAGAATATTCAATATTGGAAAACATTTCCCTTTTCAATGCTCGGTAAAATTAATGCTATTAAAATGATTTTCCTTCCTCAGCTTTTATACCTCTTTCAATCAATTCCGATATGTCTCCCTAGAAATGTCTCTAAAAAAGTCGACTCTATTGTAACAAGTTTTATTTGGGATGAAAAGAATCACAAAATAAGTAAAAAACACTTATGTAAACCCAAGACGAATGGAGGATTAGCCTTACCAAATTTCTTATTTTATTTCTGGGCAGTCAATGTCAAAAACTTACATTTCTGGTTGGAAGATATGGATCAACAACCAGACTGGTTAAAGATGGAAAAGGAGGATTGTCTGCCATTTGAAATTGGCCCGATTCTGTTAACTCCTACAAAATTGAATTAAAAATTCTATACAGAAAATCCAATAATACATAGTGGTATTCGAATTTGGAAACAAATAAAAAAGACATTAGAATTGGATAATTCATCACTTTCGCTCCCTATTCCAAATAACCCTTAATTTAAGCCTTCGGTATTGGATAAAGGTTTTGCACAATGGAAAAATTATGGAATTAAAAAGATGGGACATCTTTATAGAAAAGGTGTGTTCCTTTTGTTTCAGGAGGTACAACAGAATTATGGATTACATTCAAACAATTTTTTTAGATATTTACAACTGAAAGATTATGTTAATTCACATACACAAGAATATAGAACTAGAGAGCCAGAGATTTCATTTCGGAGTCACGTGAGTGACTTCGTGAAGAGCCCGCCGGCACGCATGCGCGACATATTCGGGGTCCTCCATCCCAGCATATGCCTCAACGGAAGTTTACGCTGTCTGCCGTTGAGCAGGCAGCAGGCACGGCTGAAAATTTTCGTCGGAACAAAAGGCGTGATAGAGGAAACTATTCACGAGCCCATTGAATTCGTCTCCCATATTTTACTAGGCCAAAAAAGGATGGAGGTTGTCGGGTGATTATTGACTTGACCAGTTGAATACCTTTGTAACATATACACATTTTAAAATGGACACCTTTTGAGACAGCCAAATCACTGCTTTCGCATGGTTGCTTTATGGCATGTATTGATTTGAAAGATGCATGCTATTCAGTGTCCATCCGGAAACATCACCGGACATTTTTTTGAAATTTGTCTGGATGGATCAGCTCTGGCAATATCGGGCCTTACCAAATGGGCTTACTACCGCCCTAGGCTTTACTAAATTACTCAAACCTATTATGGCCAAATTACGTATACAACATCATATTGTAATGGCTTATTTAGATGATATTCTGATTATTGGCAACACTCTGGAAGCAGCTGAAAGCGCTGTTTCAGCAACTGTTACTATATTTCAGCAGCTGGGGTTTATAGTCCATCCAGAAAAATCGAAGTTTCACCCATCCCAGGTTATGGATTATTTGGGTTTCACGGTGGACTCTATTCTAATGAGGGCCAACATTCCATTTCACAAGGTGGAGGATGTTTCCCTTGCATGTCAGGATCTCGCATCCGCCAGTATACCATCTATTCGGCATACAGCTAAGATGATTGGGAAAATCGTAGCTTTATTTCCGGCAGCCCGGTTTAGACCTTTGCATTATCAAAATCTGCAGAGGGCCAAGATTGCTGCGTTAAAAAAGAACGCTGGTCATTTTGACAGACCTATGGGGCTGCCTTCCGATGCTAAGATTGAGCTACAATGGTGGGTGTCCAATATTGGCAAGGCATTCAAACCCATTGTTGTGCCCAATCCGGTGGTATATTTGCAAACTGACGCAAGCTCTCTAGGCTGGGGAGCTGCGGACAGCTCTTCTAGTTGTGGAGGCAGGTGGGATCCCCTTGAAGCTAGCATGTTGCTAATACAAGGGATTAACTATTTGAAGCTGCTTGCAGCATTTCACGGACTGCGGGCATATTGTGCTCATCTTAGTGGTACTCATGTCCGTCTCCAAATAGACAACACTACAGCGGTGGCATATTTAAACCATATGGGCGGTACCAGGTCAGTCTCTTGTGACAAATTGGCTAATACTATTTGGTGCTGGTGTATTGATCGAGATATTTGGATTTCAGCTACCTATTTGCCAGGTAGGCTTAATACTGTGGCAGACACCAGGTCACGCAAATTCAATGATAGTTTGAGTGGATGCTGCATCCTCAAATATTTGCCCAAATTACAGCCAAATTTGGCCAACCGGATATCGACCTTTTTGCGTCCCGGTTGAACCATCAGGTACCGACATATGTTTCATGGGAACCAGACCCTGGGGCATTAGCGATTGATGCATTCTCGCTAGACTGGGGGAAGTGGTTTTTCTATGCATTCCCCCCGTTTTGCCTCATCAGTCGGGTATTACAAAAAAAAAAAAAAAAAAATCAGGATGGATTCTGCCAGAGGCATTCTTGTCATACCCGACTGGCCTACACAGCCTTAGTATCCGGTGGTCTCTGACATGATTAGTCAACCTTGGGTCCCTCTAGAGGGCTGCCCACATTTGGTTTCTCACCCTGTCTCAGGGGAGTTACACCCCTGCCATGCCTATCTAAAATTACTGGCTTGCAGGTTCTGACCAGGCCATGGATGCAGTATGGCCTTACCACCCGGACCATGAACACCATTGGAGCATCATGTCGAGAGTCAACCAGGCGGAGATATCTCTCCCACATCACCAAGTGGGAAGCCTACTGCAGTCGCTCTCACATCACCTGTGATGATGTCTCCATAGCCGACGTCCTGGAATTCCTCGCGGGGTTGCACCATGATGAGCACTTGAGTTATAGTGCCATCAACAGCGCCAGGAGTGCGCTATCATTCTACCTCAACATCGAGGTAGGATCGAACAGGCTAGTGTCCAGGCTTATGCGGGGAATATTCAATCTGAATCCGCCTACACCACGCTACAACATCACCTGGGATGTCCGGGATGTACTTATCCTGCTCAGGTCGTGGTCACCCATGGAAGGGTTACAGCTGGACCAACTCACTATGAAATTGGTGATGTTACTAGCGCTGACTTCAGCACAGCGGGTTCAGACGCTCCACAAACTACATATTGACAGGATGACGTCGACCCCTGGAGTCTTTTTCATCGATGAGCTGCTTAAGCAGCATAGACCTGGGTGCACAGGGCTGCAGCTGAAGTTCCCGGCATACCCTGCAGATGCTCGGCTATGTTTAGCCACTCACATCCGTTGCTACATCAAGGTGACGAGGAGCATCAGAGGAATGGAGTTGTACCTGCTTGTCACTCACAAAAGACCTCACCATCGAGTGACAGTCCAGACGATATCCAGGTGGCTCCGGATCGTCCTGAATAAGGCAGGTATTGACACTAATGTGTTTACATCCCACTCCACCAGGGCTGCATCTACGTCGGCGGCGAGAGTCATGGAGGTACCCATGGACCATATCCTCGCCACAGCAGGATGGGCGAATGAAGCTGTGTTCCAGCGATTCTATAATAAGCCTGTTGCTGCTCCCCTTCAGTTCGCAGAGGCCGTGCTGAACGCCGGGTGTGAACGTGGGGATGTCCCTGATTAAAAGGGTGTTATTTGTTGTGTTATTAACAAATCTTCTTTTTGTTTCAGTATAACCTCGTTTCGTCAACTTGTTTACTCCAATCCATCCTTGCTAGTGGTGTGTCCGCATGGACGTTGTCCAGGGCGTGTAATCACAGAAGCTTTGAAGTCTTCACGAAGTCACTCACGTGACTCCGAAATGAAATAGTAAGATTGAACGAGAACTTACCAAGTTTGAAGGTTGATCTTTATTTCATGAGGAGTTGCGGTGAGGGATTTCGTGCCCTCCGCTCCCAACCCTCGATCATCTTCAGCTGGTAATCAGAGTCTCTTTAAATCTTATTATGCCAAGTCATTTCTGTTGTTGTTTCTGTGATTCCACACCGCTGCTTTGAAGAATGTCGCGCATGCGTGCCGGCGGGCTCTTCACGAAATCCCTCACCGCAACTCCTCATGAAATAAAGATCAACCTTCAAACTTGGTAAGTTCTCGTTCAATCTTACTATTCTAGATGAATGTTTGAGTAAACACCCCAACACAGTCAAATTAATATCTTACATTTATAATATTCTTTTAGATAGTGAGAACCCGTCGACGGAATTACATAGACAAGCATGGGAAATGAATTAGTTCAACCTATAACGAAAGATATTTGGGTTGAAAGTCTACAACATATACATCAATGTTCGTTAAACGCCAGACATTCTTTAATACAATTTAAAATATTACATAGATTGTATTATTCTAAAACAAAATTAGAATTTTTGCCTAATATTTCTACTATATGTGATAAATGTCAATATTCTGAGGCTAATTTAATCCATACCTTTGTAAGTTGCATAAAAATGAAAACATTTTGGGTGGATATTTTAAAAATTATTTCCGTAGCGGTTAATACTCAACTGGAGCCCGATCCTAAATTAATAATATTGGGCATATCTGAACAACACCTAAAACTTACAATAAATCAAAGAAATTTCCTTGATTATAGTATAATAACTGGGAAAAAATTAATAGTAAAAATTTTGGAAAAACCCTGCATCCCCCACAATCAAAATGTGGATTATGGAGATGTCGGAGACCTTAAATCTGGAAAAAAATAGATTTGTCTTAATTGACAAACCAGAATTATTTACTAGAATATGGTCTCCGTTCATAGATTATTTGAAGGGGTAGATTGGGCCGGCGCTGATACCTGACGGGAGCTTGAACCCAGGACTAGATGAATAGTTATGTTTTCTTACCTACGGACCTATCTCCTAAGTTGTATTATGGATAATTTATTCTATTTTTCTAATTTTCTTTACTATTTCTTTATTTTTTTCTATCTAAAAAAATAATAATTAGAGTCAATGTTAATATGTAACCGATAAATGAAGACCCCAGCTACATTTGTAGCGGAGTCCCTGGAATCTTGGATATTTAATATGTAACCGTTTAACAAAGTTTGTAGTGGTTCGGACTATGATATACACCACATAACAATTACAGCACGGAAACAGGCCCTCTTGGCCCTTCCAGTCCATGCCGACCATTATGTACATGCCTCTAATAAAATTTAACTTTAAAAAAAAAAAACATATGCCACCACCATAGTGTATCAACTTGGAGTTAAGCATGCAGATTATGCCTATTCGCACAAACTTTCAACCCATAAAATACACCTAGTTTCTTATAGGTAGTTGATACCATATACCTGAAAGTAGTTAACTCATGCAAAACCCATCTGCCTCCGTAACTAGAGATGGTATTCATAATTTTTTCACCTTTTAGTACTAGTATCAGTTTGTAATATAATTGAAGAGTTACTGAGCAAAAGTACAGGAGCAATGTTGAATATAGTTCTAAAGAAGGAACTGCAGATGCTGGAGAATCGAGGGTTACACAAAAAGCTGGAGAAACTCAGCGGGTGCAGCAGCATCTAAGGAGTGAAGGAGATAGGCGACGTTTCGGGTCGAGACCCTTCTTCAGACTGGTCAGGGATCAGGGAAACGAGAGATATAAACAGTGATATGGAGAGATAAAGCAAGAACAATGAGTGAAAGATATGCAAAAAAGTATTGGTGATAAGGAAAGCAGGCCATTGTAAGCTGTTTCTGGTGTGAAAATGAGAAGCTAGTGCGACTTGGGGGGGGGGGGGGGGAGGTGGAGAAGGAATGTCAGGGCCCGAGGGCTGAGGGAGAGGTGGGTGGGGGGGGGTGGGGGGAAAGGAGCAGTCTGGGTTAACAGAATTGAGAAAATTCAATGTTTAAGCCCAGAGGATGCAGACTCCCCAAGCGGAATATGAGATGTTGTTCCTCAAACTTGCGGTGTTGTTCACTCTGGCCATGGAGGAGGCCCAGGACCGAGAGGTCGGATACGGAGTGGGAGGGGGAGTTGAAGTGCTGAGCCACCGGGAGGTCGGGTTGGTTATTGCGGACCGAGCGGAGGTGTTCGGCGAAACGATCGCCTAGCCTCCGCTTGGTCTCACCGATGTAGATTAGCTGGCATCTGGAGCAACGGATGCAGTAGACGAGGTTGGAGGAGGTGCAGGTGAACCTCTGTCGGACTTGGAATGACTGCTTGGGTCCCTGAAAGGAGTGGATGGGGGAGGTGAAGGAACAAGTTTAGCATCTCTTGCGGTTGCAAGGGAAAGTGCCCGGGGAAGGAGTGGAGCAGGAGGGAAGGGAAGAATTGACGAGGGAGTTGCGGAGGGAGCGGTATCTATAAATAAATGAAATTGTATGTGTCCGAAAAGGAGCAGGAAGAAGCCGAAGCTTATTAATTCCCACCCCTTATTCAACTGTTTATAATTATCTTATACAAATTTAGCAGCTATATGTACAAATTATTTACATTTATACACTTATCAAATATTTACAAAGCCATACAAAAAAGGAGAGAAAAAAAGAAAAAAGAAAATAAAAAAACCTCATATACTATACAGTATCTCTTAGTCATATCTACAACCCAGATAAATGTAAAGTTAAAGGTAAAACCCAAATCATCAATAACTGTAGTTGGTATCAACTTAAATTAACTGGATGGATGAGGAACCTCAATTTCTGTGGCTGAAACAATTGATTTTAGCAACACAGCCTTTAGAATATCATCCAGATAAGCCATAACAAGTGTTTTTGAGCTCTGAGCAGTCCCAGCACCGGTTTAGTAATTTGGTAGATGACCTGGGAGCTAAAGTAGCCCATTTGCAACCGGTGGTCTTGTGGTAAGTCCAAAGCCCCTGATGTGGGTTCTATTCCCGTCCTTGATTGAAGAGTAGGACTGGTCGGGCGTGTGGTTTCCATATTTCCTGAGACCGGCTTGGACCTTGGCCAGCTTTCAAGCTGCCACCAGCTTCAGTAAACTGCTTACTGCCAATGAGGCATGGGGTGTGTTGTCGTCGAAAGGAGCAAGCTTTGTTCATCGCCTTGATTAGTCTGACAGCTTTTGCTTCCTCATCCAGGTATACCTGTTGGATAAGTGTTACCTGAAGAGAAGCTTCGGCGGCTGGTTTCTTTCCTACAACATCACCCCAGATAGCGCTGTTCACTGCCGGCCGTGAGGGGAACTCTGGCCCCTTCCGGGTTTTCTGCCCACGGCAGTAACCGTCTTGTTTGCGAGAATTTCCTTGGAGCCAAATGCATGTGCTCCAGTATGTTCCAAGGACATACTTCGAATTTGAAGTCAGTTACATACTGACCACTCGCACTCCCCTCCACAGAGAGGGAGATTCATAAGCAGCCCTGAAAACAGGTGCTGCTGCAGGCCCCTGAGGATACCTGCGCTGACATGGCCCCTCCAGCGGACCTCTATCAGGTTTTTTATTCTGGGTCAGACTGAAACTGACCCTGAATGCTCCCCTCCTCAGAGAGGGAGACATTGTGCAGCCCTGAAACAGACTACCGCTGCCTGCGGGTTCTCCATTATACCCGGGCTGATAACTCCCTCATTGTGAGGGAGTTATCATTGTGGAGCACCTCTCCATCAGGTGCTCCATGTGGGTTTGAACGTTTAAAGACGTAACCCATGAAGGAGGGGATCCTCTCCATCAGGAATCCTCCTGGCCCAACTCGTTTGAGTCAATGGGCCTCTTCCCTACACTCCCCTCCTCAAAGAGGGAGATATAATATTGTGGCTACCCTCCAAGCGGGGTTGCCTAGGTGCTCCTGGTCCGTCTTGTTTGAATGAACGGGCCTCTTTCCTACGCTCCCCTCCGCAGAGAGGGAGATATAATTTAGTGGGTAACCCTCCAAATGGGGTTGCCTAGGAGCTACCGGCACCAGTCTGAAGCCGCTGGCTCCACCGCCAGCGATTCGAAAGACAAATTCGACTGCCGCCCGCTACTCGCACTTCCGCGGTTTCCGTAGCGGGTTCCCCAGCGATCCGTTTCCGCAATTCCCCGAGGTCATGACCGGGATTCCCTATGGCCCATGACTGGGGTTCCCCGTGGTCCATAAAGGTTCCCCCGCGGCCCGTCCGGACTTCGCCCCAAATCGAGCAGGCAAACTCTGTAAAGAGCTTCCTGCAATACAAAAAACAACCCTAGATATAAGTTTAAAAACTTACCTTCCAGGTTTAAACTTACCGCTGGCAGGAGCAGCGTGAATTGCCAGTCAGCCGTTGCGCAATGCGCCAGACATATTGACGCGCATGCGGGTTGACGGCCTTCTTCACGTAGTCACTCACCTGACTCTGAAGTAAAATCCATGTCTACTGAGCAGGAAGCAATTCAAATGGTAAAACATCTGACTTCCCTCTGCAATAAGGGAGTATGCACATTTTCCAAGTGGATCAGCAACAGTGTTGTATTGGAAAGCATTCCACCAGATGATAGAGCCAAAGAGACCAGGGAGTTGGATTTGGACAAAGACAATTTGCCAATGGAAAGAGCACTGTTCAAGTTGTGTTCAAGTTCAGAATCTCTATTCAAGAGCGGCCATGTACTAGAAGGGGTATCCTATCCGTGATTGGTTCCGTTTACGACCCTTTGGGATTTCTTGCACCATTTACACTGCCAACCAAGTTGATTTTGCAGGATCGTTGTAAGGAAAAACTTGGATGGGATGAGAATATAACACAAACTTCATCTCACCAATGGACAGAATGGTTAGCAGATCTCAACAAGATCTCAGAATTCAAAGTGGACCGGTGCATGAAGCCTACAAGCTTTGGTAAGATCAGAAGTGCACAGCTGCATAATTTCTCAGATGCCAGTGAAAGTAGCTACGGTACTGTGTCATATCTAAGACTGGAAAATGATAACAAAGAAGTACATGTTGCGTTCTTAATGGGAAAGGCCAGAGTGGCACCATTGAAACAAATGACAATTCCCAGAATGGAACTTACTGCCCAGTCTTAGCTGTTATAGTTGACATATTGTTAGAAATAGAATTACAGCTTCAACTGGAAGAATCTATCTTCTGGACCGATAGCACTACGGTGCTTAAATACTTCAACAATGACAACAAACGTTTCTTGACATTTGTAGCAAACAGAATCTCTTTTGTATTGGGAGCTACTAATGATTCACAATGGAAATATGTTAACACAAAAGAAAATCTTACGGATGAAGCTTCTAGAGGACTGACAGCAGACCGCTTCTTAAGCAATATGAGATGGATCAATGGACCAGAGTTTCTCTGTAAGCCAGACAGAGAATGGCCAAAACTTGAGCTGGGATTTGAAATCTCTGCTAATGATCCGGAAATTAAACAAAACCTCACAATGAACGTTATTGCTAAAAATCCTATTATTCTCTGGAAGGTTTTTCACACTTCAACATTATTGTTACAATGTATCCATGAGTTGATCGGCCATGGAGGAAGAAGTTTCATGCTGTCAAAACTTTGGGCTTTTGTGTTTTGGACTAGATACTGGGTATCATGCCTGATGTTAAGGGTTTGGTGCGCACGCTATGACTTCAGACTAAGAACAATATTTTAATAAGACCAATAACCAAGTTATGCTTGCTTCTAGAAGGAGAAGGTAAAGATGGAAGACTCGCTGAAGAAGTCTGAATGCGGATATATAATGCACTCTATTTTTTGTTTTTGATATATGTTAAGCCTTTATGGCTACTTTTTTGATGTCTATGAGTCATTGCCTCGTTATATACACAGAACAATTAGAAGCCGGTTAGGGGTATGTTATGGTTATAACCAGTTACGTTTAAATTGTATCTGCCTGTAAATATGTGGGTGGGATTTATTATGTAGTTGGAGGCGTGTTTGTGGCTGGGATTTTTCATGCAGACGTGCTTCAGTTGTTAGTTTTAGTTCAGAGGAGACATGGGGAAGTAACAGCTTTCGACCATGCACGAGTTTGACCATGGAGTTTGAACATGCATACGAGTAAGATTAAAATGTACCTAAACAAGAAGAAGTTTGGGTGAATATCTCACTGTTTATTCTCCGACAATAAAGAAAATATTAATCAAGAGACTGTGTTTTGAAGATTTATTTTTCGACGGCATTGATTGTCTCGTGGAGAGCTCGTAGATGCGTAACAAAGCTATCTCCTTGCCCATTGTCTTCAGTCATAGTAGCTACAGGAAAGAATTCCTTGAACGATATAATAATCCACCACTACACATTGTCCGTGGGCACACGCATATACAGATGAACCCTTTTACTTTTTAGCTTCCTGACTGCATGTATACTGAAGACAGTTGCTGCAAGTTGTTGTTAAAGTGGCTGTCCCACTGGGGCAACCTATTTGGCGAGTTTAGAAGAGTTTGAAAAAATGACATGTTGAAGACCGGCTTCGACTAGCTTTGACTAGTTACGACTAACTTCGGGAAAATTGGACACCGAATAGTGGAGAGCGAAGACGACCCCCTTCGATCCCCTTCGACCTCCCTTCGACTATGATGAAGACTATCTATGACTATCTTCGACTACCCTTGATTACCTACAACTAACATGCCGACCTACTATGACCTGCTACGACTAAACCTACGAGTAAAAAAAGTATTGATTTATTCCATGGCGACCTTTTTTTACTTGTGGGCATTTTTTAACATATTGAAAAAAACGCCACGACCTAACTGAGGCCTCGAGTGCACGGAGACCACTCTCGAGCATGAAGGAGAATTACGAAGACCTCCTACGACCTCGTGTCGACCATGCTGCGAGTATGAGTCGATGGCAAATTCGATAGAACTCGCGGATTAGGTCTCCCAAGTGGGACAGGCCCTTAATGCTTTGCTCTAACATGTATTGTCTTTGATGAGGAAGATAGCAACGCTCAGAGAGGTGGAAATGCATGAGAAGCAACAAGCTTTCCCATGAGGAGCAAAAGATAGAGAAGTAATTGTCTAATGATGGGTTGGTTCTTATTGACATCCTCTGTGATTGTCAATGAAATGAAGTCCCTACAACCTGAAGTCATCTTGTGACCAGTCATTTTGTCTGAATATATGATGTTTTACTGTACAAAATAAAGAGAGTAAGAGATGAGCATTTGGCACCATCACTTAATGGGAAGCTGAACCACAATAACAGCTTGAAAGTATGTGTTATCTTTATGGTGGCAGCAGGTTGCAAAGGCAATTTGGAGGAGCATTTTCAAACAGATTGAATGATGAATGATACTTTGTCACATGTGACAAGTCACAGTGATATTCTTTGTTTTTGCATTCCCAAGGTAAGCAAAGAGTAGCCACATGAAGGGCACCAAAAAAGATTGGTAGGAGGAATCAAAAGGTAGACCATAATCTAAATGAAAGAGATAGGAAAGGAGAGACGGACAGAGGGATCAAAA
Organism: Raja brachyura; assembly: GCA_963514005.1. The sequence goes on from OY740812.1 coordinate 12,698,590, forward strand.
TGTTCTTGTGCATGAAACATAAATAATTAGCAGGCAGGCACAACAAGTAATTGGGTAAGGAAAAAAAGAATTGTGCCCTTTATTCAGGTAGATGGATAGAGTGTCTTGCCCAGAGTAGGTGAATCGAAGACCAGTGTAGATAGGTTTAAGGTGAAGAGAAAATGATTTAATAGGAATCTGATTTAATAGGAATCTGAGAGGTAACTTTATCATACAAAGGGTGGTAGATATATGAAACAAGCTGCCGGTGGAGGTAGTAGAGGCGGGGACTATCCGAAGATTCAAGAAACAGACAGACAGGTACATGGATAGGACAGGTTTGGAGGGAAATAGACCAAATGCTGGCAGGTGGGACTCGTGTAGCTGGGACATATTGGCAGGTGAGGGCAAGTTGGGCCGAATGGCCTGTTTCCACACTGTATCACTCCATGACTCTATGACTCTATTTATTGTTGAGAGTTAGAATTGAAAATTAGAGAAGAATAGTTGCAATTATGCAGGGAGTTGGTGAGGCTACATCTGCAAGACTGGCTATAGTTTTGGTTTCCTTATATGACAAATTTATAAATAACGGTTGAGACACTCTAGACAGGCACTCTGTGGTCTGGCATTTCCTGTTTTGAACCCGTTTTCTTTCCATAGCATTACCTATAATAATTAACCAAAGGAGCAGTGTAGCATGAGAACAGGCCCTTTGGCCCACAATATTTGTACTGTACAAACTTGTTCAGTCATTGATGATTTCTACATCACTTATGATTTTGCAGCTGCAGATATTTGTGAGACATAAGAGTAAGTTCTATTTGAAGCAACTTTGTCTTCTTTATTTATTTAATTTTTAAGACCATAAGACATAGGAGCAGAATTAGGCAATTTAACCCATCGAGTCTACTTCGCCATAGAATCATGGCTGATCTATTTTTCCCTTTTAACCCCATTCTCCTGCCTTCTCCCCATAACATTTGATCTATTTTCTATTCAAGAACCTATCAATCTCTGCTTTAAAAGTACCCAAATGTCTCGGTCAATGAATTCCACAGATTCAACACCCTCTGGCTAAATAAAATACTCCTCATCTGCATTTTAAAGGTACATCTGTTTGGGACATGTGCATCACCAACAAAGCCAGCATTTATTTGCCACCCCTAATGATCCTCGAGGGGCAAAGATGCTGCAGTCCCTCTGGTTAAGGAACTCGCATGGAGCTGCTGGGTGGAGAGTTGCCAGTCAAGCGGCTGCTTTGTCCTAGATGGTGTCGGGTCAAAGGGCACAGCCTCAATGTAATGAGAAACAGTTAATCCAAACTTCAGATATGAGTGGAATTAAACATTGGGCAACTATCAGTGACCATCCTCACTTCTGAACTTATGATAGAAGGAAGGTTATTGATGAAACAACTGAAGATGACATTGGCCTGGGGAACTCCTTGGCTACCTTCATCAATTGCAGCTAATGGGAAGGAAATAATACTGAAAATCACCATAGCACCATAATCTCTACATCACCGCACACATCGAGTTTATTATCCATCTCAAACCAGGACAAAAGTTAAAACTTGATAGTTGCAGGCCTCGGTTGTGGTTTATATTCCGCTGGAGTCCCATCAAGGTCTATTTCTCTTCTTCAGATCCAGATAGCACTGATTATTTTCATCAACACTATAACCACGTTCCAATCGAAGTACCCGGGTGAAGTCAATGAAAATATTGTTTAAGATTAACAATCATAGTGGATGTGGAAGATGATCTCCCTTGAGACACATCCAAGCACACACCCACACACGTACATGAATGCACATGCACATGTGCCGACTTCCATTCAAGGTTTGATAGTCTCTGAATGGACAGTCTTATGGTTTTTTGAGGAGCTAACTGTTACTCTCCGTTACGTTCTCTTTATTTGAGTATGGCAAAGGTGATTTTATTTCTGAATTCAGTCCATCAGTTTCTTTCTCTTCAGTGTTTCTGTTGTCGATCGGGTGATATTTATAAAACCTTGCAGTGATGAGGAAGATGAGTGAGATCAGTCCCATGAGTGCAGCAAAGACGAAGAACTCCACCGCCTATTTCCAGGAGAGAAAGGAGGAAACCAGCATGAATGAAGCTCAAGATCCTAGGCCAGGAGACCGAACACAGATCAACAATTCACTGAGGCCAATCAATCGCCCAAGATGTAGGAGGAAACCTAATCATCTGGAGCAAATCTTCAGTCATCCTTCTTTTGAGTAAGTGGGCCTGGATAATCAGTTGTACAGTGCAGGTTTCTTAATAAGACATGACTCTGCACTGCACAAACTGCTCCCTGGGACATACACTGACATCACAGTCAAAGAACCCTATGGTCTGCCCTAAACCTGCGCATGTTCTGGCAACAAGAGCTCGCTCTGACTGGAGATCGCACACCAGCAAACCCAAAGAGTGCTGCCAAGTTCTCTAGTTGTTTTGTGACCCAGGCAAAGGAATGAAGGAGAAAGACTACTACGTGTTAACAGATTGTCAGGAACAGGAGGCTGGTTTGTTTGCTGAAAGGAAAGTGAAGAGGCATAATAGGTTCTTTTTCTGGTTAGGAAACTAAACGAGTGGCACGCCATGGGGATTGAAGTTCAATATTTGAAAGTCAAAATGTGGTTGCTAAATTTGATCAAATATAGATAGTTAGGAAAATACATTGTGAAGAGGAACCAAGAAAGGGATGTAGATGGGGTAAGAAAGTGGTAAGAAATCTGGAAAATGGAGTATCAAGTGCAGCAGGGTCCTGGGGATGATTGGGTTGTGTGTGAGGAGCATTTAAAATCACTGGGCCTGTGCTCGCTGGCGTTTGACAGGATGAGGGGGAATCTCATTGAAACCTACCGAATAGTGAAAGGCCTAGATCGAGTTTAACTGGAAAGGATGTTTCCAGTAATGGGAGAGTCTATAACCAGAGGGCACAGACTCAGGATAAAAAAATGTACCTTCAGAATGGAGATGAGGAAGAATTTCTTTAGCTAGAGCGTGGTGAATCTGTGGAATCTTTGCCATGCGGTCACAGGGAGAATGTACGAACTCCATATGGACAGCACCAATAGTCATGATTGAACCACAGTCATCAACTCTACCGCTGAACCATTGCACCACCCCAAGGCAAGGCCTTGACTCACTTTGTGTGGCCCCAACAGTGCCTCCAACAATGGGTGGTTTCTGGTGGTGTCCATGCTGAGGGGGCTATAGAATGTGCACTTCCACACTCAGATGCTGGAGAAAGCTGCCAACTGTTGCACACTCTGTGAGCATGGAGGGTAGACACTGGGAGGGTGTGTCCTGACGGGTGAGCATGCAACCAAGAGTCATGGCCTCAGAATAAGAGATGCACCATTGGGGACTGAGATGAGATGAAATTTCTCCCCACTCTTCAGTTGGCAGGATAGTCTGCAAGGAAGGATTAGGTCAGCTGGACCTGGGGGTTCACTAGAGTTTAGAAAACTAAGAGATCTCATTGACAATGTACGAAATTCTGGCAGGGCCGGGTAGGCTGGAAACAAGGAGCATGATCCCCCCGGCTGTCTAGAATCAGGTGTTCCAATCTCAAGTCAAGGGGAATAATACTTACAACTGACAGGAGGAGAAATTTTTTGACCCAGAAGCTGATGGACCTGTGGCACTCTCTACTACAAAAAGCAATGGAATCATTGAATGTATCCAAGAAGGAGAAAATTAGGACCTCTAGTCATAAAAGGCATCAAGGATGCATGGGGAAAGAGCGCAGGGATTTGGTATTGAGATAGGGAATCAGGCATAGGGAATGGCGAAGTGTGCTCAAGCGGAAATGGCCTGCTCCCACTTCAATTTATTGGTTATGTTTGCATATCTTTATGTATCTCAGGTGAATGCAGACCACTTACCTGATTGGTTATTAGTGTACTCTCAGCAACTATCACCACAATGAGATTTCCAATCCCTTTGGTGGCAAACCAAGCTGCCATTGTCACAGACCTCATCGATGATGGAGCCTGCAACACAAACTAACCCGTTAGCAGAGAAGTAGAAACTAGGAAAAGCAGATGCTAGTTTACATTAAAAGACACATAGTGCTGGAGTAACTCAAAGGGTCAGGCAGTATCTCTGGAGAACATGGATAGATGTTGGTTTGGGTTGAGACCGTTTTCCAGCCTGGCCTCAACTCGTTGAGGCGTGGGCATAGGAGTGAGTCTCCTGGGAGTCTGAACAAGGGTCCCAACCCAAAATGTCACCCATCCATGCTGTCTGACCCGCTGAGTTACTCCAGCACTTTGTACCCTTTTAGCAGAGAAGTAACCTGCCCATTCAACTGTTCACCTTGGAAGAGAAGCCACCCAGCTCTTCGAGCCAGCTCTGCCTCACAATCATGTCACAGTCATCTCTCCTCAGCACCTTTGCCTCATATCCATTGATACTCCTGCCTAATAACAATCAATATCCTCAGTCATGACAGCATCAGTCGACCAGCATCTGCACCACTGGGGAAGAGAATCCCTCAACTTTGTATAAATGTTTCTTGCCCTGTTTTTCCCTCAGTATAGAAGAGAAAATGAGATAAATGGGAATGGGTGATCAGTGGTTAACGTGGACTATGTGTGCCAAAAAGCCAGTTTCCATGCTGTGTCTCTACAACTCTAAACCTTTGAACATTGTAAAGTCATAATCAGAGAAAGACCAAGAGGTAGGGGCTTCATTTTGACACAATTACATCATCCTTTGTTTCATCTTTAGCTTTCATTGCAAAAGTTGTCCCTTCCCCTGCAATTTGTAGATCAATTCAGCCCCACAGCAGGTGACCATTTTACTGCTGGTTAAATCAATTCTGGCAAATCCGTGTCTTAAATAACAAGATAAATCTGATTAAGGGATTGAAAATAAAATCGGACTCCTGCATAGACAAAAAATCGTCTGAAGAAGGGTCTCGATCCAAAACGGCACCATTCCTTCTCTCCAGAGATGATGCCTGACCCGCTGTGTTACTGCAGCATTTTGTGTCTACATCTGCCAAACAGAAGCTTATTATTTGAAATGTTGTGTTTAAATTCTTCATCAAGACATTCATCAAACTTAAATCCCTCTCCCAGGTTACAGCATCTGCAGCAAGGGTAGCGAGGACATTCAGTGAGAACATTCCCCTTGTTCATTAAACGTGCTGAAGTATTAGTCATTGGCCTCATCCACCACCATGCATTGGGTCTGTTCATTTGAAAGGAACCCAGTGTTTAGGTGGCAGCTGAGACTCTCAGGGTATTATACCAACTTCTACCCCACGCCTCCACAACATGTCAGTGTAAGAACCCTCACTTGGGTTGTGCATCAGTATCTACGTATGTGGGCTCTGACATTCCATCCACGGGCCTGAAGGCGTGTCGACATTAAAGTTTCCAGACAGAATCTTTCCACAAGTTCTACTTATTTCTTAGGAAAGGGCTGTGAGCTCACCCCATGAACTTCTCTTCGGTATTTATTTTCTCATACTGTAAACTACTGTTAAATACTTGTGTTTGGATGATGGGGAAGCAGGGGATTGTCTGGGTAATTGTAGCTCGCTGATCCCAATGGGAGGTTTAAAGCCTATTGCACATTATTAACACGCCCCCTGTTCAAATGCTAACTCTATTTCTCTTTCCACAGATGCTGTTTGATCTGCTGAATGTCACGGCACTTTCTGCTTTTGTTACCAGGCAGTAAAGTCACTCCCAACATTTTCTCATGGATAGATATAAAGTACTGGAGTAACTCAGCAGGTCAGGCAACATCTTTAGAGGACATGCATAGATTATGTTTCAGGGCGAGGATTTTTTTTAAAGTCTGAGGAAGGGTCCCGATCTGAAATGTTACCTATCCATTTGTTCCAGAGATGGTGTTTGACCCACTGTGTTACTCCAGCACTTTGTGTCTTTTTGTTTATAACCAGCACCTGCAGGGGTTCGTGTCATATTGCCATTAATATTGATTGCAATAAATGAAAGTACTTGAAGGAAGACTTCAATTGTAAACATTTAATGAAACTGCAATCATTTTATGTATTCATACCATGAATGAATAACATGACCAGATATGGTACTCAGCTCCCATCTCACTCCACCCCACTCCATAGAAGCAAACCTGGCCCAACCCATACATCTCGGGTATATTAATCTAAAATCCTAAACAAAGAATTCTCAAAATGTAATGAATCAATATTAAATATACAGTAAACCCAATCCCCATTTATTGGGTAGTACCTAAATAGTCTATGCACAGTTACAGAACAGCTCGAATAAACCTTAGAACATTCCCTTTATCTTAAAAAAAAACAGGCAATGTGATAAAGGGGGATAAAAAATAAAATGAATATGCCCAAAAAAATTTCAGGAAGTTTTCCTGAAATAAACAATTCTGCTTTTCCGTGTTTGCTCTTGCAGGAACTGTCCGAAAATGAGTTGCAACTTTTTAAAATATTTTGAGATTCATCTTGCCTGCAGCCATCAGTTGAAGAAAGTCATTCTTAGCTGTGATCTCCAAATGTGTATAGTAGATGAGATGGAGCCAGCCTGCTTGGAAATGACAATGCAGGCCAGGGTTACAGAACCAAGGTGGATCAGTGGAGGCCAGCCTTGTTCAACCTGTTTAGTGCCACCACCGAGTATATTCGGCTCATGGTCAATATTGAAAACAAAACCTTGCTGTGAACAGGTTTACTGTGGCTAATTGGCCGGACAAAAAGGGTTGAGTAACTGAAAACCCTCCACCTATCCCCAGCTGCTGGTGAAATCTCAATGTGTCCAAATGTTTCCAAGGAAAGAGCTTTCAATTCAAACTTCAAATACAGAGGAGATGCATGAGAGCGAAAACCAGAGGGCTCAGCGCCTCTGTAGACTAAAGCCTTTACCTGAGTATAGGCCAGGTGGAGTCCAGGCACCACAAACAGTATCTCAGATATTGAGATAACAAAATATTGAGGAATCTGCCAGAGCACAGAGACAGTCTTTGGCCAGCTGTCAATGTTCAACTGCACGGTCACCTGGCAAAGAGAAACAAGTAGCACATAGGAACATGGAAACAAGGTGGAAATGGTGAAAACTATCAGCTACACAAACATTCCTTTATATGTTAATTATGACCAAAACACACACCTTCTAGCCCAATCGCTCAACCATCTCTCCCTCCCAAATGTCTCTTGAAACCCAAGTAAAGTCACCTTCAGGCACCGGGCAAGATTTCACATGTTAACAGGTGACACAGTAGTTAAGGTACTAGACTAGTAATCCAGATAGTACTAAGCAGCAGTGGAATTTAAATTCAGTTAGTCACCTGCAATCTAGGGGGAAAATAAAGGCCACATAAAACCTTCCTAGCTCACCAATGCCCTTCAGGAGTGGAAATCTGCTAAACTCACCTGGTCTGGCATACATGTGATTCCAGATCCAGCCCAATGTTATTAACTCCGAAATTCCCTCTGAAGTTGCCCAAACATTCACCTGTTTTGGTACCACCACAGTTTTCCAGAGAATAACTTAAACCAGACAGATGACATGGCATTGAGTTAAGCATCAGATCCTGACAAAGCAAGTCATTCTCAGCCCAGTAAGCCTTGCACACTCTTCCTCACAAACATATGGGCACTATAAAAAAAGTATTTACAAGGCACTTGGACAAGTACACGGATGGGAAATGATTAGAGGGATAAAGGCCAAACATGGGCAACTTGGGACTAGTTTAGATGGGGCATCTTGGTTGGCATGGCCAAGTTGGGCCAAAGGGCCTGTATGACTCTGACTCTATAACTGATATGTGAATTGGGAGAGTTGTCCCACAGATGAGTCAAGCCACAGCCTAACGTAGTTGTGCTCACAGAATCATTCCTTCCAGACAATATGGAATGGAATATTTCATTGTCACATATGACTTTCTGAAATGAAATTCTTTCCTTGCACACCCAATATACAAATAGCAGCCATCTACGGCACTGACAAAGTTTGAAAGCACGGCCTTTTGTTCTCCTCCCCCCTTCCCCCCATAGCGGTCCCTACATGCCGGGTCCTCCATTGTTCTTCCCCTCCCCCCTCACAGTGGTCCTCCACGCTCTCGTCGACCCACGAGGCATCACCACTGCCGCGGCCCCATCATCGCGAGGCTTCACCGCTGCCGCCGCTGAGGCCTCGCTGCAGTCGACGCCCCACTTCACGCTTCCGAGGTGCCGCGGGCTCCGTCGGCTGCTCCGCCGAGCTAGACTCCGACCCGCGAGGCCCGGTCTGGGCCCCGACCCGGGCTTTTACGCGGCGATCCGGGAGGCATTGACACCCCAGTCCACAACCGTGGCCCGTTGGGAAGCCAATATGATGCAGCACCTGTTGTTATACTTCCTCCCTCGACTTCATCCAGGGACCCCAACAGTCCTTGCAAGTTTGGCAAAAGTTTACTTGCACTTCCTCCAACCTCATCTACTGTATCCCATCTACTGACAATATGATGTCCTCTATCACAGTTCCAGGTACATCCAGTTCCACTCACAGGGCAGACCCACCAGAGATGGTGCACCGCAAAATACATAATAGGAGAAAGTGGTCCTTGGAGGCCTAAATGCCCCATGATGTCTCAAGGAACAATCAAACATGACCCAAATATACCTCCTGATTATCACCTACCATCCTCCCACAGTTGATCCAGTGGTTCTCCTGCATGCTAAAACAACCCTCGGAAAAGCAAAGACTCAGAATGTACTCTGTGTGGGGACTTTAAGGTCCATCACCTGCAGTGGCTGTAGTGCTCCACTGATGACTGAGCTGAACAAGTTCTGATATACAGAGCTCCCAGATTGTATCTAGATGTACATCTGGGGAATGTAGCGAGGAAACCAATGCTAGAGTAAATCTTCTTTTAGAGTTTTTGAGATGTAAACGGGCTCTTCGGCCCACCAAGTCCATGCCAAACATCGACTACCTGTACATTAGTTCCATGTTATTATTATTAATGTTTAATGTTTTATGTGTCATTCCTAATTGTCACTGTATGTCATGTTGTCACTTGCGGGCGGAGCACCAAGGCAAATTCCTTGTATGTGAATACTTGGCCAATAAACCTATTAATGAATTCATTCATTCATTCATGTTATCCAATTTTTGCATCCTACACATTTGGGGGAATTTACAGAAGCCATTTAACCTACAAACTTGCGAGTCTTTGGGATGTGGGAGGAAACCAGACCACCCGGAGAAAACCCACGGAATCACAGGGAGAATGTACAAACTCTGAACAGACAACACCCATAGTCAGGTTCAAATCCGGGTCTCTGGCGCTGTGAGGCAGCAGCTCTACCACTGCACCACTGCGCCACCCTACTTGACCTCATCCTCAACAATTGACCCTTGATAGCTCCTTCTGTCCATGTTAGCTTTTGGTAAAAGTGTACACTTGATGGGAGTAATGCATACATCCCCTCCAATTTACTCACATTCTCAGTGTTATTAGCTTGATGGAGAACAATTGTATAAACTCCACCTTGCTTCAGCTCCACCTCTTCCTCAATAGGGGTAAAACTGAGCCCAACTCCTTCTGACAGCTCTAAAGAACACCTGAGACAAAAAAAAGCACAAAGGGCATGGTTAGACCAAAGACTGTGATTAAGAATGACCTAAATGGTCATGATTCAAATGCTCGCGCAGTATAGACTAAGCACTCATTCATCAAGAAAATGATCTTTTGTTTGTTTTGATGAATGATTGTGGTTTGAGTGGGTAAAAGTCTGTAAGCGTGCATCTGAAGTGTGTCCACTCATTTGTTTATTTTGACCCAGAAGGTGGTCCCTTGGCCAACTGTGTGTCCATGCTAACTCTCTGGGAATCAATCCCATCAGTCCCAATCCCATCTTTTCTATTTCACTGTACCCTACACCAAATTCTCTCTCACATGTCCCTGAACACGCTTTGGATTATTTTAACATTTACCTACTCTAAGGGTAATTTATAGCAATTAACTTCTCAGCATAATTTTGGGGTGTGGAGAGAAAGCAGACCAGCCGAGGGAAACTCACAGAATCTTAGGAAGAACATGCAAACTCCACACAGACAACATCTGAGGTCAGGATTGAACCCAGGTCTCTGGAGCTGCGAGATAGTGGTGGCTACCTGCAGAATCACTATGCCATCACTGTGAATTCAGAATCACTGTGCATTGAGGAACCAACAAGGGCACAGATTACTTCCAATCTCATGTTGTGGAATGAGGAAAGGTTCATTAACAACCTTGTGGTTGAGGTCCTCTTGAGAAAAGTGATCACAATATGGTGGAATGTTATATTATTAGGAGTGATTGGGTTTAGTCCACTCTAAACCTTCATTCTTAAATCTCCCACCTCATTTCTTGTTGGGCTTGACAGGATGATATTTCACAGCTCAAAAAATAACCATGTAAACGCACCACAGACAGCAGCCATGATCAGAATCAAATCCCTGGTTCTGTGAGACAGCAGTGCTGTTTGTGAATGCTGGGTGTGTATGCATGAATTATGCATTGGTTAATTATATTGTCAGTGTGAAACATGTAGCATTGGCGATGAACAGTAATTGCTGCTTGAAGTATATTGCTACTTTATAGATAATACTATGTGACCCAAAAAAACAATGTTTATAAAAGGCTTTCTGGAATAAGGAGGACACAAGGTTCTTTTCTGCCTTGTCCAGGTTTATCTCCATGCTCTGCAAATGGACTTTGTTGGAAATGAGGAGACAGCAGAGAACATGCATCTTACAAGCTGTGTTTGTGTGCATGATGTCTGTGTTTATGTTCATGTTTATATGTGCTTTTGACTGCATTGATTGCCTGAACAAGGAGGTACGAGGTTCGACAAGCAATGTTTAATCACTGAGAATATTCTAATTGTTAGAATCAGCATTTGGCAAAGTTTGAAGAGAAGGATTAGCTCATGTTTGTTTTACTTTCTCAGGGATTGTGGTGTACCTGGCAAGGTCAGGATTTAATTGTTCACAGAGAAAGGGGAAACAATGTTTATTCTATCACACTGTGGCACGGTTTATAGAAGGTGGGAAAACTTTGAGTCAAGCAGCAAGTCACGCACTACATCTGCACTTTTGTAACATCCAACTATGTGTCAGATAAACTCCAGAAAGGAACAGGGCATGATTTAAAGCAACAAGGGGCAACTTAGAGGTCAGAAGAAGGGTCCCGACCTGAAACATCCCCCATCCTTTTTCTCCAGAGATACTGCCTGACCTGCTGAGTTTCCCCAGCACTTTGTGTCTAAGGGGCAACGTAACCAACTGAAGAATAAATGAAAGACGAACATACCCCGTACAAAGCTCAAACTATGGAAGAAAGAAAACAAACAATGAGCCAAAATTCCCAAAAATATATGATCAATGGCATTAACAAAAAAAATCTGGAAAAAAACACTAAATTCTAAAGATAAAGATTGGCTTAGTCTGGGAGCCTTGTAGATTAGATGAACCGGAGATGTTAGCGACGGACAAGACAGAAAAAGGATTTAAGCAAAAGCCATTCACAATTTAAATGGAGTGAGAGTTAGAACTGAAAATTCACACCATCAATCTCACCTGCCAAATTGTATGGGTGTGTAGGCTGATGGAACAAATGGTTTCACATCCAGGTCTTCTGTAGTATCCGGTTTGCACTTCAGTCTCACAGTTCTATTGCGGCTTGGTGATGCTGTTCCCAGCAAGGGGAAGATCCTGCAGAAGGTAGATTGCAATTACAGCCACACTTCATAAATAAGGTAGTCCTGCAGGTTTTCTAGAGCTGCACACCCAATGGGCCTAACCCCTGGCACCTTACCCCTCAATTCAGTTAAGAACTCATGCCAATTATGTCGCCTGACGTTGTTTGCCTGTCAGCTGCTTCAAAGCCCTTGGGCAGTTCCCTGGAATAGTAATCATCAAGTTTGGGAGTGGAGATGTGGAGAAAGTGGAGATAGCCACAAAATGCTGGAGTAACTCAGTGGGTCAGGCAGCATCTCTGAGGAAAAGGAATAGGTGACGTTTCGGTTTGAGTCTGAAGAAGGGTCTCGACGCAAAACGCCACCTATTCCTTTTCCCTAGAGATGCTGCCTGACCCGCTGAGTTACTCTGGCATTTTGTGTCTGTCTTCGGTGTAAATCAGCATCTGTGGTTCCATCCAACACATTTGGGGAAAGAGGAGGTGTGGTGAGAAAGGTTCTGTGCCAGAAATTGTTCTGTGCACCCAGGAGGCCTAATTTTCTGAACGTTTGAAGGGACTTTTTTTTAAAAACAACTGCCTCTAAAGGTCCATGATTAGGTGTGCAGCTATGTTAACCCAGACACATCGGTTGAATCTTCATGGTTTACTGCAGTCTCCACTATTCCAAACAGCTTTCCAAGTCAGACACCCATATACATGCAGGTTAGCTTTACAATGCCCTGAACCTGCAGGATCCCTGATAAATTGGCTAACACAAGCAGATACCATGTAACCCTCAGGTGCATGCAGGGGTCATTTTCTATTCAAATCATTTTGAAAGCAACACTTCTAAGGGCAGCAAACAACATACCGAACAAGAGCTAAGTTATCCAAAATCTTCACTGTGTTGTCCGGAATCTGTAGGGATATAAACAGTCACAAGCGGTCACTCCCTATTCTCCCCTCTCCCATCGGGCAAGCAGTGCAAGAAGTTTGAAAAAGCATAACTCCAGATTCTGGAACAGTTTCTACTCCAGCTGTAGACAAAAATGCTCGAGAAACTCAGCGGGTGAGGCAGCATCTATGGAGCGAAGGAAATAGGCAACGTTTCGGCAGTTTCTCCAGCATTTTTGTCTACCTTCGATTTTTCAGCATCTGCACTTCCTTCTTGAACATTTTATCTATTCCAGCTGTTATCAGACAACTGAACGGTCCTCTCATCAGCTAGAGTGTGGTCCTGACCCATCTACCTCATTTGAGACCTTTGAACTATTTTAATTGAACTGTACCAATTGTTGTATCTTTGCACTGAATGTTATACCCTTTATCCTTTACCCGTGTACTGAGGAAGGCTTGATTGCATTCATGTGTAGCCTTTTCTTGGACAGGATAGCACACAAACAAAAGCTTTTCACTGTACCTCGGTGCGACAATATTGAACCAAACTAAACAAGTGGGACCAAAAGTGTACAGTTAATCAGGTGCTTTTGGATATTTTTTCCCATTGTACTGGGGGATTGTCAATATGAGAATGGAATACTTCTCAGTCCAATCATAGAGGCATCTTGAAATCTGTGTAGACTGGGTACAACACGCATCAGATGGAGAGTGAATCTTCCTCTGCAGGGTTCCATGAAACAGTCCCAAAGGTGGGGTTGAGCAAGGGTCAGATACTGAAGTAAAGCTTCCCCTAGATTATCATATCAAACCCTTCTACATAGAGTATAGCACAGGATGAGATGCAGATCCCTCTACATCATCACTCCCAGGTCTGTTCCAGCACAGAATGGGTATTGAGTGAACATCCATCATTACCAGATGCAATAGTGTAGAGATTGATATATAAAGGTGCAAATAGCCTGAATTTCTCTCATTAATTTCCAATAGTATCTACTAGAGCAGACATAGTGTATGGAGTATTTGCACCATAAAGATTGTAATTGTAATGGAAATTAGTTTTCAACTACGCCCCAATATGAATTAAGTTGTAATATCTCTCTTGGTTAAAACAAGCCAGTCAGACATCCAAATAATACTGACGTGATGCATATAATTGCATTGGATGGCCAGTCCTTAAAATTTTAGCAGACCCACATTGTTAAGGGCCTGTCCTACCAGCATCCGACTCCATGCGATGAGCGTGATCAAACTAGAAGCAGGGGCCGCGCGGAGGTCGGGTGATCCCCTGTACAGGGCCGTTCCCACCAGCATGCGCCTGCATGCGGCAAACGTAACCAAACCGGCAGCGAGGGCCGCGCGGAGGTCGGGTGAGTGGCGCAACGCGGCGCAAAGTGAGGCGAACTTGGAGCGAAGTCTTAAGGTAAGTTCGCCAGGACAGAGAGGGCACACAGTGTGGGGCACAGAGGCACACACACAGAGGGCCACGGAGCCACACACATAGAGGGTCACGGAGGCACCTATAGATAGGTTCATGGAGGCACAATGTCGAGGCGGTGTGTAATGCGTCGAGGCGACTGCAAGCCGACAAGCTGTTGCCGCGGGGAATTTTTGAACATAGTCAGTTTCTCGGAGCCCCGCGCGATGTCGGGACGAACTCCACACAATTCTGCACGGCTCCGGCAATCGAAGTGGGACCAGCCCCGCGACGCCGGACGGCTCAAGCGACCACGTTAGGTCGCGCTCATTGCATGGAGTTGCATGCTGGTGGGACAGGCCCTTTACCATTGGAGCTTTGTGTATGAAGATAAATTGAATCCCGCTCTGGATTTGTCTTTAAGCATAAATGTGGAAAGACCAAGCTAGAAATCAATACTTCGACATATCATTTACAATCAGCTACTTTTTCACCAGCATATTTTTATCCGTCCATCCTGCTCACCTGTGTGACAGTCAATTCCCTGGTTTTGAGATCTTGCACTATGAAGAGGGTACTCCTGGTCTTTGAGTCGGTCGTGAAGTTGATGCTTTCTGACACTGGAGGCAGTGAGCAGTGATCAGGAGCAATGCGCAGTGTGTAGGGAACCATGGGCACAGGATAGCTGGGAGACAACTAAAACAAACAAGGTATTCCAGTCAGTGTGGGAAGTTATTTCCAACTTGCTTTTTGTGTTATTGTAGCCTGTCCCATGACAGTACCAGTCACCCATTAAGGCAAAGGACCACCTAAAATGTAGCAGAGTTTTAACAGAGAAGAGGGCTAGGCTGCATCTTCGGTCGTGAGATGATTCTGAGAAGTCTCCCCTCTCCATCACTGGGCATCCTGGAAATAAGGTATTTAAGGGCATTTTGGCAGATTTGCCTAGTTCCACTGAACTCTGAGAGTGCACTGCTTTCCCCTCAGGCAGATTTCTAGCAGAGAAGTTCCACGTGCTCCTTTCAAAGACCACGGTCAGGATGGCCTTGTGTGGAGGGAGCATTTGTGATCAGAATAGGAAGAAGGAAGGAACTGCAGAAGCTGCTTCTAACCAAAGATAAACACAAAGTGCCTAAGAAGACAGGTAGGGGATGTGGAATTGTATTCTGCTAGGGACATGTGGTACTATTCATGACACCAACCAATTGCTCTGTAATAGCTCCCTGGATGATTACACTGGGGTCTGGGAAACTAAGATAAGATAGTCACTAACCATTTTACTGAGAGGTCCAGAAGAAACCTCTCTCACAGAGAACAGTGCACTTGCATTAGATGAGTCAACCAGAGAAGACGAATTTTAGGAATGTTGCATCAACCATGTGCGGACGTGGTGTCGAAGGACGAGAAGCCGAAGCAAAGAAATGGAAGTCAAATAACCGAATGCAAACAAAGCCGAAACGCCTAATAACCGAAAGCGTACGAAGCGTAAATGCGAACTAACCGAAAGGGTGGGACACCTAAAATCCAACTCACTGAAAAGCTGCGTCGCCTACAAGCCAACTCATGACGTCGCCGGGGAGGGGCGGGACTTGTCAGCGATTGGCCTAGACCCCCGCGTCCATCACATCACTGGCCGGTGGAGACGGGAGGGTGGGGGTCATTTTCCCCACACGAGTCATAGGTGACTGGGCACTCTGAACCCGAGCACCAAGTTGTAATGGCGGCCGTGGGCGAGCGGGGGCTGTCCCGAGGAATGCGCTCCTTGGCCGCTTACAACTTGGTGCTCGGGTTCAGAGTGCCCAGTCACCTATGGATTGTGTGGGAAAATGACCCCCACCCTCTCGTCTCCACTGGCCAGTGATGTGATGGACGCGGAGGTCTCGACCAATCGCTGACAAGTGTCTGTCCCCCCCCCCCCCCGGCGACATCATGTCCGTAATTTGACTTTTCGGCACAGTAGCCATTTGGTGATTTGGCTTGTAGGCGTCCCGCCCTTTCGGATAGTTTGCGTTTAGGCGTTGTTTCGGCTTCGTAGGCTTTCGGTTATTTGGCGTTTCGGCTTAGTTTCCGTTCGGTTATTTGGCTTCCACTTCTTTGTTTCGGCTTCTCGTCCTTCGACGCGACGTGCGGGTACCCAACCAACACAAGATGAGGATTGAACAGGATTTAATAGACAATGGACAATAGGTGTAGGACTAGGCCATTTGGCCCTTCAAGCCAGCACCACCATTCAGTATGATCATGGGTGATGCCAGATTTGAAGGTAGGGAGAGAGAAATTAGATTGGAAGTAGGTTTGTGTGAAGCACAAAATGGACACATTATTCCCATCGAATCCATTGCTATAATTTTATCAGGCAGTCCATTCCAAATAATTAGTCAGTACGTACAATAAACACAAATACAATTAAAATAAAAGAAATGGTTCTTTATAAATGACAATGACTAATCGTACAGGAAGCTACAACATAAGCCATTCTTACCGCGTGCTGATCCATCACAAGATGATTTTCCAAGAAATCGATGTTAAGATTGCAAAGAGCTCCGTTAAAAATTTTCAATTCAGTCACACCGTCTTGCTGAGGTGGAAGCTGCCACTTCTGTGAAAGAAATCCCGAATATCAGAATACCCAGAAAAGTGAGGCACGGACTTTAGTGCACTGCTACCTCCCCCCATTCCCCCACCCACAGGCAGAGACAATCTGGTGTTCAACTGAAGACCATGTGCAGGCATGTTGGATTAGTTAAAATTGGGATTATGGTTGGACACAGACATCGTGGGCTGAAGGGCCTGATCCTGTGCTGCACTGTTGTATCTTCTAACAGATGGGTCAAGTGCCAAATTGACCTATGCCGGGCAATGTGCTTCTGACACAAATGAGCAGATACCTCCCATGATGCCGGAATAAATAGTAAATCAGAAACTTTCAAATATACTGGGATGGGCAACTCTCAACCATAGAGCATTAAATAAGGCAATCAGCTCATCACTATAGGCTGACAAAATCCTTGTCAGAACAACTATACACCAAGGTTAGAGATGGAGCAGCATTATATCATTTTCAGTAGGTGGTTCTCTCATACTTGGATCTAAGGTGCAGGAGTAATGTAATTTCACTTAATCAGAACCACAGTGCAGATATCGCCTCTCCCCTTTGGCAATGAAATGCACCACATAACGAAGGCTCTCATCCAAAATTAAAAATTACAGAATTGAAAGTTAAATGCTGAGCAGCAGCTTGCTGCAGAATCAAGTCTCATTCTCACCTGAATTTGCAGCTGAACAATCCCTGCAATAAGGAATGCAACCACTGCTCCAAACAGCCCAATGGACATCCTTGTGACCGGCCTGGAAATTGGCAGCAAAACAGGGAGAGTTAAAAATCAGATGAGAGAGAGAGACAGAGAGGCAGAGAGACAGAGAGACAGAGAGACAGAGTGACATAGAGACAGAGAGACAGAGAGACAGAGAGACAGAGAGACAGAGAGGGACACAGAGAGGGACACAGAGAGGGACACAGAGAGGGACACAGAGAGGGACACAGAGAGGGACACAGAGAGGAGAGAGGAAGGGGAGGAAGATGAAGGATAGGCACAGAGAGAGGGAAACGGAGGAAGACAGAGAAAACATGGAGGGAGACAAGAAGGACGACATGGTTGGAGATGAGGAGGGAGAGGGGAGGGGTGGAAGGTGACAGAGAGTGAGAGAGGGAGAGGGAATTGGAAAGGGAGAAGGAGGGGAGAGGAAGAGGGAGAGGGGGTACTAAAAGCAGCGAAAGACAATTTTCTTGTGTATCTTTTCTACACCCTCTCTAGCTTAATCATATCTTTCCTATAGTTTGAAGAGCAGAACAACATGCAATACTCTAAATATGGTTGAACTAGCATTTCATACAGCCATAACATGACATTCCAACTCACATACATCATATAGCACACGCTTTCTTCACCGCCCTGTCTATCTGTATTGTCCATGTCAGGGAACTATATACTAGTACCCCTGCTTAAGTCTCTCTATTCAACAACACTCCCCAGGCCCCTGTCATTCATTGGACATGTCCTGGCCTAGTTTGACTTCCCAAAATGCATTGTATTACACTTGTCTGAGTTAAATCCCATCTGCCATTTCTTTGCCCACTTTCCCAGTTAATCTAGATCCTGGTGCAACCTCAGGCAAATGGCTTCATTGTTCCATTCCACCACCAATTCTGGTGTCATTGGAAATGAGACTCATCGTCACATCTATATTCTAATTTAAATTGTTAATGTATATGACAAACAACCATGGGCCCAGCACCCATCCCTGTGGAATACCAGGTAGACACAAAATTGTCTGAAGAAGGGTCTCAACCCGAAACGTCACCCATTTCTTCTCTCCAGAGATGCTGCATGACCCGTTGAGTTACTCTAGCATTTTGTGTCTACCTTTGATTTTAATCAGCATCTGTAGACCTTTACTACACCTGTGGAATACCATTTGCTCTGCTCCTGAAGACCCAGACGGGACAACCTACCTGTACAGGTGGATGCACAGCTCATCCAGGTCTGCATCACCTGTCTGGTCGAGATGCCTACGACTAAGGGAGCCCCATGCATGGGACTAGAAATCCACCCTTTCCAGTTTGGATGTGGTGGTCAGCCAGTTACAACTTACAGACCCAGCTAGCATTCCGCTCAGCTGGCTGGTCGTGGAAGACAGCACAGCAATAGTCTGGAACTCCTGCTGCTGGTTTTGGGGAAAAAATATATAAAATGCTGGAGTAACTCAGCAGGTCAGGCAGCATCTCTGGAGAGAAGGAATGGGTGAAGTTTCGGGTCGAGACCGTTCTTCAGACTGATGTCAGGTCCATTGGAGGTTCTGGTTTCTGCACCAGATCCCAGATCACTGCTAACACAGTCCTGGATTCCACTGTTGAATGGGTCTGTGAGGCTAACTTTCAATCTACCAGGATCAACTCTGGATGATTACTAGGATGCTACTGCCACCTCCTGGAGCAGGACCAAGGCCCCAATTCCCCTCACGATTAATCTGCTGCCCTCTTTCTGCGTGTATATACATTACTGGCAGTCGATGGTGCCCTCACTATTGCTCCTCAATTCCTGGCCACTAGAGGTGTGACAGTACAGTCTAAAGCAAGCTATGTAGCCCCACAACTTTGTATGGTGACTGTTTGGTATTAGATATTTTGCACTAAATGGTGTACCCGTTATCTGTGCACTGTGGATGGCGTGATAGTATTTATGTATAGTCTTTGGCTGGACGGCACGCAAACAAAAGCCTTTCACTGTACCTTGGTATATGTGAAATTAATAAACTAAGCTACAAATCACAGCTGCTGGCAAACAAGTGCTGATGGAGAACAGCCAAAAGCATTCTGTTGATTGATGATCACTGATGTTTCTGGCATGGTTTGCATTGTTTTCTGGGATCTGGGCATTTATTGGCAATCCATAATTGTACCCCAGAGAGTGAATTGTGAGTCTACATTTGCATTGTTGGGACGACAAGTTGGCTGGAGAAGTTGGGCTTTACATTCAGGTGTTGGGGAGGAATGGTTAGCTTTAAGGGAGGGTTAGTTGACCATATGGATTTGGGGATGGGATTGGTGGTGGTGGCTGGCGAGGGTTGGCCTATCTCATGCGGGTCGAGGTGGCCAGTAGTGTAAGAGGGATTGGGAGGTGGGGGACAAGCTGGTTGGAGAGGGTCAGCCCTGAAATCCACAATGTATTGTACTCAAAACTGTTTTTGAAAGCATTCCATTAACATTCTCACCATATAAAGGGAGCCACTCCCTCAATATCCCAGTTAGGGACAGAACCTTGCATGCAAGACCCCTGTAGTTGAGTGACGCACCATTAGAACTCTTATGAGAAGAGCCACCAAACCTATGTTAAGGGATTACAAGAATTGCCCTGATACAGTGTGGTTCAGCTGAATGAGTTTCCTAAGGAGCCCAGGCATCAGGAGGTAAGAAGGTTGCATCCTGTGAGATGGTCATTTGTTGAGATATTCCCATGGGTTGAGGTGAGAGGGGTGAAGCAGAGACACGAGGTTCTTACTGTAACAGCAAGTTTATCTTCTCAAACTGAGGATAGATGACTCCTTCAAATAGCGGCAACAGGAACAGCACAAAGAACAGGTTCAGGCTCTGGAATAGAGTAGAGACATGGAAGTAAAGGGAGGGATGCAACTTACAACAGCCCCTGTCCACTGGGGGGGATAACAAGACCTTGCTCCTGGATAATGAAGGCTGCCTCCCTTCCTCAACGACCCAAGGCTTCACTTCACCTCACCACCCTGTGACTGGGACGTTCTGACCGCCTTCCCACTTACTCCCAGGTTTACCCCCCCCCCCCCCCCCCCCACTGATTCTGGGGTTCAACCCTCGCCCCCACTGACAGGTTCACACCCCTCCCCCACTGGGGGGGGGGGGGGGGGTTCACTATTTCAAACAGTAAGCTCCATATTCCCAGTACCCTTTGGGCAATGAGAAATCCCTCCTCTCCACACCAATCCACCCACTAACAACTTTAGTTCCCAGCCCCCTGTTTTTTTGCCTCCTGCACTAAGGAAAGCAGTAAATGGGAACTAAGGGAATCTAGGCTCCTCACAATTTTATACAGGACGGTTTTCCTTCAGCCAATTTCTATTCTAAGGGGAAAAAAAACAGCCGACCTGATTTTGTTTCCCACTCACTGCCTCTCTGTGAGACGTTTCCCGCCTGCTTTGACGATGGGATTCATGGTGTTTGTGTGTGTCAGCCCTTTGGTAAAGCAACCTAAAATTGTCTGTGATATGCCTGCCACTTTACTGTCAGTGCCCAGACAATGTCTGGGGTATAAATGTCCCTGTAAATGCAATGGCCCAACACCCTGGCACCCTCCCGAGCAGCAACCAAAACATAGTTCCCATTCCCTCCACTACTTCGCCCTCCAGGCCCAGTCACCCACTGAATGGTGTGTGGTCCCTGTACCTGCAGCTGGTCAGGTTTCAGTGTGAGTGATCCCATGCTGAGCTCCATCTCGTGGGCCTGTAGAGTCCACCGTGAGCCCTGTTGCTCATAGAGTGCCCAGTACATTGGCATCAGCGGGTATAACACCAACAGGTTGTATAGCTTTTTGGCATCACTGATGAGATCTTGCTGAAACACAAAAAAGTTCAAGCAGCAAATGTAATATCAGTCCAGTCACTTCTACCACATCATCCATGGCCTGGAATCAGGCTGGTGGCTCTTCTTCTCTCTCATGAGTTGGTCTTTCTTTGCCT
The DNA here is from genome assembly GCA_963514005.1 of Raja brachyura. The sequence continues at coordinate 12,719,821 of OY740812.1, forward strand.
GATTACCACCTCCCAAATCGGGGGATCTGAATGATGAAAATAGTTTAGATTTTAAAACTAATTGTTGCAATCGATATAAAGATGCAATTTATTCCCGTAGGGAATTGCAATTTTGTTGAATCTGGATAGAAACAGAAATGTAGAAAATGGAAGCAGAATGGGGCCATTCAGCCCTTCAGTCTTGCACTGTAATTCAGCATCACAGCTGAATAGTGCCCTTTTCCCAATTTCTCCCCATATTCCTGGTGTCCTTAGCCTCAAGAACAACTTCTATCTCACTTCTTCCAATATAATCAATAACTTGGCCCCTGCTGTTTTCTGGGCTTGAGCATTATACAGGTTCACCTCACTCTGGGTCAAAACATTTCTTCCCATCCATGTCCCAAAAGGCCAACACCTATCCTTATAGTGTGATTCTTGGTCCTGGAATCCGTGACATCAGCAACATCTTTCCAGCGCCTAATCCGTCCAGTCGTGTCAGGAATTTAAAAGTTGAATTAGGTCTCCTCTTATCCTTCTAAACTCCAGCAAATACAAACCTAGTCATCCCAACTTCTCTTCACACAACAGCCCTGTCATCTCAGAGATCAATCCAGTGAAACTCTGATGTACTCTCTCCATTCCTCAGAAATGCACACATTACTCAAAGTTGTGGCCTCACCTAGACTCTGTACAGTTGCAGTAAGACATCCCTACTTGACTCTTGAATCCTCTCACTACAAAGCCCAATATACCACTTGCCATCTCCTGCACTTGCTGCAACTGTATATTTACTTTCTTTGATCAGTTTACAATTTGCATTTAGATGGTCTTGCACTACTTCAGCATGTCCCAAACCACGGCATGGCCAACACGATGTATAATCCATTGAAACACTGCATCCAATTTGCATTCAGTAAGTTCCCATTAACAGTTATGATACGAACCAATCTTTTTTTGTCACATTGACTGAGGGATAAATAGAAGCTGTGACTCCAGGGAGAATCTCACCCTGATCTTCATTGAGCAAATGTGTTGGAATCATTGACGAAGGGACAGAAAGGATCTCGGTTCAATGTTTTAAGCTGCAAATGTACACTCAGGACTCTACTGAATTGTCAGTTGGATCCTGGAGGGGGAGTGAGCTCACGACCTTCAGAGTTTGAGGTAATTATATGTGGCATATCCTCCATCAATCCCAGCCCACCCATTCTAAGTGCACATTGACAAGAAGCAGTGAGAATGGAACGGTGCGGTGACCAAATACAACTCTAGGAAGGTAATGAGATGAACATTCAAATCGTCCTGCTGGGTATCCATTTTCAGGTATGGGGTGAGACAAAATCAGCAACAGAGAGGGTCCACTTTCTACTGCAGAGAAGGAGTGTCAGGGCAGGACATTGACAAAATAAGTGGAAAACAATGGTCGTTTAATATTAATACATTCACTGGATGATATTGTATCCTCCCTCTGGAGACCCCATCAACCATCAACTCCCAGCAGAATTTAAAATGCTTTTGTAAAAGGTATCAAATCCTAGGAGAACACAGCTCCATCACTAATATCTGCTACATTATACACTTGCACTACTGATCATTCAACCTGCGCCTGGAATCTAAAGACCTATCATTCAACGCAGTTGAGTTAAGAACAGCGGCACTGGAGAAGATATTACACCAAGTTCCCTACACTGCTGTGCAGGGTATGGACATCAGTGGGCCTTCCAGTGCGAGTCACTGCATTGGCCATTACACGTAGTTACCTACCTCATAGCGTGGGTCGGCCCAGTCCAACCAATGCTCCCTGGCCTTCTCCTTCTTATTCCTGAGCCACTTGATCTTGTTTTTCAGGGCGCTCTGCATAACCCAAACAGGACATGTTTTATACATTGAGCAGTCTGGCAACAGATGGGTGCTAATCGCATTATCCATGTGAGGGTGACATGGGATTCGCAGCATGGTTAACATAGATGCTTTGGAGCTCATCAAGGACATTGGAAGTGCAACTTGATCAATTATGTATTAGTTAAATAGCGAGTAAAACTCACTATAAATCACCAACACAAAAGGAATAGAGTGGACTTGATGGTTAAACGTCATCAAGACGATATTTTTAAATACTCCAGGGCAAGTACAGTATGGGTCCGATACAGAATAAAACTGTCCATTCAGTCACTGCAGTGCAAGGTAGAGGAAGAGAGGAGGGAGATAGGTCAAGTGTGACACCTATTTCGATTGCGGGGAAAATGCCAGCAGAGAGGGCAGGGATTGGTGGGGAGTGATGAGTGACACAGAGAGTGCTCCTTACAGAAAGCAGAAAGGGGGTGGGGAGATAATACAATAGCCATCAAATTCCTAATCAGACCCCCATCACCTATATCCACATATCACTCATGTAGGAAGGAACTGCAGATGCTTGTTTAGTCTGAAGAAGGGTCTCGACCCAAAACGTCACCCATTCCTTCTCTCCAAAGATGCTGCCTGCTGGGCTGAGTTACTCCAGCTTTTTGTGTCTATCTTCCACATATCACTTGCCAGGCATTGTCCCATCCCCACCTTTCCCTGTCAGCTTCCTCCTTCTTATTACAATCAGTCTGAAGAAGTGTCCCAACCCGAAACATTCCCTCCACAGATGCTGCCTGACCTGGTGAGTTCCTCCAGCACTTTGTGTTTTGCTCAAGATTCCAACATCTGCAGTTCCTTCTGTCTCTATTGGGATTCTGTCTGGTAGGACGTAGGTGGGAGAGCAGATGTGGAGGAAATGGACTAAGTGCATGTAAAGTTCCCATGTATTACAGCAGAGGGGAAGTCACATTTCCAGAAGAAGAGGGACATTCCTGAAGCTCCGGAGTGGGCAACATTTGTAATTTCCAATTTCAGGTAACCCACACCCCCATTGATAAAAGAAACGGCAAATGCTGGAACAACAAAGAAGAAGGAACGTTGTCTGCTGACCTGTCTGACCTGTTGAAATTACTCCAGTACTTTGTGTTTTTCTCCTTCTATGCTGTCCATTGCAACAAGCAAGGTACCTTGACCCTTTTACTGTGGATCCATATACCGAGTAAAGGTGTTTCACGACATCATGCTTCGTTTCAACAGGAGAGCTGCGCCTCCTGGTGTACTAGTGTGGTAATTGTCCTTCTCCAACAGACAGAGTTCTGGAAAAGTATTTCCTGTGGCTACACTAACTTGAAGTGATGTGACACTTTCATAGGCAGGATTATAATTTGCTTTAAGTGTGACACATGCAAGCAATCTTCTCTGCACTCTGCTATTTACAGGACGCTTATCTCCATCTTTTTCTAGATTTCTGGTGCAATTTCGCCAGCTCAAAAAGGTAGCCTAGTCTATGCTTGGTTTCATGAATGTAGAGGAGGCCACATCATGAGCACCAAATTCGGTAAAATAGTTTGGTGAGCCTCTGCCTGGTCTGGGAAGGGCTGTTTGGGTGCTGAGAAGACTGCTTCTGGAACTGTGGCCATGTGTGGAGTACATATTCCTCCACAGGTTTGTGACAAGGTGACCTCTTGGCTTTGTATCCAGCAATGATAAAGGAGAGGCAAGATTCTGTGCACCGTGCAGGCAGATTTGAAAGGTACGGGTTGGCATGGTCTTATTCTACACAGTGGAGGTTCAAGGGTTGGGAGATGGTGTTGAGAAAATAGTGCTGTAGATAATATACACGTAGGCCATTGTGTACCTTTGATGGACGGACTGTTTGCTTAGGTTTGCCAAGGTAGAGCCAGATCCGCAAGTTTGTGCACAATGAGAGAACTCCTTCTCTTTATTTAGGACCCAGCTGCCCAGAGATTGTAGTAATTTCTGATCCCGTCAATCTCGGCCAGCACTGAGCTGAAGTTCCAAAATGTAACTCCACCAGGTGGCGCCGTACAAGGCAGCCTCGCTAACAGCCTGTCTCGTCTTTTTCTTCTTTTCCTGTTTTGGTCTGTATTTACTTGTATGTTTTTAGTGTACTTTTAGTTTTTGTATTATGTGGGGGTGGGGGGGGGTGTGGGGGGGTTTGGGGGAATTTTTTTAAATCTCCGACGGAATTGAGACTTTTTCATCGTATCTCCGGCTGCACTGCGGCTTTAACGTCATAGAGCTGGCGGACCCTTTGTTAGGGATCGACTGCTGGACCTCCAACCACAGGAGCTTCGACCACCCGGATCGTGGGAGCTTCGATCGCCCCGACTGCGGAGGTTTCGATTGCCCTGACCGCAAGAGAAAAGGAGGCGAGAGAAAGTGGCACATTCCCCACTGTGCCTTCCAACAGTGGGGAATGTGAGTTCGCCAAAAAAACAAGATGGACGTGCTGCCTGCACTGGTGAGGAATCGGAGGGAGTGCCGTGAGTGCAGTGATCTCAGTGTCTGTGGGGACATGGCTCCATGAGGACATCCCGGAGTCTGGTGCGAGTGTGGACGACTTTCTGACTGTTCGGGCGGACAGGGACTGCAGAGAGAGTGACAGCAGTCGGTACAACTCTGGTCACATCACGGTGAAGGAGCGTGTGTGTGGCCCGGACATTGAACTGATGACTGTGGGTCTCCGCTTATGCTGTGTGTCCTGGGGATTCTCACACTCCGCTGTGGTGGCTGTTTAAGTCTATGTTTCATTTTTATGTGCATACGTATCTTGTTGCTTTTTTGTATGACTGTTGGCAAATCAAATTCCTTGTATGTTTACATACATGGCTAATAAATTAATTGCAACAAATTAATTAATTGCAATAAATTAATTAATTGCAGTAAATTAATTAATTACAATAACTCACTGCACATTTGCCTTGCTACAGGTTAACTGATAATTAACTGAGCTCTCTCCATTTTCCATTGGTCAGGAGGCTACACCTTGTTGCACAGTGCACCACTTACCCATGTGGCAGAGAAGACTTTGCAGAACAGGTTACCAGATGGTGGGTAGATCTTGTACCTGGGTGTGCCTACTCCGAAGATCACTGAAAAACAAGACAGCTTACATCGGGCATTGAGCATTCTTTCTCTCAAGTCACTCAATCAGATTATGTCACATCTGAAATATTCCCCACTCTTTACCTGACTGACACACCCAGAGCCCGCCCTACCTTCTCCTGTGCACTACCTTCTCCTGGGCCTGTTACCTCCGGACATTAACTGTCGATACAATTAAATTAAGATAGATTCTCCCTTGATCTGTCTCGGGCCAGTGGCGCCCCGTTCAACCCTAGATTAGTCATAAAACCTCACATCTAATAGTTATTGGGCTGATATTTTTAGAATCATTTCTGAAGTTCTTAAAACTAAATTGGACCCCGATCTAAAGCTAATAATATTAGGAGTTCCTGATTCAAGCCTAATATTAACAGTAAGTCAAAGAAATCTTCTTGATTACTGTTTGATAATTGGAAAAATATTAATATTAAAATTCTGGAAGGGAACATTATCCCCCACGATTAAAATGTGGACAGTGGAAATGTCGGAGACGTTGCATTTGGAGAGAATCAGGTTTGTCCTAATGGATAAATATGAACTTTTTGAACAAATATAGTCTCCATTCACTGACTATTTAAAGGGGTAGCTGAGCTCAGCATTGTAACTCAATAAGTACCCAGGTGTAGGATTAGATGAAAAGATCTATTCTAGGATTTGTATACACGTCTCTATAGATATTGTTATGTGAAATTGTTTCATTCATTGTTGAGATGTATACTTCATTTTTTTTAATTATATAATAATTGTTTTCTTTTATTTTATTTTTATTTATTTATTTATTTTTTAATTTATTATTTTTCTTATATAATCATAATCATTATTATTTAATCACTATCTCTATTGATTATAGATCTATTCTTTTACTGCTTTACTTTCCAAAATAAAACAGAAACATACATAAATCATTTTGTAATATTTGTATAATTTTTTAAACAAGTCAAATGTGTATTTGAAGAACTGTTATATTGTTGACAATATGCATTTCTTCTAATAAAAATATTTAATTAAAATAAAACCTCACATCATCAGCCCACTCCATCTCACAAACCAGCCTTCACCCACGATCCCTCTGCCACCACCATTGACGCCATCTACACTTCACGTTGCCTCAAGACAGCAGCCCAGCAGCCAACATAAGGAAGTACCACTCTCACCCATTCATTCACTCTTCTCCTCTCTACCATCGAGCAGAACATACAGAAGCTTGAAAGCACGTGCCACCTGATTCAAGGACAGATTCCTCCCCAATGTTATCAGACTCTTGAACGGACCCATCAATAGCTAAGGATGTATTTCCTAAATTCAAAATTCTCATTTTGCTCCATGCACTTTTTAAATCTGCACTTTCCCTTCACTCTCTTCTGCACTTTTCTTGTTGTTGTCCTCGTGTATGCTTGTAATTGTGATCATGTGTGGGCTTTTTTAAACTTGGATCGCATGCAAAAGATTTTCACTGTACCTCAGTACACGTGATAATAAACCAATACCAATTTCATCCCATCACCTAACCCCCTTATTTTCATAATACTTCTCTTCCTCTCATTTACTTTTGCCATTTTATTTGTATTTCTTCAAAATTGTTCTTGAACTTCATCTCACAAGATTTTCATCACCCTTCCAACTTTCCCTTCTGGCTGTAGACTCTACATCTCTCTTGGGACTCCTTTTAAAGATAGATTTTAACCAGATAATACAAAACAAAAGAGAGAAGCAGCTCAGGCTCAGGAATAACAGACCCAGGCAGCAGAAAGTCTTGACTACTGGCCAGAAAGGCTGCATGCTCAGCCCCCTGCAGTACTCACTCTATACTCATGAATGCGTAGCCGGTCATAGTGCAAACTCCATCATAATGTTCGCTGACGACACCACTATTGTGGGACATATCACTGATGGGGATGTCAGAGTATAGAAGGGAGGTCGAGCGACTGTCCATATGGTGCCAGCACAATAAACTGGCCCTCAACATCTGCAAAACCACGGAACTGATTGTGGACTTTGGAAGGAGTAAGGTGGGGACCCACATTCCCGTTTATATCAACGGGTCGACGGTTGAAAGGGTCAAGAGCTACAAATTCCTGGGCGTGCACATCTCAGAAGATCTTTCCAGGTCCGAGAACACTGATGCAGTTATTAAGAAAGCACATCAACGTCTATATGTCCTGAGAAGATTACGGAGAGTCGGATTATCAAGGAGGAGTCTCTCTAACTTCTACAGGTGCACGGTAGAGAGCATGCTGACCGGTTGCATTGTGGCTTGGTTCGGCAACTTGAGTGCCCTGGAGCGGAAAAGACTACAAAAAGTAGTAAACAGTGCCCAGTCCATCATCGGCTCTGACCTCCCTTCCATCGAGGGGATCTATCGCAGTCGCTGCCTCAAAACGGCTGGCAGTATCATCAAGGATCCACACAATCCTGGCCACACACTTATCTCACTGCTACCTTCAGGTAGAAGGTACAGGAGCCTGAAGACTGCAACGACCAGGTTCAGGAATAGCTACTTCCCCACAGCAATCAGGCTATTAAACTTGGCTCGGACAAAACTCTGAACATTAATAGCCCATTATCCATTTATTTGCACTTTATCAGTTTATTTATTCATGTGTGTATACATTTATATAATGGTATATGGACACACTGATCTGTTCTGTAGTCATGCCTACTATGTTCTGTTGTGCTGAAGCAAAGCAAGAATTTCATTGCCCTATCAGGGACACATGACAATAAACTCTCTTGAATCTTCAATCTTGAATCTTGAAAGGTATAGTCACCAGAGACCAGACGACAGTGGGACTTGTTTGACATCCAGCTAGAAATGCAGAACTCAACAGAGAGACCAATGAAAACATGGAAATATTGCCAGATCTTACTGTGCAGGGTCAGCACTTTGCCCACTGAAAATAGATCAACAAAAGGTGAAACTTACCTAAAGCCACCAATACAGCTATTGAACAAACTCCGAATGCAAGGGGATAGCAGTCTGCATCGAGACACTTGACATCCTCTGTAAGTAGAGACAAAGAAGTGTTCATTATAACAGTATCTATTATCACTTCCACCATAGTCTCCCAGTTCGACATGTAAAGTGTAATGTCCATCACTCAGTTATTGCTGCATTATAGTTAGATAACAGGACCAGTGGCCAGGCAGTAATGTGCACATGTTATGGTGTTAGTGCTGACATCATATATCACTATGCATTTACCAAACTGTTATACACAGATGTTACAAAAAAAAACACATTTGTGATACTGCAGAACCCACCGGTAAGGCAAAAAGGTATATCAGCAGTGGTATTATATATGTCACTTTCCAATATCTACTGGTCAGGCCAGGACATGTAAAGGTTAAACAGATGAGGAACCAGGACATGGTAACTTAAAAACCAAGAACAGAAATAGACTATCTGAACCTTTGTGTTTCTCCGTGATTCAATAAAATAATAGCTGATATTAATCTGAATTGATGTTAAAATACTTTCTTTTTCTATCTCCATATCCCGTAACTTCCTTTGTTACCGCAAACCTATTGATCTCTGATTTGAATAGACACAGACATTAGGCATTCAGTTTTCAAGAATGAAAGATTCCAAAGATTGATAACCTTTGGGGCAAAGAAGTATTTCATCTGAAGAGTGCAAGAAAGATGATAATCAGAATTAATTAAATATGCATATATGCCATAGCAAGTTATTATGAATGGGAAAATATTGGGAATATTTCACCATATTTCCCTTGGGGAATCCAAGACAGTGTTATGCATCTCTTTGGGAGATACCTGAGGTTGGCGGGTAAGGAGAGCTGCTGGATGTCAGGGATGGTCAAAGATACTGGGTCATATATATCACTGGATGCCTCTGAGCGAGAGTAGATATCACTGGAAGAGAATGGAGCACATCAAATAGCACTCAAGGACGTTGTCTCATCTCAGATAACATTCAAAGTCAATGCGATTCAACTATCACTGCAAAGCAGTAGAATAGACCACATATCACTGGAAAGCTGGCGAGACAGGGCAGATATCACTGGAAGTTAGGGGAAATGGTTAGATAACGCTGGAGCAGATTGATTATCACTGCGAGACACTGCAACATGCAGGTATCACTGGAAGTGAATAAAGCACACAAAATGAAACTGCAGGCTATCAGGACAGATAAGCTACCGTTGGAAGGGATAAGATATTGCTTGAAGTCACAGACACAGATCAGAATCAACTTACATCCATAGTACGTCAAGCATCAATGGAGGACAGCAACATTGATCAGATATCACTGGAAGTCGCTTTGGCACAACTAGATCTCAATGCGTTCACTGTTGTGAGTGAATTGCAATATAAAGATTCCTTCATCACAGCCTCACTAAAGACCATGTGTGTAGGAAGGAACTGCAGATGCTAGTTTAAACCAAAGATAGACACAAAATGCTGGAGTAACTCAGCGGGACAGGCAGCGTCCCTGGAGAGATGGAATGGGCGACGTTTTGGATCGATACCGTGCTTCAGACTAGTATCTACTCACTAAAGACAATGATGGGGACTTCTACCAGCAGGTTTCTTTGTGTAATAGAGACTGCTACTTATTTGGAATCCTGCTGAGAGTAACACCTAGACTTGCAGGGATGGCAGTGCAATCACCTGGGCTTGTTCCCACTCTCAGTATTGCCCACACCTGCCACTTGCCCCAGGCAGGCAGGACTGAGCACAAAGCCAGCCCGGTTGTGACCTCAGCCACGACTGCCTTTCCCACCCCGTCACCAGTTCACCGCCTCACTCGACAAGATCTCTCACCTCGCAAAATCGGTACGCAAATCCCAGAAATCAAAGATGCCAAATTTACAGAAAAGTAGAAAAGTGAAAAGTACGTCCAGTATTGCTTCTCCTGCAAACAAGAAACAAGCTCTGTTAGTAATGTCACACTTCCTACCACACCTCGCTCTGCACTTCCCCTCACACCTCTCCCCACAGCTCCCCCCTGCACTGCTCTACACACTTGACCCCCCCCCCCCCCCGCACTCCTCCCGCACTGCCCACACCAACCCACACACCTTCTCCTTACACACACCTTCTCCCCACACACTGCCCTCCGCAACTGCCTAGCTAAACTAATCTCCTCAACCTGCATGTAAAATACAGCATGGGAAATGGCCCTTCAGCCCACACTGTTTGAGCCAAGCTGATCCAATTTCATCTGCCGACACATGATCCTCACCCCTCCATATCTATGTGCCCACCTAATAGCCTCTTAAATACCACTCGTATATCTTCAGTCTGAAGAAGGGTCTCTACCTTTTAAGAATAAGGAGTAAGCTATTCAGAACGGAGACGAGGAAACACTTTTTCTCACAGTGGTGAGTCTGTGGAATTCTCTGCCTCAGCGGGCGGTGGAGGCCGGTTCTCTGGATGCTTTCAAGAGAGAGCTAGATAGGGCTATTAAAAATAGCAGAGTCAGGGGATATGGGGAGAAGGCAGGAACGGGGTACTGATTGGGGATGATCACCCATGATCACATTGAATGGCGGTGCTGGCTCGAAGGGCCGAATGGCCTACTCCTGCACCTATTGTCTATTGTCTATTGTCTATTGTCCATTGACCCGAAACATCACCCATTCCTTCTCTCCAGAGATGCTGCCTGTCCCGTTGAGTTACTCCAACATTTTATGGCGATCTTCGATTTAAACCAGCATCTGCAGTTCTTTCTGACCCACTCTCACATTGGCCTCCTACCACACGTGGCAGTGCATTCCAGGCACCCACTACTCTGCATAAAAAACTGACACCGCCATCTCCTTTAAACTTTCTCCCCTTCACCTTGAAGCCACTCCTTCCCGTTTCAACACTGGGAAAAAGGTTCTGACAGTTTATCCTATCTATGCCTTTCATATTTTATACACCTATCAGGTCTACCCACATCCTCCCACGTTCCAGAGAAAACAATCCAAGTTCATCCAACTGTTCCTTATAGCAAATACCCTCTAATCCAGGCAGCATTCTGGTAAACCTCTTCTGCACCTCTCCAAATCCTCGACGTTTTTAGTGTAGTGGGGTGACCAGAATTACACACAGTACTCTCAATTCTGTACCCAATTAGCTAGCTCTCCCTGGATACCATGCGATCTAACCTTCCAGAGCGTGCCTTCCATGACCAAAGCTATCAAAGGCCTTGGTGAAGTCCATATATGTCCATATAAGTCCGTGGTCCGTCTGTGGCCCTGCCAAACCTTTTTGTTGCTTCTCAAACTTAATCAAATTCATGAACCATAAACTCCCATGCACAAAGCCATGCTGACTTACAGTATCCCTAATCAATCCCTGCCTTTGCAAATGCGTGTATATACTATTCCTCTGAATCCTCTCCAGTGACATGCTCACAACAGGTGTCAGGCTTACTAGTCTATAGTTCCCATGCTTGTCTTCGCAACCTACCTTAAATAGAGGCGTAACATTTGCCAACCTGCCATCTCTGGCACCTCACCCACATCTAATGATGATTCATAGATCTCAGCCAGGACTCCCACAATTTATTTTCTAGCTTCACACGATGCTGTTGGATATTCCTGATAAGGCCCCAGAGATTTATTTACCTTTGTTTGTATTCCCATGACCTGTTCCTTGATTTAGACGTTAGTAAATTGAATCTAACACAGAGTAATTAATTAAAATTAGCTATAAAGAAAAGGAAAAGATTGAATGGTGGACTAGACTTGATGGGCCGAATGGCCTAATTCTACTCCTATTTCTTTTGACCTTATACTGCTGAGATGAGCTGTTGCTAGACTCCATTCAAGGCCACTTCCATCCTTCCTCGGGTCAATCTTTTAACATGTCTCCCGGACCATCCCAAAGTCTTAGAGACACCGAGGCAATCTGTCCTCACCTCTTTCATACCAATTTGATCAGCACCAAAGTGTGACAGGTTGGATTGGATGCTGCCGAATCCCAAACTAATGAGGAAGAGTCCAATGTAGGAACCCACCCTGCAAACAGAGAGAGTCAGGTCAGTGTAATAACATTAGATGGTTGAGAAGGTTAGAGAACATTGGGGCAGGGCTCATTTAATGTGGACGAAACAGAGTAAAGAAAAATCCTCCTCAACCCCTCACGCCTGTTGAGAGAGCGGCCGTTCCTACACAGGTGCAGTTTCTACAGAGAGGCTTCATTCCCCTTTGGTGGGCAGGTGTAGAGAAGGGACATTAGATAATAATACCATGAATGACAATATCAGGGCAGGCGAGTCTGATGATGGCGATCAGCTGGTCTCGTGATTCCCAATGCCAACATGATATGTCACCCATGTCTGGGCTTCATTATGAAGTGAGCAGGGAGATTATTCAGGGGTTTTGGAAAGGAAGGGTCCTGGCCAAATTCACAATGGGTTTACCCCAATCCATCGGTTTCTCAACTTTGTTCCATCCTTTGGTCCTCACTTTGCTCCACATGCCATGGGCCTGGGTTAAAGTGGATAGAATAGCTACACAAAATGACTTAATGCCCACATGCCTTTCAATCACATCTAGTCAGGCACCCCACATCTAGTCAGACACCCCGTGTGGCTGCCCCATTGATAGACAAAGTGTGGACAGAGACAAATGTATGAGGGCACATCAGTTTGGTGCTCGATCTAATGCCACTCTCGTCCAGGGACCTTTGTAGACCCATTCTTAATTCCAAAGACCAAAAAAATATTGTGGTCAGTTTTAGCCTCATTTGGTTGCCCATAACCATGGTGAAGGTTCAGCTACTGTTTTGAAACTCGGGCCTCATTTAAGATCTGTGCCACCTAGTTGGAATAGGATATGGGCCGAGAGCCTTCACCGGCAGGGAAAGGTACCACGGCTGAGGAATAGGGATGGTTTGATTTACTTGGTTGAGGGTGTGATTACAAGTCGTTCCGGAGAGAGGCAAGCCGTGTTATTTTTGTGAACCTTGGACATTCGCTCCTGTACGTACAGGACCAAAAATAGATTGTGTAAGAGCCTTGGGGCGACCTATCTATGTGAACATTGCAAGCATCAAGCTGAGCGAGGAGCAAAGAAGCCAGTGAAATGAATGTTGGTGGTCATTCTGTGAAGTCCCAGACACATTATAGTTGGACCTCCCCACCCACACTCACCTACGACAGGTTCATATACTCACCCTGACCTCCCAAGTGGTATTGGATAAGCAGTAGCCGACAAAAGTGTGGCACCACCCAGGAATAAGACGGAGAATATGAGAATGCTCCTGGAATCCAAGATGGCAAAGGCAAGAATTAGAGACAACGTCACTTCATTCACTCCTTGCTGCTGCCCTATGACTACCCACCATTTCCTAAATGTCCAAAGTTCTATGTATCCAATGCACAGGTGTGTTTAAGAAAGAACTGCAGATGCGGGTAAAATCGAAGGGAGACACAAAGTGCTGGAGAAACTCAGCGCGTGAGGCAGCACCTATGGAGCGAAGGAATTGGCCTACTCTCGAAACGTCGCCAATTCATTCTCCCCATAGATGTTGCCAAACCCTCTGAGTTTCTCCAGCATTTTGTGTCCACCAAAGCACAGGCACTTTGATCTAAATAGAAACATCACATCTATTTGTACAGGGGATGAGCATTTTGCCCTTTATAACAATGTCGGCTACTTGATAGAACTGTTCGATTAATCCCTGATGCTGTATCCATACCACCAACGTATATGTCTAATTGCTTTGTGAGAGGTACTAGAGAATCTACTGGCATGTGCTCTTACAATTAGCTGCATGAAATGTTTCTCTTCTTCTCACATCTCATTTAATGTACCCAATTTAAATGTGCACCTTCTGATCCCCTTCTGATCATCTTCTGTCACAGTTTTAACCCCCACATCTCCAATTGATTCCCTCTTTAGCTTCTCTTATCGAATCCCCTAATAATTTTGAACCGTTATGTCAACTTACTTGGAACCTCTTTGCAACCTTTTCCGCTCTATAATTAGAACAAGTTCTCTAAGGTCGGCCCAAGTATTACACTTTGCTCCTCATGACCACATTTGTCCTTGGTTAGACTGAAGCTTGAGTATAGGGTGGAAAGTGGTCAGGAACTCCACAAACGTACACTAGCTGATCAGGGCAGGCTCAAAGAAGTAGGAGTCCACTCTTTGGGCAAACTTAATGAAGTTTTAAAGATTATGACATATATTGTTCCAGTTGGAAGAATGGGTAATGGAGGATTGGGCTCATGTTATATGTTGTAAATTGAGGTTAGATATCCTTCCCCTTCCCCCTCCCCTTTCTTCTCCAAGACCATCCCACCCCCTCACTCATTCTTTACCCATTTCCAGCAGTCTACCCAATCCATATAATTTTATAGACCTCAATCACGTTCCCTCTTAAACTTTTCCCTTTAAGAGAAAACAAACCAAGCCTCTCCAGTCTCTCCTTATAACTGAAGCACGCCATCCCAGGGCACGTGTTGGTGAGCCACCTTTGCACCCATGACAGCACTATCTAGAGCTTTTAGGAGAAGCACGTTCCAGATTTCCTACCCCTCTTTGGCGAAGCAGCTTTTCCTGACAGAACCCTGGACAACCATTTTAAAGTATCACCCTTGTTCTGAACTGCCTCACCAGAGGTAATAGTTTATACCTCCCCCAACAGCTCATTTAAACCCCTGTATCTCCAAGAGATTCCTTCTTAAGCATCTGAGAGGGACTGCCTCATACCTGTATCGACCACAGATGTAGTCGGATAGGAAGGCTCCCAAGATGGTGAAGGTTGTTGCGAAGAAGGTGAAGACATGGTAGAGAGATGTGGCCTTGCGCTCAGTCAGGAAGAGTCCATCAGTGAAGAACAACACCAGGATAGCTTAAATGAGACACACAGGGGACAATGAGAAGTGCATTCCCAAACACTGATAACCAACAGAGTTGAACCAACCTTCCTGGAGCAAATCAGTGAGTGATTAAAACTGTCCAACTATTTCCTTTCCTCTGTAAGTCAGTGGTGTCACCCTCCCATTGAGGCAGAAGGATGTGTGTTCATCTCCCAGTGCCAGGCCCTGACTCTGGGATTGAATTGATGTCCTCAATAATCAATGATTGATCTTCGGGATGTTCAATGACTGTTCTAACACTCTGATGCCCAAAATATTCAATAGGGTTCTTCAATGAAAGAACTTCTGAGAACAAGATAGTTAGTGAAGTACTATCCCACTATGAAGTGTCCAGATACTCCATAGTGTCCATGGAGGGTGTCCACTCCTTCGTGCCCAGGACTGAGTGTCCACTCCTTCCTGTCCCTCTCTGGACTGTCTCCATGGAATGGGGCAGCAGTGGGTTGCAGAGGTAGAGATGCTGCCTTACAGTGCCAGAGACCCGGGTTTGATCCTGACTACTGTTGCTGAATCTACAGAGTTTGCACATTCTCTCTGTGACCACATGGGTTTTCTCCGGGTGCTTTGGTTTCCTCCCACACTCCAAAGGCATGCAGGTTTGTAGGTAAATTGGCTTTTGTAAATGTAAATTGTCCCTTATGTGTAGGAAAGGGTAAATGGGTATAGGGTGATTGCTGGCCGGCGCGGACTTGATGGGTCAATGGGCTTGTTTCCACTCTGTATCTTTAAAGTCTAAAGTCTAATTACCCAACACCATATGATGAGAACGTTTTTAAATTGCCATAACCCTTCAACAACAGAATATTTAAAGATTGTCAGAGCTCAGTGATCAGCCTTTAATCCTCAAGATATACTGCAGAACAGGAATGGCTCCTGAATAGAGGACATTTATAGTAATTTGTCCTTACCTCTTTGTCCAAAGAAAGCAATCTTTTCAAAGAACTCAGTTGCCAAGATGAAGATCACAGAAGTGTTCAGGTGAAAGAGTTTCTGAAAAATTAAGAATTCATCAATAGATGTCAACAGTCAGTACTCAGAAAGGTTTTGATAAAATACAAACAGCTAGAGGAACTCAGGGGGCCGAGCAAATGGCCAAATAATGTTTCGGGTCAGACCCAAAGCTCCCAATCCGATCTGGCATCTGTCCACTTCCTTTCCACAGATGCTGCCTGGGCCACTGGCTTGGTTTCTTGCTCAAGATTCCAGCATCTGCAGTATTTTGTGTCTCCACTCGACAATGTTTGGGGCACTGATTACACTGCCATAGCAAGAATCCCAGTTCATCAGGACCGGAGCTCCCACAATGAGTATCCCAGCTCACCAGTAACTGGTCCTCATCCACCCTGCGGGCAGGTCCATTGATGGCACAAATCCCAGCTCACCAGCAGCTCAACATTGGTCCTCAACAAGAATCCCAACTCACTGGTTGCCCCCTCTCGCTCCGACAACAAGAATCCCAGCTCCTCATTAGCCTACTCCACTGCCACAGCAAGAATCCCAGTCGTCTGTGCCCCTCTCAGAAGACCGAGTGGTCTGCCCCACCCCTCCTCCCAGCACCGTACAGCCACACTCACCAGCAGTCTTCCCCAGGCTCGACCACTCACTTTGGGGAGGTCCGGTTTTGAAGCTGGAACAGGAGGCAAAAATACATTAATGTGTTTGATGGGTGAGGGAGCATTACATAGATACATAGATACATAGACAATAGGTGCAGGAGTAGGCCATTTGGCCCTTCGAGCCAGCACCGCCATTCAATGTGATCATGGCTGATCATCAACAATTAGTATCCTGTTGCTGCCTTCTCACCATACCCCTTGATTCTGCTAGCCCTAAGAGCCCTGATGCATTTCAGTAAAGCCGCTATCCCACGATGCTAGTTTACCCAAGAGCTCTCCTGAGTTAAAATAAAATCAAACTCGTGCTACTTCATCACGAGTATTTTTTTACTCTTGGAAAATTTTCACACTGTTGAAAAAATCTCACGACTTTCTGCCGTTTCCTGAGCACCTGCCGTTAGCATTATGAGCCGTTACGAGACATCCACGAGCTCCGACGTACTCGCTACGTATATTCTATGCACTTACCATAAGTTTGATTTTTTTTTAAACTCAGGAGAGCTCTTGGGTAAACTCGCATCATGGGACAGGGCCTTAAGACAAACCAAGGGAGAACTTACACAGTAAATGGTAGGGTGCTGGAGAATCTTGTGGGACAGAGAGACCAGGTACAAAGTTCTCTGAAAGTGGCAACACAAGTAGACAGGTAGTGAAGGAGATGTTTGGCATGCTTGCCTTCATCGTTAAGGGTATCGACTACAGGAGTTCAGAAGTCAACTTGCAGCTGTACAAAACATTGATGAGGCCATATTTGGTGTATTATGTGCAGTTTTGGTCACCCTGCTATAGGAAAGGTGTCATTAAGCTGGAAAGGGTCCAGAACAGATTTGCCAGGATGATACCAGGACTCGAGGGTTTGAGTTATGAGGAGAGACTGGATAGGGGAGGACTGGAGCTTAGGTGGCTGAGAGGCGATCTTAGTTGTAGAGATATGCAAAATCATGTGAGGCATAGGTAAGGTGAACGAGATGATAGGATACATATTTTTTCTCAGGGTAAGGAGTCCAGGACTAGAGGGCATAGGTTTAAACTGAGAGGGGAAATACTTAAAGGAGACCTAGGAGGCACATTTGTTTTTTGCAGAGGATCATGTGTATATGGAACAAGCTGCCAAAGGAAGCTGAGAGACAGGCATAGTGCCAATGTTTAATAGATATTCAGAAACGTACTTGGATAGAAAAGGTTTGGAGGGATAGACTCATAGAGTTCCAGCCCTTCAACCCAGCTCATTCCTGTCGACCAAGATGCTTCATCTAAGCTAGTCCCATTTGCCCACATTTGGCTGTATCCCTCTAAACCTTTCCTTGTGGCTTTTAAATACTGTTATCGTACCTGCCTCAACGATCTGCCCCAGCAGCTTGCTCTATGTATCCTCCACTCATTTCATGCACCCACTACCCAGCACAGGCAAATGGGGCCAGCTCAGGTATAAACCCAGGTTGGTCAGAATAAATTGGGCTAAAGTGCCTGTTACTGTGCTGCATGGCTCTATGAGTCTGTGAAAACAGTGAAGAATTATCAGTGCCGAGTCTATTCATAAGATACATTAACAACATATTTTTACACTAAGCAGAGATATATTTTCAACAAAATGGGACTGAAATTCAATTTTAAATGAGTGATCGCCACACGGACAGGGTGGACACAGGGTCACTATCCGGTCTGTTCTGAATTAAATGTTAGATAAACAGACATGATCAATTACAATGCTCCTGGGTTCAGTGAGGGAAAAGTCCGTTCAATTTCCTCTTCCTGCTCAGCATTCAATTCCCTTTGCTGGTTGGGTGGGTGGGGGTGGGGGGGGGCCTCACTGTAACAGCATGACAAGTGTGTGTACAATACATTGGAGTTGTTGGCACGAAACAAGTGACACAGACCTGACTTCTGGGACTCCAAACTGACCTAGCTGTAGCCTTTGAGCTCCATCCATCATTCTCTAATCTCCAGTGGGTTGGCACATTCTCACCCGGCATTCACGCGGCATGGACGGGGAAAGGCCATTGAGTCAGCGACTGCAGCTGCTTTAGATCAAAGCCAGGGGGCAGTCTTCAGCCATAACTCCAGCAAAACTATGAACAAAGTCTTTCAATGCCAGGCCCACCCAGAGCGTGTCTCCTTGTTACCTGACAGGAGCAAAACTTCTACCATCCCTTGTAAAGCAGCTGACAGCTTGTGGTTGTGGGTGGATGGTACCGCGGGATGGCCAGGGGCACGATAAGGAGCGGAGACTACTGTATCCACTCCTTGGATGGGATGGGATCTTTCCATGAGTGTCGAGGCACATCACCTTCCCCGAAGCCCCGTGTGGCCCTGGAGGTTGAGGTTTAGGTCGGAATGTTGAACTCCACCAAGAGTGAAGTTGTCGAGGAAACACTTTTTCTCACAGAGAGTTGTGAGTCTGTGGAATTCTCTGCCTCAGAGGGAGGTGGAGGCTGGTTCTCTGGATGCTTTCAAGAGAGAGCTGGATAGGGCTCTTAAAGATAGTGGAGTCAGGGGATATGGGGAGAAAGCAGGAACGGGGTACTGATTGGGGATGATCAGCCATGATCACATTGAATGGCGGTGCTAGCTCGAAGGGCCGAATGGCCTACTCCTGCACCTATTGTCTATTGTCTATTGTTCATCTTGAGGCAATTCTAATGCCGATACATAAACACCTATGAGGATGCTGTTGCTCGCTGTAACCCAGGCAAACTTGATCAATGAATAGTCCCACCCAACCACGCTCAGCGGATGAGTAATCTTTGTTGGCATTTAGGGATGACGCAGAAAGGGAGTTAACAAATATCCAGCTAAGTATACAAATGTATATAATTACTCTTCATCAGCTACATTCCAGCAACATCTTTTGTTGATACAAGGAACTGCAAATGTTATAATCTTGAGGATAAATTGAAGTGCTGGAAAAACACAGCAGGTTAGGTAGCATCTGTGGAGATAATGGACAGACAATGTTTTGGGGTGTGACCCTTCAGACTGGGACTTCGGATTGAGCTAAAATGTGCATTCTGAAGGAAGGTCTCCACCTAAAAGATCGTCTGCCCATTTACCTCCACAGATACTGCCAGACCTACCGAGTTCCTCCAGCACCTTGTTTTTTTTAAATATTTATTGCCACGTGTATGAGTATTTCAGTGTTTTTCCAGCTGGCATTCACTCCACCCCTAAAGAAGATATTTGCCCTCATCGTGCGAAGATTATTATTTTATTGTTGTATTTATTGATATGGAACCTTGATACTGGAAGTGATTGTTTCATCTTCATTGGTGTCTTTGCTTGCGACAGATAAGATTTCAAGCTGCAATGGAGGCCACACAGCCCAGGGTGCCTTGTTTCATGTGATGTCTTTATCTCATGCTCCCTCTCCTCTTTGAGGTGGATTAAAGATGACACAGCAATATCCAAAGGGCAGGGAAGGTGTTCTGGTCAGTATTATTCCCACAACCGCTCACGCCAGCAAAACAAGATACCTGGCTAAATCATTCTGTTGTAGAAACAACAAACTGTGGTCAGACAGCATCTCTGGAGAGCATGGATAGGTAACGTTTCGGATCGGGTCTCTTCTTCACACTGATGGTAGTGGGGGATGGGGCGGGGGGTGGTAGGCATAAAGCTGGATGAGAGGAGAGGTAGGACAAAGTGTGGCAGTTAGTATGTGGACACAGATGAGGGGGGGTTAATAGGCAGATGGTTGGAACAAAGGCCAGAGATAAGAGCAGGAGGAATGAGACAGGATTGAAGAGTTGCAAATTGTGAAGCCAGAGGAAGGAATGTAGGAGTGGGAGGGGACAAGTGGAGATAAATAGGTGTGATGGGGCACTGGGGGGGAGGTGGGGAGGGTGGGAGGAAAGGGGAGAGCGGTGTGCTGGAGCAAAGAAGGGGGGGGGGCATTGTTAGGGGTTACCTAAAATTGGATAATTCAATGTTCTTACTATTAGGTTGTAAGCAACCCAAGCAGATTATGAGGTTCCTCCAATTTTCATCTATAATTCATTACGTTGCTGCTTGTAGGACCTTGTGTGAGATTGTGTAGCTGTCTTTCTTGACATAATTAAAAGAGGTTCAGAGGTATTTACTGATGCCTCAGATTGAGACTGGTACCTCATCAACCTCCCAATACGTCAACATTGAATTCTACAATTTCAGGTACCCCTCCTCCCATCCCTCCTAACTTCTCTGCCCTTCTGATCTACCTAACTACGCACTCACACAACTTACTTATCACTATCACCTGCCCCCCCCCCCCCCCCCCACACACACACACACACAGTTCCTCTCTAATCCTCCTTCTGCTCATGATCCTATTCATTCCGGGTCTCCGATTTCCCCCCTCCTGCTGTTCACATCCACCCACCATTCATCTGCAGCCGTTTTTCTTTTCCACTGATCACCTCCAGCCTTTGTGACCATTTCCACCAGCTCTCTCTGACCTGACACATCTGCGATCAACCTCCACTAACCAGGATCCGCGAGTCACTTGCCAGCTCTTGCCCCTCTGCTTCCCCTCACTTCTTTCTACCAGCTATCCCCCCTCTAATCCACTTTTGAAGAAGAGTTCAGAAACGTAATCTGTGCATTTCCCTCCAGTGTTGGCCTGAAATGTCACCCCTTCCTTCTCTCCAGACTTACCGTACACTGTGGCAATCGTCTTTTACCTTCCTGTTCATCGCAGGTGTGAATTTCAGACAGCGCTCCCCCGCTTTCCCTGGCCCCCGCCTTTGCGATGTGTGTGTGTGTGTGTGTGTGTGTGTGTGTGTGTGTGTGTGTGTGTGTGTGTGTGTGTGTGTGTGTGTGTGTGTGTGTGTTTGTGTGTGTGTGTGTGTGTGTGTGTGTGTGTGTGTGTGTGTGTGTGTGTGTGTGTGTGTGTGTGTGTGCGCGCGCGCATGCGGGTCGGTCAATCCAGCTCGCAGTTTCATCGCTGACAGTCGATCCAGCTCGAGGTTTTTCAGGCGAGTGCCCTCGAGCTTGAAGGTCGAAGACAGTCGCTGAAAAGTCACGTTAGTGGGACGGTAGGCCCTAAGTAGTGGAATTTCCTTCACTTCTCCCTCTCCCTCTCTCATCTCTTAAGCCAATCCTTAAAACCTCTTTTGATTTTCTTCTGGCCATGTGCACCTAGATGCCCTGAGTCACTCTCTATCAAACTGTGTTTACTGTCACTCCTGTGAAACATCTTGAGATGATTTAATGCACAAAATTTGTCAGCGGAAGTGTTATTCAACCAGAATGTTACTTTCTCCACAGATCGTACCTAATCTACTGTTTCCAACAACCTCTGGTCTCCAACATCTCTTGAATTATCTTTACGATGCGGGCAATATTTGTTGACTCTCATAGCCATATAACACCATATAACAATTACAGCACGGAAACAGGCCTTCTCAGCCCTTCCAGTCCGTGCCGACCATTTATTTTCCCCTAGTCCCATCTACCTGCACTCAGACCATACCCCTCCATTCCCTTCCCATCCATATACCTATCCACTTTACTTTTAAATGTTAAAATCGATCCTGCCTCCACTCATAGAAACAAGGAAACAAAGACTGGAGTGCTGGAGTAACTCAGCAGGTCAGGCAGCATCCCTGAAGAACATGGATAGAGGATGGTTCTGGCGGGGACCCTTCTTCAGACAGTTAAGTCCTCTGTTGACTCCTGCTTTGGCTGCTAGGATTTCCAACCCACAGAGATAATTGACTGTCTCCGGCCTCTGCTCCTCCCTCACTTTGGTTATCCAGACCTTGATAGTTTATCTCAATTATATGGCCGTAACTCGTGCTCAGCAGTGTATCAAAGTACTGTTCTCAGCATTGGCCTCAGGTGTAGGACCACTCTCTTCTGTCAACGGTAATCCAATTACAAAACACAGCTGTCTCCAAATTATGACTATTTCAGCAAAATTAATCTGATGATGGCTCAATCAATAAAGTAAATGTGTAGTTGAACGCACAAGATCAACGGGCTATCTATTCTATCGTCCACTTAACCTATGTCATTCTAACATTTGGATTCATGGCGTAGGGAATTCATGTGCAATTTTTTGCAGTGTTCCTTACATACAAGACAAATCTTTCCAGGCTCTTTGCAGTGATAAAAGAATGTCAATTTTCATGTGTTTAAGGGGAACAATGCTTGTTGCAAGACCCACGTTTCCCTCTTCAGCCGGATGATAAACTTAGTTTAGTTTAGATTAGTTTAGAGATACAGCGCAGAAACGGGCCCCTTGGCCTCAAATTCACTTAGACTATCTCTGACACCTCCCTCCCCTTTCTTGATCTCACTGTCTCCACCACGATATAGGCATGTATCCCACAACTGTCCGGACTACACTTCTTCCCACCCTGCTTCCTGCAGACTATCACTGAAGAAGGGTCTCGACCCAAAAAACGTCACCCATTCCTTCTCTCCAGAGAAGCTGCCTGTCCCGCTGAGTTACTCCAGCTTTTTGTGTCTATCTTCGGTTTAAACCAGCATCTGCAGTTCCTTCCTACACATTTCCCCTACTCCCAATTCCTCCGTCTACGCTGCATTTGTGTCAAAGATGAGGTGTTCCATACCAGGACATCCGAGATGTCCTCATTCTTTAGAGAATGGGGGTTCCCCACCTCCATTGTAAAGGTACCCCGCAGCTCTGCTCTTGCTCCCCCTCTCCCTAGTCGTAACAGAGACGGAGTCCTCCTGGTCCTTACCTTTCACCCCATCAGCCGTGCATACAACACATAATCCTCCAACATTTTCGCCACCTCCAACGGGATCCCACCACCAGTTGCATCTTCCCATCTCCCCTTTCTGCCTTCCGTAGAGACCGTTCCCTCAGCAACTCCCTGGTTAACTCATCCCCTTCCCACCCATACCACCCTCTCCCCAGGTACCTTCCCCTGCAACCACAGGAGATGCAACACCTGTCGCTATACCTCCTCGCTCTACTCAGTCCAGGGACCCCGACAGTCCTTTCAGGTTAGGCAGAGGTTCACTTGCACCTCCACCGGCCTCATCTACTGTATCCATTGTTCAAGGTGTGGACTCTTATACATCGGCGAGACAAAACATAGACTGGGTCATCGTTTCGCTGAACACCTTCACTCAGTCTGCGTTTTCGCAAAGAACAAGAGTGACTAGTAATCAGTTACAGCTAACTGATCTCCCGATTGCCAAACACTTTAATTCCTCGTCCCATTCTCAAACTGACCTTTCTGTTCTTGGCCTCCTCCATTGTCAGAGTGAGGCCAAAGGCAAATTGGAGGAACAGCACCTCATTTTTTGCTTGGGCAGCTTACAACCCAGCGGTATGAATATGGATTTCTCTAACTTCAAATAACTCCTGCATTCCCTCTCTCTCCGTCCCTCCCCCACTGAAGACGTTGGACCAGCTTCAAAGTCGTCTTGTTGAGTCTCATTGTAACTCATTTTCACCGAGCTCACAGCTAACAATGGCCTGTTTCCTTTATCATCGTTCCTTTTTTAAATTACTTTCATTCATATGTTCTATATCTCTCTATATCTCTCGTTTCCCTTTCCCCTGACACTCAGTCGGAAGAAGGGTCTCTACCCGAAACGTCATCTATTCCTTTTCTCGGGAGATGCTGCCTGACCCGCTGAGTTACGCCTGCTTTTTGTGTCTATCTTCCATGAAATGGTCGATTGGCACCTTCTTCCAATTCCAGCAGTTGGCAGCTTAAACCCATAACGTCAATCTCCAATCTTCCCCTCTGACTGTGATGCCTCCAATTTTAAACTCTCAACGTTACTTACAAAGCCATCAATATTCTCAACCATTTTCTTTGTTTTTTGCTATCTTCTCCAGCCCCACAACTCCCTGATTCCGGCATTCCTTCCTCCAGGCCTCACCCTGTGTGTATCTCCAGATTTCAAGCACAACAGCATTGGCAATTGGGTCCTTCACCCAATTGGCAATTGGGTCCTTCACCCAACCAGGCTCAGTTTGTGGATGCATCTAAAGCTCACAGCCAAACGCTCCTTCTCCAAAAACAGACCTCAAAACCTACTCTTTATAAGCCCAAATATCTCCTGAGTTCCTAACAAAGGTTCTTTGATTGCACTCCAGTGAATCATCTTAATAACTTTTACAAGTTGAAGCCACATGTACACGTGCGAACCTGCACAAAACACACACAAACACACACACAAATACACATAGATGCACACGCACAAATGCACGTGCATGCGCACACACAAACGTTTAAAAACATTCTAGGATAAAAGATTCTCAACTGAATGAAAGCCTCCCAGCAACTAAAGTAAAAAAAGTATAAAAAACAGAAGCTAAAACATTCTGCAGGATCAAGGATCTCTCATCAGAGCAGAGCAAGAGAGAAAATAAGTATCGAGAGGTGGGAGGAGAATGGACAGGGTACAGGGACGGTTTCATATAGGGTGAGGTCAGGGTTGCCATGGGGAAAAGCTATTCATAAAATCATCGTGTTGAAAGGTTAATGAGTGAAGTAAGTCAACACCACAAAAATAGACAATAAAAGCTATAAAAGCAGAGTTGCCACTTGACACATGCAGCAGGACAGGCCATACCGGTGGAGAACGAAACTCTGAGGCGAGTATAGGCAAGGCAGCCAGAGAAGGGAAGAGTCAGGGATGGGCCCTGTGAACACGAACAGGGTAGAAACTGCAGCAAAACACCAATTGACAGTTCAAGATCAATGCAGGAAGCAGCGCCAATGCAGTCAGCAATGCAGTGGGAAAAGAGCTGAGGGAGTGGTCCTAGCTAGGACTGAAACAGCCCACATGCCCCACAAATACAGGTGCAGCTTAAGCACGCACGGGCTCCCATAACTACATCTGGAGCAAGTGAACGGAGTTGAGGGTGAAGTTAGACAAAAGCGCTGGAGAAACTCAGCGGGTGCAGCAGCATCTATGGAGCGAAGGAAATAGGCAACGTTTCGGGCCGAAATCCTTCTTCAGACTGAGGGTAAAGTTGTTGAATGTGAGAACGGGGTGAGCCAGGCTGCAATATGAAGCAAACACACCAAGGTTTGAAAGGAAAATAAATACTGTATTGCTGAGAAAGTCCTCCTGATTTGCAGCATTCTGGGTTCGAAGACAACGGGCAAAGTGAGTATTGGGAGCAATATTGGGACCAATTGCCCCATTCCCTACTCACCACCCTGGCTCCAGTGTGGCACCTATATGGACCCCCTCTGCACATTGGCAGTTCCATACCACAGAGAACCCATGCACTGTTATAACCTTTTCCCCCCAAACTTATTCCAGCTCACAACTGATTACCCCCTACCCTTTGATTTTTGACTCTTGCAGTTCCATTTCCCACCCTCTCGCACCCTCTCTTCCCTTCTACTTTCACTGCCCGTTCCTATCCTGGACGCTTTGCTGGTTGTGCATTTCACAAGGTAACTTTGAACAACTCATTAAGGAAATAAGTTGTGATGAGCAAGTTGCACACCATGAGATTCCACGCATGAATAAAAGCAGCAGTGAGCGACTGAGGGTAAGGACAGGGTTCAGTAGAGGAGTCCGTAATAGGACACAACGTGGAGGCATTGGGAAGAGCAAGTCACATTTAATTATCTTGGAATAAACAACAAAATAGTAAATAATTTTGCAGATTTGTTGACAGAAAAGGAAGCTTGCAGTGGGAATAAGGTCATTCCGAGGCCGACAAAGAACACAATTTCTACTTTTGCACATGATAGCCAAATAGTCAAGATTGAGGAGGTCTGAAATTTGGTCTAGAAGGACATTAATAAACCTATAAAATGGCAAACCTATTGGTTATTAAAGTTGGTAATTGTGAGGTAGTACATGTTGATAGGAAGGATAGAGTGGTCGCACATACATTACTTGAACGTATAAGTCTGTGGGGTAGAGGAACAGAGGCACCTTGGAGTATAGTTATGCCAAGGTGCTAGTTCTAGGCATCACTATTTTCAAAATTGATGGTTGAGGTGGTGTTAGACTAACGAGCAGCAGAGTGGCTCAGCGGTTGCTGCCTTACAGCGCCAGGGACCCGGGTTCGATCCTGACTATGGGTGTTGTCTGTAAGGGGTTTGTACACTCTCCCTGTGACCGCGTGGGTTTTCTCCTGGTGCTCCAGGTTCCTCCCACACTTTAAATACATGCAGGTTTGTAGGTTATTTGTCTTCGGTAAAATTGTTAAATTGTCCCTAGTGTTAGTCCACCTGATGATCACTGGTCGATGCAGACTCGGTGGCGAGTCACACTGTATCCCTAAAGTAAAGTCTAAAGGGTATAAAGTGACTGGAGTTCATCACTTCACCAGCTACATAGAAACATAGAAAATAGGTGCAGGCGTAGGCCATTCGGCCCCGTCAAGCCAGCACCACCATTCAATATGATCATGGCTGATCATCCTACATCAGTACCCCATTCCTGCTTTCTCCTCATATCCCTTGATTCTGTTATATCTAACTCTCTCTTGAAAACATCCAGTGAATTGGTCTCAACTGCCTTCTGTGGCAGAGAATTCCACAGATTAACAACTCTCTGGGTGAAAACGTTTTTTCATCATCTCAGTTATAAATGGCCTACCCCTTATTCTTAAACTGTGACCCCTGATTCTGGACTCCCCCAACATATGGAACATTGTTCCTGCATCTCGCCTGTCCAATCCCTGAAGAATCATTTACAGGTTGCAATGGATTCAGATGTTACCTGGTTTGACATTGTCAGTCCCTTGTGAGGGGGATTCATCCATGTTCTCGTACTCAGGCATGGGTGTATCAGCACAAGGTAGCAGGACCTGAATGAGAAGGGAAGTAGTGACAGGCTTCATCAAACATACACAACCATACTCGGACATGCAAACTTTCACAAATTAAAATCAAAAAGATCTATAGATTATGGAAATATAAGAAAAACCATTAAATGGCAAATTGCCTCAAGAATTGAAATGGCCATTGGAGATGGAAGGGCGAGGCTGAGATTTACAAAAGAAGCTAATCATTCCCCTTCTCTCAGTACTTTCCTGTGCAGCATCCCAGGGCGGTAACAATTTTGCCGCGGTAGAGTTGCTGCCTCACAGTGAATGCAGCACCGGAGCCCCGGGTTCGATCCCTGTTGCTGCTGTCTGTACGGAGTTTGTACGTGCTTCCCATGACCTGCGTGGGTTTTCTCCAAAATCTTTGGTTTCCTCCCACACTCCAAAGACGTACAGATTTGTAGGTTAATTGGTTTGGTAAATATAAAAATTGTCCCTAGTGGGTGTAGGATAATGTTAATGTGCGGGGATCACTGGGCGGCGCGGACCCGGTGGGAGGAAGGGCCTGTTTCGGCGCTGGTTCTCTAAACTAAACTAAACTAAACTGTCGGGGGTGCAACACCTGTCCTTCACCTCTTCACTTGCACTTCTTTCAGTCTAATTCCATTTGCCGGGTAGATGGACAAAATGTTTGGCATGAACATGATGGCTTGAAGGATCAATTTTTCTGCAGTACAACTCTATGGCTCTAATGTACTGCAAGTGGAATTCATGGAGAGCCCATTGTTATGAGAAACAAAAGGAAACAAAAGTAAAGATTTTAACGTCGGCTAAAACCAAGCATTTAGACTGGAAAGTGATTTAGCAAAAGTGGACCAGGGGGGATGTACCAAATCTAGATCGCCCTGGAAGACATTGGGAATTAAAAGTAACAAAAGGCAAAAAAAAAACCGCAGTTTCTTCTCTGAAAAGAAACTGAATTCAATGTTGGAGAAAGCAAAAGGAAGTTTGGAAAGTTTGGGACAAAAGCAAAAGGGAAAACTGGGAGAGCATTGTAATAGTATGAAAAAAATATAGGATGTGGATCCAAGGATATTTTCTAAGTCATAGTCAAGGTGCCATAGAGAGATACAGCGTAGAATTAGGCCCTTCAGCCCATTGAGATCATTGCAACCATCAGACACATTTCTACACGAATCGTAACCTATCCTATTTTATTCTCTACACATTCACATCAATTTGCCCAAGCCTCTACTACTCAGCTCTACAGCAGGCCTTCCCAATGCTAATCTTATATTCCACGATTTTCTTAAATAATGAGAAATAAAAATATATCAATCTGTCTTGAATATACAATATGAATGTCTTGAATATACTCAGCAACTGAACCCACACCTGCTGGGGCAAACTCACCTAACTCCAAATGAATATAATCGTCCTCAGAAGTGAACAGTTCTTGAATAGTTTATCCCTTATTTTGAGATTATGACCCTTGTTTTAAGAATCCTGTCAAGAGGAACAACATCTTAAGTGCATGTACCTTTAAAAACTTTTACAACAGAGGTTTGCATGTTTCAGTGGGATAAATGAAAGAGAATGAGGAAAACTCAAGAAAGAATTCCAAGGACAAGAAAGAGAATGGAGACAGGATGTAACTAGGTTCTTAATGAATACCTTGCAGCTATTTTCACATAAATGAAATCCTGAGATACAAGGTAGACAAAAATGCTGGAGAAACTCAGCGGGTGAGGCAGCATCTATGGAGCGAAGGAAATAGGCAACGTTTCGGGTTGAACCCCTTGTTCAGACTGAGGTACACGTTTTGTTTTGCATGCTATCCAGGCAGATCATGCTATTCAGAGTACATCAAACAGAGAAAGGAAACAGAGTGGAGGATTAAAAATTTGCAGCACCAAAGTAAGTACGGATTTTTTTTTAAGTGCAAGGGCCACAATCAGATACATTGGATGATCAGAAATTCATCCCTGGTTTATAAGAAATGCATTTGAGAGTCTGATAACATCAGGGAAAAAGTTTTTTTTTTAAATCCTATTGTGTGTGCTTTCAAGCTGTTGCATCTTCTGGTCATTGGAAGGGGGGGAGAAGAGAGAATGACAGGGCTGTGAATGGCCCTTGACTATCTCCCCTGTTTTCCAGAGATGGTGTGAAATGTAGATGGAGTTGATCATAAGGTCATAAGTAATAGGGGCGGAATTAGTCTATTCGGCCCATCAAGTCTACTCCGCCATTTAACCATGGCTGATCTATCTCTCCCTCCTAACCCCATTCTCCTGCCTTCTCCCCACAACCCGTGACAACCGTACTAATCAAGAATCTATTTATCTCTGCTTTAAAAATATCCATTGACTTGGCCTCCTTCTGTGGCAAAGAATTCAATAGGTTCACCACCCTCTGACTAAAGAAATTCCTTCTCATCTCCTTCCTAAAGAAATGTCCTTTAATTCTGAGACTATGACCTCTAGCCCTAGACTCTCCCACTAGTGGAAACATCCTCTCCACATCCACACTATCCAAGCCTTTCACTATTCGGTGTGTATCAATATGGTCCCCCTTCATTCTTCTAAACTCCAGCGAGTACAAGCCCACTGCCGTGAAACACTCATCATAAGTTAACCCACTCGTTCCTGGGATCATCCTTTTAAACCTCTGGACCCTCTCCATGCGTATGAGCAACACTACTCCTGCACCACTATGCCCCCCACAGTGTTCTGATAGTTACATCGGAGGAAAGATACGATAAGTTTGCAGAGGATGCAGATTTATAAAGATGTTGCCAAGATTGGAATATTGCAGCTTGGAAGAAAGAGGGAATAAGCTAGGATTTTCCTTGGGTCAGAGGAGGCTGAAGGAGAACTGAATTAATATGTGGAAGGGTATGTTCTAATCAGGACTTTATGGTTCTGCATCTCGAATCACAATGTCCCCGTTGAATCACGGGGCAGTAATTGGGCAAAACCCGGGCAAATTAAGTTTAATGTGGGAAAGTTTGATGTCGTGCATTACAGTCAGGGGAATGAAAAGGTCAATTATGAAATGAGACTGCAAATGAGTGACGTACAGGGAGATCTAACTGTTCCCATGCACGAATCACAAAAAGTTAGCAGGCAGGTCCAACATAGTTAAGACGGCAAACAGCATTGCGGCCTTTGTTGTAATGGGTGCCTGAGTTTAAGAATAGGCAAGTTTTGTTCCAGCTGTACGGGGTGTTGGTGAGGCCACATCTTGAATACCGTGCACAGTTTTGGTCACCTTACCTAAACAAGGATACAGTGGCATTTCTCTCCAGTTCTTCCCCAACCTGCATGCACAATCCAAAGTCCCCACACACTCACTTTCAACTACTGGCCAGCACACAAAAATTAAAACTGTTGATATTGCAAATTTGAAATAGAAACATAGAAACATAGAAAATAGGTGCAGGAGGAGGCCATTCGGCCCTTCGAGCCAGCACCACCATTCATTGTGATCATGGCTGATCGTCCCCTATAAATAACCCGTGCCTGCCTTCTCCCCATATCCCTTGACTCCACTAGCCCCTAGAGCTCTGTCTAACTCTCTCTTAAATCCATCCAGTGACTTAGCCTCCACTGCCCCTCTGTGGCAGGAAAATCCATAAATATAAGAAAAGTAGGATATAGGATAAAAGTTCCATAATAAAAGTCGTTAATGCTCGAAATGCTCAGCTGGTCAGGCAGCATCTGTGCGGAGACATATTTAGTATTACAGGACAATGACCTTTCATCTTTTGCTGCTTGATTGTAATGCTGTGTAGCTCATGCATTCTCTGTTTTATTGGGGGGGGGACATGTTTTTGGGTGGCTTCAGGCAGCTGGATTGCAGCTGAGATCCCAACACTGGAACAGTGGTTGGCAGAGGCTGAAACATCAGTCCAGCACTCCCAGGAGCAGCACTAGAACCTCATGACCATCAATCCCCTGGATTCTTGCACAAGAGACCAACTATCCCTTATAGTCCAGTGCATTTCCTACACCCTGTATTCAAGTCACTGATGCAGTGATTTACTGATGATGTACAGTCTGTTTCACATTTCCCTCACTGTGGCAACACTGTTACTTTATCTCTTTCCCTTTGTCCTTCATGCCCCATTAGAGGTACAGTAGGTCAGGAATACTCGCAGGAAGGCCTCAGTAACAAGATGCTCAACCCTCATATAATCAGCAGCAAGCCATGGACCACCATTAAACCATCAGTAAAGAACACATGCGGTCAATTGCATTAAGAAATATTGTTTGCATCCTGCCTTCATTAAAAAAAAGCACATCATGGTACAATGTAAATGTTTGGATCAAAGTGTCATCATTCATGAAATCACAACCCGTGTATAAATCCTATTGTGTAAGTGGAGTTTGTGTTATTGCCGATGATAGAAACACTCAGCTGGTCAAGCAGAATCTGTTGTTAGAGACAATAGTCAATTTTCAGGTTAAAGGCAAAGGATAATGGTTCTTGGAATGTGCCTTTCAGTGGGTCTTCAGTTTGTACAGTGAAGTCCAACACTGCAATAGAGACTAGCTGTCAGTGTGAAGTTGAGAAAACAGTCCCAACTGGTATCTGGGTTGATTTGGCAACTGTGACTATCTTCTTCCATGGACTGTCCTAGCCCGATGGATGTTTGGTCAGCCCGGGTAACAATATAATTCAGAACTCAATACTCAAACTATGCACAACCACCTGCCCATGGGTCAGCCAACATGTCTATCTTCAGGGTGCCCTGTCCACCTATGTCAATTGGAAGGCAGACAGGTTTACTGTTACCAACCTGGATGGTATTTGACATCAGTCAACAAGCTTCACTTTTCTCGCGTCATTCTTTTTTTAATACGTAATGCACTAACAGTTGAAACCATTCTTGCTTTGGAGTTCCTGTGATGTTCCTCCTGTATTTACTCCTTTCCGGAGTGGTGAGCAATCCACAGTCTTGGAGGAAAGGTTAGAATCGGAACATCGGAATAACACGGTGGAAGTCACCACCCTTCAGAGGGTGTAAACGATTCAGCAGTAATATTGTGGTGGTTGCTATGATGACACAATGCAAAGCACCAAAGTGGCAATTGCACTTGCATCCAGAAAGGGCAGGAATAGTCTTGCCTTTCAACACACACGTGGATTTCTTCTGAGATAAGGCACTTGTTAAATGCCCATCATTATCAGCAGATGTTGTTGCTTTACTGCAGTCGGCTGCAGCTTTAATAGCAGAATCCCAAGGCCATCGATCTTCTTTATTCATTCACCGGAGACTGACTGTCCTTCATATTCCAGTACATTTCCGGCATCCTGCGCTCAAGTCAACAGTGCAGTGATTTAGTGAATGATGTGGGGAGGGTTTTTCACATTTCCTCTATTGTGCACAGTAGTTATCCCCTTAACGACAAATTAAAGGGTAAAAGGATGGGTGCAGTGAAGAGAGGCATTCAGAACTAACAGGTTTTGCAGCAGGAATACCTTGACGTGGAGATTTCCACGATACTGTACACAGTCATGTTGAAGGCACTTAATGCAAAGGGTGAAAGGATGAATTCCTCATACAGGGTGGGGTCCAGCTGTGAAGCAACAACAAAGCACATTGCACCTGAGGAACCTCCAGTAGTTCTGCATTGACGCGCCAAGCCGAGGCACAGGGAAGGGAGCTGTGACAGAGGGTCAAATCAATTATCTAATCATTCCATATCTCCCTCCCCTCCTTCACAAGTCATCGCCCCATCTCCTCCTCATAGTCTGCATGGACACACCATCAACACAATTCCTCTCTCCAATAGGTGCAGGTGGTCTGTTACCGTCAGGTCTTTGTTACATGCCAACGTTGGATTTCTTTTCAATTCATTTTTGGGTTCTATTTCTTTAAGCCCTCCCACTCCTCCATTCCCATTATTCAGCTTGGACCCAGCATTGGACTGATGGGCTGAATGGCAATCTCTATATCACAATAACAACGAAGTTCTATGAGTTGCTGGCACAGGCACCGTTTATTGCCCATTCAAAAATACCCTTAAAATGAAACAATACAATACAATACAATAATACTTTATTAGCCAAGTATATTTTGCAACATACGAGGAATTTCATTTGCCAAGTCAGTCATACAAAAACAAGCAATGGAACACGCAAAATACATTTTACCATAAACATCCACCACAGTGACACCTCCACATTCCTCACTGTGACGGAAAGCGAAAAAAAAGTTAAATCTCTTCCCTTCTTTGTTCTCCCGTGGTCGGGGGCCTCGAGCCTTCCGTTGATGAAACGATCTTGACTCCCGTAGCCTGCGGCGTTTGGGCCCTCCACATCAGGGCGATCAATTCCCGCATCGGGGGGGATGTCAGCTCCCCCGCGCCGTGCGATTGGACCCCAGGTCGGGGCTTTTCGAACATCTGCGCTGTTCGAGCTCCCGACTCGGCCTCTCCTGGGACTCTCGATGTAAGGTCCGCAGGCAAGGGATCGTCTCCGATGTTAAGTTCGCACCCCGCGGTGGGGCTCAAAGTCAGTCCGAGGAGGCCTCAAGCTCCACGATGTTAGGCCGCAGAGCGACCGGAGATACGATCCGGAAAACAATGTCATCTCCAGCAGGGTAAGAAATTGAGAAAAAAGTTTCCCCCCCGACCCCATCCCCCTCACCCCACATAAAACAAACCGGAGAACATTTACACAAACTTTTTTAATGTACTAAAAATAACAAAAAAAGACAAAAAAACAGAAAGACTGTTGGCGGGGCTGCCAATCGTGCAGCACCCCTGGTGGCATAAGTCCCTCTGGTGAAGGTGTTCCTATAAGGAGCAGTTAGATCAATAAAGAAGCAATGGTGATATATTTCCAATGTCACCTGGAACATACCAATTCATTTCTGAATGTTGTCTGAATCTCACAGAATGTAGGTGTGGGTGCCATCATTTGCTGAGGAACTACAAATAGAATTGAACATTGAGCAATCATCAGCAAACATCTCCATATCCACCTCATGATGGAAGGGGATTATCGATGAAACAGCTGGAGGTGGTTGAGAATGGGTCACTGGCTGAGCAACCCCTCCAGTGATGTCCAGTCCTGTGATAATTGTCCTTCAACAACAACCATCTTCCTTTGTGTGAGCTCCAAGTCCAAGTGCTGGAGTGTTTTCTCCTTGATGCCCATTGACCTCAGCTTTACCTGGGTAAAGTTAGTCTGAGATGCAGAGAATTCAAGGCACAAGGGAGGAGTGTTTTAATGCAGGAGTGTGTAAAGTAAGGTAGATGAACTCAGGGTGGGGAACACTACACAGGATTACAACACCGTTGCCATAGGCACATACAGTAGTTGGAAGATGGGTAGGACAAGCAACTCAGCGTTCCAAGGCACAAAACCTTCAGCTATGACTCGGTGCGGTGAAATATTAATCAAGAGGTCCAGTACTACTATAAGGAGGGGGGATATCAAAGGTTCTAAAATGGAGGCTATAGGGTTGAAGCTTAGAAATTTAAAAAAAGGATGATCGCTTTTGTGCAGCTATACAAAAGGACTCATGACTCATGACGAGGGATAAAAGTGGCTTAAAGGTGAATAAATTCCCCAGGGCATGGTGAGATATATCCTGGGTTGCGATGGGAGGAAAGCACGAAGAGTGCTGGGGCTCTGAGAAAAACTATTCAATGCTCTGAAGCCATGGATGAGATCCAAAGAATGGAGCAAAGCAAATAAGACATCATTGTCAATGAAAGGTGGCAAGAAAAAGCCAGGAGTTTAAGTTGGTCTAACATCAATTTTACTTCGGAGTCACGTGAGTGACTACGTGAAGACCCTGCCAGCACGCATGCGCGACATACCATTGAACGCATTGCGAAGCGACAGACAGGGAGGAGGGTCGTTCCTCCACTTGTAAGTTTAAAACAGACCTACAGGTGAGTATTTACTATCCTGAGGTCGTTTTGAGGGCACTCTGTTGTGCTTTTTGTTACCGAGTACCCCACCATGGACATGTTACGAACCAGGTCCAAACGGGCCGCTTCGAGACTGACTGCGGAGGACCGCGGGAACATGGGCAATCAGCAGCGGCCGACTTCTCCAGAGCTGCTCGTTGTTCAAATGGCAGCCCCCGAATTGACGCCGCAACAGCCCGCAGGAGCACCTCGGACTGGCAGCAAAGCCACCCGGAAGTCGGGCAAGCCCGTTGACTCGGCAGGGTCCGGGCTGGAAGACTCACCGCCCGTGGGAAGGGACGGCGTTCGATTATCCCGCATGGAGCGGATGGTGGAGCAATTGCTCCAACGTGACCTACTCTAGCATGAGTCTGGTCACCGTGGGTCTCCTAGCAGACCCACGACAGCACCCTTTACAGGGCTGCCAAATGTCTCACCCTCTTCGCAGGGGAGCATAAGGAGTCAGATCTGAGCTGACTCTGAAGAGGGGGTTTGGCAGAAGAATCCAACGTGCTAGGGGTGCAAGAAGAGGTGCTACTCGGGATGGTGTCCAAGTTTGCGATGCCCTCACAGAAGGGACTGCCGTTGCAGCCACAGCTGGCAGTCAGTATAAATTACCTGATAACTCATCAGCTACAAGAACAGGCTATGAAAGACACGGGAGCCAAATATCTAGCTCCAGAAAACTGCATCTCCCTCAACGTGCCTGCGGTAAATAACCCCATCGGGGGAAACATCAGTCCTGGCATTAGGAGCCAGGAAGTTAAATTGCAGAAAATCCTGAAACTACTGGCCTTTGGTATTACAGCTTTTGCCAGGTCCGTAGATGGGAAAGATATGTCGGAGGAGCAACAGGATGCCCTGGCACTCTTCTGTAATGTACAGTTTGAGATCAACTGTTTCAGGAAGAGTGCCATCCGACCTACACTAAATCCAAAGTTCGCGGGGTTGTGTAGGTCCATCAGCACACAGCCGCCTACTCTGTTGTTCGGGGACAACCTGCCCAAACAGGTAAAAGACCTCGACGAAGAGGCAAAAGCCGTCAGCATGATTAAAGTGCCGGCCGCTACCTGGTCCTCATATACTCGGCGGCAGCACCCCTACGCATCCACCAGCAGGCCACGTTATCACAGCGATAGAACAGATGGTGACAGCTCGAAGGCCGTATAACCTACAAAAAGGTCTTTTTTAGGCTATGTCCCAGAACGGCCTTCCTGGAAGATGCGCCAACCCCACACCACAGTGCCTCCACCTCCCAGGAAGGACGAAGAAAACCAACACAACACCGCCGGTAACCATGGAGGTAGGTGGGTCTGGTTGCCCTCGGAACATAGCATGTGTAACTTCGTCACAGGTTGGGGGAAGGTTACACTTGTTTAGGGATGCATGGAGTTCTATAACTTCTGATCCTTTCATACTGCACAGTATTCAGGGATACAAAATTTGTTGACAAACTCCTCCTTCCGGTTCAACATGCACCTAACCGAAAGTTTGTGCTTTCACCAAAAGAGAAAGTGGAAGGTCATGTGGAACTGTTAAGACTACATACAAAAGGAATAATTGAGAAAACCAAACATGAATCTCTTGAGTTTGTATCAAACATCTTCACCAAAAACAAAAAAGATGGCGGATGCCGCATCATAATTGATTTGACACAACTGAATACTTTTGTGCAGTACACCTACTTCAAAATGGAAACTTTTGTTACTGCCAAACAACTAGTCTCCAATGGGAACTTCATGGCTTGCATCGATCTAAAAGATGCATACTACTCAGTACCAATAGAGAAAGATCACCACAAATATTTGAAATTTATCTGGATGAGGCAGCTCTGGCAGTATAAAGCGCTGCCTAATGGATTAATATCAGCCCCCAGACTGTTTACTGAAATATTAAAACCAACATTGGCGTTTCTTCAGAAACAAAAACATATTGTCATGGCATATCTCGATGACATCCTAATTGTGGAAAAACTTGGAATTTGCCGAATTGGCTGTCTCAGCCACCAAGCTCCTATTTTAAAAATTGGGATTTATCATCCATCCAGACAAATCCATGTTAATGCCTTCTGTGACTATGGACTATTTGGGGTTCACAATTGACTCTGTTCATGTGTCTGTCACTTTGCCGAAGGACAAAGCAACGGACTTGATAGAGGCATGTCACAGCCTTGTTTGCGTCAGTTAACCATCCATTCGGCAAGTAGCCAGGGTAATTGGGAAGCTCGTGGCTGCCTTTCCAGCCACACAATTTGGACCCTTACATTACCAAAATCTACAAAGGGCCAAAATTACAGCACTAAAACACCATGCTGGCCATTTTGACAGGCCAATGCAGTTACCAGACAAAGCAAAATTGGAATTGTGATGGTGGATTAGCAATGTTCGACATTGCTCTAATCCCATCACAGTCACAAACCTTTCAGTTGTGTTACAAACTAACGCCAGCGCTCACGCTGGGGAGCAACCGATACCACCTCCAGTTGCGGTGGTAGATGGAATGCACACGAGTTAACCTTACTTCAAACACTGGGTATCAATCATCTTGAGATGTTGGGAGCGTTTCACGGACTTCGGGCTTACTGTTCAAACATGCACCATCTGCATGTTCGCCTACAAATTGATAATACCACCGTGGTGGCATACATTAATCATATAGGTGGAATTAAGTCGATATCTTGTGATGAATTGGCCAATTCAATCTGGCATTGGTGCATAGAAAGAAACATTTGGATATCAGCTACTTACCTTCCAGGTAAGCTCAATACAGTGGCGGACACCAGGTCACGCATATTCAATGACAACACCGAATGGATGTTGGACCACCAGGTATTTACTGAGCTCGGGATGGAACGTCAGATATCGACCTTTTTGCATCCAGACTTAATCACCAGATACCAACATATGTTGCATGGGAACCAGACCCTGGGGCAGTAGCGATGGATGCTTTCTCGCTACACTGGGGGGATTTGTTTTTCTATGCATCAGTCGGGTCTTGCGAAAAATTCAACAAGGCTCCGCATTAGGAATTTTGGTAGTACCTGATTGGCCTACTCAGCCATGGTTCCCTGTGGTACTCGACATGGTCTCAGAACCATGTGTTCCAATCTCCAAACGCCCGGGTTTGCCGGTACATCCTGTGACAGGGGAGAGTCATCCGTGCCATGACCGAATTAACCTATTGATTTGCAGGATTTGAAAAGACCTCTCCTGGAATTTGGATTATCGGACCGAACCATGAACATCATCGCGGCATCCTGCAGAGAGTCCACCAGGAAACAGTACCTCACCTACATCAAAAAATGGGAGGTGTTTTGTACCAGGACAAACACTACTTACAACACAGCCACCATTATGGATGTGTTGGAGTTCCTGGCAAGTCTACATTTCGATGAAGGCTTGAGTTATAGTGCCATCAACTGCACAAAAAGTGCCCTATCCTCATACCTGGGACAGGGGTTAGAACACCATGGAGTAGGATCTCACCCTCTGGTGTCAAAACTTATGAGGGGTATTTTTAACTCAAATCCCCCCCAGGCCTCGATATTCCCAGACCTGGGATATTGGCATTGTCCCTGCTCAGAGATTGGGCACCAGCCACGTCCCTTTCACTAACATCCCAAAATAAGGTAACCTTCCACATTTATGAGTTACTTAAACAGAACAGGCCTGGATCATCTGGCCTCAAATTGGAGTTCCTGGCTTATCCTGTAGATAGACCCCTATGCATAGTGATCCACCTTCTACATTACCTGTAGGTCACCAAAAATCTCAGGGGAATGGAAATGGCTCTATTGATAAGCTTTAAATGTCCTCATCATAGAGTAACTACGCAGACCATCTCATGATGGCTTATGGTGGTGTTAGGTGCAGCAGGGGTGGACAATGATGTTTTTAAATTTAATTCTACCAGGGCTGCAGCTACATCGGCAACAAGGATAATGGAAGTTCCTATGGACCACATTTTTGCAACGGTGGGTTGGTCTAATGAAACAAGTTTCCAGCAGTTTTATAACAAATCTGTGCCCATGCCTGAGATATTTGCAGACACTATTTTAAGTTCTGTATTATAATTTTCCCCGAAGTTTGGGGTTATTATTATTATTTGTTAAATAAATACATCATTGTTTTTCAGCACTGTTTCAAGTCTGAAATACGTTAACATACTTTCTCCATTGGTTATTATGGCAGTGTGTGAGCATGGACTCATTTCCAGGGCATGAAATCACAGAGCTTCAAACTCGCGTGACTCTGAAGTAAAACGATGAGGGATTACGTGCCCTCAGCTCCCAACCCTCTATTATAAGGTCAACTGGTATGTTAGTTCTCTTATCTTACTATCTTCAGTCAACTCTACTATCTTTGATTTCACACCGCTGCTTTGAAGAATGTCGCGCATGCGTGCTGGCGGGGTCTTCACGTAATCCCTCATCGTAACTCCTCATAAAATAAGGATCAAACTTCAAACTGGTAAGTTCTCATTTAATCTTACTATTAAAACTCATCGCTGAATCAAAGACGTTGGAAAGTATGGAGGAGCACTCCAGCAATCCCTGAAGGTGGCAATCCAGCTGCATAAGGTGGTGAAGGAGGCATAAAGGATTCTTGTCTCTATTAGCCAGGCCATAAAATATATGAGCAGGGAGGAGCAACTTTACAAAAAATTGTTTAACCCACAGCCAAAGAACTGTGTGTCATTCTGGTCTCCACATAAGTGAAGGACATGATTGCAAATGGAAACGGTACAGAGGAGAACTACCAGAATGTTGCTTGGAATGGTGTGCTCCAGTTATGACTGGAGAATGGATAGGCTAGATTTGTTTACCTTGGAACGGAAAAACCTGAGGGGGAACTGGTTGAGGTGTACAAAGCTGTGAAGGGCCAAATGATCATCCAGCAAATGACTGAAAGGGAAGCTGGCATAGCTGGACAATTCCACAGAAGTGCAAATGGTCGATATCTAATCCTGGGATCAAATATACCACTTAGGTTGTGAATGGTATTGGTCAGTGTCACAGATATGCCAGTGAATGAGTGAATGATATGCCAGAGAGTGAACGAAATGCTGGTGTAGGAACATCATTGGTGGCAGGAAGCAAGGTCGATGACTTTGGTCTTTCCGTTATTTAGTTGGTGGATGTTTTTGCTCTCCCAGTGCTAGAGGTTAGATGGAGGCAAGGGTAGGGTCAAAGCAGGTGAAACTGAAATAGATATACGTTGTCAGCAAATATGTGGAAGCTTTGGGATAATGTCACCAAGAAGCAGCCAATTGGTAAAACAATTGGAGAAGTCCAAGGACAGGAGCTTGAGGGCAATGGGAGGATAGATGGATTGGATCGGATGGCAAGGGTGGTATGGTCACAGATAAGGGGCGGCATAGTGGTGCAACATGTTGAGCTGCTACCTCACAGCACTGATTGGCCTCCGAGATGCAGCAGCCCCTACTGTTGCCACTGCGCAAAAAGAAATGACAAGGGTGTTGAGTGAAGCTTAGAATTGTGCATGAGATCATGCACCACGCTCCAGTGACAGAACCACCCAGGGACAGAAACGCTGTTAGTCAACAAGCCAGAAATTGGTTCTCCCAACAAGAAAACAAAAGTAACCATAACACAGCTAGCACCCTGCCCCTTCTCAAAAGGCATCAGTTCATCCACACCTTTTTTACACATTCAGCAAGGGGCTTGAAATGAAGAGAATCCACAAAGTGTCCTGGTGAATTCAAAAGAAATAGAAAGCCTAATGGGCCTGTCCCACTTTCACGACTTTTTCGGCGACTGCCGGCACCTGTCATAGGTCGTTGCAGGTCACCGAAAATGTTCAACGTTGAAAATCCAGCGGCGACCAGAACAAGGTATGACTCTTTGGGCGACTGAGGAGCCTACTCACGACCATAAAGTAGCAATGTTACAAAATTTTGAGATTTTAAAAGTCTGCAATTTATCCCATCAGATAAAGCATAAAAAGAAGTTTAATTTGACACCTAATTCACTTTCATATCTTCAGTATTAAGAAAGTTATGACCATTTTCATTCTCGGAAATTAGCATCTTGTTCCCCATTGCCTTTCAATTGACTTAACTCAAAAGCTGTGATCTAGAATAGTCAAAAGCCCATAACTTTCTTAAAAATTAAGAGAACTCAATGAAATGTTTAGTTATTATAGATTGAAGCATTCTGAAACAAATATGAAACAATCTGACCTGAAATTAAAGCATATAATTAGCTAGTTATCTAATTGTAGCTAATTACAAAATTCAATGAGTAGATCTAAACATCTATCCATTTCTTAAGAAAAGATAAACTTTTTTTAAATTGCCTAAGTGTCTAAATAACATTCATACAATAATCCACAATATAACATAATTTTTAAATCTAATTTTCATGAATTTATAGGCCAAATGGAAGGAATTTAGTGTTTAATGCCTGTAAATTAATGGTCATTTAAATCAACTAGCGAGTGGGTTTTAGTGGAATGCGGTGGATTAGAACGTTGCGGTTTGTGGTGAA
Organism: Raja brachyura; assembly: GCA_963514005.1. Next base: position 12,761,366 of record OY740812.1, read on the forward strand.
GTCAGTATGATAAATATTGTTGGTTCATACATTTTTTTTGTCCACTTTTCGCAACATGAAAATTTGATTAAAGCCTTCCTAAAAACCAAGTTTTTATGTAAAAATAAACTGTGTAGCTTCTTTTATTGCCTACCTTAGGTCCGTTCCGCTGTCGTTGTTCAGAGCTTTAGAAGATGATTTTTAAACTACTCTAGTTAATAAATAATCTAGCGTAGTTTAAAAATACCTTTATGAATGTAATGTCGGTTTCTCTTTAGCGACAAAATCGCCTGACATGGATCGACTTGGACTGTCTAGAAAAAATCGGCATTTTAAACCCATTTAAATCGGCATTGAAAAGCTCCAAAGTCGCGCACACGGGGAGCAGCAGAACTGCAGCGCCGCTAAAGGTAGGTATTGTAACATACCTACATAAAAGTGATACCCCGGCAACATGCCCGTATGATCGTAAGTAGTCGCCCAAAGAGTCGTACCTTGTTCTGGTCGCCGCTGGATTTTCAACATGTTGAACATTTCCGGCGACCTGCAACGACCTATGACAGGTGCTGGCAGTCGTCGAAAAAGTCGCGTAAGTGGGACAGGCCCATAAGTTCTCAATGGTTGCCCTCCTCAACAGGTATAAGAGAGCCCGCAACACCATTTTTGAAAAACAGCAAGAGGCTTTTCCCGGTAATTCTACCCAATATTAATCCTTTTATTGACAACCTGAACGCAGATGCAATGGCCATCATCATGTTGATGTTGTGGTATCTCACTGTGCACATTTGAACTGTTTAGCTTCCTGCATTATAATAGACATTGGCTATACATTTGTAGGAAGGAATTGCAGATGCTGGTTTATGACGCAAAACATCATCAATTCCTTTTCTCCAGAGGTCTGAACAAGGGCATCGACCCAAAACACCACCTATTCCTTTCCTCCACAGAAAAGTCTGAAGAAGGGTCTCGACCCTTCATTGAAACATATAAGATTGTTAAGGGCTTGGACATGCTAGAGGCAGGAAACATGTTCCCGATGTTGGGGGAGGGCAGAACCAGGGGCCACAGTTTAAGAATAAGGAGTAAGCCATTTAGAACAGAGATGAGGAAACGCTTTTTCTCACAGAGAGTAGGAGTCTTTGGAATTCTCTGCCTCAGAGGGCGGTGGAGGCAGGTTCTCTGGATGCCTTCAAGAGAGAGCTAGATAGCCCGAAAACACCTTTTATTCCTTTTCTCCAGAGAAACGTCTGAAGGGTCTTGACCTGAAAGGTAATTATTCCTTTTCTCCAGAGATGCTGCCTGAACCCGAGTTACTGTAGCATTTTGTGTCTATTATTGTCTATAACGTATTTGGCACATCTTGGGTTCTTGAGTATCAAACCAAGACTTTCCTCCTGTTGTCCTTATGAAACTTGTGATTGACAGTCTCTTCTCTAGAGATAAGCCGCATCTAACCACCTTCTCACCATCTTCACAGCTCCATCATTCCACAGGGCCACAATAATGTGACTCTAGGACCCTTTTGCATTCGCTGATTGAAACCACCAGGGGCGTCGTACGATTGGCAGCATCACCAACAGTCTGTCTGTTTTTGCGTCTTTTTTTGTTATTTTTAGTGGGTTTTGAAAGTTTGTTTTAATCTTCTGTGCTTTGGTTTATGTCGGGGAGGGGAGAAGGGGAGGGGAATCGGGGGAAACTTTTTTTTCCAACATCTTACCGTGCTGGAGATGCGTTTACTTTCCGGGTCGTATCTCCGGTTGCTCTGCGGCATAACATCTTGGAGCTGGAAGCCTCCCTGGGACTGATTTTGAGCACCACCGCGGGGCATGGACTTACCATTGGAGCCAATCCCTTGCCTGGGATGAGGCTCCAACCGTGGCCTGCGGACTTTACCATCGAGAGCTCACAATCTCGGGTAGAGACCGTGGATGTCGGGAGCTCCAACGACGCAGACGGTTCAACAAGCTCCGACACGGGATCCGATCGCTCGACGCAATGGAGCTGAGATTCCCCTTCCCCCCCCGATGCAGGAGGGCCCGAACGGGACTAAGATCGTCCCATCAACAGAAGGCTCGAGGCCCCTGATCGCAGGAGAACAAAGGGAAGAGAGTGAACTTTTTTTTCGCCTTCCATCGCAGTGAGGAATGTGGAGGAGTTACTGTGGTGGATGGTTATGTTAAATGTATTTTGTGTGTCCTGTTGCTTTTTATTTGTATGTCTGACTTGGCAAATGAAATTCCTCGTGTGTTGCAAAACATACTTGGCTAATAAAGTATTATTGTACTGTATTGAAAAGCCTTCATTGGCATTATAATCCCTTCCCTTGAGCTGTAACTGTTCACATTCTTAATTAGTTCCGCAGCTCTCAGCACACAGTTGTGCACAATAAAATTGGAGGCTGCATCCGTTTCATCTTCAACCTACATCCCACGTTCCCCTGCTGATATTGGAGGCTTTGATGCATTTACCCAACTGTTCATTTACAGATAAACACCCCTCCGGCTGAAACATTTACAGATAATGTGCGTTTGCGTTCACAGGCTGCGTCACTAAATCAGTTACAGTTTGTTGAATTGAATTGTACAGCGAGTAGCATCTCACAGCCATTGTTGAGTGAAGATTTTATACAAGTGAGCCCCTACAGAATTGTTCACAGCAACCAGTCAAACTCAAAGTCCCTACCAGGAGCTGCACAGTTGTGCACCGCTAGAGTTGCTGAATACCCGGGTTCGATCCCGACTATGGGTGCTGTCTGTGTGGAGTTTGTACATTTTCCCTGTGACCTTGTGGGTTTGCCCCATGTGCTCCAGTTTCCTTCCACATTCCAAAGACGTAGCACTGCATCATCAGCATATAGTTGTGTTTGACAGTCAGAACAAATATTAGGGAGGTCGTTTATGAAAATAGAGAAAAGGAGTGGTCCGAAAGACGAATCTTGCGGGACCCCAAAGGAATTGGATTGACTTCCATTAAAGGTAACACATTGGCGTCTGTTATGAAGGTATGAGTTAAACCACAGTAGATTGTTTTGAGAAAGACCAATTGAGTAAAGTTTATCAAGCAGTAGGTAGTGGTCAACAACATCAAAGGCCTTGGTTAAATCAAGAAAGATGGCACCGGTGAGTTTACCATCCTCAGAAGCAGAGAACACATCGCTGGTGAGTTTTAACAGAGCTGTAGTTGTGGAGTGATTAGGTCTGAACTCAGACTGGCATGGAGATAGAATGTTGAAAGTGATAGCTGGTTGAACACTAGTTTCTTGAGAATTTTAACCACCGAGTTGATAATTGAGATGGGGCGGTAATTGTTGATATCGTGTGGGTCACCTCCCTTATGCAGTGGAGTAACATTGGCACACTTCCATGCGGAAGGGAGGGTACAAGTTGAGAAGGACAAATTAAACAGGTTGCATAGTGGGTACATTAGAATATTAGCTCCTAACTTAATGAATTTAGTTTCAATACCAGCTGGTCCAGATCCACAATCATCCTTTAATTAATTAATAGCATGTTGAACGTCAACAGGTTTTATTTTTTGAAAAGAAAAAGAGCTTCTACGTGTAGAGGTAGCTGGAAAGTCACATATAATAGACGAGTCAAATACAGTAGAGCTACATACAGTGGAGAAGTGATGGTTGAAAGCATTGGATATAACAGCAGGGTCCTGCATGATGTCATTATTGACCCGAATCTGAGTGCTGATATTTTTATTTGATTTATTAAGAACATTATTTAGTCTTTTCCAGAACTTTTTTGGATTATGCATGTCTTCAGAAAGATGTTTTTTAAAATGACTTGATTTAGCATTACGTGTTCTTGTCTCTCACTTAATTCTTTCTCATTCCACAATTCTGGATTGAAAGTAATTGATTCTGCGGTTGATTCCTCAATGTGACTCAGTGGGTAGTGCTGCAGCCTCACTGCACCAGTGACTCGGAATTGATCCTGACCTCTGATCAAACCAGATTAGAGTTTGCATTGTATGTGTGGAGTTTGCACATTCTCCCTGTAACTAACTGTGTGGGCTTCCCCAGGGAGATTCAGTTTCCTCCCATATTAAAAAAAGATGCACTGGTTGCTGCTGGTTAATTGGCTGCTTTTAGTGTGGTTGTGTTTGATGAGAGAATCAGCATAATGTTACTGGACATATGTGAAAGAATACATTTCAAGGGAATAGGATTACCGTTATAGCCAGCATGGGGTCAATGGTCTGAGTGGCCTTCATCTATGTGATAAGGAACTCTTCTATAACATGATTGATTAATTCTCCACACTATTATTGTTAATTTGGTATGAGATAGATAGATAGATAGACAGACAGACAGACAGACAGACAGACAGACAGACAGACAGACAGACAGACAGACAGACAGATAGATAGATAGATAGATAGATAGATAGATAGATAGATAGATAGATAGATAGATAGATAGATTTTAAAAAACTATAATTACTGTATTACCCCATAGAACAATGAATAAATGCGTAAACTGTATAAAACTGCACAGTCTTGAGAAATTAGTCAGCAGAAATTATGTAATGAAAGTTAATCGGGGAAATTCATCTTGAGGAGACATTCTGGGGGAATCAGCCAGGCAGAGCCACCTAATTAACATCTGCTGACCAATGAGTAGAATGTTCACATTGGTGGACTGAGACGAGAACACAATTGGCAGGGACCAATAATTCCCAGACAATCAATACCTAAAAATAACCAAAACATTGAAGAATTGCCAATCACAGGTTATTCTTTGTGCTTCATTGTATGCAAAGAGGAATGATGGATGATGGATTTTGGATGATGGACCCAATGATGGATTTTTTTAAATATACTTGATCACCAAACCTGTGGTGAAAATATGAATGATAGGGTTACAATTGCAAAATTGAACCATGTACCTTAGAATTCTGATCAAAGCCATTTGTAGCAAACAGGTTCAACTTCATTTCGTTTATGGTTAGAATGTAAACACACCTACTGATTAAAAACATAAAAGTATTCTCCAGTTTACCACACCCAATTGATTCCAATCCTGCAATTAACAACTTCAATGAGAATGGGCTGAATACATTTATCTAGCAGTTATTTTAATAGTAGCCCAGAACGTCTGTTAATGTCAGTAGAATCGAGAGCAATTTCACAGAAAGAAACTCAGAACTACTTCCTTGGAAACCTAGATTGAATGGACTGGCAGATTACAATGATCTGTCAACAGATTGATAAATCACTCTGAAACTACATGGAAATCCTTGCTTCAGTTTGCTTCAGTTATTACATAAAACTTGCATTCAAGCTGTGCCTTTCATGACCTGGTGACATTATAAAATACTTTATAGCGAAGTACTGTAATTTCTGAAGTGTAATTACCATTGTTATGTTGGCAAGCAGCCACAAGTCTGGCTATAGTAGATCCTCCAGAAGGCAATAACAGCAGTCATCAGTTTTTAATGATGGTCACGGCCAAGTATTATCCAGAGCATACTCCCACCCCACCCCCACCCCAGCCCCCCTAAGGGCGAATGCAGCGCCGGAGACCCGGGTCCGATCCCGACTATGGGTGCTGTCTGTACGGAGTTTGGACATTCTCCCCGTGACCTGCGTGGGTTTTCTCCAAGATCTTCGGTTTCCTCCCACACTCCAAATACGTACAGATTTGTAGGTTAATTGACTTGTTATGAATGTAAATTGTCCCTAGTGGGTGTAGGATAGTGTTGATCCATGATCGTGGGGATCACTGGTCGGCGCGGACCCGGTGGGTCGAAGGGCCTGTTTCCGCGCTGTATCTCCAGAGAACCTGACCCACTGAATTACTCCAGCACTTTATGTCTTTTTTTTATAAACTATAATCTGCAATTCCTTGTTTCTTCCTATTAAATCATTTAGTCGGTTCATCTTTCCATCTTCTAGCCTCACGAGAATACAAGCCAAATTTAAACAACCTGTTACAGAGACGTTATTTACCCTGCTGGGGGAATCCAGGAGGAAGGATAGTTCCTGACTCTCCAACAAGTGGAAATAACTTCTCATTGACTTTCAGTCAGGTTCTTATTTATTTTGATAAGACCTCTATTGCTTCTAAAGCCAAGTAAAAACAAGTCCAAACCCTTCAACGTGGGATAATTCCTTATCTCTCGTTCCAATGGAAGATAATACCTGTAGATCAGTACACCAATGAGAAGCAGAATCCGTGGAACTCTGACCCTACTGGGGAGCCGTACCTTCATGGGATTGAAGTCTAGTGAAATACGTTACCCTGGAAACACAGACTATAATAAGGAGCATTGGCGATGAAACCAGACCCCAATGTCCCAGAGCAAGGGTAGAACCAAACAAGAGGTAGCATCCAGAACACAGACATCAACATGAGACAAGGAACAAACTCTACTGAGACATGGTGTTCATTCAACTGAACCTAGCGAAAGGCAATGAATACAGTGTCTGATCCCCAATATGAATGATCCTGAACCTAGGCAAAGACTCCATAATTAAGAGAAATTTAAAAAAGAATTAAAAGTGCATGCAAGACTACTGCCGATAGCAACATTGAAAGAAGATTGAATAATGCCTCTCAATGCAAAATCAGTAATATAGTTGAAGAGGTATTTTTTTTTTGGTGATGGGGCAATTGCAGGGAAGGAAGACTAACTCTGAAGAAGCCGGCCAGTCAGTCTGAAGAAGAGTCCCTACCTGAAGCTATCATTTTTCTCCAGCGATGTTGCCTGACCCACTGAGTTACTCTAGCACTTTGTGCCTATCTTCAAGACTAACTGGGGATTTATATGAAGAAATATGCAGCTGCAACCTGAAAGGTTCCCACTATGTTATAATATTCTATAAATACCAAATCCTTTTTATGTTAACATAAGACATTTAATTTCTAAAGCTAGAGGTAGCAGCTGAATAGCGTCCACTGCCTCTAGTACTGCACTCCCGTGGACCACCACAATAGCAAGTAGATCAACACTGGCAGCACAGAAATGTAACTTTGGTAAAAATAGTTAAATACTTACATTGACTTTGAAGTTAAAAATCCAATAGTAATGTTCCGTGTTCTCTCAGTGAACTATTTGCTGTAAACCAGTTTTGATTCTTCTAGTTTCACATTACAGACAGCTCAGACTTTCCACCTCCAATCAGATTTAGAAATAAAACTGGGCAGGGAACAGCTGCACAGACAAGGTAGCTGTGCCGTCCCTGTCTGCGTAAATCCCAATGATCACAATCATGTACAGCAGCACAATCTTTACCTCATCCACACCGACACCTCGGAAGTGGCAACACCCCTTACACACCAGAGTCGCGAACAAGGAAACGTCATTGCAAAACTTGGGAGAAATCCTTTAAAACTGTGGGGCATTGCAACATCTTCTCACAGAGGATGATTGTCCTCAGGAATTCTCAACCACTAATTGTTGAAGACATTTAATGAGAGGGTGATCCATGTGTTGATCTTTCAAAAATGTAAGGCACTCTGGAATTCATATAGATGAGGAGATGAAGCTAGGGCAGATCAGTCATGGTCATATTGAATGGTGAAGGACCAAGCAGCCTATTCCTGCTATTTTCTGTTTTCTATGTTCTGCTCCTTGGCCTATCCCATCTAACCCCAGCCACACATCCCTCAAACTTGCCAAAAGCACAGCAACAACCATGCCATCCCAACTCAACCAATGGACACCAACTGCCCTGGACTATTCCAGCTCAGCCCACGCATGCAGTAGTCAGTTACTGATCTGCCCTGGTCAATTTCAACACACCAGCAGTCAGTCTCTGCAGTCATAGCACTACAGCAAGAAAATCCCCAATCCTTCCGCTCATCACTTTAATTTCATGTTTCCTGTATTTTGTGTTTTATGACTGATCAATTTCCCTCCTGGGATAAATAAAGTCCTATTGTATCGTATCGTACCGTAAAAGCCATTCATCCAGCCGACCATATACATGCCAACTGTTATTTACTCATCTACACTGATCCCATTTACCGGCACTTGGTTCTCAGCCCTCCATGCCTTGGTGATTCAAGTGCTCAACAATGCTTTTTAAAAGTTATGTGAGTCTCAGTCTCCAACACCTTCTCGGACAGTGTGGTCCAGACTTCTTTCACCTTCTGCATGCAAAAAGGTCTTCTTCAATCCCCTCTAAACTACTTCCCCCTTACCTTAAACATATGTTCTCTAGTTATTATATATATAACTAGAGAACATTGCATATATATTTACATATAAACCTCAATGTATTTAATTTTCACAGAGGTTCTTCCGCCTGATCTCCCTTGTGTTTAAAGATTAAAGGCCTGCTATATCTACACTTCTGGGCTCCCGGTTGTTTTCCGGGTGGAAGATTGCAACCTTCACGTGGTCCACCCTGTTTCGACTAATGCAATCAACCCGACGTGCACTAACAGATAGATCAAATGGAACAAGTTGACTTGCAACTTTAGACTGAGCACGCCATACGCAAGAAGAAGAAGAAGTTTTCCAACCACAACACCAAGATTATTTATACTTTTTTAAAAATTCTAGTTCTATTAGGTAAATTATCAGGAAGAGCAACGCTAGCCTGTCACAAATTAAAAAAAGATGCATGGTGGTCATGCAATGAGTTCCACTGTGCATTACCAGACTTACCGGTCCTTGTAGGTACTGCCTGTGGTTTTGTGGCAGGTTTTGATTGTTTAACGTAAATCAAATCAAAGTCACATGTAGAAGATGCCATTGTTTACATACTTTTGTTTGCTGAGAGAAAAGGATGGCAATGTCAGAGTTGGAAGCACATCTTGGCTCCATACCTGAGTGGTGAGGTGCAGCAGGCTTATTTTTTGCTACAGACGGCGATACCGTCAAGATGGAGGGACTGCACCGCCTTTGCCTTTCCCGTGAGGCTGCGGCACAGCGATTCCATGGCCAGGCGAACCATCCCTGCAAACCTCCGTGAGCTGAACTGGCCCAACTAACGAGGCTTGCCGCACACTGGCTCCATCCACACCAGCATACCTCAGTGTGGAAGTTGTGAATCCTGTGGCAATGGAACATCATCTAATTAGGAGCCAGACAGCTGAGGACCAGCATGCAGTGGCACAGCACACCCCCAAAATCTATGAGGAGATTATTGACTATGCCGAAAGAGCCCGAACCATACACGCCATGGCTGAGGGTCCCCACATGGGCAAAAGCCACACTCATGGCTTGTGAGAGGATTGCAAGACCCTGACTGGCTCAGCCAGCAGGCATGAACACCTCACATGACCAGAACTCGAGGATGAGCCCGTAGAGACAACCAAGGCTCCCCCCTCGACCCAGTCCAAACGGTGGTTCTCCCTCTCTCTTTCCCGCTCTCTGTTTCTCTCTCTCTCTCTCTCCCTCTCTCTCTCTCTTTCCCTCTCTCTCCCGCTCCCTCTCCATCTCGCACTCGCTATCTGTCTCTCTGTCTCTCACCAGGGCACTGTCATACCTTCCAGTAATCCCACTAATCCAACTCGCTCTAAAAACATTCCACCAGTACCTCAGCACTTCCAAGAAAATGTTAGAAGGGTTTCGGCCCGAAACGTTGCCTGTCTCCTTCGTTCCATAGATGCTGCTGCATAGGTGTAAACCCTCTCTTATAATACCTTCACTTTCTCCTTAAACATGTTTTCCAACTTACCAGTTTATATTAGAGAAATAATTTTATAGATATTATGCATTCCCTCTAATACTTGAACACTCCAAATGACGCTTACCTGATCGACATCTTAATATTCCTTCGGATCAATTGACAGGACAGTAGTATGGCAAAAAAAGTAGTTTACCTTATATAATTTAACTTGCTCATAAAAAAATCATGGTAAAACCTGCAAATCGAAAGGCCCAATCATGTGTGGGTAACTATATGGATGAGAAGGATTTAGGATATGGGCCAATTCCAATTCCAATTCCAATATAACCAATTGGAATTAGCATAGACATGTATCTTGATTCAAGATAGACAAAAGTGCTGGAAAAACTCAGCGGGTGAGGCAGCATCTATGGAGCGAAGGAAATAGGCAACGTTTCGGGCCGAAACCCTTCTTCAGACTGATGTGGGGTGGGGGGGGGGGGGGGGGGGGGGGGGCAGCGGGGAAGAGAAAGGAGAAAGGAAGAGGAGGAGACAGAGGGTTGAGAGAACGCTGAGAAGGGAAGGAGACAGCAAGAGCTATCGGAAATTGGAGAAGTCAATGTCCATGCCGCTAGGGTGCAAACTGCCCAAGCAGACTATGAGGAGCTATTCCTCCAATTTCCAGTGGTGCTCACTCTGGCCATGGAGGAGGCCCAGGACAGAGAGGTCGGATTCGGAATGGGAGGGGGAGTTGAAGTGCTGAGCCACAGGGAGATCAGGTTGGTCAATGCGGACCGAGCGGAGATGTTCGGCGAAACGATCGTCAAGCCCACGCTTGGTCTCACCAATGTTGATCAGCTGACATCTAGAGCAGCGGATGCAATAGATGAGGTTGGAGGAGATGCAGGTGAACCTCTGTCGCACCTGGAACGACTGCTTGGGCGGTTGCAAGGGAAAGTGCCCGGGGTGGGGGTGGTGCGGGAGAGAAGGGATGAATTGGCCAGGGAGTTACGGAGGGAGCGGTCTTTGCGGAAAGCAGACAGGGGGGGAGATGGGAAGATGTGGCAAGTGGTGGGGTCACGTTGGAGGTGGCGAAAATGACGGTGGACTATTTGTTGTATGTGACAGCTAGTGGGGTGAAAGGTGTGGACTAGGGGGACTCTGCCCTTGTTACGAGTGGGGGGATGGGGAGAGAGAGCAGTGTTATGGGGTATTGAAGAGACCCTGGTGCGAGCCTCATCTATAGTAGGGGAGGGGAACCCCCGTTCCCTGAAGAATGAGGACCTTTCCGATGCCCTGGTGTGGAACACCTCATCCTGGGAGCAGATGCGGCATAGACGGAGGAATTGGGAGTAGGGGATGGAGTCCTTACAGGAAGCAGGGTGGGAAGAAGTGTAGTCTAGATGGCCATGGGAGTCAGTGGGTTTATAGTGGATGTCGGTCAGAAGTCTATCACCTGCAATGGAGATAGAGATCTTGATTCAAGATGTGGTCCATAGTGTTTCGTTGCTGACGTAGGATTAGAGTTGTGGCAGGTCAGTTCATGGACCTAATGGTTGTTGGAAAGTAGCTGTTCCAGATCGGTGGTGTGGGACTTCAGGCTTCTGTGAGTGACTCCTACCTGTCTTTCCACTGGATCTGGAGGGTTTTGTAGAGCAGGCATTGAAGATGTTTTCACGGTGCCTTGACCTGCCTGCTTTTGATGGTCCAGCTCGCAGGAGCCCAGGGATCACTGCTGTCCAACAGACCACGGGTTTTACATGGGTCTCATGTACTAGAATAATGGATAGTATCTGGCACGAGAAGGCAACGAAAGCGCATCATTTCATTTTTCGCTCATGTTGTGATAAATGCTCTCCAATCAGTCATAAATCGCTCTAATCTGTTCGACTTTAACAAAAAAGGGTAAACAAAATGTTGGTAAAAGTAATTTAGGTCTGTGCTTAGATATTGAAAAGTGTAAGTTGAGGTGTGCCTTCTGCGGTGTGATTTAGTGAATAACATTGATTCAAACACCAGATTATTTTCAGTTGTGCAACTTGGATCAAGGAAGCAGTACATGCCTGCCCCCTGGAGGGTTGCATGAGTAAGTGCTCTAGGAACATTTGCCACACTCAAGCGGAATGTGGTTAGAAGTCAATGCAGATGCCAACTGAAATTACAAGGTGAAGAAAGATACTTGGGTCACCATAGCCCCATTGGTTCGGGCTAATAATATACATAGAATCTTTTGGGAATCTCCTTTAACTAAGCTGTCAGCACTATCTCATGTCCTGGAATTCTCTGGAATTCTCTGCCACAGAAGGAAGTTGAGGCCAGTTCATTGGCTATATATAAGAGGGCGTTAGATGTGGCACTTGTGGCTAAAGGGATCAGGGGGTATGGAGAGAAGGCAGGTACGGGATACTGAGTTGGATGATCAGCCATGATCACATTGAATGGCAGTGCAGGTTCGAAGGGCCGAATGGCCTACTCCTGCACCTATTTTTCTATGTTTCTATGTCCTATTTATTTCCCTCCCAATCTCCCTCTTTTGAGGTGTTATAAGGTGTCATCAAATATCAATATGGTTCTTAAATGGATATGGTTATCCAACATTTATCTCCAATAAAAGTTTGAGAACCATTAATCATTCAAAATATTAGGTTAACACTCTTTATTAAATCAAATCAATAAGAAAATAAACCATAAAACCCTCATGTGCTGTAACAGCGACAGAGATACCAAATACACTCACATTTCAGGGACTCCTTCAGGATCAACCCCACAAACTCCATTTAATGCATCACCAACATGTTTCATTACAATAGATAGATGTGAATCCCACACAGTGCCCTGCTTTATAGAATGCCGTCAGGCTGTGCAATCATCTGGTGATGTACTCAACTACTACCATTGGTTATCCAGGCCGTGAACATCTTTTGTTTACTGCACTGAGCAATTTTCACAGATGAAATTTCATTAGCTTCTATACTATTAGATTCCTAAACATTCCCAACGTGTTTGTAAGACAAGTCAATTAATATGACCATCTCCTCCCCTCCACTGCATTCACTGCATTCTTGTGATATTTTGGCTGATGAAGCCCATCTATATGATAGCACTATATTCCATACAGTCATTACAGCCACCTTGGTGCCAGTCTTTAACATGGGGCAATCTACTTTATATTAATAGAAGGTTACTGTAACCAATTTTCCTGTTCCTGTATTCATCGGACAAAACGGCAAATGACATAGGCATCGAACCAAACCCTTCCATTTAAGAATTGAAACCAGAGACCCACTGATATAAGGGTTAGGTTTCCAGATAAACAGCAAGACTGATAAACATTAACTTACAAACATAATTTGACACAGACACTGACTTTGACCACTTTCTTTGAACTGGTAAGGGGAGAAATGTCTGCCTCCTGTTCCTGCCTTAAAAACAAACAAGGTAATGATTCATACATTTCATACATTTGAGGAAGACAAATATTATCGTCAGTATGACGTAGGTACTAAGGATTATTTGCATCGCAAAGATGGACTCGGGATCGGTGAAACTTCTGTGCTTCCTCTTTGCGAGGCCAACCAACAGCTTAATCCCGGCCACCATTTGGCCTTGACGCCAACAGTAATAAGTCCCAATGTCATTCAACTGAAAGGCACGGATAACCAGATGATTACCATGATCAATGTACAACCTCATGCTGCTGTTGACACCCATCATGTACTCCTGCCTGTAGAGCTGTCGGTGCCCCTTGTCCCAGGCTACTGCTTCCTCTGCCCTAGCCCCTGGACAGACGAGAATCAAAGGTTGTGCAATGACTTGGAAGTGGATCTGCACTGGGACTTTGGGAGTTTTTTTGTTCTTGTCATTGGTAAAGCCAAATATGTCAAAGACGAACTTCTGCCCTTCAATGGAGTGGTCGCGTGTTGGGCAAGGCGTGAAACAGCTCCGTACCAAGATCTCCGTTTTCCTCTTCTTCAGGATGTACCGGTACCTGAGGGGGACTGCAGCAGAGCCACAGGAAACTATGTCAGGCATGGCCTTCTTGTACCTGAAATAGAGGTAAGGGCTGCGGAAGTAACACAAGCCAACGCGTCGTTGCTCCCCTCTCACCCCACATCGATCGCATTTGGTCCAATCCCAGTACAACGTAAAGATCTTGTAGGTCTTAGTCTCCACGTCCAGTTGAGGCTTCAGCTTCCCCTCTTGGAAGCTGATGTGTGCTTTTTTATAACTTTGCACGTCAATGTCATAACCATAAAAATAATCACCCTTCACAGAGCCACACATATAATGCCCCGAATCCTTGGGTCGGGAATTAAAGACAACCAGGCTGAACATTAAGATACTGAACCGTGAACTAATTGCCGATCCAGAAGGTAATTGGGTAGTATCCAAGATCTTTGTTCCATTGAAGTCAGTCAGTACTTTTGTGTGTCCTTTGCCCAGTTTCTCCTGATAGTACCAGACAACTGATCTCACGTCCTCCGGCTTACAGAGGCATGGTAGTTCAAATGTCATATCAGCCAGATAGGCAGCATTCAGGAACATTAAGAAGGCAGGGCAGGACTGTACCTTGAATATATCCTCTTTCTCTTCAATTACAAACTCACTAGCATGAGCAGACAGAGCCCACAGAATGGGCGTAAATAAAAGGACAAAGTGTTCAGGCAACATTTTCTCAGGGTCTGATCAAATCTGGCCACGGACTGAAGGGCAAGCTCGTGAAGTCCACAAGAAAAGCTGTTGAGTTCTAGAAGGGACATCTTTTGGTTCTAGAACTCTGCCATTGTGAATTAAAGAACATGCTTTGCCAGCAGGAATTCCGGAGGTGGCTCGGTGTTCACATGCCAAGGCTTATTAACACAGATCATGCATGAACAGGGATTCAGTGAACCACAGAGGTGGAATAGACAGGCATCACTCAGTGGTTATAATTCTCAGCCTAAACGTCACACTCCAGCTTAACACCGATTTCTGCCCATTTCTAATCAATGTGAGCCAGTTCTCAGATAAAGACGTTGCTCTTTACTATGTAATTCAAATAAACACTTCCACATGGCGTAGGTTGGTGTAGACACTGTGCCAGGAATGCATGGGAGGAATTATAAATTCCTTCCATGCATTCTGCCAGATTATAAATGGGAATGAAAGGAATGGGTGGAATATATATGGGGAATGGGACGTGTGGTGTTGGGGAAGGCCCGGGGTTGAGAATAACTACATCAACGCACTTGTGGAAGGCTAAACTCACTGAAGAGGTTTATATACAGATGGAAATAAAGGGATAGTTAGGTACAGTTCCGAGTCCATGTAGGCGCGCAGTCCCTCGTCGTCCATGGGCAGTTGAGGAGGCAATGGCAGTCTTTGGCTTGTCCCGGCAGCTCAGTCTTGCTCTGAGCCTCCAAAGAGAGGTACAGTTAACAGGGAGTCCTCCTTATTTTTCCTTTCTCTCTCTTCCTCCAACTGGAACTGCCTTGGTTTTTAAAGAGTTGGGTTGACAAGGTGCAGGTGACTTGCTCCAGTCTTGGCTAATTGGACACAGTTGTTTCTTCTTTGGCTGCTGCCTCAGTTCACTGTCCAGAGCACTATCCAGGGTGCCGGTGTTTACCAGCAGGAGACGCTGTTCATGGTGCTGGTCGTTATAGACAATAGACAATAGACAATAGGTGCAGGAGTAGGCCATTTGGCCACTTGGCCCTTCGAGCCTGCACCGCCATTCAATGTGATCATGGCTGATCATCCACAATCAGTACCCCATTCCTGCCTTCTCCCCATATCCCCTGACTCCGCTATTTTTAAGAGCCCTTTCTAGCTCTCCCTTGAAAGCATCCAGAGAACCTGCCTCCACCGTGCTCTGAGGCAGAGAATTGCACAGACTATCTTCTCTTCTCTTGGCCTGTCTGCTGGCGTTATCTTCTATTGGACTGTCTGCAGGTGACAGGGATCAGAGTGGTCCTTAGGGAGGATGCATCACAACATAGGTTACACGTGGAATACACATGGAATGTGTAGATTTAGATTTGGAGAGAGAAATTCAGTGACAGGGATAGAGAGACACCAAGGGTGATGTCTCTGGATAGCAAGTGGGTGATTGGGTGGTGAGTGAGTATTAATTTTTTCCATCTAAACTTTGTAGCGGTTTAAGTCAGGATTAGAAAATTACAATCAAATATGTTAAGTTAACTATTTATTTAGATGTACTGTAACTACAAGTAATTATTGAACAAAATGTTTTAACTAATAAAGTGTATAAAATAACACTAGTTTAAATGTGACAGGGAAGTTTGAGCAGTGGACTGTAGAATGAGGGAGTTTCTAGATCGTAAAATGGTCCCATGTCAACAGATGCTTGCACCTGAGTAAGTAATATAGGGTAGAAACAGGCAACTTCAGCCCACACCAACCAACATGCCCCTTCTAAACCAGTCCCACCTGCCTGCATTTGGCCCATGTCCCTCCAAACCTATCCAATCCATGCACCTGTCTAAATGCTTCTTAAACATTGCAATGGTACCTGCCTCAACTACCTCCTCCAGCAGCTCGTTACATATACCCACCACCCTTTGTGTAAAAAAGTCACCTCTCAAGTTCCTATTAAATCAACCCCCCACCCCTCCTTAAACCTACCGTATATTGTCATTGAGTACAAGCCCATGGGGACAAAAAAAAGGGTTTCTTTAGATCCAGAATTGGCTCAGTAACCTCTACTTTTATAATGGGGTTCCACGAGGCTGAACACTCAGTCCCTTACTTTCAGCTGCACAAATTAATGATAGGTTTAAATATTTGGGCATGATGTAGAAGTTTGCAGATTATACCAAAATTAACCATGTGGATGATAAGGAGGAAAGCTTTGGATGCAAGTAAGATATAGATGATCTGGTCAGCTGGGTAGAAAAGTGGCAAATAAAATTTAATCCAGAACACCAGGACGGAATGCTTTGAGGAGATGCAATAAGACAATGGTATACATAGCATGTGAGAAAGGCCAGAGAGGCGTAGAGCAGCAGAAGGATTTTGCAGTATGTGTCCACAAATCCTTAGGTCAGGCAGGTAATAAGGTGGTAAAAAAAAAACATCTTGGATGTTTTCTTATATTGGTCAATGGGTACAATAGCAGGGAGGTTATGCTAGAAGCACGCACAATGTTTGTTAAATCGCAGCGTAGCACAATTACACTTCTGATCAGCACATTGTAGGAACGATGTGATGACACTGGAGAGGGTACAAATGAAATTTATAAAGTTATTGCCAAGACAGAATCGTTACCTATGAGGAAGGATTGGATGGGGTTGGAGTTCTGTTTCATCATCTACATACTCTTGTATCACTGAAGACTACAGAACCAAGGCTAGAAGGCGGGGTTCGGTTAGTAGGCTCTTTTCCAACCTTCACAGACAATAGAAAAGCTGATCTACTTCTGTGTCATAATATTTCTAAGATTTTATGAAAATAATTTTTATGTAATCATGAAAAACCTTTGTTTTCCACTCCATTTCAACAAATTATACTCACACACATCTTTCTGAAGAAGGGTCTTGACCCAAAATGTCACCAATTCCATCTCTGCAGCGATGCTGCCTGTCCCACTGAGTTACTCCAGCATTTTGTGTCTATCTTCAATTTAAACCAGCGTCTGCACATCTGAACTAGCATCTAAACCAGCAGCTAAACCTTCCTACACCTTTATTCTTTTTTCATTAATTTTCCCATTTGATCATAGCTAGTAAGGCTAATACTTATTGCCTATCCCTAATTGTCCTTGAGAAGGAGGTTATCTAGCCTTTTGACACGCTAATGAAGGTGCTTCCATTATTGCTGTAGGGAGGGTGTTCAAGGATTGAGAACCGCAATGGGGAAAGATAGGGTTTAATTTCCAATTCAGTACGGTGTGCAACTTCAGAGGAACCTGTAGGGGGTGGTGTTTCCCTGCCGTTGCTGCCCGTCCTTTATTTTTTTTTACAATAGACAATAGATGTAGGGTTAGGCCATTCGGCCCTTCAAGCCAGCACCGCCATTTAATGTGATCATGGCTGATCATCCACAATCAGTACCCCGTTCCTGCCATCTCCCCATATCCCCTGACTCCGCTATCTTCAAGAGCCCTATCTAGCTCTCTCTTAAAGGAATCCAGCGAAACGGCCTCCACCGCCCTCTGAGGCAGGGAATTCCACAGACTCACAACTCTCTGTGTGAAAAAGTGTTTCCGCATCTCCGTTCTCTTACCCCTTCTTAGTGGTGAGGTCGTAAAGGGTGCAATGGGAGTAGCTTGAGCAAGTAACAGCAGTGTATTTTATAGATAATACACACTTTGACCAACCAGGCGATAGTGGTGAAAAAAATGAATGTTTGGGGTTTTTCTAACCATTCCTGGTTGCCAGGATGGACTGGTGAAAAACAGTGTTTTTTTCATGTTGGCCTTTGAAGCCATTTCTTCAGTCTTTAATCTGATGAAACTGAAAAGTGCAACTCCTGCTTATAGAATATACCTGTAACAATACTACAGTAAATGTAATTGAGTTAGTGGACATCATTTTCTTGGAGGTTTACTTGCACTATAATTCTGTTACTCCTCTCCAATCATCCTAGCTTTGATCTATGTTCTCAAACCTGACAGAAAATGTATGGGAAATATTTTTTCCACTTCACACTGGAGCAGAATGTACCCATCCATCCCTTATATGCGCAGCATTCACCAATCTTAGGTGCAATCAAGTCACTGCTAATATCTGTTCCCATTCTGTGGAACAAAGAATCAAAATTCTGAAAGGAATCCTAATTTATGTTTTGAAA
Organism: Raja brachyura; assembly: GCA_963514005.1. The sequence continues at coordinate 12,779,708 of OY740812.1, forward strand.
AGTTTCCAAAATAATATTCAGTGTCATATTTAAAAATACAGATAAAGAAAATAATCTTCCAGGAACACAAAAATGCTGAAGGCAACACATGTCATTACCTACAAAATTAAAGTTACGCAATTCAATCTGAACAGTTATTAATGGATATTTCAGCATTTGCTCACCAGCATTGGACTTAATTTTCTCAAAGGGAAGATTTAAAGCAGAATAATTCACTGTGTTTACAGATGCAATCTTCCTCAAACATAGGTCAGGTCAATAGGTGGCATTCAATAGCCGCCTTACAGACACTTGAGCACATTCATGTACTGAGAGAGTGCAGACAGCCTTTGCATTACATAGAATCATATAGTAATACAGCATGAAAACAGACCCTTCGGCCCAACCTGCTCATGCTGACCAAGACTCCCTATTTACACTAGTCCCATCTGCCTGCGTTTGGCCCAGCCACTTCCAAATGTTTCCTATCCATGTAAAACGGGAGAGGAGTTGCGTTCCTCAAAAAAGCAGTTCCTATCACAATTTTCCGCAATGTGAAACGCCATCCACCCATGTGCCACAAGATGATAGCTGAAAGTAAAATAAAAACAAACACAAATTCCATGAGAGTTAATTTTTTGCAGGATCTCAGATTTTTCGATAATGATTTGTGAATTCTATAAGGATGGATTTCTGTTACCTGAACTGCTATTGCACAGGTATTACCTGTGTTGAACTGCAAAACACACCATAATTTGTAAGATGAGAAATGGAGATAAGTAGTTACTGTAAAATACCTTGCAATGTTATTCAATGAAAAAGTATTGAGTTTCTGAGATGGGGAAAAAACAACTGCAGATGTTAAAAATTGAAACAAAAGCAGGAAAACACCCAAAGTGGAGGAGCATTGGGGATGGGGGTCGGGCGAGTGGGGGAGTGTGGGGTGCGTGACAAAAATACAGTAGGTTAAAACAGGTCAGGCAACATAGAGCATTGGAACTGACCATTGGTAGGGTATTTTCAAGAAATGTGACAAGAAAATTACATAAGCATGATAATGGAAAAACAAGGAGAGCAATTTACCTGATGGAAAATTCAGTATTCATTCCAGAAGACTCCAAAGTAGCCAGATGCAAGTTAACATATTGTTCCCCTACTTTATGTTGGGTCTCAGTGTGGCAGTGGGGAAAGATGCGGATAGACAGTCAGAATGAGAATAGGATTGAAAATTAAAGTGTCATGCAACAGGATAGTCAGAATTACCTCTGCACAGTCCAGATGCTCTGCAAAAGGACCACCCAATTTTCATTTGGTTTGTTCAATGTAGAAGGGACCACATTGGGATGGGCCAAGGAATCATAAAGTGATCAATCCCTGTGAAATGCAAAAACAGGAAGAGCAACGAAGATGTGACCTGCAGTGGAATCATTTTATGAATTGGAGGAAATCATAAAGGATAATATGTTGAATGTAAAGGCTGGTGGAATGGAAGGTGAGCATCGGAGGAAATCTATTATTGTCCTGTCCTGGGAGAGAGGAGTCTTCTTCCTCGTGTCCGGCCATCTTCTATATCACATCTTTCCGGTCGGTCAGTGACGGTTGACGGTCGGTGATTGCAGAATTGGCTACTTCAGTCACTGTGGTACAGTTCCTGTCGTCAGCATTGCCCGGGATGCGCCACGTGGAGGCACCTGCTTGCTTCCCGGAGAGAGGAGAGCAGACATGTACGAAGTCGAGGAAATGCGCTTGAGAGCTCCAACCACGATGACCAAGGAGGTCCCATGTTTCAGGAAGAGGGACATTTCAGAGGCAACAGAGTGGGTGCCTGCCTCATCATCAGAATAAATACAATGGAAATGAAGAATCTGAGTAAAAGGAATGGCATTTTTTACAGGAGGCAGAACAAGAGGATAATCAAAGCAGCTGTTGGGATCTGTGGGCTTATAAAAGGTGGTAGTGGCCAGTCCATCTCTTGAGATGGAACCTGAATGAAAAGGGCAGCGTAAGAGATGGACTATGTAAATGTGAGAGAAATGTGGAAAATGGCAGCAAAACTAATGGCATTTTCAAGTTCTGTATTGGTATAGGATGTGGCACCAGATATATACTAATGTCAATTGGGCACTAGCTCTTTATCCCTGGGGCCTGCCTTCAAATCTAGCTTAAATGTGCAAAAGGCTCCTCTGTGCTGTGAGCAGGCCAAACTTGAAGCATTTCCTAATGGCCTGTCGTGGAAATTGCTCAAAAAAATCCTATATTCAGCATCCACTGACAACACAGAAACCACAGAACCTGCAATCAGGAAAAAGCAATTTAAATATTGTCTTTTGATGTTAACGTTTTTGAACTAACTGTCAACATCAAGGGTATTGTTGAGCCATGTTCCCTTTTAATTGCCTGAAGTTTAAGTAACCCATTGAGTTCCTGAACAGGGAAAAAAATCTAATTTTCAAGGCAAACGACTGGTGGAAACTTTTCACAAAAAGAATATCATGAAAGTAATCTTTTTATTTGTTTTTATTATATATTCAAAAGCAGAAAAGTTTGACAACATAAAGATAACAGCATAACATCTGATAGCCATAGAGAGCCTATCAAAGAGGTAGTGTATTCTGTTGACGAAAACACATTAGCAATACATATATATGTCCTTAATTCAGACACAAACTAGCAAGACATTCAATATCTGACATTCATCCTTCTAACGGCCACTTTCGCAAAGATAGCAGAATCATACCCCAATCTGCATTTGGATCTTTAGCATAGATTGCTTGGATGAAGGTTGATGCATTTGATCCTCCCTTAGTTTGGATTATCTGTTCATATCCCCACCCAAAGAGTTTCAGCTAAATTAGGTCTGGAACAGTGGATGCTATGGCTTGGAGGGGGCCTGAAAGGGATATGAAGGTGGATACAAAACCCTGAATAGAGAGGCAAAAACTGGAATTTAACATACAGGGAGGTGTACGTGCGACAGACTGTCCAAAATGTGCACATTATGAGGGATGTTCTGTAACCAATGACATCAGTAGGTTCTCCAATTGATATGCAAAATGTTCTAGAAACTTAATGGAAGGGAAATAGAAATCCCAATAAACATTTTTCATTCCTTTATTTGCATTATTTTGTCCTAGTCCCAGCAGACAGCATTCTAGCCCAGTGACCACGGACTGCTAGTAGCACTGTGAGGAAAGAGTATATATACCTATTACCCAACCTCAGAAAAAAAGCATCAGCCTGATGTGACGTACCCACCACTTAATGTTACAGTCTATATCTCATAGAGTAAGAATGTTGGTTCAAACACAATTTCCTGCAAAGTTCAATGGCTGGTCTATGAAGGTAGTAATAAAAATTAAAATCAGTTCATTTACACCTGTCATAGAAAGGTCAGCTACGTATACATTGTAGCTTGTCATAAGGAACACTGAAACAGCAGCAAAAAACATTTTAAATATACAGCACCTGAAGTTGGGCTAATTCATATTCCAAACTTTTTAAAAACGTCAATGGTGTTACTAGGTCTGGAATGTTTGATTTATAAGTGGAGGCTGGATATGCTGGGTCTTTTTTCCCTCGAGCATAGGCTGCTGTGGGGAAACCTTATAGGAGTTAATAAAATCATGAGGGGCTTAAATATTTAAGAAGGAACTGCAGATGCTGGAAAATTGAAGGTAGACAAAAATGCTGGAGAAATTCAGCGGGTGAGGCTGCATCTATGGAGCGAAGGAAATAGGCGATGTTTCGGGTCGAGACCCTGCTTCAGATTGATGGTGGGCATAAATAAATTATTTTCCCCAGTGTAGGGAAGTCTAAAACTAGAGGGCATAGGTTTAAAGTGAGATGGGGAAAAAATTAAAGGGGATTTGAGGAGCAACTTTTTTTACAAATGTATTTGGGGCGAGTTGCCAAAGGAAATGGGAGAAGCAAGTATAATTAATACATTTGAAAGTGTTGGCCAGGTACATGGATAGGAAAGGTTTGGAGGAATATGACTCATGCACAGGCAAGTGTGACTAACTCGTGTAGGCAAGTTGATCGGCCTAGGCGAGTTGGACTGAATGCCTATTTGTGTGCTGTACAGCTCTATGATGCCATGGGCAATGATTCAAAAAGTGATTCAATTGATTTAATTAGAGTTAATAAACCAGATGCACAAATTAACTGAAAATAGACAACCTGAAATAAAGAACATTTAGGACACTGTAAATGGCAACTTGGAAACTGATATTAACACAAATGGATTGTGGTTATTGCAGTTGTTTCGTACAAGCAATTGCCTGTTTCAAATCTGTACATTCCAGACCGACATGCTAGTTCAGATAGCTGATAAATCCAGGTGCAAGACAGCTCAATGGCTCTGAATGAACCACAGGGGAATTAACAAATCAAAAATAACTTTTTTTTTTAAAGGGATTTTTTACCTTAGACAGTTGATGCTCAATTTATTCTATTTAAAATCAAGGTCGCAGATTATGGACGCAAAAAATACGAAGGGAGATTAGATTAGATACTTTTATTGTCATATGTGACAAGTCACAGTGAGATGCTTTGTCTTAGGGGAAAAGGGTTACAATAAGAAAATAGAGTTGTATTTTAAATTCAGTCATGATCTTATTGAAAGGTATAACGAGACTGAAGAGTCACATTGCCTACACTTGCTGCTGTTTCATATATGGTCCTTATATTTACATTCCCATTTAGAAAAAAAATCATATTTTGTACTGTGAGATGTGCAGGGAAATTCACAATAGCATGAAAAGGGGTAGATTATTTCAGATATAAAGAATGGGCTAGGTAAACCTGTATGATTTCATCAATTGCTGCATTGCTGTTACATTTACTGTCTCCTCGGTAACAAATGCCTCTTGTGCAGTCCCCGCGGGACCCAGTTCTGCCTCACTTCCCTGCTGTAAAGGTACACCCAGCTTCTGTTCCAGCATCTGAAACAGCGTTTGGCCTTTCTCCCTCTCACTGCTGCTCAGGAAATCCACACTCAGGCCAAACCGTTGAGTCTGAGAAAGGTGCAGCAGAATCCAATAAATTGTTTGAGCATCTTCTGGTTGGAAATGATTAGAAAGTACGACTAGGAATTCACCAAGGAGTCCAAATCCTATTTCGGCACAGAAAATGCTTTCTAAGAGCTGGGCACCTAAGGTGACAAGGAAGGCATATTTCTCTGGTCCTGTACAGTAGTATCTTCTCCAGTCACGGCTAAACTCTGCTGAGGTCCGAGGCCGGGAATCTGTGTGCTGTGATTGGGAAAGAATTAGCATGTAACTGTCTTCATTGTACAGCAAAATGAATTAAAAGACAATGTTTTCAACCAATGTTGTTTTAATGACAGGGACAGTCAAGCCCAACCACTCAACCCCATTCTGTTGACATGGGTTTGTAACAGAAAACAAAAAGCAGAACACTCATGGAGGCGACATGCACATCATTTGTTAAATCAACCCAGCTATACTTTTGAGAATGAAGCAGTGCACTAAGGTAGTGTAAATGGAGCTCTACCATCTCATTAGCTGAAGTTGTCTTCGGAGTAACGGGAGTGATTAACTTTAACATTGGGTATCTAAAAATCTTGCAATTATGTTAATGGATATATAAACAGTGATTATCTCAGTCACAGGAATTGAAGGGAGAAATACTCTGAGCCTAGTGATGTAGGGATTGGATGAACATTCAAACAACAACTTGATGTTAAGAAGAATTGAGCTCTATTGCACTTGGATTTACCATCTACCTGAACTAGCATGTCCCTTGTGCTGCCCAGTAACTAGCATTTAGCAGGGATTAGAGGATTACTGAACACTGTTGGTGGGACCTCCATTCTAGGAGACAACCCTAGCATCCCTCCCATATCAGATTTGGAGGAAGACACCGCATTGGAAACTATGGGTACATAGATTCTATACAGGACATAGAAATTATGGGAGACTGGAGGCAGAAGAAAGAAGATTCCCATCCCGAAACGTCACCTATTCCTTTTCTCCAGAGATGCTGCCTGACCGGCTGAGTTTCTCCAACATTTAGTGTCTATCTTCGGTATAAACCAGCATCTACAGTTCCCTTCTACATAAGCTGTATTAGGAAATACTTAACAGAGAGAGTGCTCCATTCATAGCTGCTGAGAGAGGCCTAGAAATCAGTTAAGAAGCAGTTATCAGCTTTGAATGTATCACTGCATCTCAGGAATTTTGAATGTTGATGGGCTGAACAACCTTCCTCATAATTCTCTTGCACCATCTTGTGAGGAAGATCACAATGATCAAGAAATTCATAAAAAGAATATGGCTGTAATGTGATGTATTACAGGGAAAACAAAGAGAAAGATTATCAAAAAAGAAATTTAGAAAAGGCAGTAATACTTAAAAGTTATTTATCTATTATCTAAAATGACCGTATAAGTGGCAGGACAGTTAAAACCATTTCCCATATAACATTTTTATATTGTAACTGCAGACTGCAGACCTATTGGGTCTACTCACCCAATGCACCCGTTCCTTACACATAGCCCCCATGGGAGGTGTGGACCTCCAACTTAAATTCATTGGAATCTTACTGTTCCCGAACGTAAGATTCCAGCACTTCCCTTGCCTTCCTCAGCAGTGATGTTTAAAAAAAATTCCAATTGCACTTGCCCTGCGTGTTGCCCTCCCCCCCTCTAGTTAAGCCATTGTGACATCATAATTTGAAGCTGGTTGGTTTGAAATTCAAGGTAATCAATCACTAATAAGTCAAGAAATAAAGCATAAAATGTTCAGTGAAAGTGATATCTGCCTCGAGGGGAAAAATGTGAATCGGAATATGTAAAAATCTTGTGAAAGTTGGCATTTATAATGCTTTATTCGCAAATAATGTGTCAAACATAGGATGAAATCTTCATTGAGGCTTGATTTTTTAATACTTAAATCAGTAATGACGAGAAAGAAGGCATAAAATGTTCAGTGAAAGTGATCTCGGCTCGAGGTGAAAATGTGAATCAGAATATGTAGAAATCTTGTGAAAGTTGGCATTTTTAAAGCTTTAATCGCAAATAACATGTCAAATATAGGATGAAATCTTCATTGAGGCTGGTTTCTGCTAGCTGAGCCATTGTGACGTCACCATTTGAAGCGGTTGGTTTTAATTTCAAAGTCTTTTCACTTTTTTAGGCTAATCAGTAATAAGTCGAGAAATAAAGCATGAAATGTTCAGATAAGGTGATCCCGGCCTCGACGGGAAAAATGTCAACCGGAATATGGAAACATTTTATCGTTACCGCATAGTTTTTTCGCGAAGATGTAAAGACACACACATATACACACACATACAAGATCAGAGTTTTAATAAATATATGATGATGATGATATGATATACGGTATTTGTAGAAATAATGATTTGCCCTACATGTACATGCCATTATTAACATTCCACATCAGTCTCTCCTCGCATGTGTTAACATGACTACATACTATATTTGGCCCTACTTACAGATGAACATCTAGGCACATACCCTTCATCATTAATATTGACCTTAGTCCCAATATTTCCAGATGATCCCAGTCTCAACAGCTTTTTGTGGAAGAGTACTTGAAACTTTCATTACCCTCTACAAGAAGAATTTGTTTTTACTGTTAGTCTTGAATAATCCAGCATACATTTTAAGTTTTGCTCTCTTGTTTTGGATTTTCCCACCAGATAAATGTTATCGCTAACTTCCCTTCCAAATCTCTTAATCATGATAAATATTTAAACTAGATTACTTATTAGATTACTCCCCATGGAAGGTTGGTTAAGAAGGTTCAATCTTTGGGTGTTAATGACGGAGTAGCAAGATGGATTCAACAGTGGCTGAATGGGAGATGCCAGAGAGTAATGGTGGATGGCTGTTTGTCAGGGTGGAAGCCGGTGACCAGTGGGGTGCCTCAGGGATCTGTGTTGAGTCCACTGTTGTTTGTCATCAATGATCTAGATGATGGGGTGGAAAATTGGATAAGTAAGTATGCAGATGATACTAAGATAGGTGGTGCTGTGGATAATGAAGTAGATTTTCAAAGTCTACAGAGAGATTTGGGACATTCGGAAGAGTGGGCTGAAAGATGGCAGATGGAGTTTAATGCTGATATGTGTGAGCTGCTACATCTTGGCAGGACAAATCAAAATAGGACGTGCATGGTAAATGGTAGGGAATTGAGGAATGCTGTGGAACAGAGGGATCTAGGAATAACTGTGCATAGTTCCCTGAAGGTGGAATTGCATGTAGATAGGGTGGTAAAGAAAGCTTTTGGTGTGCTGGCCTTTATAAATCATAGCATTGAATGTAGGAGTAGGGAAGTGATGTTAAAATTGTACAAGGCATTGGTGAGACCAATTATGGAGTATTGTGTACAATTTTGGTCGCCTAATTATTGGAAGGATGTCAACAAAATAGAGAGAGTACAGAGGAGATTTACTAGAATGTTGCCTGGGTTCCAGCAACTAAGTTACAGAGAAAGGTTGAACAAGTTAGGTCTTTATTCTTTGGAGCGCAGAAGGTTAAGGGGGGACTTGATTGAGGTCTTTAAAATGATGAAAGGGATATACAGAGTTGACGTGGATAAGCTTTTCCCATTGAGGGTAGGGAAGATTCAAACAAGAGGGCATGACATGAGAATTAAGGGATAGAAGTTTAGGGGTAACATGAGGGGGAACTTATTTACTCAGAGAGTGGTGGCTGTGTGGAATGATCTTCCAGCAGAAGTGGTGGAGGCAGGATCGATTTTAACATTTAAAAGTAAAGTGGATAGGTATATGGATGGGAAGGGAATGAAGGGGTATGGTCTGAGTGCAGGTAGATGGGACTAGGGGAAAATAAATGGTCAGCACGGACTGGAAGGGCCGAGAAGGCCTGTTTCCGTGCTGTAATTGTTATATGTTATATTATATGGTTATTGCAGGATTCTAAGAATCAGAGAGAATGTCATTGACTCAACACACCAGAATCTCCTTACTCTGGTATTGAATACTGACCTTGGATAATTCCACTGGAACACTGGCCTTTGCACTTGTTACCCCGGCACATGAATTCCAGGGTTGATTCCTTGCTCCTAATTTGTCTCGCATTTCCAGGGGCTTCAGATGTGAAGCTAGCACAATATCCCTAAAGAATATAAATAGGATTTACTCACTGCATTTCTTCACATTCCCATCTCTACGAATTACTAAAATGTTCCCATGGCAAACAAAGTTAAAAGGAAAGACACATAAAATTAAATAGGAATTACACCTTGAAAATCTCTAATACGGCATTCGGTGGACCAGCATGTTTTGCTGTATGTATAAAGTCCCGGCGAGCCGCGCCGCCGACTGGAATGCGCCCCAGTACGCCCAACTTGCCCCACACTCCTCCAAGGTGACTGTGGAGAAGCCGGGTGGCGAGGTTTGTCTGGGCCGAAGAAGCCTCAGTGGCAGCGGCGATGGAAGCCTCAGGTGTGGTAGGAGCCTCGGCAGCGGGAGTCACGGCGGCGGTGGGCCTCGCGGTCATCCCGCGATCAGCAGTCGACGAGCGTGAGGGAGTGGGGGTGGGGGGAAGGGGAAGACAATGGGGACCCGCTGTTGGGGGACCGCCGTGAAGAACAATAGTGGACCCAGCGTTGCGTGACCACTGTGAAGAACAACACAGGGCCCGGCGTGCGGGGACCGCCGTGAGGGACGGTGGGAGAACAAAAGGGGACCCGGTGTGGGGCACTCTAGTTTTAGAATCCTCTGCCCAAGGGATAAGCCTGCATTTGTTTGTTTGCTTGTTCACTCCGGTTAAGGCACTGTGCACATGGCAGCCAGCCAACAGTCGCTTGTCTTTTTTTTCACTTTTAATTTCAAGTTTTCATGTACCTTCTTGTGTGTGTGACTGTTGGCAGACCAATTTCCCTACGGGGATGAATAAAGTTCTTTCGTATCGTTTATTAATTAATTAATTCTAACCAAGAGCTAACTAAGATCTAAAATTAACTAAAATCTGTATTAGCCTGTGCTACTGAACTTACCAGTTCAGTTTTTGAAATCTCAGCCAATGGTAAACTCAATTTACGGCATTTTCAAATTACAGAAACTTAGGTGACAGACAGTTCTTGGAACCTTTACATGACCTGGAGAATGTCTATATTTAAAAATAACAGTTGTCCTGCTCAGAGGAAGATGATCTGGGGCAATTTCTGCAGTCCAGCACCAGGCAAGTCCAAAGTATCCCAGAATATAGAATTTCAACCAATCGTACAATTTTCTATGTATCACACGCATTGAATTCTACAGCAAATGTAAAAAGCATTCAGGGGCTTTTAATCAAGCTAAAAATTCTATTAACAATTTTTTTTCCAAATTAAAATAATAGAATCTGCCTCGGGTTGTCAGTAATGACGTTAGTGTTGAGTGATTTTTCTGACACAGGACAAACACAAATAATTCTAAAGTGAGGGCGATAATCACTTATTCTATAATCACAATAATAGAAAGCAAAATGTCAAATGTGTGAAGTTATAGACAACATCAAATACTGCTTGGATTTGTTAAAATATTGAAAATATCAACTTCTTCAAAAGCCTTGGTGAGAGACTTTGACTGTCCGATGCCAATTCTATCTGCATCCATTGCTACTCAATAGAGCTGCACAAAGGAGTTTCAGAACAAGATTTTTCTAATTACTGGGCTGACTCTTTCCTGAAAAGTAATTGCACAATTAATTAATCGGCAAATAGGCAGAAAGTCTAAGGAAAGAGGGGTCACACCACTAGCTTTATCCCAGAACATGCTGTCTGATTTATGCCATTTTGCTATTTACCGCACAATAACAGCATTGTGCATTTAGCCTACTGTTAGTTGTACAAACATGTTAGATTTGCTTGTTAATTTAAACTCATTACGGAAAGCAGATCTCATGCACAACAGTACAAGGACTCTAAATAAGATAATGCAAATGTAATCCCAATTAATCTCTTTGCTCCGTGAGAACAATTTAAACTGGGATCACATTACAACAGGTAGTAATTTTTTTCTTAAAGACTTCTGAAATGTCAAACTTTAAACTTTTACATTTTATTTCACTTCTCTATTTTTTTCCTTACTCTCAACCCAATTTCTATTTTCTGCTTGAGATTTGACTCCAAATCATCTTGTTTCATTTTCTTTTGCTTCTCAATCCTGCAGTTCATTAAAATCTTCATCTCAAACGCTTAGAGTGCTGCCCTAAACTAATCCCAAATCCCTGTTTGTTGTGAAATTAATCAGTACTCAGGTAATGGAAGTGAACTAGCTTCTCAAGAAAAACTTGCATTTACATAGTGCCTCGCACATCTCTTTGAAAACATCCAAAAGCGCCTTTTAGCCAAATAAGTGTTTTAATGTACTGTCACCATTGCAATGTAAGAAACACCAAAACTGTTTTTAGCATGTGGAAAGTAGGGTAAATTTGTAAGAGGACAGTAGTCAGAAGGAAGTAACTTGTGCACAACAGGCTTCCAAAAAGAGGAAAATGTTGATGAGCAAATAAACTGTTTTAGATAACATTATGTAAGAATAAATATTATGCAGGACACCAGTGTACATCTAGCTACACTTCAAAGCAATGCCAAAGGATCTTTTACCTATAAGTGAAAAAATGTAATACATTGGCTCAATGTTTAATTTAGTTTAGAGATACAGTGTGAAAACAAGCCTTTCGGCCCACCGAGTCCACACTGCCTAACATATGCCTTGTACACTCGTTCTATCCTGCACACTAGGAACAATTATTTACAGAAGTCAATTAACTTACAAATTTGCATGTCTTTGGAATGTGGCGGAATATGGAGCACCCGGAGAAAACCCAAGCGATCACAGACAACAGACAGACTCTGTATAGACTGTATAACTCTGTATTGCCCTCCATCCTATCCCCCTTTGTTAAATCCCTCCCCACCTATGTTCAAGACACCTCAGACACTCTCCGTCGGCTCCGCGCATTCCATTCCCCAGGCCCCATCCTCTCATTTTCACCATGGACGTCCAGTCACTCTACACCTCCATCCCCCACCAGGATGGTCTCAAAGCCCTCCGGTACTTCCTCGACCAGAGGAGCAACCCATACCCGTCCACTGACACCCTCCTCCGCCTAGCGGAGTTGGTCCTTACCCTCAATAACTTCTCTTTTGACTCCTCCCATTTCCTCCAAACACAAAGTGTAGCTATGGGCACACACATGGGCCCCAGCTACGCTTGCCTCTTTGTCGGGCACATCGAACAATCTTTGTTCTCGGTGTATCAGGGCCCCACCCCTGACCTCTACCTCCGTTACATCGACGACTGCTTTGGTGTCACCTCCTACACCCACACACAACTGACTGACTTCATCCATTTCACCACCAACTTCCATCAGGCACTCAAATGCACTTGGACCATTTCCGACATTTCCCTACCGTTCCTTGACCTCACCATCTCTATTGCAGGTGATACACTCCTGACCGACATCCACTACAAACCAACTGACTCCCACAGCTACCTGGACTACTCTTCCTCCCACCCTGCTTCCTATAAGGACTCCATCCCCTATTCCCAATTCCTCCGTCTATGTCGCATCTGCTCCCAGGATGAGGTGTTCCACACCAGGTCATCACAAATGTGCTCATTCTTCAGAGAACGGGGATTCCCCTCCCCCACTATAGATGAGGCTCGCACCAGGGTCTCCTCCATACCCCGCAACACTGCCCTCTCTCCCCATTCCCCCACTCACAAAAAGGGCAGAGTCCCCCTGGTCCTCACCTTTCACCCCACCAGCCGGCACATACAACACATAGTCCTCCACCAGTTTCGCCACTTCCAACGTGACCCCTCCACTCGCCACATCTTCCCATCTCCCCCCCGTCTGCCTTCTGCAAAGACCGCTCCCTCCGCAACTCCCATGTCAATTCTTCCCTTCCCTCCCGCTCCACCCCTTCCCCGGGCACTTTCCCTTGCAACCAAAAGAGATGCTGCACTTGTCCCTTCACCTCCCCCATCCACTCCTTTCAGGGACCCAAGCAGTCCTTCCAGGTCCGACAGAGGTTCACCTACACCTCCTCCAACCTCATCTACTGCATCCGTTGCTCCAGATGCCAGCTGATCTATATCGGTGAGACCAAGCGGAGGCTTGGCGATCGTTTCGCCGAACGCCTCCGCTCAGTCCGCAATAACCCACCCGACCTCCCGGTGGCTCAGCACTTCAACTCCCCCTCCCATTCCATATCCGACCTCTCAGTCCTGGGCCTCCTCCACGGCCAGAGTGAGCAACACCGCAAGTTGGATGAACAGCACCTCATATTCCGCTAGGGGAGTCTGCATCCTCTGGGCTTAAACATTGAATTTTCTCAATTCTGTTAACCCTGGCTGTCTCCTCCCCTTCCCACCTCTCCCTCAGCCCTCGGACCCTGGCATTCCTTCTCTCTCTATCTCTCCCCCACCCAAGTCGCACTAGCTTCTCATTTTCACACTACAAACAGCTTACAATGGCCTGTTTCCTTTATCATCGATACTTTTTTGCATATCTTTCATTCATTGTTCTTTATCTCTCCATATCACCATCTATATCTCTCGTTTCCCTGATCCCTAACCAGTCTGAAGAAGGGTCTCGACCCGAAACGTCGCCTATCTCCTTCGCTCCTTAGATGCTGCTGCACCCACTGAGTTTCTCCAGCCTTTTGTGTACCCTGCTGTTAATTCTTACCTGTCTATGATCTCCAGAGATGATGCCTGACCCACTGAGTTACTCCATCACTTTGTGTCTCTTTTCTGTTAACAAGCATCTGCAATTCTTCATGTCCCCACAGGAGGCATATTACGTGTAAGGGAGTGACAGAGGTACCAAATGTCCTTCACAAAAGATGTAAACTTCACAAAATATGTGCACCTACAACATCTGAATGCAAATTTCGTTGATAGATTTATCATTACCTAAATTCTTCATATGATCCAACTTTCTGATGAATAGCCCTAAACTTGGCATCATTTTCTCGTTTATGTTTCTCATCGAGTGTCAAGGCGATTTGTAACTCCCGTTCCAGAGCCTGAAAATCAAGGGTCTCGCTTTCTTCCATTTTTGTACCGACTGGAAAACAGAAAGATAATTAATCGTTAACGTATAGATTGCGGAGGGGATACAGATGGGAGGTGGTACAGATCAAAGATTATAGAGGAACTATAGAGGATTATAGAGGAACTATAATATTTGGTACAGATGGGAGAGTACAGATGGGGGCAGTACAGATGTGGGGGTTGACGGTTGGACAGTTGGGTAGGCATTTCCATGGACAAGGCACAGGGACACACGGAGTTAATGCGGGCCAATAGGGTGACTATAGATCATGGGCAACAAGGTCGGCATGGGCCGGATGGGCTGAAGTGCCCGTTTCTATGAGTACAACTGTGCGATCTAGCCTGAGGCAGTCTCTGGTTACTAGGATCCCCTCCTCTCGGCCCCATGACCCGTGCCCTCCCCCCTCACATCGGCCCGGTCAGCCAAGGTCCCTCTGTGCCCTCCGCTGGTGGTCCCGGCCCGATCAAACCGGGCTCGGCTCCACTCGGCCGACAGCAACACGGCGGGGCGGTTGGCGTTGCTGGGGCAGGGCCCCGGGCTCGGCTCGGCCGACAGTAAGTAGTAACGCTGGGGGTAGTAACTCAGCATCACTGGAGATAAATCAATGGGTGACCTTCCTCTAGCTAACAATGTTGCCTTCAATGGCCCGGGTGACGTTTCGGGTCGAGACCCTTCTTCAGACTGAGTCAGGGGAGAGGGAGATACCGAGATAAGGAAGGGGAAGATGTGAAAATGAGACAAAGGCGGGGATGCGGCTCAAGGAAAATGAAAAAATAGATCATTGTTAGCTAGAAGAAGGTAACAACAAAGCACACAGATATATAAAATATAAACGAGGAGAGTCAGACTGGTCGGAGAACTGGGGAGGGATGTAGAGAGAGGGAAAGCAAGTTACTTAAAGTTGGAGAAGCCAATATTCATACCGCTGGGTGTAAGCGGTTGGCGTTGCTAGGGTCCGGGTTCGGCTCCACTTGGCCGGCAGTAGCTCGGGGCGGTTGGCGTTGCTGGGGTTCGGGTCCGGGTTCGGGTCCACTTGGCCGGCAGTAGCTCGGGGCGGTTGGCGTTGCTGGGGTTCGGGTTCGGGTTCGGGTTCGGGTTTGGGTTCGGCTTCACTCGGTCGGCAGTAGCTCGGGGCGGTTGGCGTTGCTGGGGTTCGGGTTCGGGTTTGGGTTCGGCTTCACTCGGTCGGCAGTAGCTCGGGGCGGTTGGCGTTGCTGGGGTTGGGGTTCGGGTTCGGGTTTGGGTTCGGCTTCACTCGGTCGGCAGTAGCTCGGGGCGGTTGGCGTTGCTGGGGTTGGGGTTCGGGTTCGGGTTTGGGTTCGGCTTCACTCGGTCGGCAGTAGCTCGGGGCGGTTGGCGTTGCTGGGGTTGGGGTTCGGGTTCGGGTTTGGGTTCGGCTTCACTCGGCCGGCAGTAGCTCGGGGCGGTTGGCGTTGCTAAGGGCCGGGCCCCGCCCCCTTGCCAGGCCGCGCGCGTCGTTGCCTTGACAATGGGCCTGCTGCCACGTGACACAGCCCGGCGGCGGCCTACGCTGAGCATGCCAGAGAGGAGGGGCTTGATAGGCCGCGGCCCGTGGCCTGGGCTCCGGCTGCGGAGTGGGCACCGAGCCCCTTGTTTGCCTGTAGATAGCCTGGCGTGTGAGTGGAGTGGTCTGCCGCCGCTGACGCGACTCAGGCACCAGAGGCAAGTAAGGCTGCATCTCTCCGTTGTTAGCTGCCCTATGGCGGTCGCAGTCGGTCCCTGCCGCTGGGCCTGCCCTTGCCTCCTCCACCACTCTCTGTGGATCAGATCCTGGCAACCTCTTTGTAAATCCTCTCTCCACTCTTTCCAGCTTAACAAAATCTGTCCTATAACAGGGCTATAACTGAAAACAATGCCAAATGTGGCCACACTGATGTCTTGTACAGCTGCAACAAAACATCCTAACTTCTGCACTCAATATCCTGACTGATGAAGGCCATTGTGCCAAAGGCTTTCTTGACCACTGTGATACCACCTTCAAGGAACTATGTACCTGCACTCACAGATCTCTGGTGAACAACACTTTCCAAAGCCCTGTCATTTACTATGAAATTCTTGCCATGGTTTGACCTCCCAAAATACACCACCTCGTACGTATCTGTATTAAACTCCATTAACCACTCTTGCTCAACTGATCAAAATCCTGTTGTAACTTTTTGATGAACATCTTTTCTTTTTGCGATACCACCCACTTTAGTGTCATCTGCAAACTTACTAATCATGCCTTCTATATTCTCGTCCAAATCGCTGATATAAAGCACAACAGCAGTGGGCCCAGCACCGATCCCTGAGGCATACCTCTTAGTCAAAGGCCAAAAAATATTTTTTGAGCAATACTCACTAATTCCATCCATGAAGCCAATTTTTTATCCAGTCAACTAGCTCTCCCTGGATCCCATGCGAGTGGCTTGAGGTTGGCCACTAGATTTTACAGCATGGAAGCAGGGCCATGCTCACAGTACAAAGTGCTGCAGTTTCTCAGTTGGTTGGACATAGAAACATAGAAAATAGGTGCAGGAGTAGGCCATTCGGCCCTTCGAGACTGCACCGCCATTCAATATGATCATGGCTGATCATCCAACTCAGTATCCTGTACCTGCCTTCTCTCCATACCCCCTGATCCCTTTAGCCACAAGGGCCACATCTAATTCCCTCTTAAATATAGCCAATGAACTGGCCTCAACTACCTTCCGTGTCAGAGAATTCCAGAGACTCACCATTCTCTGTGTGAAAAATGTTTTCCTCATCTCGGTCCTAAAGGAATTCCCCCTTATCCTTAGACTGTGACCCCTTGTTCTGGACCTCCCCAACATCGGGAACAATCTTCCTGCATCTAGCATATCCAACCCCTTAGGAATTTTGTAAGTTTCTATAAGATCCCCCCCTCAGTCTTTGAAAAATTATCACTAATGCATCCATTATTTCTGTGGCTACTTCCTTGAGTACTCTGGGATGCAGACTATCTGGCCCTGGGGATTTATCGGCCTTCAATCCATTCAGTTTTACTCAACACCACTTCTCGGCTAACCTAGATTTCACTCAGTTCCTCCACCTTATTTGACCCCCGGTCCCCTGCTATTTCCGGCAGATTATTTATGTCTTCCTTAGTGAAGACAGAACCAAAGTAGTTATTCAATTGGTCTGCCATGTCCTTGTTCCCCATGATCAATTCACCTGTTTCTCAAGGAACCTACATTTGTTTTAACTAATCTCTTTCTCTTCACATATCTATAAAAATGTTTGCAGTCAGTTTTTATGTTCCCTGCCAGTTTTCTTTCATAATCTATTTTCCTTTTCCTAATTAAGCCCTTTGTCCTCCTCTGCTGGACTCTGAATTTCTCCCAGTCCTCTGGTTGGCTGCTTTTTCTGGCTAATTTGTATGCTTCATCTTTTGTTTTTATACTATCCCTGAATTCCCTTGTTATCCATGGATGCACTACCTTCCCTGATTTATTCTTTTGCCAAACTGGGATGAACAATTGTTGTAGTTCATCCATGCAGTCTTCCATTGCACATCCACTGTCAACCCTTTAAGAATCACTTGCCAGTCTATCTTGGCCAATTCATGTCTCATTCCCTTCACAGACGACATCTGTGAAGGGAATGCATATCCAAAACACCTTCCAATTTACAGCACGGAAGCAGGCCTTTCACCCATGCTCAAAGCATAGAGTGCTGCAGTTACTAAATTGGTCAGTCAGCATTTGCGAAGGGAATGGATATCCAAAAGTCTGTCCATTCCATTCACGGATGCTGCCTGGCCTGCTGAGTCAAACTTCAGCACTTTGTGTATTGTTCAAGATTCCCGCATCTGCAGTTCTGTATGTCTTCCTTGTGAAGAATGCTAGGACAATCTTTATTTGTTTTTTCTAGATCCAGGCTCTGACTTCTGAAATTTCGCCATTTTGCCTCCAGTTTGTTCAGTGTATGCATGTTATGTTTATAAATGGAAAATAGCAATCCGAGTCTCTACAGCATTTTCTATTATCATTCTGTGTAGGGAGACTAGATCCTCAATCATGATCAAACTAAAATTTTAGATCAACTTGGTATAACCCAATGCACTTAACATTAAAACTGATTGTGTGCACTTGACACTTGACAAGGATGGCATGGTGGCGCAGTGGTAGATTTGATGCTTTACAGCGCCAAAGACCCAGGTTTTATCAGATTCTATTCTGACTACAGGTGCTGTCTGTATGAAATTTGTATGGTCTCACCGTGACCTGTGTGGGTTTTCTCTGGGTGCTCCGGTTTCCTCCCACACCCCAAAGGCGTACAGGTTTGTCTGTTGATTGGCTTGGTATAAATGTAAAATTATCTCTAGTGTGTGTAGGATGGTGTTAGTTTGTGGGATCGCTGGTTGGTGCAGATTCGGTGGGCCGAAGGACCAGTTTTCGCGCTGTATCTCCAAACTAAACTAAATTAAACTTGGTTTAATGTTTATGTAGTTCCCTGTCTTTTGCAATTCTATATATATCAAATTCATTCAATTAACCTCTATAGATATATATAAAAAAAGAGAGCAGTCGATGTTTCAGGTCGGTGTTTTCATCTGGACTGGTGACTTACTGAAGCTGTCTGAGTTCCTCCAGCAGCTCCCCTTTTTTTGCTCCAGATCTGCAGTCTGTTGATAATAATCCTTCAATTATTAAGTGTATTCTTTGTCTACTTTGATTACTTGGTATAGTTAACCAGGCTTGACCTTATCTTTTGAAAGCAATTCTGATTAATCTTAATAATATTCTTGGTTTCCAGATGTCTTTCTGTTACATCCATATAAGTAAAGATTCCAATATCTTTCCAACCTGTAAGATATGTTGATGCTTTGCAAAGCCTTTCAAAATTTTTGCTGTGGAAATTGCATGGAAGGTAATACAGAAGGTACAAAACAGAGGAAAAAGAGGCAGAATGATAGTAACAAAGAAATCCACTTCAGAAAAAGATCCTCAGAGCGGATCGGTGAGAACTTAAGAAAAAGAACAGATAAAGCAAAAGATGCAAGACACCAAAAGGGGAATTCTTCTCCAACACTAGGAAGGAGATCAAACAGACAGCACAGCAAAGAAAATATGAATGTTAAAGGCATTATGTCACGTGGAGGCAGAGTAAGCAGACAGCAGAGCAGGGAGAGTATAAATATTAGAAATAGTCATCGATCACGTTGGGGCCGAGGAAGCCGATCCCGCAGCAGAGAGTATGTTGGGGACAAAAGATATTCTAAAGATAACAAAAGAAAAATAAGCAAACAACCCAGTCGAGAGAGCTTGAACGTCAGAAAAAAATCTGCAGGTAAAAGAGGTAGAGTAAGCAGACAGTCCAGCAGAGAATCGTTATATGACGGAAGATACACTGGAGCACACAAAAGAAGTAGAACCAGCCTGCCTGGCAGAGAGAAACCGAGGGGTCCAAGAAAACACATTAACAGCTAGAAAGAATACAAGCATGCAATTCAGCAAAGAAAAGATTAATGCTAAGAAAATGACTTGCACAGGGGATGCAAGCAGACAGCACAGTGTAAAGTGAGTAAGAAGAAAGTCATTACAGTGGACTGCGTGTTTGAGCAGGTGGCATGGCAGCGAGACTTAGAAAGAAGGAGATGTCTCGGCAGCCACAGAGGGCAAACTACAGAGGAAACTGAAATTATGGAGAAAAGGCACCGCACCAAGAGGAAAAGAGAGGCAAACAGCCCCACAAAGAGAGATTGAGCAGGAGCCCAGTTCAGGTGAACTGGAGGAGAGGAAACTAATGTAACGCAAGGATAGGATCATCATTTTGCGCACTTAGAATTAAACTACTGGAACCTGGAATCCACAAGAGAAACACCTGCAGAAAGAAAAAAATTAAAATGACAATGTGTGCAAGTTAAAATGTTAAATTAATAACCATGGTTTGTTTTGTGTTGCTATCAGAATTTTTTAACATTTGGGTTGAGGTGTTCGCTCATGCTTGTTCACCTTACACCTGTAAATAAATAAAGTCTGAGAAAAAAATATGCTTCTTTAATCACGTAAGTTCAACAAATGGCAACAGTATGGTGGTAACTGGCAGGACCATCTGGACACCTGTACAAGTGATGACAACCACCTACAAAATGGGCATTGACACTCAATCTTATGACTATATATTTTGATTGTAGATAAATGATGTAAATACACCACCAAAATTAAAAATAATTAAGATGGAGGTAAATTAAACAGCAATACATAAAAAGTTCCAGAGTTTGACTTTTAAATGTGTAAGTAATCATGCCATCACGATTGAACAATGCGTAACAGAACTTTCATTGTAAAGTTAGGTAAGAAATGGCCTTATCTGGGCATTTTGGAGAATGAAAGTAGACCTGTAGTTAACAGAATGGTTAAATTTTAGTTAAAGAAGAGTTTTGAACTGATTAGGAATCTCAAAAAAGATTACGCTGCAACAGAGGGCATGGCTGAGGAGCAAATTAAGGACTTTGCATCTCTCTGTATAAAGGAAGATGATGCTGTCAATGTCACCATTGGAGAAAAGCTAGTTGAGACACTAGAGAGCCTACAAATTGTTCAGAAGATGATATTAGAAGGACTCTTGTTGCTCTTACTCTACTGATTTGCCAGGATGGATGGAATGCATCAAAGATTACTGAGGTAAGTAATAGTGGAATTTGCAGAGCTGCTGATTATATAATCTCGACTTGAAAAAAAGGGACAGTGCGTGTGTCTAGAGAACTACAAATGTTACACCTTATTCTGAAAAGATGATAAGAATAAATGTGTCAACTCTGCACTGATCAACTAAATGTTGATGGTGGGAAACCTGGAAATTATATACCAAACCATAATTAATCATAACCATAATATACCATAACCTTCGCTCAGTCCGCCTGGACCTACCTGATCTCCCAGTTGCCAAACACTTTAATTCCCATTCCCACACTGACTTATTTGTCCTAGGCCTTCTCTAGAGTGAGGCTAAACGCAATATTCATATTTTGCTTGGGCAGTTTACAACCCAATGGTATGAATCTTGATTTCTCTAACTTCAGGTAACCTCTGCATTCCCTCTCTCTCCATCCCTCCCCCACCCGTCGCACCAGTTTCTCGTTTTCACATAGCAAATGGCTGTTTCCTTTATCATTGTTACTTTTCTGTACATTTTTCACTAATTTGTTCTATATCTCTCTACATCATCATCTATATATCTTGTTTCCCTTTACCCTCAGTCTAAAGAAGGGTCTCGACTCGAAACATGACCCATTCCTTCTCTCCAGAAATGCTGTCTGTCCCGCAGAGTTACTCCAGCATTTTGTGTCTATCTTCATAATTAATGATTGTTTGACCATAAAGGAAAGCTAACCCCATTATTTTAACAAATTTGACAGAGTTCTTTGGTGACTTTGGAGAGGATTGATGAGGTGTTTTAGTTTAAAGATACAGCATGGAAACATGCCCTTAGATCCACAAAGTAGACGCCGACCATCAATCACCCGTCCACATTAGTTCTATGTTATCCCTCTTTCTCACCCACTCCCTATACACTAGGAGCAATATACAGAGGTCAACTAAATAAAACTGCACATCTTTGGGATGCAAGAGGAAACCAGAATACCCAGAGGAAACCCACACTGTCACAGGGAGAACATGCAAATTCCACACAGACTGCACCCAAAGTCAGGATTGAACTCGGGTCTCTGGTGCTGTGAGGCAGCACCTATACCAGCTGCACCACTGTGTTACTCATGAGATTGACCCGAATACATTCGATAATATGTACATGATATATTTATCAGCAGCATTGGAGAACATGGAATAAAAGAGGCAATTGTAGCATGGATGCAAAACTGGCTTAGCAACAGAGCATGGTTATGAGATTGTTTTTCTCTCAATAAATTGCACTCCCCAGAGGATGGTGCTGGAGACAAATGTTTTTTGACATATACATTAATAACTCGAATTCTGTACAGTGTTTTATTTTAGGAATGTGACAGACCTCACATGAATTTAGAATGGCTGTCACAGGCAAATGAAATATAATATAGGGATATACAACATGATAAAGTGTTAGTACAAATGATAGTAGAGGAAATAATACAAAGGGTACATTTCTAAACACAGTATACAGATCTTTGAAAATACCTGGAAAGATTAAAGAAATGGCACATTGGATCTCAAGATCAAGATTGATATGTAGAACCAGAGGGAGAGATAGTGGTTGGAAGGGAACATGGTTGATGGAGGAAAGTCGGGGATACGGAGTCTGAAGGGTGTGAAAGATAGAGGAGGGAAAAGGAACTGTGTGACGGGCAGTGGAAGTGGATCGATGTGCATGGGTTTCTGCTTCTGCAATCATTTAAGTGAGTTTCAAACTCCTGTCACTGGTGGGTTATTTCTTGGTCTCCTCTAATCCTACATTATGCTTCTGCTATTTTACCTCTCTGGCAATGAAAATAGGTCTTTCCATTTGCTTTGCCTATCATGATTTTATAAACGTCAATTAACTTTACCCTTAGCCTCCAATGTTGCAAAGGAAACAATCCCCATCTATGCAATCCTTTTTTTCAGTCCTGGACACATTTACATAAATGTTTGCACCTGCTCCAGTGCACTCACTTATTTCCTGTATTGTGACCAGAATTTTACTGAGAACCAAACTACTCTGGCATAACCAACTTGCTCTTCCATTGCATGGCCCATATGACAAAAGCACACGGTATTCTTTTTTAACCACTTATTGACTGTCTTGCCACCATTAAGGTCATATAGTCATACATCACAGAAGTAGACTATTGCCTCACCCATGAATGGATGTTTGGGTCACCCACTGTGTACAGTTTTATTTTCCTTATTTAAGAAATAATATAACACCCATATTGGAGCATTCCAGAAGCAATTCATTGGACTAATTTCCCAGTTGGAAGGGTTAAAATAATTTTGATTGCATTCTTTAGAATATAGAAGAATGAGGGGTGATCTTATTGAAACATAAGGGCACAATGGCATGGTATATGTCAAGATATTTTCACTGGTGGGTAGGTTTTGCATGAGCACACATAATACAAGATAAATGGACGGTCATTTACAGATCGAATGTTGAAATTCTCTACTTCAGAATGTTGTGGAGGCTACAATAGTAGTCACTCTACAGAAAATGCAAAGGAATTTCATACAGCTGCTGGTTCTTGGACACACAATTGTTATAATAAGGTTTTGATTCTTGAGAGAACATCCACAGGCTACACACTGCGCCGCTCTACATGGGCTTAGATAAAGGCACATTGAGCACCCAGAGGGTCAGGAGCAAGCAACCTGATTCAAGGGCAGAGCCCTCATTCATCGTGAAGATCACCACAGGAGGCAAACCATTATGTGAGATGGATTGGAAGGTCTTCCAGTACAATAGCTGTGCACACCTGGTAATCGGTTGTAGCAGAAATAGAAGAGAAAGGGAATAGTGCAGAGAATTATTCTGCACATCAGCAGATACATGGAGCTGAAATCTCCAGTTGGCAAATTTAAAAATGGTGTAGGTGTGTCGGGCTACACAGTCATGGACATAGAGAAAATAAAATGAGATTTAAGCGCACAACCTTGAAAGCTCCAGCGATGATGGTCAGCGAGCTGGAAGTATAGTTGTCAATACATTCTGACTAAGGTCTGCTGATAGGAAGTCGAAGACTAGATGCACAGGGACAAACAGTTCCATGAGTTTGACGATAAGATTAGAAGAGATGAATGCTGAGCTGTGCTTGTTGAACACCAACCTGTCGTATGTGTTCCTGTTGTACAAGTGGTGCAACACAGAGAATGGAGACAACCTGCTGTTGATCTGTTTTGGCACATACATCTCAACCATGCTGTCATTGGGCATGGAGATCATAGAACAATGGGTCCTTCAACCGATTACCAGATGTGCAGTCCTATTGTACCGCCAAACATGATATCAAGTTAAACTGATTTAATCTACCCATACAAGATCAATATCCCTCTATTCCTTGCACTTCCAAGTGCCTATCTAGAGGCCTCTTGCCTCCTACACCACCACTGGCAATGGGTTCCAGGCCCGTACTACTCTGTATAAAATTCATGCCCTGCATATCTCTATTAAACTTTCCCCTTCTCACCTTATAGTTAGAAACTCTAGTGTTAGATATTTTAACCCTGGATAAAAAGATTCTTAATGTCTATCTTATCTATGCTTCTCATATATTTTTTACTTCTATCGAGTCTCCCCTCAGCTTTGACTGGAGACTTCGTAGAGAATAGTCAGGCATTCAGATGCCAGTGCATTCATACCCTCAATCAAGTAATCTCCTTTAAGAATATAGATTAGTTCATTGTAATGCTTTCATTTCTTTTGCCTAACTTGGAGCACAAATCTCTGCCGTTAACTCTCAGATAAAAAGCAGGCGAACTGCAATTCTGAAAAGGAAGCCTGATATTGCACCGAGTCTAGCAAACTGAAATCACCAAGTTGTTGAGGATAAATTATGTGATTCTGATAGCATCAGTATTTTTCTATTATGCTTCAGTAGGACATTTAATCTAATACAGTAACATTATAACTTATCCAATGTCTGCACATTTTGTTCATGAAAATAATCCTGGTTATGTGGCTATTGAGTCAGATGAATGAAATATGCAGATATTCTCAATGGAAGGAGCTTTTAGCCAATACAGAATTGATCTAATATAATGAAACATTGTGCCCAGGCTGAGTAAATTTAGCCTAACATTTTCAGCAGTATCATAGAGGAATCACCGTGCATTTTTACGTAATCTAGAGTTAAATAAACCTCTGTGTATTTCACTCAAAGCTAAGCACAATTATTCGACTCCACTGACAAGAGTCTACAGAGGGCAAAGTAAATGATGAGTTCAGGAAATGAGCACTTTTTGTAGTTGTATGAATGTCTTTCAATAGCCACTGCTTACGTAGTCAACGAGAGAGTAATAGATTCTTTGAAATTTGGCCTCATATGGTACTGAAAAATAACTGCGGACATAAGAATGAGTGAAGAAGCGTGTCGACCTGATACATCACCGATTCATTCCCTCCATGGTTGCTGCCTCACCCTCTGAATTCCTCCATCACTTTCGGTTTTGCTGTCAAAAAAAAATTGTCATGTTTGAGGGAAATTACTGCATCATTTGAAGAAGTATTTGAGTGTGCTAGAAACCAAGTAATTCCTGACAGCGTATCCAGAAGCCCCTTCTGCACAGCATGCTATTCTGATATTCCATTGTTCAGGTCCCTTCTTCTTACTCCTCAATTTCCCCCTTCATCTTGTGATTCTTGTTGCTGCACCATTTGCTGGAGGTTCCTGGTTTAGTTTATTGTCACATGTACTGAGGTGCAGTAAAAAGTTGCTAACCACAGGCTCAGCAAAAACAACTGCCAGGTCTGATAGAATTGTAGACCTCTGAGGCAAATGTTGGTGCTGAGATCCACACAGTAAAGCCCAGGCCTTTGTATGATGTGGAGAGAAGGGATGGAGAGAGAGCTGGGAACAAATAGTGAAGGTTAACCAGCAATGATGCAGATACTTGCAGGATTGATCAGGGTTTGGTAGAGAAATGATTGGTGGGGAGAAATGGCTTGGTGGTTATTGACAGAAGTTGGGGATTGGGTGCAGTCACAAAAAAAAATAATTGAAAGGAGAACTTATGCAAAACATTTCTCAATGGCAGGTGTGATTGATAAATGGTGAGAGCCTTGCATGCTGCTGCAAGCAGGTCTCAGTCCACTGATGAAGGCCTGCATCAGAATGCAAGACTCTCACCGTTCACCATTCACATCTGCCATAGAGTCATACAGTTATGCAGCTTGGCAAAAGGCCTGTCAGCCTAACTCGTACATCCATTCCTGAGCTAGTCCCATTTGCCTGTGCATGGCTCATATCCCTCCAATTCTTTTCTATCCTTGTACCTGACCAAATGTTTTTTTAAACGTTGTAATTGTTGCCGACTGATTTTCTGAAATGAGAACATAACATGGTGGCACATCATTTGGTGGTGCCAACATCCTACACACAAGAAATCCCAACACAAAACAATTATGTTGGGAAACACTGCCGAAGTAACCACATAGTTCATGATGATTCACTTAAGTATAACAAAAATGGTGCAAGCAAGAACAGATACCATCTGCATACAAAACTGGACAGAAGACAGCAAAGCAGATTATTGGCAGTCAAGCAAGTTAAAAAAGAAGTCCAAGAGTATTAGGACTGATGGGAGGTGTGATCTTTTACCATTTATGGAGGCTGATTGTGTTATGAGATTAACTTGATTGGGAAAGAG
Organism: Raja brachyura; assembly: GCA_963514005.1. Next base: position 12,806,051 of record OY740812.1, read on the forward strand.
GTTCATTTAAAGAGTTGAGGATTGGTTGAAAAAAATGCATTCAGACTATCAGGACATTGAATGAGCTTCTGCACTAATATAGGGATTTACTTAGACATTTCGTGGCATGAAGTTCATAAATAAGCAGATAGAAGAGCTAGGTAAAAGTGATGTAGGATATTGGTAAAAGTGGCACAGCGAATAGGAAACAGCCATTAAAATGGTTTCCAAAACCATCCAGCTGGACAATGAAGATGAACAATAGCTTCTACCCAAATTGCAACATTTGTATAAAGTTGTCGAAGACATAGTTTTTGCAAAGTCCTCTTTCAGGTTCACGCCTGGATGAAAGTAGGGAAGGAAAGCTAGCAATTCATGATAATTAATGTGTAGAAGACATTCCAGTTATGTGCTAAACTATCGAATGAGGCACCAACAATATTCCAGGCAATCATGCTAAGATGCTGTAGGTGGAACTGCAGATGCTGGTTTACACCGAAGATAAAACACAAAATGCTGGAGTAAATCAGCATCTATGGAGAAAAAGAATAGGTGACATTTGGGGTTGAGACCCTTCTTCAGATCTTGAGGCGAAACATCAACTACTCCTTTTCTCCATGGTGAGATGCTGCATGGGATCCAACATTGTCTGAATTGTTTGAATGATTGTGTCAGCATATTGTCAAAATTAATCAATCCATAAAGTGGTAATTACATGCTCTGAAGGCATTAGATAATGAATTTCCTGTCACAGCAGTGGATATGGCAGTTACATAAAGAAACCCAATTTAAAGCATACTTCATGGGCAGATTAATTCGGACACAAATTTGTCTGATGAGGTGACGCTGTTTCATTGTGGACAATGTGAATTACCCATTAACAAGAACTGTATAAAACATGGAAGCAAGAAGAGAGTGACAGAAGTATATATTATAAGTGAACTTCACATTTGGCTACAGTAAATAAGAGGTACTAACCAGTAGATTTGTCTATTGATCTGGGATGAATGAAGATGTAGATATAGTCACTGGATGTACATTGTTTCAGGACAATTTAACACAACCACAAAAGTACTATTATAATTATGGAAGTGATCAGTTGGACTATTCCAATGGGTCCAATTCAACAAATGTAGTAAACTTTCAAAATTATGCTAAGGTCTTGCAACGGTTATGGAGAAAATTAATTTGAATGGCAATTGAAACAAAGGATTTTTTTTTTTAAAGGAGAAAATATTGTTAACAAATAATTTAATAGTAGTTCTGAAATAAGGTTCTGAAATCTTCAGCTTGTTTCTTAACTGCAAATTGGGTAACAGGCATTGCATCTTTTAAAAACATTTGCAAAGCATTTCAAATTACCTCTTCCTCTTTCGCCCCACGGGTTCCAAAAACTGCAAGCTATTTCCTAATACTGAGCCATCAAACAGAATTTTAGTAGCACCACAGTCAACAAATGTGTTCCTTAGTAAAACTCCATGCCAATTCAGCTGCATTGGGTGAGAACCTAAATGGCTGAGTGGACAAGATGTTCTTAGTGGTTGACGGTTTGAAGAAGGATACCCTTTATAAGCAAAATACAACGTTTTGAAGGAACTCAGCTAGTCAGACAACATTCATGGAGGGAATGGACAGACAACATTTTAAAATGGGGCCCTTTTCGAAAATTGTCTGTCCATTCCCCCCACGGATGCTGCCTGACAAGCTGAATTCCTCCAGCATTTTGTGTTTTGCTCAAGATTCCAACATATGTAGTTCCTTGTGCACCATACCTTCCATGTGGCAATTGTCAGCCTGCATCTGCCCCTCCCCTTGCACCTACCAATTCACCATCACATAACGTCTTCCCCTTATTGCTTTCTATAATTAAGAAATTTGCTTAGAAAATAATAATAATAAGCAAGTCAATCCAGATTTATGAAAGGGAAACATTTTTGACAAACCTTTTTTGATGTTGTAACTAGCAGAATGAATAAGGGTAAACTTGATGAAGTGGTATATTTAGAATTTCAAGTCTTCAATTAGGTTTCATACAAGACATTATAAATATTTAAAAAATGACATCCTGCTCTGGATTGAGGATTAGTTAACAGATTGAAACAAAGAGTAAGAATAAATGGGTCATTTGGGGTCTGGAGTGTTCAATGGAGAGCGTTTTGACTGGTTGCATCGCGGCCTTGAATGCCCAGGAGCAAAGAAGACTGTAAAGGCTGTGATTATATCCCAGTCCATCACGGGTTTTGACCTTCTCACCATCGAAGGGATCTACCGGAATCACTGCCTCAAAAGGCAGCCAACATCATCAGAGATCCACACCAACCTGGCCATAAACTCATTTCACCCCTGCCATCAGGAAGAAGGTACAGGAGCCTGAAAACTGTAATGTTCAGGAGCAGAGTCTTCCCTACAGCCATTGGGCTATTAAATACCACAACCTTAAATATATTACACTATTATTTTTCAATTTTTAATGTATGTATATAATATATTTGTATGTGTATGTGTGTGTGCATATGTACATATACACACACTGAACATTGTTTTCTCATTACATTGTTTAAAGTGTACTATGTTTACATATTCTGTTGTGCTGCTGCACGTAAGAATTGAATTGATCTATCTGGGACATATAACAATAAAACACTCTTGCTTGACTCTTGGATCTTTGGCGGATGCGGGGAACAATGTTGCAATTTAAGCTGTTCACAATCTATATTAATAATATATGAGGGGATCATGTGCAACATGTCCACGTTTGCTGATGATGAAAAGCTGGATGGCTGTGTTGGCTGTGAGGATACAGGGGGGTTTTAGCGAGAAGCTAGGTTAAAAGAATGAGCAAGGACATGGCAGGTCAAATATAATCTGGAAGAGTGTGGGGTCACCTACCTTGATAGGGAAAATGGAAAGACATGTTATTTTTTAAATTATGGCATTATGAAAAATGTAGGAGGTCAGAGGGTGCTGTGTTAACATGTAGATGCAAATGGGTTTAATTGTAAGAGGACTTGGCAACATCACAAATGAAAGTTATCCAGCTCCAACTGTACAGAAACTTGGCGATATTAAATCTGAAATACTGTTTGTGATTGAAGGAGTGCAACAATGTTTCATCAGATTGATTCGTGGGGCCCCAGGCTTGTTGTCAGAGGAGATATTAAACACACCCAGTCTATATGGTTTTGAATTTAAGAGAAAGAGAGGTAGTTTAAGTGTAACTTGCAAATTTCTTACAGGGCTTGAATCATAAGATAATGTTTCTACTGGTTGGAATGATGATAGCCACTGGGATCAGTCATTCTGGACTGGGATAAGAAGTCCTTCTAAAAGTTTAACTGCTAGGAAATGAGGCAGGCAGTTAGTGAATCTTTGGAACTCTCCGCCAAAGACGGTTCTCGAGGCTCAGGCACTCAGTGCATTCAAAACAGTGATACAGAGGGCTTTTTAAAAATAATTAAAGGAATCAAGGGATATTGGGATAGGAAAGTAGCGTTGGGGTGAAAGATGAGCCATGATCTTATTGAATATCAGTGTCAGTAACAGGGATTGAATGAACTACTGTCATCACAGAGTATGTTCTCACATGTTTCCACCAACATCACTGTACACTCTCCCTCTTCACAACATCCTGCCGATTATCTACCTTACTCCTTCTTCACAGCCCACCAGACAAATCTCATCACCCATCCTACTTATTACTTTAGCACCTTTCCCTCAACATATTGGCATTGGGTTTGAGACCTACTATCCCACCCTATGTTCCTTATGTAACAATCAGCGGGCTTTCTCATTTATGTGCACTCCTTAAAGATGCAACACTGCTGGGAGCTTTGAATATTTAGCAGGCAAATGGTAACACCACCCCCCCCCCACTCCTCTCCCCTAAAACCAGTAAAGAAGTAAGCATTAGAGCTGTGGATACAAGGAACTGCAATGTTGGTTTACAATGCAAAGTGGAGTTAGTCATGGGTCAGGTAGCATGTCTGAAGAACATTGATAGGTAATGTTTTGGGTTAGGACCCTTCTTCAGAAACATTAGAGCTTGTGGGAAGGCTTGGGGGAAGGCGATAATAACCTTGATGCAAAAACACCAAGTCTTTCTTAAAGCATAACTGTTGGGAAATGAGGCCACAAGTTATAAGGGGAACACAGCATTTAATGTTGAACACAACTCACACTGTAGCCAAGGTAGTGTGAAGGAAAAGGAACACAAAATGGAGTGAAAAGGTTTCCGTCAGTTGACAAAGGTATGGAAATTCTGCACTTCGGAGATTACTAATTAATCTACATTTCTCATATTAGAGAACCAAGGGAAAAGCAAGAATGAGAAACTGAAGGAGGTCAGTACTGGTCAAAAATTGCACCAGGGAAGTTGGTGAGATTGAAAGATGATATATTTTAGGATTGACATAAGGAGAAGTTTCCCCACCCAGAGGAAGGTGATTCTTTAAAATTCTTTACCTAAGAAGCTGTGCAGACTCGATCATGGACCATTCAAAACAGAGAACAAAAAACATTCTGGATATTGAAGGAATCAAAGGATATGAGGATCGGACAGGAAAATGGAGGTTCCCATCTTTTCACCGTAGATGACAACCCAGAAGGGAAAAAGACGTCTGTTTTGATCTCGCCTGTGGATGTTAACCCAGCTGTTGATGAGAACCATGTTGGCTCTAGAAACATCAGGACACAAGACATTTGTAGGGTTGGTCAACAAGCTCAATAGAGGCATCCCAGCCCAAGCGCCATTGTTCAAGATCATAGCAAACTCAACCAACCAGTAATATAATGAAGTATAATGGGCAACAGCAGTAATCAGTATCCAGTCACAAATTTGAGTGGAATGACTGACCACATGTTGAATACAGGTTTAGAGGCAATATTGCAGAATGGTGTGGTTTGTGGAATCTACTATTTGTGTGTGAGAAGAAACTGAATTTCATGCAGCCATTATAGTAATGCCTAAGGAAAAGAATAAGCAGGCAAGCAAGCACAGGATACACCACATCATGTAGCAACAGAAGGGTGTGTTCGCAAGCTGAGGCCAGGTTATACACGTTTTTTGTTTTTTTTGATGAAAAAACTTATTCAATTATTAAAAAATAATATATACAGTACAATAAAACAAGCCAGAACCCACCACCATAATATAATACAAACATATATCCATAATGAACTATTATACAGCTATGATACAATCCTTATTGAGGATGCATTTAACACCCTGGGGTGCCCAGAGGTCGCGGAACTTCCTCAGGGTGCCCGTGAACAGGGCGTATTCCCTCTCTAACCACACCCGGGCACGGACGTATCCCCGAAAAAGGGGCAAGGTTGTACACTCTTGGCAGGAAAGGGAAGAAGTGCCTGAGGGGACGGGATTATCATTGTGGGGGCAGTGATATCAGGCTGTAGAGTGCAAACTGTTCACCATAAATGCCTGCCTGTCGGGATGACATCATGATCATATTGACAGCCTTTGGGACAGCCATCATGATCACCTCCAATGTCTACAGAGGTGTGGCAGCTCCATTCTGCATATTAAGTGATGGAAATTTCACATCTGCAGCATATTTTTTACAGTTCCGGGTCCATTATCATAGTCATTTGTCAGTTGTCCTGAATCCATATGCCCACAGCTTTTGCAAACTGCTACACTATTTTCAGGGTTACACAAAAAGCTGGAGAAACTCAGCGGGTGCAGCAGCATCTAAGGAGTGAAGGAGATAGGCGACGTTTCGGGTCGAGACCCTTCTTCGACCCGAAACGTCGCCTATCTCCTTCACTCCTTAGATGCTGCTGCACCCGCTGAGTTTCTCCAGCTTTTTGTGTAACCCTCGATTCTCCAGCATCTGCAGTTCCTTCTTTAACACTATTTTCAGGCTTGGGTTCAGGCACTGATTTCTCCTAGGGGATGGGTTCCTTGTGGTGAAGCCGGTGCTGTTGCTGAGGGGAGATCGTACTGTATTCCAATTATTTTTGTCTCCTGCTGTTTCTGGTCAGGGTTACTAATAACCCCATTCCCCAAAATCTTCACCCACTCAAGGGTTCTCAAGTACTTTCAAAGTGTGGTTGCTGTTGCAGTATCAGAATGCATCAGCCAGTTTGCCTTGAGCTGCAACATGAAAGAGAACAGATAATCTTTAACTACAAGTAATTATACAGATCAAGGTAGGGGGCATTCTAGGAGGAGAGGAACCACCTGATTGATGAATTCCGGTTCCAGCCATACCTCTCCAATGGACGAGGGAGGAAGGGAAGGAGAGTGAGGTTCACCTCGTTCATGCTGCCGTACATGCAAGAACTGAATTCCCCAGCAACACTTGGCTTTACCCCATGGATAATAATCCAGCCTGAACCATCACCAGTGAAGATCCATTGCACAAAGCAATTATTAAAACATGGAAACAAACTGATCAAATAAGTTACGTAAAAGTAGCTGCGTGTGCAACAGGTTAGAGCTTGAAGTCATAAGGCACGGTAATTGGGGAGGAAAAGGTGAACTGAAACTGGGTCAAAACACATCTGTGGCTGAGGTTTCCTTTAGCACTTCAGCTCAACCTTCAATTTCTTGACAAAGAGTCTCCATCCTAAAACATTAACTTTCTCTTTCTACAATTAGTGCCCGACGTGCTCACTTTTTTCAGCATTTTCAGTTTTTATTTCAGATTTCCAGTATCTGTGGATTCTTTTGGATTGGCTTGTTAGATGGCCTTCAGTACCCCATTGCACTAACACAGGAGAAATGCAGAAAATGATACTTCCTCACCCACGGCCCAGAAAAGGTCACCAGAGGGAAGTGGTTGTGTGCTTTGTCTATATGAACATATTTTTCAATTGATTCATTTCAAATGCATGGGTATTTCTGGCAAGGTAGCATTTATTTGTCCTTCTCGAACTACCTCAGGGGCACCAAAAATTGCTTTGATCCAAAGTCACTAACAGGTCAGATTAAATAAGGATCACAGAATTCCTTTATTTGCCGGAAGGCCTGAGTAAACCAAGTGGGATTTTAAAACATTCCTGACTTTTTGTAGTCCGAATGCAGCCAAATGAAATTAATGCTGATGGGTTAAAAGGTTCATGGTGGGCCAAAGGCTCCATTTCAATGCTGTACATTCAAGGTTCTACATTCTTTGCTGATACCAGCTCTTTATTCCATATTTGACTACATGAAATTTGAATTTCCTATGCTGCCTTGGTAAATTTAAGCCACCTCTCCAGATCACTGGTTATGAATCCAGTAACTTAGCAATTAAAAGCAAAAGAGAAACCCCACAGGACTGGAGGTAGACTGGGAACAGATCTGCAACTGGTTGGTTGTGAGGAGAAGCTCAGATGAATGAAGTTCTCACTGACTGGAGAAACATACCAAGTACTACTTGGCAACAGTTTCAGTTGGGTCCTTAGCTCTTCATCATACCTAGTAATAATTTGGATGTGGAAGTGGGGAAGTCTTCATACCAATTAACAGGTAACATTCAGTTACCAGACTTGGTTAGTAGTTTAGATGTGAGACAGATTTACAAAGGAGTATAAACTAAGGGACAGGCTGAGAGAGTAAAATGTAGACACAGGAGGGCACAAACCATAGCCCATCTCCAACATTCATTTAGATCCTGTACCCAACTCCACCTTTCCAAGATCGCTTCATATCCTTTGCTTCCTGACAGGCTTCTCTATTGGATTCATATGATAGTTGTTGTATTTGATGTTGTTGTATTTGATTCTCAGCATTAGAATTTCTTTCCTCAAGGGATTGGTGTATTCATACACCATGTTGAACAGGATACTGGGAAGAATTATAGAGTCACGATCTATGCCGGACAGAAACAGCCTCTTCAGCCCACTGAGTCTATGTTGATCATCAACCACCCATTTACACCAATCCTACATTATTCCCTTTATATTCTCCCCACACTCTCACTCTCCCCAAGATTCTACCCCTCACCTACACACCAGAGGCATATTGCATGGCAATTTAACCTACAAGCTTGCATGCCTTTGAGACGTGGAAGGAAGCCAGAGCAACCAGTGGATGGTCACACAACACACAAACTCCACACAGACAGCATCAGAGGTTAGGAAGGATCTGTGAGGCAGCAGTTCAAGTAACTGCACAGCCGTACCGTCTCCTCAAGGAGCAAACTTCTCGTGAATAAAGTGTGAGGGGGCAGTTGGCACTAGAGTTTTCCACGCAATGGTGATGGTTTCCGATCTTGCTCACAGAATACCCGTCTCAAGGCCATCAACTCTAGGCAGGGCACCAGCAAGTGAGAGGAACTGGAACCAGTGTATCCGGAACAGTTAGGCTGCTGGCCCGAGGAATGGAGTTAATACAGATAAATGCGAAGAGTTGCATTTTAGAAAAATAAAATTAGGGTAGGACCCTGGAGAGTGTTGTAAAACAGAGGGACCTAGGGGTGTAAGTACATTGTTCCACGAATGTGGTGAAGAAGACATTTGACAGGCTTTCCTTCATTGGTCAGTGTATTGAGTACAGGAGCTGGGACATCATGTTATAGCTGTATGAGACATTGGTAAGGCCACATTTTGAATACTGTGTACAGATCTGCTCACCCTGCTGTAGGAATAATGTCATTAAACTGGAAAGAGTGCAAAAAGAGATCCACAAAGATGTTACTGAATCTGAAGGATTGTGTTATATGGACAGGTTGGGTCTTCTTTCGCTGGAGAATGGGAGGGTAACCTTATAGAGATCTATAATATCATCAGGAACATAGATTACGTGAACAGCTACAGTTGGAATTGATCATTGCCTGCCGTTGCTGTGGCACGTGTTACAAGACATTTATCATCTCCAGCAGATGGTTTGGAGAATTTATTTGTGTGGGAATAGTTGCCAAGGAAACAGCGGTTTACAATCTGGAATTGAAATAGGCCACAGATCCTCAGTTTTATAAACATCGTCAGGATCTTGCCATAAACAATGAATGCCATCACATTGCAGCAATGTCTTTGTTAAAGTCTATCCAGACTTGTTAAGGAACATAATGTAGTTTAAACGTTTAGGACGTATAGCTGCAGAGGGAGGAGGCCTCGGCCTCCTCTGGCATTCACAAAAATTGTCTCTGTGGCTCAACTTCACTCTCTTGCCCTTCCTACACATTGCATGCTACCCGTACATACTAATCTCGGCCTGAAACCTTCAATTCATGCCCAGCATTACAGCCTTTTGGGGGAGAGACTTCCAAATAACTGTTATCCTCTGATTGAAGGGGTGCTTCCCAATCTCACTCGGAAATTGTTTAAAAGGAGTACACAAGTTTAAACAAGCATTCACTAAATGTTTAATTGTAGATAGGTAAGTAGGAGGTAATTTAATAGAAAAGTTTTTTTTTAAGTTTATACTTTGTTAGTTGCATTAATGCAACAAGTGGAAGCAATGTAACGCGTCTCAGCCTGTGGAATGTGCATCATGTGCTAAGTTTGGACTCCAATGTCATGAACAAACAGGAGCAGGAATTGTTGTGAGTTGAGGGTGAATACTTTGGGCATCTAGGACCCTTTGACTGAGTAAGGCAGCAGAGGGTCCTGGTAAAACTGAACGCACAGGACAATGAGGGGAAACACTCCAGTGGTTGGAGTCATAGGTCACACAAAGGAAGATGGTAGAAACAAGGAACTGCATTTACTAGTTTACAGAAAAAAAACACAAAGTGCTGGAGTAACTCCTGGAGGGCTAGGTTAGGCAGCATCTCTGGAGAGCATGTATAGAAGAGAGCTTTGGATCGGGACTGTTCTTCAGACTCCACCAGGAAGGTGGCTATGGTTGTTGGAGGACAGTCATCTCAGCCTCAGCATATCAAAGTAGTGGTTCCTCAGGGCATTATCAGGAGTCAAGATAGTTTACTTTGTCACTGGCAATGAAACAATGAAATTCTTATTTGTTTCAGCTTTACATTAATGCAATATCGCTCAAATAGATATACAATAATCAATAATACAATAAATTAATAACTAGGGCCCAACCAGCTTTAGCTGCATCATCAATAACATTCCTTCCACCATAAGGTCAGAAGGAGAGTGTTCACTGGTGATTGAACTTATGAATCTAGGGAGATGGATCACGATGGGAATTTGGGTTTCACTCTGTTGTGGTTGTGAGAGGTCACAGCACGGTGATGTTTATTGCTCATTCCTAACTGCTGCTGGGCAGATTGAGAAGCCATTTCCTGACTCATTGCAGGGCTTGTGTTGAAGGAACTTGGACAATGTTGTTATGGGCTCAGCTTCAACAAGGGGAGAAGTAAGCTTGCAGGAAATATGTTTCCTAATAAGGATGCTTTGGGGTTTGAGTTTAATTTGTATTAGATACAGTAACTAAGCAACGGCTGGCCTTATCTTTTTGGTGGTGCATGTCAAAGCTTCTGCTTGTGATGAACAGGAAGCATTGGTGAATTATTACTATTCCAATGGTACTTTGTGCATAATGAGGGCATTATGGCAATGCTCGATTACAGTGGGTCTGCTCATGGGGTGGCAATGCCGTGGGGCTGCTTTGTGCATCGTTCTTTGGCGTGCAGATCAGCCACACCCTAATCTGGTCCCTTCACACTGATGTTGTGATCGAGGAAGCATATCAGTATATTTAATCTAAGATAATTCAGCATGTCCTCAAAGATTCTGTTGAACTTCTGCAAATGTGCTTTGGAAAGTATTCTGACAGGGTGCATCTTCGCCTGGTATGGCAACCGCTCTGTTCTTAATCACTTGAAATTGCAGAGAGTGGTGAACAATGCCCAGAACCACTGTCTATCTTCACAGTGCATTGCATCAGGAAGGCTGGAGGTATTGTCAAGGATGCCTGCCATCCTGGCAATTCCACTTTCTCTCTTCGATCCTCTGAGAGAAGATGCAGGAGCTCGAAAGCCCAGACATCCAGACTTAAGGACGACTTCTTTCCCATGGCTATCAGACTCCTGAATCGATCATTTCTTTCATACCCACTTCATGGAAGTGCTGCCACAGACTCTTACTCTTAACTCTACCTCATTTGGTTATTCTGATAATGTACTTCAATATTTTCTTGCACTACAATCTTTGTCCAATTCTGCTGTTTTGCACTTGTCATTATATTTATTGTTGTATTTATCGTTACTGTAAATTTACTGTTGACATTTGGAGTACCAAAGAATTTCATAGCACTGGTGTATATGACAATAAAGTAATCTGAATCTGAAAAGGTAAAGGTTTCCTGATGTGTGATATTGGCCATCAAGGTGTTTTTTGAGTCACCACCTATTGCAGCTTTCCTGGTCTTCCATCCCTTCTTCCACCTTGCAGTTACGTAGCCTCCAACAGTCTAGTCCAGTGCCTGAGGAGGCATGGGTGGAAATCGCGGGTGGGATGGGTGGGACACATCCCTCCCATGCTTTGAGATGTGGGGGACAATCCCCCCCTCCCCCTCACATGTTTTGTAATCCGGATTTTGAAATTTGGTGAAAATAAAATCTATTAAATTCTCCACTTTCTGCAAGACAGTGGGGGTGTTACTGTTAAGCGCTTGTTAAATGTCTCTATTAACATCGTATTAACACGATGTGTCACCAATTGTGTTTTAACCTTCAAATATTACTGAAGGTATTCACAGAGAATTTCTTAAAGCTGTCTGGTGTGGGTACAATTTCACATTTCTCTCTGGAATGTGAGCAGTCCAGGCAATAGGATCACAACTTGAGCAGTGCAGAGTCACTGGCAAATGCTTAGTGGTCCTGCTGTAGATCTGACTCCAGCATAATCAAATAGCCTGTGCTGGAGTGAGTTACCTCAGAGAGATGAGGTAACGTTCTCTGCGATCTGGTAGTGATGGCTGCCATACAACAGGGACATCGGACTTGGAATAAACACATCACGTGAGCTTCCCACCAATGTGGCACTGACAGACCAAATGGGTTCTTAATGACTCCACATTATCTGCAAGGTCAGAGGGCACTGGGTTAACATGTGAAACCTTGAGTTCATTAAAGATGCAGATGATCACTCCCCATGGAAAGCCCACAGCTTGAGTAATCTCTGCAAGATGCCCTGTTTTTCCCACTCCTCAAGGCCAGAGCTCACAGCAAATTGTGGCACTTGGTGAATTTTATCCACCACTGCCAGGAATAATTTGGAGTCCAAGAGATTCGGGGGAGTCGTGACTTGTAACTTCATAGGCAGTGCAGTGCAGATTGGTTGCATAAGAACATATAGAACAGGAATGGGAGTAAGCCTTTCTAGCAGCTTGGTTGTTCATTTGGACCACGGCTGATCTAGCACAGTACACCTTTCCTCTATTATTCCCATATCTCTTGATTCCCTCAATGTCCAGGAATCTAGTGATCCCTACAGATAGCTCTGACATAACACAATAATTGTGTTTCTAAAAACCTGTGATAGAAAATCTAGTTATAAATACAATGGTATCATGGGGAAAGGGGGTTCTGGACTGGAGAGTTTCAGACTCTCAATACCAATTTTTTTCTCTTCAAGGATTTTCGAAAATAAATATATTTTTATTTAGCTACAAATTATTTTTGTTACTGCAAGCTAAAAATACCAAAGGCTCTATGTTACATTGTTTGACAGAGTTTCATTGCACAAGTGTCAATGGAAGCAATTATTATCAATTTCAATGGCCACTGGCAGTGAATTATGTTCTTACAAGACAATTCACTGCCAGCGTTCTGATTACTGTTGGGAGGTTGCATGTAAACAGTTTCCTTTCCTTCGATTGTTTTTTTTTCCAAAGCAGCTTTTTGTCTGCTTGCCAATTTCCAAAGTTACTTTTAAGTGGTTCTCCAGTTCCTTCTTCTTCTTCTTGCAAATGAAATATAAACCAAAGGAATAGTTAGATCTCAAGCTGGGTGTTGAGCAGCCAGGTTGTTGTCTCTGCGTCAATGTTCCTGATACAGGTTGTGTAATAATTAATTTGGCTTGCGTAATACAGATAGTTTTCCTCACTTCATCTATCACATTGTATCCAATTTACATTATGCAAACACCCATTATAGCAGACCTGCCTGTGTTTTGATTGAACTTCCCCAGCCACCAGGGTTAGAGAATTCCAAAGATTCATCATCTACTGCATGAGAAATTCTACACTTCTTGCTCCTAAGTGACCAAACTGATATTTTGCTTGGTGCTAGCCAGGAGAAACATTCTCCCCTGCCCAAGTTGCCTCTTGGCCATCCACTCTTCAGCCATGGGAAACATCCTCCCTGCATCCCCTTTGCAGAGGCTGAAGCTCTGGCTTCAAAGGGAATAATTATTGGTCATATTGGCCAGATGAAATGCCCTTTAGACAATTGAGCTAGAAACCTGTTGAAAGCCCATATTTTTTGTTCTTTAACATTGTCTGTAAGGGTGGCCCTGCCCTTGGCTTCTCTCTGGCTGCAAGTACAATGGGATTAGAACTACAACACCCACAATAAAACAAGAAGGAATGGTGTATATATGTGGGACCTGTAGATTCACATGGTCAGCTGCAGCCCCAAAGTTCACTGCACCAGACTCCAACAGACTCTGTGCCATTGACTCCCCAACATATCTGCTGGCTGAGTGGTGTAGTTGGTAGTGTCCCTGCCTCACAGCTCCATCTGCCAAGGTTCAATACTGACCTCTGGGGCTGTGTGTGTGGAGTTTGCATACCTCCATGTGATAGTATGGTGGTCCCTTGGGTGCTCTAGCTTCTTGCCACATCACAAAGATATGCAGGTTGGGATGTTAATTAGCCACTGTAAGTTCTGTCTTGTGTGTGGGGGAGTGGTAGGATCTGGGGAGAGTTGATGGGAACATGGGGAGAATAAAATTGGATGATTGTAAATGGATGCTTGATAGTCAGCATGAACTCAATGGGCAGAAAGTCCTGTTTGGTGTTGTAAGACTGTAACTCCAATTGTTGATCTCTTAAAATCATGCAGTGACTGGGCTGACTTGTTATTCGTAACTTACATGAGCCTCACTGTGATAAGCACTTGCACGTGAATCCACTTTGCAGGTGAGGAATCATTTGTGCATTGATCAATACCGCGCTTACTTGAGTGATGAAGCATGAGGCTTGCCAAATGCAGCTATTCATGTTTCACAAGCTATTTCCATTGTGCATCAACCCTGTACAACAAAAACATGTATTACTTGATTGAACAATATTTTCTTTGTGTCAGTTTGTTGTTTCCCAAAATATATCAAACTCATGGGATCATCAGTGGCTTGGCATATGTCAAATACACTTTCTTTAGCTTTCTATTCATATTACCTCGTTATTTGATATTATACGTGGGACTTCTGAACCTCAATGCTACAAATTAGTCTTTAATTGAACAGTTTTTCAAACACATCTGTGCAGATTTAATTTTTCACAGTTTTACATTTTCAGCTTTCCTTTATAAAAAATCGGTTTCACTTGAATTCAAAGCCACCATTTCAAAGTGAGTTAGACTGTTATAGTATCATACAGCACAGATGTTTGGCCCACCAGGTCTATGTGGAAATCTATAGTACAATCCCGATGATAAGCTATTTCTCAGCTCCACCCATGTAGCCTTGCTGAACACTCTCAGTAATGTCATCTTGGTTATCCGCCAATCTTACCCATTGATCAGTATTATTATTCGATGAAGGTTACCTGCCCCACTATCAAGAACACCAGCAATCTTCATAACATCAGCAGCATTCCAACATCCACATCCAGATTGTTAATGAATATCATAAACGGGAACGAGTGCAGCACTGGTCCCTGTGGTACTTCACTGATCACAGGCTTCCAGTCACAAAAACAAACCTTGACAATCACCCTCTGAATGCCATTGCCAAAGCAATTCTGGTGCAGTTTGCCAAAATTCTTAATTCCCATGGGCTCTAACCATGTCAAAGGTCCACATGGATAACATCATCGACTTACATTAAATTAAATTAGTCATACACGATCTCCCATTAACAAAGCCATGCTGATCATTCTTGATTAATCTGCCTTTCCAAGTGCAAATTAATCCTATCCTCGAAAATGTTTTACAATCATTTCCATACAACATATGTTAGATTCACCAGTCTATAATTACCAGCCTTATCCCTGCTGCTCTTCTTGAATACAGTTTCCACATTTCCTGTCATCCAGTCATCTGGCATTTCATCTGTAGCCAAAGAGGACTTAAATATCCCTTCATGACTTCGATGATCTCCTCCCTCCCCACCACCCCCCTCTCACACCCACCCCCAGACCAAGTTGGGAGCAATCATATCAAATCCCTGGGGATTTATTCTTCTTGAGACCGCAAAGATATCTACTTCTGGAATTCTCCTATCCCCCTCCCAGAACGCTTTAACTAGAAAATACTTATCCTTGGTAAATATGGATGAGAGGTATCCATCCAAGATCTCATGTATACCCTCAGGTTCCATGCACGGATTGCCCTTTTGGTCCCCTAAGGGCCCTACTCTTTCCCCGGTTACCCTCTTGCTCTTAAACGCTTGGTAATTTTCTTTAATTTTGCCCATCAGTGCTATTTTATACATCCTCTTTGCCCTCCTAATTATATTTGTAAGAACCCTGTGCACTTTCGTACTCGGTTTTCACTTCTCCATACCAGCCATAAGCTACATGTTTCCTTTTAGGCAATCCTCATTATCTGCAAGGTTCCAGATGTCCAATTTACCTTTCACTCTCATGGAAACACATTGGCTCATTTCTCAATCTCACAATTTCATTTTTAAATAAATCCCACTGGTCTGTTGTAGATTTAATTGCAAATACCTGCTGTCAGGCCGGTTTTATACCATTGGAATCAGCATCTCCAATTCGGGACCTTAGTTTTTGGTAATCTTTTTCCTTTGGAAAATGTACATGAATCTTGATTATTTTATGCTTATTGCAAGATGTTCCCTTACAGTCAGATTATTAATAAATTCTGGCTCATTACTCATTACTAAATCTAGTATGATCTGCTCCCTTGACAGTTCAATTTCAGAAAATTGTCCCCGATACACTAGAAATGTATTGTCCTTATGACTTGAACCAAGTTACCTCGTCGTTCACTCCTGATTTACTTCATGCCCTCTGCAATTCCTTTGCTTTCTTTTCTTTCAGATTTCTCTCCTTTTCCTATTGGTGTTGAATGCACACCAAGATCAAATTGAAAACATCCTGGCCTTTTCCATCCAGGCATTCTTCGCATCAAAGCCTAAATTAGCCTTGACATGGTGATCACTGAGAGCCTGTAAAATGGCCGGAGACATACCTAACACAAAGTAATATTGTTGAGGTTGCCGGCATCTTATCTTCTCAGCCTTGGGCAGCAGTACAGGAATTCCTATGGGCAATCCTCCAGAAACTGCTGAAGGATTTTCAACCTGAGACCTCTTTCCACAGAGCCTACTTGACTGGCTGAGGTCTTCCAGCATTTCTCTGTTCGGTTCAGATTCCAATATCTGTGGTTTTATTTGTTTACCTCCGGAACTAAAGTCTGTGAACTACTTTATCACTGACTCTTTATAAGATGTTTACCAAAGACAGAAAACTGTTCAGTTCCATTCCCAACTCCTCAAAAAACCAAAGCAGATCATGTTTGCAACCTGATAACACTCAGGGTTGGATTGATAAACACAAAGTAACATTTGTGTCAAGTGACATTCAATGGTCACCTCCAGCAAATCGGCGGCACATTGGCACAACAGGTACAACAGCAACCTCCCAGTTTTGGTGATGCAATTTTGACCCTGACCTCAAGTTGCTGTTGATGTAGCACTTGCATGTTCTCCCTGTGACCATGTGGGTTTCCCTCAGCTGTGGTTTCCTCCCACATCCCAAAGACATGAGGTTTGGTAGGTAACTTAGTTGCTGTTGGTTATATGTAAATGAGTGGTAGAATCTACGGTGGGGGGTGGTGGCAGTTGTTGATGGCGATGTGGGGAAAATTACTGTAAGTGGGTGTTTGATGCTCAGCATGCACTTTGTGCACTCGGCAGGCAATGGGCCTGTTTCCATGCTGTACAACTCTATGTACAGAGAGTTTAACCACCTTCTTTTGGCATCCAACAGCATTACTATTATTGATACCATCAGGATTATTTAGTTTAGTTTAAAGATACAGCATGGAAACTGTCCCTTCGGACCAACAATCACACATACACTAGTTATGTTACACTACACAAACTCTAGAGGCAATTTACAGAATTCAATTAACCTACAGACCTGCATGTCTTTAGAATGTGGAATGAGACCAGAGCACCCGGAGAAAACCCTCATGGTCGCAGGGAAAATGTACAAACTCCATACAGACAGCTCCCGTAGTCAAGTTTGAACCCGGGTCTCTGGTGGACCAGACTGAACCGGGTTTTCAACCAGATCAGACACAAGGAAATGGAGAAGGAGCTCTTTGTGAGTGTACGAAATATCAGAGGAAGTGTCTCAACGCGAAACGTTGAGCATCAATTTCCCTCTACAGGCCTGTTGAGTTCCCCGAGCAGTTTGTTATTTGCTACAATTTGGCACGGCTGCCTCACGGCTCCGGTGACGCAGGTTCGATCCTGACCTCAGGATCCTGCACATTCTCCCTGTGAACGCGTGACTTTCCAGCAGATGGTCCACTTTCACATCCCAAAGTCATGCTAGTATGTTTGTTAGCACCAGTTGCAGGTGGGTGGAAAACCTGGTGTGTGAGGGAGAATGGGTTGCAGTGAAACATGTGGGTGAATGAGGCTAATGGGGTCACTGAGCCTTGGACTCCAGGGCACATCCTGTGCCAAGAAAATATAAGGTTGCATTTTATCCGGCAGTTGGAGGGTCCCTGGAGATCCAATGACATTCCTGGAGAAATTGGTAATCCTGGCCCTAATCACCAGGTAAACCCACTTGCAGAAAGGGCCATCAAAATCAATGGGGGTGAGCAGTGCTTTAAAAAGGTAGGGTATCTAAGGAGCACATCCGTAACCCGCGTCTAAGAAAGGGAACTGGTTCTTTCTCAGGGGCGATGAAGATAGAGTTGACAGCAGGCAGCGACTGAAAGGAATTGGATGGGTTTGAGCCAATCAACAGCCACATCCTGCTGACAGGCGCTTGTTTGTGCCGGGGGCTGACACACGGGTAGAGAGGCTGCAACTCGGCGACTGAGGAGCTACTCGGCTATAAGCTCAAGCTAGCGGCCGCCTGCAACCCGAGGACACTCATGGTGAGTGCATGCCCCCCACAGCCCGCGGCAGCGCCCGATGCACAGGGCGGGGGAAGAAGGGTCCGGGCACACATTGCATTTGCATTCCCCAAGTGCAATGAATCGGAGCCGGCTGGAGAGGGAGAGGGCGAGGGACCGCCCGGCGCCTGGGTGCATGCACACAGCACAGCCGCACAATGAGGCTCGGGTCCATTGTTCAGCCCGGCTCCCTCAAACACTCGCCGACATGTCTGCGGCGCATTCCCCCTCGCATCGCCCGGCCCTCGCTCTGGAGGAGACGGTCCCTCAGCCTTGCCACTGATGCTGGGAGCCGGCACTCTGCCAGCGGGCAGCTGCACACTCGCTCTCCCTCCCTGCTCCCTCCCTACCGGCGCAGTGACCGGCTCCACGGCGGGGAAGCGGAGCGACCTCCCATCGGCGGCGGCGGCAGCCCACGCTTCCCTCGCCCGGCTACACTGCACTCGCCCGGCCGCCGGCACCCAATCCGCTGATGTTGCGGTTCCCCGGTGTGGGAGTCAGTGACCGCCCCAGCCCCAGCCCCAGCCCCAGTAACTGGGTGGGTGGCAGCGCCCGGTACCAACGTGGGAGAATGTCCCTCCAGCATCACTCACACCGAGCGGCAGAGGGGGACGCCCAGCATCGCCGGGGGCTGTGTTGCTGGTGTGAGCATGGGGCTCTCCCCCTGATCACTCAGTGGATCTTTGTGAGTGTACACAGTACGTAAACGTACTGCCCGTTCTTCACTCGGCGCTTCTCCTCTCGGGCTGTTGCTGCGGCTGTTTCTCAACCATTGCTAAAGCGGCTGTGTGGGCAGCAGTCAGTCGTAAAGGGGACCCACATGCGGTGGTGTTCTCCGCCATCACTGTGTGCTGCCTGGCGGCCTACTGTTGCCCTGTAATGTGACGACTCCCTCATCCACTGTCCCCACAACTGGACACATATGGCTTAATCCCCGCCGCAAATCCGATGTATGGCGTCGTGATCTCCCGCCACGCCGAGCTTGGACAGGAATGTGTTTGCATGTGGGTGTATGTTTGTAGCAGCGTGGCGTGCATGTATGTGCATGCATCCATGTGGTTGTGCACAGTGCACAAGTGAGTAGAGTGTACAGGTGAATATGCAAAGTTTGTTGATAGCATACGCATGCATGTACGCGATCACATCTTAAACATTGTGCTGATACATGCCACATGCCTGTGCTTGTACTTGGCGTGTGTTGGCAATGTAGGCATAATAATCACATTTCTCATGTATCCGAAAGTGATTTGTAGCCAAATTGTTGCAGAAACGGGGCAATTAATTTGCACATCACGTCCATAACAGCATGTGAACATGACCAGTCTTTTACTTCATTTGAGGGAAGTGGGTATTACTGGCGAGGGCAGTATGTATGCATGTATTACCCATTGATGATTACCCTGAGAAGGTGCTGGTGAGCTGCCTTGACCTGAGGTAATCCGCATGATGCAGTTACATAATAATGTGTTTGGATAGTGAGTCCCAGGAATTATATGCAATGATGATAAAATACTGTGATCCTGAAGGGGAACTGCAGATGAGGGTGTTCCTCCCTATTTGATTTTAGAGGGTGAGTCCCTCAAGCAGTTTTAGAGGGTGCTGTTAAATACATTTTGATGAGTAAATGCAGTGCATGTTATAGAAAGTACGCATTTCCGCTACGGTATACCGGGGGCGAGGAGGTGAAAGTGTACAGGGGTGAATAGAATGACAATCAAGCTGGATGCCTTGACTTTGAATGCCTTATTTTGTTGATAGTCGTCCAGACATGTGGAAAGTATTCCATCATACTCCTTGTGCTTTGTAGATGATGGAATATGTGTCTGGAGTAGTTGAGTCTATGGTCAGTGAAGACCTCCAGGATGTTGAGAGTGGGATATTCTGCAATGATAACGACATTCATTGTTGGGGTTAGATTCACCCTTGCTGGAGATGGTCAATGTCTGGAACTGTTTGTAGCACAAAGATTCCTTGCCACCTATCAGCCCATTGCTGAATATGTCTAAGCCTTGAGACATGCTGGTGTGAACTGCTTCATTTGCTGAGTAGTTGTTAATGAAATTGACGTCCTTCAAACTTTTTCTGACTTTGTGATGGAATGAACGTCAATGATAAAGCTGATGCTGACCACTCTCTTGTTCAAGAGGGTGCCTGAGATGTTTTATATCTGTTTAGAAAAACAGACAAGGCTTTGGGTTGCATGTAGATTTTTGTGTTCAATAATCTGCTGTAAGCAGCAAATGTTGACTCCAGGCTTGGATGCTACAATCTGAGCTATGACCAGCACAGCATGTGTAAATAAAATGGAGACACAAGAGACTGTAGATGCTGGAATCAGGAGCCAAAAAACAGGCTGCTGGAGGAACCCAGTGAGTTGAGCAGCATCTGTGGAGGATGGGTAGGAAGAATTGTTGACTGCATCTTGACAGAGAGTGTGAAGGTAAAGATGGCCGGTCTAAAGAGATAGGTGGAGTTGTGAGACGGGCCTGTGGGCGATAGATGGACTGGGGGGGGGGGGAGGGGTGAAGGATGATGGGCAGAAGGAGCTACATGATGGAGGCAAATACTTGACAGGTCAGGCAGCATCTGTGCAAAGGGAAACTGAATACATGTTTCAGATTGATGACCTTTCAAAAGAACAAGGTCTTTCATTAAAACTGTGTCTCAACACAAATTAATCTCTTTCAAAATGGTCTGCCTTTTTAAGTGTGCAGAACTCATCTTAAAAGCCATTGCACAATGCAGAAAGCATATGAAACAAGTATATTTTTGCACTGTATGTACTGAATTTTGTCCATTGGTGAGGCAATACTTCCTTAGTATTGTTATATTAGAAAGTATAAAACAGAAACGAGTTGCAAGTGGTGGATTATCCTGCAGAGATGAGTGTGATTTTTCGGAGATTCTGCTGCCATGAAGAACATTATATCATTACTATACTACAGAGGGGAGTGTGGTTTGTATGGTGGGCGATGTGGCATGGTGTAGAAGCACATTGTACGGTGAGCAGAATCATTTTTATGTGTCACAATCATCACAGTCTATGTGCTCTCAATTCACTGATTGTATATCAGCAAGGCGCACTCTGTTACTATTTGTTTTTTATCAGCTATTGCTAGTGTAGGTGGGTGGGGGATGAACTGGGGTGGGGGGGGAGACGTTGATGGGTATGCAAGAGATAATAAGGTGCTTGGGAATGTAAATACAGGACTGTAACTCCAGGTGGGCTCCAAGAACCAGCATAGACTTGATGGGTTGAATGGTCTCCTTCTGTATTGTGTGAAAATGTGAGAATGAGAATTGATACTGTTCTGACTAATCCAGTAACTGAAGGTGACGTAGGAGAGAGATGTTCTCTCTGCCCCTGGTTTCAGTTTGGGGTTTTGAACGTATTGTACATAATACAGTTGAACAACCATTGAAGTAACCTCCAATCCCATTGCATCTTCTTTATTGTGACCATTTTAGGGCAATGTAGGATTCTAGATCCTTGAGCAGCTGCCAGTCATTGTGTCCCAGAGCAGAGACTCACGAGGGGTGCAGGGTTTAAGTTATTATGAAGTTCTCTCCTGAGACAGTTGTTATCAAACAGCCCGCTCTCTCATGATGTCCATGTCACAGTGTAAGTGGAAATAGCATGCACCACATACTCAACACTCACGGCAGATGGTGGCTCTTGTAAAGGATGTGTAACCAACCACCTATATGCCTGGATCTCAGAGCAATGTGCCGCAAGCTTGAGATAAAAAAAAGCAGTGCCTTTAGGGAAATGGTGCAAGCCGTTGGTGTGCGTTACATTGGCAGAGAAGAATCTTCCTGTGGCTCTATATTTCTGGTATAAGTATCACAAAGCCAGAGGTGATCCAAACATGTCACTGAAATACCTCGAGTTGTCTCGCTCAGTATATCCTTGCTGGCAGACACAGACATTTCCTGTGAAAGTCCATTCCCCCCAGTTTTGTACAGCTGGGGATAGAGCCTGGCTCTGCAGCCAAACCCAACTGAACATGACTGTAAAAAAAGGACACAGAGTGCTGAAGTAACTCAGCGGGCCAGTCAGCCGGAGAACATGGATAGGTGATATTTCGGGTGGGGACCATTGTGTCTGCCGTGGGGGGGTGGGCGGGGCAGGGCGGGGGGGGGGGGGGAGGGTTGGGTCTGTTTTATTGTCTCTAATATAACCAATACTAAGGAAGGTTGCCTCTAATGGATAAAATGTAGTACATACAATGCAGAGTCTACTGGTATCATGCTTTCTGATGAATATTGAGTTTAGGTTGTGCTCTGCTTTATCTAGGCCACTATGGTGTTCTTAATATTACAAAAGGTGTCCTCTGCATTGCAAGTCTTCAGCAAAGGTCTCCAAATCGGGTTGGGTTGAATATATTACATTTTACAATTACTTGGACTTGAGTCAAATTCCAGTTGGATATAGATCGGGTTTGGATTGGGTTTTGATCTCGGTTTTTGAGGAGCACTGATGATTTTAAGAATCGGGACGAATGTTATTTATTGATACATGCTCACCTCTTCTGACCATGTGGAGGGCAGAAAAATCAGTTGGCCATTCCTTGGCGGGACTTGCTGCAACGTGAATTAGATAAGGCAAATAGCAAGTACTTAGTTGAAAGCTGGATAAACGCATGTTGGGGAAGGACGTTGGGGAGGTTAACAGTGTGGAGCATAAATATTGCCTTGAATGAGCATAGCCCAAAGTTTAATCAAGTTTCATGCCTAGCTCTTGAATTGCATCATTATTTCCGTGCCCATTCCGTGCCCATTCCGTGCCCGAGTACAATGGATGTGCCAACTTGCAATTTCCACATGTTTGAGCGAGAACTGTCACAGCTAATGTGTGGCCCTGGTACTGAGGCTCCACATCCTTTGATCAATTTCCTTGAGGGTTGGCTGGCTGTTTGGCAACCGAGAACATTTACAACCTTGTCAGATCTTGCCCTTCAACAGTGTGCTGCCCGTATTTAGCGACTGATCAGCTTTGAATCTAATGCCTTTTCTGGGTCACAATGGTGATATTAATATTACAAAAGATGTCCTAGAATACGAGCACAGTGTCCAGTCTGGCACATCAGATCCGCACCGAGACTATGCTGGTGCATTGGATGAGAAATAATGGGGCTGTCCCACTTGGGCGACCTAATTGGCGAGTTTAGAAGAGTTTGATGAAATGACATGTTGAAGACCTCCTTCGTCTATGTTGAAGACCAGCTTTGACGAGCTATGACTAGCTACGACTAACTTCGGGAAAATTGGACACTGAATAGTGGAGAGTGAAGACGATCACCTTCAACTATGATGAAGACTATCTATGACTACCTTTGACTACCCTCGTTTACCTACGACTAACATGCCAACTTACTACGACTAAACCTACGAGTAAAAAAAGTATCGATTTTTTACATGGCGACCTTTTTTTACTCGAGGGCATTTTTTAACATATTGAAAAAACCGCCGCGACCTAGCTGAAGCCTCGAGTATGCGGAGAATATTCTCAAGCATGAAGGAGATTAACAAATACCTCCTACGACCTTGTGTCGACCATGCTGCGAGTATGAGTTGAGGGCAAACTCGCCAGAACTCGCGGATTAGGTCGCCCAAGTGGGACAGGCCCTTTAGAATGAAGTCCTGTTCCCATCAGGTGGATGTAAGAGATCCAATGGAATGACTTGGAAAAAGATCAGGGACGTTCTCTCTGTGTCCACAGCCTCACATCACTAGAGTATAGTGGAAATTTGAAAAATGATAATGCACGTTTGTGGTTGAGGCAACAACTTTCCGAAGTCTGGTCCAAAGGGAGAAGCTAGAGGATTTTGTCTGCAGGCAGGCAGCCCAGTCATTCCTTTATTTGCTGTTGAGAGAGTAAATTTCCGTTGAGCTAGTAAATAATTGCTGATGCCTAATTCCGTAGTGCGTGTTTTCCCTTGCAGGAAACCAAGTGCAGAAATGTCTTTACTTACTCTCTTATTATGCCACAGAAGGAGGACATTCGGCCTGTAGAGTTTATGTCAGGTCTCAGCAGATCATCCTGTTATTATTGCAGTAAATATAAACAATCCATTTTTTTAGACATTGCTGTTGTCCCATTCCAATATTAGTTGCCTCTTAAACCTTGAAGAAATGCATTTGGTTGCTAATGTTAGTTTTCCTCAAACCCCATGACTGTAATAATTAATTATGGCATATTAAGTTTCATTCTGTACTGGTGTGTGCTTTTCCTTAATTCGCGGCTCTCTGGCTAGAGCTATGAGGTAAGGAAAGCATTTTCCAGTACAGAAGGAAACTTGATTCCAATACAAACTAAGAAACACAAATGATAAACATCCACCAAGAACTCTAGTGTCAGCTCAATTGTTCCTTGTCATGTGAACATATAAAGTATTGGTGAGGGTTCAAAATCTTCAAGTAAAAGGAAATCAAAATCTTTAATAAGAATTGGTTAAACCAGATCCTTACCCTCTGCAAGGACTCTTGCAGCCTCTCACGATATATTATAACTAGGTGGGATCGGCATTCCCAGAACAAGATACTTCTATCTCTGGGCTGAGCATCCTTGGTGCTGTTGTAGGGAATTGTTGTGGAAGAAAGACAATTACAGATGTAAATAAAGGCCATTCAGCCTACTTGAGCAGAATTAGGCCATTCGGCCCATCAAGCCTACGCTATTCAATCATGGCTGATCTATCATGCAAATGAGTATGAAGATGTTTCCCGACCTGTCACCTGCCACGTCCTCTAGAGATGGTGCCTGACCCGCTGAGTTACTCAAGTGCTTTGTGTTCTATGCACGTCGTTCATTGGTGACGTACCTCAGTGTAAGGAGGCAGATGCGTGACCAATTGTGAACTCTGCCCAGTGGCCGCCTAAGGTGATTGAAAACTCGGGAAAGGTTTGATTTGGCCACTGAATACTACCTGATAGACAGCTCCCCCATTCCCCCGACCAGGACCGCACAGCCTGAGGCCTGTGGTTTTGCTGAGATCCCTCCTAGGCATAACCCATCGTCCTTGGGCTTTGGGGTCCAGAGCCCAAGCACTGCGAAGGATCTTCTCAGCCTCCTTGGAATCATTCTGGCTGTCTGCACAGCATTGCCAGAAGGTTTGGTGTGGGGTCTTCTGCTGGGTTGTGGCTAGGTCTGCTCTGGTCGATGGGGATGTATCATCCGCTGTCACCCTTCTCCATGTGGCTGAATGTATCTGAGCTGGACCTTGCGGAAGAAGGCTCCGTGACTGGAACAC
Organism: Raja brachyura; assembly: GCA_963514005.1. The sequence continues at coordinate 12,831,462 of OY740812.1, forward strand.
ACACTCCCAGCAAGGATTAGGGATTGAAGTGGAATTTGGTGTCTACGCCTGAGACACAAACTGCTGGCCATCACTGCTGGATTAGGAGATAGCTGTGACAAGTTAATGGCAGCTAAAGAGAAAAAAGAGAGACTTGCATTTATATGGTCACATTGGATCTTTCCAAATCTCTTTGCAGCAAATGGAGGATTATTTGTTGTGTGGTCACTGTCTGAAGAGAAGTGAGGATGGTCAGATAATGTGCTTCTCCGGTGACTGCGTTACATCTGCGTTCCTCAGAAGGAACACAAAATAATCTTTGAGGTTCACCTAAGAGGCAATGAGTCCAACTGTTCAGCAGCCCCTCGATGCTTCATGAAGTATCAACCTGGGTATTAGTGGTCGGGTCACTGAACTAGGGCATGAACTTTTTGCATAAGAGGCAGGAGTGTGCGTAGCTGTGCCAAGGTTGATTTAAAAAAGACACAAGTCAGTAATGCAGACTTGGTAAAATGATCCCTTCTTTGTACCATGTGAGTAGCAGCATTTTGTGCTAAATTTGCCCATTTGCTGAACAGCTCGTGTTGCTGCGTGCTGTGTCAGGTTGTGGTCGGCCTTCTATGTCAAGCTGGGAGCCGCCTGACTGACATAGATGCTCCGTCCCCTCACTACCCTATCCTCTCTGTAAACCAAAGTGTTCTGGGAATTATAGCATAAACAAAGGCAAGGAGTCAGCTCAATTTAAACAAAGCCAGAAGGGATTACAGCAGCAGTGTTTCATCTCAATTGTTTTGGTGTTATCCTGGAACTTTTGGGATCGGGTATAAAGTTTAATCTTGTATTTCCCCCTTATGTGCAGTTGCATACTGGCCTGACACCTTGTAGGGTCAGGGAACGTTTGTTAATCTGTTCCTCTTGGGAAGGTTGGTTTAAAGTCCAAACTTTGGCGTCTGATTCTGACTTAACATTCGGCCTGCAATCAAAAGTCCAAACTCCAATAAGGCCACGACATCCAAAATTGGTTTGCAGGCTCCCAAAATACAAACGAGAACAAATATTGGTTTAATTTGAACCAAATTTCTTCCAATGCGGGTTGGATTAAATGCGGAAGAGGGTAAAGAGGACAAGGAAGAGGCAGAAGCGCAAGAGGCTCCATGCCCAGGTTGAGTGTGAGCCGCTGTGTAATGAAGTGGGACTATTGAGATTTGATGTTTCCAAGACAGAACATCAGGTGGAGCTGGGACTGAAGAGGTGATTGTGTGGTTAGAAGTCTTACACAGAATCCTGGATTAACTGAGGGTTGTGAAGAGTAAAGTCTACTGAGAAGAATACTTGAGAAACTTGAGATCCTCATTTGGACATATATCTATATCTATATGAAAAGAAAGTGTCTAGTGAGCTATGAGCTAAATGCAGGCAAATGGGACTAGACAAGTATGCCAACATCTGGTACGGAAATATTACAATCTGGTTTGGGAATTGCTCTGCCCAGGGCAAGAAGGCTCTGCAGAGAGTAGTGCGTTCGACCGAATGCACTATGGGAACTTCACTCGCCCCTCTGCAGGAACTATACATCAGGAGGCGCAACTCCAGAGCCAATAAGATAATGGGAGACCCCTTCCACCCTTGCAACGGACTGTTCCAGCTGCTACGGTCAGGCAAACGCCTCCGTTGCCATGCTGTGAGAACGGAGAGGTTGAGAAGGAGTTTCTTCTCAGAGGCCATTAGGACTGGAAACTCCTATCTCACCAGGGACTAACTTTACTGAACCACAATACCGCCCACAATATTTAATATGTGAAAGAACATGTGATTCTGTTCCATTCTGTTTGGAGGTTTGTTTGTTTGTTTGTTTTTTTGCACAATGTCCGCGAGCACTGCCACTTTTCATTTCACTGCACATCCTGTTTGTGTATGTGACGAATAAACTTGACTTGACTTGGTTGGCATGGACAAAGTGGGTCGAAGGGCCTGTTTCTGTGCTGTATAGCTCTATGACCCAACGGCTTAAGGCAATGAGATCAGCAGCTCAAGGGATGTAGAGAGGTAGAATGTTGATAATTGGTGTCCGGGTTATGGGGAGAAGGCAGGAGAATGGGGTTAGGAGGGAGAGATAGATCAGCCGTGATTGGCTTGATGGGCCAAATAGCCTAATTCTGCTCCTATCACTTATGACCTTATGGGAATGTGAGGTACTTGTTGGGGAGACCAAACAAATTTAAATGGAACCCAGAAACAAATTCTGTACTGAGTAGTGCTGGCACATTTAAATAGAGGCTATTTAAATATCAACTGCTCACTCGGTAATGCTCTTATCTCCTCTGCCACATGCTGTGAGTTCAAGTTCCATCAGAGAAAAATTACAGAGAAAGGAATGGAAATATATGCTGCAGGATAGCTGAAGATGCGAAGAGGAATCAAGTGTCAACCAGTTGGCACTGTTTGTTTGTTGTGAAGCCAATGCAACATTTAAAAATAGGAAGAGGTCCCGCAATGGAATGCAAAGGGTTAATTATGCAGGATGCAGTCGTCTTCTAATTCTCAGCTTGAGAAAGATGTTTTGGCACATTTCCACAATCTTCACGCACCATGAGTTGACATTCAGATAACACTGACCATTAATGCCAGTGGACTGTGGAAGTCTGTGCACGAAAGATATGTCATTATGAGTCTGTTTATAGAGGCAGATGGTGGATTTAGTCTCTAGTTACTTTTAACCCCTTATGGTACTGCAGCTTGGTTTACCCATTGGGGTCTTGCCACCAATTTTAACTCGTCTGGCCAAACTCAAGAGAGCAAAGTCCAGAGCAGGTGAGTCTTTCAATTTGGAAGAAGAAGTGGGGCAAACACTTAAGCATGACCTCCTGGAGAGATTGTTGCAAAGTAGCAAAGATATATTGTGAGCTCTTTCATCAAATCAATGGAGACAAGTATGAAACAGCTTGGGTCATCAAGAATGAGACTCTGGTCATAAACATCAGGCACTCCAGCCTTGATATCGTGCCAAGCTCCGGAATTCCCACCTGAACCTCTCTTCTCACCAAACCTAATATTGTCTTATGTGGTTTGATGAGATTTTGGGACACCAACGATTCTGTGAAGCACTGGGTTCATGTCCTGTGTTAAGCCACTGTAAAGACTGCTGAATAAACACTGAGGACATAGACATGCTTTCCCTTTCTATCTCAAAGGTATAGAAGGCACTACAGCTGCTATCCACAAACAAGATCAGTGAATTGGCACTGACAGGAATGAAAAACAAGTCATCCACTGTGCAGTCATCCACTAACAGGTTCACAATTTCCCCCTCTCATGTTCACTAGGTTTATGGTTTATCTATCGTACATTGAAAATAGATAAATGATTAGCAAAACCTCAGGAACTGAGTAGATGCAAGGCTTTGTTCAAAATCTCCAGCATCGCAAGGGAACCTACTGAAGTATGTTCAATGTTCCAACCACCTCATTCAAATTTACTTGACAAATGTTTATCGCTGATGAATAACACACACGTATATGCACACCCACATGCATGTAGGCACACATGCACTGAAAACACATGTACACATAGACACAAACACATATACACATACACACACCACAACATCAAAGTAAACAGCAACAGAGTATTAGAAAATAAATCCACAGCTTTTTGGGACCAGTGCCAACAGATCAATTAGCTTTAACATGGGGGTAGGTTCTAAAATGGAGCACGGCTAACTTGCATGGGAATCCAAAAGCTGATTCGAGTTGGTTGTTAACGGGAAAAGGGACGTACAGAAAATGGCTTGCCTTTAAATGCAAGATAAGGAGAGTTCAAGGTATGTGTGTATTTGGTAGAGTGAAGGGCAAGGCAGGTAGGAATAAGGACACTGGATGACGAGAAAAATCGTGGTTCTGTTCTGGAAATAAAAGGACAAATGGGTTGGGTATAAGCACCTGAGATCAAGTGTTTCTCTGGAGGAGTAAAAGGTTTGAGGAGCATACTTAAGAAGGAAATCAGGAGAGCAAATGCGGGGCTCGAGATATCCATAATAGAAATTATTAAAGAGAATCCAAAGGGGTTTTATGTATATTATTAAGGGGAAGTTGCTACCTGTGCATTTTATGTTATACCGAAGTAGAGTGATAAAGGAGCTGGGATTGCAGGGTGCATTCAGTAGAAAGGGATGGGATCGCAAACTGGCTGGACTGGTGCATTGTTGTCTTTACACAAGCAGCCAATGATGCTGGCTTTGTTACTTGGGACGGGGGAGGCAAGAGTTTGTTATTGTTTGTGCTCATGACATTCTAGTCAGAATGTGAGCCACAGATGTAACACCCAGCTGCACAGTGGTCACAGTGGCGCAGCAGTAGAGTTGCTGCCTTACAGCGGATGCAGCGCCGGAAACCCGGGTTCAATCTCGACTACAGGTGCTGTCTGTACGGAGTTTGTAAGTTCTCCCCGTGACCTGCTTGGGTTTTCTCCGAGATCTTCGGTTTCCTCCCACACGTCAAAGACGTACAAGTTTGTAGGTTAATCGGCTTGGTAAATGTAAAAATTGTCCCTAGTGGGTGTAGGATAGTGTTAATGTGTGAGGGTCCCTGGTTGGTGCGGATCTGGTGGGCCGAAGGGCCTGTTTCCGTGCTGTTTCTCTAAACTAAACTAAAGCAGAACGATTTGCACACCCAGGTATGCAGCCAACACACATACATGTGAGACGTCAGAGAGTATTGAAGGTTCGCACACTTCAAGTTATGAGCACAAACTATATCCGCTCAAAATAACAAACTCTTGCCTCCCCCGTCCCAAGTAACAAAGCCAGCATCATTGGCTGCTTGTGAAAAGACAACAATACACCAGTCCAGCCAGTTTCCGATCCCATCCCTTTCTATTGAATGCACCCTGCAATCCCAGCTCCTTTATCACTCTAGTTGGGTCTAACATAAAATGCACAGGTAGCAGCTTCCCACCACTTTGGCTAAAGTCCAAACCAATGGGCTGTTCTCCAGCAACTTGTAATACCCTACTCCTGTCCATTGACTGCAAGCAGTTACTCCAAGTTCAGTTGACTTGATAAGCTGCCCTAGTCCTTTATCTGTTCCGTCACCTCACAGGATATCAGTGCTCTAGCATTTCTTTGATTAAAGAGCTGTTTGCCAGTATGAGCAGAAGGCTGAAGTTGCTGCTCACCACTTAATCACCTGTGCAGTCATCACCTTTGTGCATCTACCTCTGAGCACCTTGCGTCTATTACCAGCATCAGCCTCTCTCCGACTTGCCTGATCTGCCTGGCTTATACCTCTGAGCTTCTGCCCAATGCCATCTCCTAACCACACATTGGTCTTTACTTGGGCAGACATGTTCCCAACTCTTGCACTGAGATCTGAAGTCTGCCATGGCAAGAGGTTTTGTAGAAAAGGCCTGCTCAACTGCGCATGAGTTCCTGAGCCTTGTCCATTGTGGAATACCTGAGCTCCCTCTTCAATGCGCTACCCCTCAATAAGCTAAGCCATGGGAAGGTGGCACAGTGGCGTAGCTGGTAGAGCTGCTGCTTCGGGTTCGATCCTGACCTCGAATGTTTGCCTGGTCTCCCTGTGACTGTGTGGGTTTACTTTGGGTGCTCTGGTTTCCTTCTACATCCCAACGACGTGTGGGTTTGCAGGTTAATTGGCCTCTGTAACATGTCCCTAGTGTGTAGGAAGTGGATGGAAAAGTGGGGGGGGGGGGGGGGGAAAGAGAACTTAGTGGCTGAAGGGCCTGATTCCATGCTGTATCTCTAAACTAAACTAAAATGAGTTGTTGTTGGCTGAGTGGTCTTGGTGTCCATGTTGGCAGGCTGATCCGTTGACATTAACTTTGAGCATCGTTAGACAGGTTCTGAGATGCACATGTCCGTGTCATCTCACTCGAGAAGTTGCACAATTCAAGGCAAAACAGATTATGTTGCAAACACTCCACAGTTCAGGCAGCATCAGTGGTGAGAGAAATGGAGTCACGGTTTCAGGTCAAGGACCCTTCACCACACAATCACCCTTCATGGCACAAATTAAATGCTGCCCAGAGCAAGGCAAAGTAGATGTAGTCTAATGGGGAAATGTACTTGGTGGAATCGTTCGATTTTTGGAAAACAAAAGTCAGAAATATTTGTGCATATTTTCCATGACTTAATGTAAGTTGAAAGAAGCCAACCAGTTCTTGTTGGAAAGGTTCAGTTCCAGCAGTTGAATGTTAATGAGATTGGGGCCTCCGTCCTTTCCCTCCCTGGCAAAACTGTGCACCTTCAGGACTGGTGGATTAAAAAAAAGGTTTTCATAAGCATTCACTGTAAGAACAAGGCAGGGGCTTCTGATAACTGCCTTTAGTATATTGTTGGTAACATGAGCAATTCAGATACCACCACACAACAAGGCACAGTGCTTTGAAAACATGTCACTACTTTGTCTGATGGTAAACAGGAAAATGGTTTGACTTTGATAAATTACAAGATGACACAAAATGAAAAATGCTGTCGAACAGAAAAGGAAGTAGGTAAGTGGTTTGATGGAAATGTGTTGCAAGCGTCTTTCATTACCTATTTAGGAAATGTTAGCAGCTCTCAATTGTGTTGCTGTTCTCAATTGATTTAGTATTTAATCTCAATGATATTCTGTTCCTTTAAAAGTACGTATTATGACAAACTGACAAGTCAGAAAACTACTTGACTATAAATATACATGCAGAATTCTGTGGGAGTTCAGACTTCCCAGCAAAATTCCACGTCCCTCAATGTTTGTGTTGGCACACGCGGATATATTTCACAAATGTCCACTCTCAGCACAGCGAATATGCATACATGATTCCAAAGTGGGGGGTCGTTAGATCTTGGAGGACTTTCCTCCCCCCCCCCCCCCACCCCCCCCCCCCACCCCCCCCCCCACCCCCCCCCCCCCCCCCCAATCGTCAGTGTCACCTTGTCCATGAGGGAGAAAAGGTAGCCAGGATTTCCAGTCTGCCCTTTGGTCTGACACACTTGTCAGAGAACCAGTCTGTCGGTCAGCTAAAGGCAGGATCAGGAATAGCTCAATATCTTCCATTCCTCTTCCTCTGCTCCTGGCTCTATAGATTTAACATGGACATGTTCTTACGAAGGAACAGAAGGAAAGAACGTCAACTGATGATGCACAGTGTATTTTAATTGCAATTTGAATTCCTGTATACCACAAAGTTCCAGAATGGAACTATGACCAGGTAAACTATGTCAGTGATGCTGGCCCCGGGATAAATGTTAGTGCAGTAAACAGGGAGGGAACTACTCTGCTCTTTGTCAAAATTTCCAAGAGCCTTAGGTCTAACTTGAAAGGTCAGTTTGGCATTGAATTAAAGTCTCCTCCAAGTGACACCTCTAAACAGTTTTTCACCAATATTTTTCTGCTCCTTCAGGAATAGATGCCAGTATGATTCTCTTAAATTTCTTGTTCCGTTTGTAACTTTATGCCAGTATTAATTATAGTGAATATCACCATGCTGTGATAAATGAGTAATCAGAATGATTGCAAACTTGCTAAAGTGTTTGCATATGTCATCAATAATCAGTTTAAAGTAATACTTTTTAAAGTTGTAGTTTAGATAGTGATAAAGCATTTCACCTACTACATTTATTTTGCTTCCACGGGTAGGTATAATTAGGAATCGTATGCAGTTCTGCTCAATTGATTGGGAAGAGCAAGTCTGAACTGATCTCTGGAGATACTTAATGTACTTTGGGCTTCACTTATGGCAGCTAACTTCAGATTGCTACATTGGTCAACAGAATTAGATTTACCCTTTTTTTAGAGGAAGCTGGAGAGGTGGTATAATTACAATGTTTAAAAGGCATTTAGGCAGGTGGTGGGAAAGGTAGAAAAGAGGGAAGTTGGCCAACCTTGGGCAAAAGGCCTAATCCAGGTTGACAGCGTTCATTGTGAGCGAGTTGGGTCAAAGGGCATGTTTCTGTGCTGCACTGAGATATTAAATAAAATATTTTTCCCCTTATATCAGGGGCACTGAGGGGGCAGATGTTTGGAGAAGTGGTTTTGGGGCGTGTAGTCATGAATCATAAATTCAAGTAACAATGTGTTTCTACTTACTCTATATGAGCAGGAAGACATAGATGGATGTGTTGGGAAACCAACAGGGTGAGGGTGGAGTTGCTGGTCCTGTGATGAAATCTCGAGGAATGTGTTAAACCAGAATTGGTCGCCCTTCTCTCTCCTGTAGTTTAGTTTAGAGATACAGCATGGCAACATGTCCTTTTGCCCACCAGGTTCGCGCCTACCCAGTGATTCCCGTACACCAGCACTAGCCTGCACACTAGGGACAATTTACAGTTTTTACTGAAGCCAATTAACCCACAAACCTGCACGTCTTTGTAGTGTGGGAGGAAGCTGGAGCACCTGGAGAAAACCCACGCGATCATGGGGAGAAGGTACAAACTCAGTAACAGACAATGCGAACAGTCAGGATCGAACCCGGATCTCTGACGCTGTAAAACAGCAACTCTATCCCTGCGCCACCGTGCCGACCATTTAGGGAATCGGATTAAGATTAGAATTTGGGAATAGCATAGGATCTCAACATCAAAGTAACAAGTGATGGCTTCAACTGGGCAAATTGTGTTAAAGCTTCTCTTTTTGTTGCTGTCATTAATTGTCACATACGTAGGTAGATGCAAGTCAAATAAATTATTCTATTTTCTTGACCATCAATCCTATAAACATCAGAGGTTGAAGAATAGGTACCATGTTATGATCATTGTTACTCTGGAAGATGTTCTGTATTAAAAGGTGGAAGTTCCTCTTTTTTCCCCTCATTTATGGGGAATTGCTGATTGCCTGTGTCTATCGTGCATTGGAAAGGTCAACATGTGGTGAATTCTGGACAAAGATCATTCACGTTATTGCTTCTCAGTTCAAGATGTTAGTCTTTCATTAACTGACAATGATAGTGTGCCAGACCAAACACTCCAGTACAAGCACAAGTTCAAGAGTGGCAGCCCAGAGCACCACAGTCATCTTTGGGATGGGATATTACATACACATGTAACATTATATATGCGACACAAGCTTCTTCACACTCTTTCTTCATCTGGCCCAATCAGTATATTCTTCCATTCCTATCTCCACTCCTAACTTTGTTGTAAATGCATCTATGCTGATAATTTGTTTTTACGTGTTAAACTATAACCCTTGTTGAATAGGAGCGGTAGAATTCGTGTCTATGTTCTGACCAATATCTATCCCTCGACCAACACTGTTGAAAATTAACTCTGCTACATGATGGACCTTGCTGTGTGCTACTTCCTTACTCTACAAAGTGAATAGGCTTCAAAAAATACTTAGTTGGCTGTGAAGTCTTTCAGGCATTTTGAAGCATTGAAAGATTATCTTTATAGGCTTTCTTTTCAGTTTCATTATCCAAAAATGGGTGCACTGTGGATCATATGAATCCCAGGGCACGTAGAGAATATACACAGTTTAATTGTTGCACATGGAAGACCAATGCTGAACATTGAGCAGTTGCCATGGTAATTGGTTAAACGCCACTGAGATCAGTGTGGCTAATATCGCAGCATTTGCTTTATTTCTTCCAAGTGCTCAAGGCAGTATTTAATGCTCATGTTTGGTTTGGGTAGCATGTGGCTAATGTCATGTATAAGCCAGCGAGGGAGCATCAAAACAATCTCAGAACTTGTATTACATTTTTAGAAATTTCCGATCTTTTCTTATTTATTTTGATGTCCAAGCAATTTTTTTTTTTTCTATTCCATTTCAGAATCTAAGCTTGTGGATTAAAAGCGGAAAACTGCTGAAAATACTCAGCAAGTTAGGCAACACCCAAGGTGATAGAAACAGGGTTAAAGTCCCATTGGCAATGCAGACAAATCACACAGAAACCATAAAAGGTTGGCAGGCAGATGCAGCAAGTAGTTAGGGAGGTAACTGGTATGTTGGCAAGAGGGGATGGATTTAAAAAGTGTTAAGTTTTGTATCAATTTTACAGGAAACTGGTGAAGCTACCCCTTGGAAAACAGCGCACCGTTTTTTGTCTCTTCCCAGGAATTACCCGAGAATAGGATTGGAGTGAGTCCAACAATTCACTGGGCCAATTCCTTGGAAGAAAGGATTGTCCTCGGAGAGAATAAACAAGTTGGGTTTGCCTTCTTTAGCATTCATGAAAAAGAGGAGTGACCTCACTGAGACATATAAGATCTTCAGGAGTTATGACAGGGTAAATATTGAGATGTTTTCATTGGTGGGAGAGTCTTGAAGAGCAGATACATTTGCACGGTAAAGGGCTGGTCATTTAAAATAGAGATGCAGTAACCCGTTTTTACAGACCTCTTTCCAAGGGATTTTGGTTATAGTGGATGGACCTACCAAACCTCACCACCAGTTGGACTGCCGATGCCACCCCCCTCCTCCGTCTGCCACCGCCTCTCCGGCCGCTTCCTCACCATGCCTGCTGTCATCACTGTCTGTATTACTGTATTGAGACCTTGGAGCTTTGTAGCTTACAGCAGGCAAGGCTTTGGTCTTGTGTTTCAGATGAAAAGAGGCACCTCTGTCAGTGTAGTTCTAGCTCAGCCTCAGTGTTATTGTTGGGTCCCTACACATGAACTGCCTTATGTCACACTCAGTCATAGTCGACAATTGGCAATAACAGATACCATCCTCCCCCCCCCCCCCCCACACACACACTATGGTCCGTTATAGCGAAGGTTTACTGTACATGGAAATGTATTCTCGCAGAGAGTGGTGAATCTCTGTTTTTTTCTATCATTAGATCATGAGAAAGATGTAAAGCAAAGGTAGATAACTATATTGAATGCATATGTATTAGATTTTTAGAAATTATGGTCTTATGTTAGTCATTTTTCTGTGCGTGCTGGCAGCCAACTCCTACTCCTATTCTTTTGTGTCCCAGTTCTCTTTGGCTGCAAGCATGGCTATGGAACATTAAACATCACTGTTATGTCAAGAATCAAGAGTGATTTGTTGTCATATCTCCAGAAACAGAGCAATGAAATTCTTACTTGCAGCGGCTTGCTTCTTGCTTTCATTAGCTATGGCATTGATATTTAAGAGTGGAGAATTAATGGCACAACTTTATAAAATGTTGGTGAGGCCATAGCTGGAGTACTGTGTACAGTTGCTCGCCACACTATAGGAAGAACAGTTACAAACAGTTACTGTTTAGACTAGGTTTTCCTTGGAGTACCTGAGGGGAACTTGATAAAGGTGTACAATATTACGCGGGACCTATGTATGATTGCTTGGAGGTAACAGCAGAGTTATCTATGCGAGTGGGCTTAGGTTCGGGATAAGGGGTGGTGATTTGGAGGGGATCTGAGGAGAATTTGTTATCACTCAGTTGGTGGTTGAAATCTACATTATACTGCACAAGAGAATGGTGAAAACAGGTACGCTCACAATATAAAAAAATATATCTGGCTAAGCACTTGTATTGCCAAGCCATTGAAGGCTACAGGATGGGCCAACATTGAATGGTGAGCCATGCTACCCTCTGTATGGCGCTGGTGCTAAATTATTGGGAACAAATTCTGAGAATGGTATAAGTCAGCACTTAGAAATGCAAGATTAGTCAAGGACAGTCAGCAAGAATGTCTTAAGAGACGGTTGTGTCTGATTGAAGGAGGAGGAGACAGATGAAAGTAGTGCATTTGAAGTACATGGGTTTGGTGTATTGTTGATAAAATGTGGCAGATTGAGCAGAAATGTAAAATTCTAGGAGTTTAGTGTAAATTTGTATATTTGATTAAAAATTGCCTCAATTACTGAAAGTTAAGAGTAATGATCAACAGGAGTGTTAATGACTGGAACGTTGAATGCCATGTTGTTGCACATAGTCTGGTGATGGGTTCCTGAGGTTTTGGGGCGTTAGCTAATCTTTTTAACCACATCATCTATGTCCCACTATCTTTAAGATAGTATTTGGTAGTCTGCATCTGTTCCTCCGCACCATTTTAATTAAGTACGATGAAATGCACTGGGGAGAAGCAACAAAGTAAAGGACTATACAGTGTAAAATCCTGTTGCTACTTTTCTGCCCAAATAACCTGATCATTGATATCTCCATGCAATCTAAACCAGTCCAACTACAAACCCAATTTTTGTGTCATATGCAAACTTCTTTGACCCGACTCCTAAATTTAGGTCTATATCATTTGCATAGCACAACCAGGGCAGGGTACTCACTCTGTTGAACCCCACTGGTATCAGCCTTCTAGTCACAATAACACCTGTTGACCATTCTCCTTTGCCTCCAATCCAGTTTTGAATTTAATTTGCCTCTCGATCTTGAATTCCAAAGGCCTTGTGAAAAGCTAAACTCCATGTATGCTACTTCAAATGCTCTGCCCTCATGAACCCTCCTTGTTACCACCTCAAAGAATTCAGTCAAGTTAGTTTGTTCTTTGCTGACTATCCCAGATTAATCTGTGCCTCTATCAATGATGGTTGCCTTACTTTACTCCTGGGCTAACCTAGGTTTGCTGGGGACACAGGGGAGTCAGACTCCCAGGCAAAGTGTGGAGAGGGGTTGGGGCTGGGCAGAGGAGCCCAAAAGGAGGACTATAAGGGTGGGAACGGAGGGCCAAATAAACAGTGAGTGCAAAGAGCACAATGCAAGGGGCGACCACCTTTGCTGCTATGAGATCCTATGATTGCAGAATACAGGGTACAGGACAGGAATATCCCTAAAATATCCTTTTGCAATTTAGTTAGGGCCTTGTGACACATTTTCAGCACAGCTGATTGTTATTTTGATGCACGCTCTCCATGATGGAGATTTTCTTGGTAACCAGTCTTATTGCCCAGCAGCAAGGTGAAAATCAATGAGAACAATTCACCTTCTCCCCCAGTACAGATGGAGGTGTTTGGATGCAGCAGAAACAAGGAACTGCAGACCATTACAGGCTGCTGATCCTCCTGCTTACAACTAAGATTCATCAACAACTACGAGGAACCTGAAATGGGCAGAAGCATAGGGGCTCTGGCCCTGAATCAAATGGTACCATCGGCTGCAGAACAGGAACGTGTATACCTGATTCCAAGCTGGTTTAATCGCAAGGAATGTTTTCTCTGGAACCTCTCCACCTGGTTCCTGATTCAATCATTGCACCTTCCAGTTTATTAAGGGGTACAGCTGTGTTTATTTAAAGATTGAGAGCACTGGCCACTGGGCTGCATGTTGATTTACTGTATCAGAAGTGGGCTTTAAAGGATGGTTTGTAGTGGGGAGTGGGAATAGTAACCAGGAGCCCAGCAATGTAGGAAAGGGTGCAAAGCTTCCCATCTGCTTCATGCATCATGTCAAATGAGCAGCATTTCAGCAACAGGCAGCCTGGCTTCCACTGGAGCTGAACTGCGGAATCAAATCATCTCCCAATTCACAAAGGGCATCAGATATTCATTTCAGAGGAGAGATTGGATGTTTATAGCCCCAAGCCATTTCTGGCAGGATAGAGAGATATAAACAGGCTGTTTATGTAGAGCGACTGTGTCTCTGGGGTTTACTGAGGCCAAGACTGCCATGTGATTGCATCAGAAGGTTGCTTTTTGTTTGTTCAATGTTCAGCAGCTAGGCATCACTGATTAGGCCAACCCTAACTCCACTGCAGAGCTCTAATTGTCTGAAGAAGGGTCTCGACCCGAAACGTCGCCTATCTCCTTCGCTCCTTAGATGCTGCTGCACCCGCTGAGTTTCTCCAGCTTTTTGTGTAACCCTCGAGCTCTAATTGTCCTTGTGAGGTGGTGAGTGGCCTCCATGAACTACTATAGTCCTTTTGGTGAAGGTATTTGCACTATGCTATGGAGAATTAGTTATTTGATGAATAAAGAGTGGTATATTTGTAGATGGCACAGACTGCAGGCCACAGACTTTGATCATGTTATGCAATCCAACATCCCATCAATTGCTTAGAGAAAATCTACGTGGTCACAGCAACAAAAAAAAACACACTGGCAGCACTTGAGATTGAGCTGTGAGGCCACTGTGTGCAGATGACAATCTCTTATTGCAGATTGTCATTGTCCACCACTTTTATGATGTGAATGTTATTCGCCAAGGAGCAGCCCATGTCCAAATCCAGGCTAGACCTTGTTGCCTGCCAGCGTGGGCTACTTCATCTGCTGAGGAATTGCAAATGGAATTGAACACTGCAATTGTCAGCAAACATCTTCTCTTTTGCCATTATGGCAGAAAGATGATAGATGAAGTAGCTAAAGATGGTTGGGCCGAGGACACTGCCCAGAGAAACTCTTGCAGTGAAGTTGTAAGATTGGGATCTCTGACAATCATCTTCCTTTGTCCAAGATATGACTCCAGCTATCAACATTTATTCACCCCTGAAAGCCCATTGACTTGACACAGCTTCTGGGTGTCATGCCAAATGCAGTCGATGCCAAGGGCAGTCACTCCCATCTCAGCTTTGAAATTCAACTATTTGGTTCATGTTTGATCAAGAATTTGCCGAGACCTGAAGCCCTGTGATCCTGGCAAAACCCTGTTGTACCTCTGCAGGAACTCGAGACCAAATGTGCATTCCTAACTATATCAATAAAGCAAAAGTGTGTTCTTTTATATAGAACCATTGATAAACCGTGTCTATTCCCTCAATGCAAGTCTTGTGTCTTTATCCTGTCTGATTGCTTCTGCAACATGGTTGCTAAGGCTCTGACCTTCAGTGAACGAGACATTGTGGTGCTGAAGAATGGCCTTGAATAGTCTGCACTCAGAAAGCGTGTTTAAGATTGCACCATCACATTGTCAGCATCAGTAGGCTGGAATGGTAACAGGATGGTCGCTGACACCTCTATGAGGGACCACATCGCAACGTCCTGAGGTGGATAACAGGTTCAACCTCCATAGGGCTGCATCTGAACATTGTGGCTACACCTATGCAATCCTAACAACATCTGCTTCATAGCCAGGGATATCTGCACCATCAGTTGTACACACCCTGCCAAAAAACGTGCAGTAGGAATAAGGAACTGCAGATGTTGGTTCACAAAAAAGGCCACAAAGTGCTGCAGTGATTCAGCAGTTGAGGTTGCATCTCCAGAGAATATGGATAGGTGACTTTTCAGGGTTGGGAGTCTTCAGAATAAATATTCTTCAACAGTCCCGAAACATCGCCTCTCCATGTTCTCCAGAGATGCAGCCTGATCTGCCAAAGTACGCCATCACTTCGTGTTTTTTATGTGCCAATGAGTGTTGCACAATGACATGGTAGATTAGCAGGCTGATGTGACTTGCAGTAGTGCTCAGCGTGTGAGGTGAGGTATATTTAAAAATGTTATCCTTGAATTTTGATTAATAAAGAGCTTTTTAGGTAAGGGATGGGCATGTCCGTGCTGGTGATGCTAATGGTGCGATATCGCATTCACTGATCTACGGCACACAGGTCATTAAAGTTCCTGCAGCATCTGCACCTTTGCAGCATTGGTATTGGTTTATTATTGTTACATGTACCAAGATACAGCAAAAGGTTTGTGTGCTATTCAGTTAAATCACACTATATGAGTACAAGTAAGCCATATACAAGTACAACAGCTAGTGCAAAGCGTAAAATACCAGAATGCACAATATAATGTTACAGCATTATAGTGTTACAGTTACAGTTCGTGGGAGTAATCATATCATTTTGCCTTTGGCAGGATTGTCATGTGAGACTAGTGGATCCTTGTGGATAGATCACATTTCTCCTATTCCCTACCTTCTTCTGAATATCCATCAGTGCAATATCCCACAATGTTGGAACCCATTCTCTCCTAGGTTGTTTCGTTATAGAACAGGACAGCACAGGAACAGGCCCTTTGGTCCACAATTACTGTGCTGAACATGCCACATTAAACTAATTCCTTCTGCCTGCATGTAATCCATATCCCTCTGTTCCCTGCATGTTCATGTTCCTATCGAAAAGCTATTAAACGGCTCCTGCATATCGTATCTGCTTCCACTGCCATTTGCTAATTATTTTTAAAAACTTGCCCTGCACATCTCCTTTAAACTTGCCTCCCTGTACCTTAAGCCTATGCCCTCTAGTCTTTGACATTTCCACCCTGGGGTAAAAGATTCTGACCGTCTACCCTTTATTTTCCATTTCAGAATACTTCAACTTCAACAATGACTTCCTCTTTATATATAATTTTTTTTTAAAAACAGGGACTGTGCATATTGATAAACATTCACATGTAAATGTGCAAGATTATAGCCAGTGGCTAATTTCCATCTTTAGTCCCTTAAAGACTTCAGACTGACCTTTATGAGTTTACGCTAATTATAGGGCGATTATAACAAATATCCCCTGTGAAGAGTGAAAATCATAATGTACACATACAGTAACAGTGCAAATTAACTGGTAACTAGCTCAAAGTTCACAGACTGCATCAATTGTCCAGCTATAGCAATATATATGCATCATAACCAAGCTGTGATGCAAGCTATATTTAAGAGGGAGTTAGATGTGGCCCTTGTGGCTAAAGGGATCAGGGGGTATGGAGAGAAGGCAGGTACAGGATACTGAGTTCGATGAGCAGCCATGATCATATTGAATGGCAGTGCAGGCTTGAAGGGCCGAATGGCCTACTCCTGCACCTAATTTCTATGTTTCTATAAATAGTAGGAGGAATAGGCCCTTCGTGCCTGCTCAGTCGTTCAAATCGTGGGCTACATCCACACCTCTCTGTAATGTTTTGCAGATTTGGGCAGAGATGTTCCCAAACCAAGCTGTAATGCAAGCCAGCAGTATGTTCTCTATAATGTATCTGTAGACATTTGTAAGAGTCATTGGAAACACGTTGAATTTTATCCATCTCTTCAGGTAGTAGCGACATTGGTTTGCTTCTTGGCTGTTGGCGCCATGTGGTTAGTCCACGACAGATTGTTGGTAATATTTACAGCAAGGAACTTGGCTCGCAACCATTTCCACTTTGGCACCATTCAATCTGATTGACCCTTGTTTTCTGAAGTTGATAACTAGCACTTTCATCATGCCGACATTGAGGGAGAGGTTGTTTGTGGAAATGTAGCGCACTCTGAGCCAATTGTTATATTTCTTGATGATTAAATATGAAGTTACTATTGCACTACATGCAGCCATTGTGTGCAGTTACAAACATCAGTGGCAGTGAGCTAACTCTTTAAGCAGAAGAAAGCTGCAGTGTTACTGTCTGCCACCCTTAACAGGCAAATTGACTTTGCACCGGCACTGCTGCTGTAATTGGACCTTGTTTCCTGTTTGTGTCCCTTGGTTCCTTCTGCTACTCGCAGATAGATAACTTAGATAGATATACAGGCTGATAACTTGGCCACAGCTGTTACTGTTACTGCTTTATAAGTGGCCTGTTGCAAACTGTAGACAAGGAACCCAGGGGAGTTCCAGGCTTTACTCGACCCCTTAACACCACACTATGGCCTGGATGGGGAATGCCACATGTACAATGCAGATCTCATCCTCACTGGTCCCTGTGCATGGTGTTGAATGCCAGTTATGAGCTTCTACTTGTGATCACTAGCACAAAGCAGGAGAATGTTCAAAAATGAATAGAATGAATTCGGCAACATTTTGATTTTGTGTGCAGATGGTAATTGTAACCATTAAGATAGGTGCCAAGACATTGTGTTAAATTATTATTTTTAAAAAGGGATATTTAAATAAGATATTTATGTAGGGGATGGAGTTACAGCAGATTTCTCAGCCACAAATGGTTACTGAACGAGAGTGCACATATTCTGTTATGAGAATAGTTACACGATTTCGTGGAATTAAGATGTGTGGCATGAAATGAAGTATTCATGGGGAAAAATAGTGGCCCTGCGCTGATCTACAAGTTTCTGCATGGCCAGATATGTGTTCAGAGAAGTGTTCTCTTGCTTAGCTGCAGCAATCTTGATGAAAGATCAGCAGGAACCTTGGATAAACTGGTAAAATTCTCAAAGCTGAACAGAAAGGTTCCCCTGAAAATCGTAGCATTAAATTATTCTGTGGTGTCTTTTACACAAGAGGATCGGCATTGATGCAAAGCACTTTAAATTTTTATTGCTAACTCTAATGAAATGAATAACCAGTGGCAAAATCCAAGCTGCCTCAAGCAAATGGGTGCTTGGTCTTACTTATCTGCAAATTATTACTTTGCATTGGTGGTCATGCCGGTCCTGATTCCACATTTAAACAATTGGCAATGAAACTGGGGAGCATGAAGCTGAACCATTTAAAATGCTAGATTGATACAGCACAGGAGGGTGCCATTCAGCCCCTCTGACCTATACCTATTGTTCAGTAGTTAACTACTAAAACCCTCACCCTATAACTGTATATATTTTCTCCTTTAAATATTTAACCAGTTTTGCTTCTGCTTTCAGCAATATTTTAATGAGTTCCAGATTATATTCATTGCATTTCTTGTTTTAAAATATATTTCCTCAAGTTGTCCCTGCTTCTTCTGACCAACATAAGTTTGTTTTCTCTGGTTAATGAAGCGTCTGACGTCTCTCCATATTTACTCTGTTAACACTGTCACAACTTAGAGCACCTTAATCCAGTCTCCTCAAACCTTCGCTGCCTTTAAACAGAAATTCCTAGCTTTTCCAGGTTTTTCACTTCATGTCCATTCAGTTAAGTCCTCACACTGACACTGCTGTGGTACAATTAAATGAAGTGAAGGACGTGATTTCAGACAGGAGGAAATGATGGAAGGCTGCCCTCTTTTGGTGGAAAAGCTATTTACTGGTACATTATTTTTGTCACGTGTACTGAGACAGTGATATTATTCAGGCAAATAATATCATACGTGAATGCTTCAGGAAGTGCAAATGCGAAAGCAAACTGAGCAAAGAATAAAGTATTGCAGCCGCAGAGAAAGTGCAGAAAACAAAATGTGCCGGGACCACAACGTGGTAGATTGGAAGATCGGCGGGAATACTCAGGATGAGAATGGTCCTTGATGTTGTTGTCTGCTTTCCCAAGGCAGTGAAGTTTAGGTGGAGTAGTTGTAGGGGGAAGCTTGTGTGATGGACTAGGCTACATTTACAACACCACAATTTATTTGCGGTCTTCTGCAGAGCAGTTGCCAAACCCTGTGCTTTAAATTGCTTCTTTCTGAATTTACTAGAAATGCCTTGATAATTCTGGAAGATCATTGCCTTGAAAGCCTAAGTCTCCAAAGATGTTGTCTGGTCTGCTGAACATTTCCAGTATTATCTGCTTTTATATCAGATCTCCATTTTCTCCTTTATTTTTCTTTGAGATAATTCCTAGGTTCAATGAGAGTAATATGCATGTCACTTCCAGAATCCACGCAGTGATGCCAAACCAGGGCATCAACATGTTCCTACTGTCAGGAGGATTCCCACATCCACACCTATTGCCAAGCAATAGAAGTGATGAGTGTAGACTCAAGCTGAGGGTGACTTAAAGCCTGATGTCATCCCTGCCGTCTATTGATAAGGGTGAACGAGATAGAACGCGAGGTAACATACTACCAGTCAAGGCAACTGATTTGTTGAACAGATTCAATTTCCTGCTGCTAGGATGTACATTGAAAAACATCTCACAGAAGGCAGTGCAGACCAATTCACTGGATGTTTTCAAGAGAGAGTTAGATATAGCTCTTCGGGCTAACGGAATCAAGTGATATGGGGAGAAAGCAGGAATGGGGTATTGATTTAGGATGATCAGCCATAATCATATTGAATGGCGGTGCTAGCTTGACGGGCCGAATGGCCTACTTCTGCACACATTTTTCCATGTTTCTAAAACAGGAGAATTCTGTTTAGCTGGGTGTGGTCGGACACATGGTGTCAGTGTAATTCTCAGAATGGTCATGAATGGAGAAGTGGTGAGTGCATAACCCTGGTCTTCAATCTGTACAGTGTTTGTACCACTGATGCTCATGGACTGCTGTCTTTACCAGTTCATATTATCAGTGTGGAAGCACGGAGGCACCCTTCATTCCTGCACTCTGACCGAGGTCTCAGTTCAGAGCTAGCGATTGCATTGAATTGAATTGAATTTCTTTATTTGTGATTCAAAAACGTTTGAACGAAATTTTGTTGACATGCAGTCATTAGAGTAAAAAAGCAACAAAACACACAATTAAACACAATTTAACACAAACATCCTTCACAGTGACTCTCCTCCAGGCACCTCCTCACTGTGATGGAAGGTAAAAAAAGATTGTGCAATTGATCACTGCTATTTTTCCATGGGAACTTGTAGCAGTGCAGGTCTCTGCTATTGCCCTTTATTTTCCCAAGGCTCAGGCTAATGAGGTGTATGCATTTTACTTTTCATTCCAGGCATTTATGAGGACCACGCAGCAGGAACTCTGCACTTCCTGCAATAAAACGGTGTATCCCATGGAAAGGCTGGTTGCTGATAAGCTTGTTTTCCACACCACCTGTTTCTGCTGTAAGCATTGCAAAGCTAAACTGAGGTAAGATATGAAATTAAACTCTTGTAAAATTCTGCATTCAGCTCCACAATCTACGACACCAGCCACTGCACCAATCGCTCAGTTTAGCAGTAGGTAGAAGTGCAATTCACACCAGAAAATCTTCCAGGTTAACTTCTGGTCTGTGCTGAGATATTAACTTGAACTGGTCTCATGCTCCATGAGGTGGGTACAGAGGTGGGTACAGCCAGCTGTAGGTGGCTATGGGTCAAGGTGCACATGGATTAGCAGTACTGAGGATGTGATGCCCAACGCCAACACCTAGCTCACCAATCCGCCATAACTAATTTTGTGCATGGATGTTGGCTGCTGTAGTGAGGAACCTGCATTCACATCACCAAGATGGGACAGGAGCCAAATCAAAAACAAACAAAATATGTTGTTGAAATGAATCATAGCCTCCAGGTCTCCGGGCTTTAAATGGTTAACTGCAGCTCTCGTCAATGACTTGCACCAACAGGTTACGGGATTCTTGCTGCTTGAATAGTGATTTATGAATTTTCCGCAGTGGGCATAGGTAATGATATGTGAATCACTAGATATTGTTAATAGAGCAGCTCCAGTAGTTTAGCGTTGTTCATCTTCTCCATCTTCGCTGCTTGAGTAACTTTCTTTAGCTTACTCTTTCACTCCCAATCCACCTGCATGTTTCACAATTCCCTCCAGAAAGCATGGTTGCATGGAAAGCAAAGGTTGTTACCAGACCCAAGGTCAGAGCCGCTCAGTAACTAATTACGGTAGACTGTATTTGTAGCACATCCAGTAGCTTTCCCTCCACTCATTGCTCATTGTGGAATTATGGTGGCTCTAATCAGCATTCTGCATTTGCCTGTGGCCTCCCGGGCTTCTCCTGGGAAAGTTTCTATCACCAGAAGCTCTCATTTGGGATTATTATTACATTAATGCTAATTAATAATAAAATAACACAAATAGGATAATCTCAGAGACTCCATGATAGTTGAACCATCAGGGTCAGAATGTGCACTCCATTTCATCCAATTAGAAACCCAGTTGCATCGGCATGGTTTCAAGATTCGTAATCATTTCATTGATGTGTCAAACAAGTGTGAAGACACCATTCTCTCCCATTTTTGGAAGGGCGAAGGGCATGGAATGATCCCTATTTACCAACCACAAAAGGGTAAAGAGAGTGGTCAAGATATTGGGAAGAACCTGAAGTAACATTTATGATCGAGACAGATTGAAAACTTATTAAGAATGATCAGACTAGAAGCCACTGCAAGTGATTTATTTCATCACTAAGTTCATTTTTTCACAAACTGGATTGTGTTAGCAAGGCCTATATTTATTCCTGACGATAAGCCATCTTCTTTAATAGTTGAAGATGGTCTGGGGGTGGTAGTTCTAGGATTTCGACCCAGCAGCCATAAAGGACTAATGATAGATTTTGAAATCAGTATGGCAATCTGAAGGTGGTGGTTGTCCCCAGGTGCTTGCTTTAGGAGGTACAACTAGGGAAGTGGGAAATATTTCAGAGCTGTTCATCTTATCCATGAACTTGTCCAAATATCTTTTAAACATTGTAATTGTACCTGCCTCTACAGATTCCTCTGGCAGCTCCTTCATATACCCACCACTCTCTGTGCAAAAAACCTCCACCTCGGGTTCCCTTTAAATCTTGCCGTTTAAATCTCGGCTTAAACCTATGCACTTCTGTTTTAACTTGTTTACTTTGAGAATAGGATTGTGACCACCCACCTTATCATGAACACTCAACCTTGTTTCATTAGGCACAACTGTATCAAAAATCTGCCAAACTTTTTCAAAACGCCTATCTGGATTTTGCAATTTGAAGTTGTAATTGATTCACCTGCAATGAATGAAATTCAACTGTTAAATAAATGGTTGTAAACTATTTTATGTAAATATTGTGAATTGCTTGACTTGGAAATGCAATGCCACTGAATGTCAAGTGTAAGTGATCAAACACTCCCTTGTTAAAAATGCAATTGCTTGACACTTTAAGCCACAACTGTAAATTGAGACTGACCAATTCATGTTGTCAAAGTGTTGCCGATATTGACTGCTTTGTTTTCAGAGGTTGAGTGGGATTGTATAATCATTAGCCCACTTATGACACCATAATGGAAGTTAAGCTCTTTGATGAAGCCGTGTAGAAGGTTGAGCCTGTGGCATTGATCTAAGATACTCCTGAAATTATGTTGTGCGCCTGGAATTGTCGACTTCCAATTATCGACTTTGTGGAAAGTATGACTCTAACCATTAGCGTCTACCCCTTGATGCCCACTGAGCTGAGATTTACTAGGACTCATTGATGCTACACTTGGTAAAATGTTCCCTTGATGTCACCTATGATACGATATGATAAAACTTTATTTATTGCCGGAGTGAAATTGGGTCTGCTGACAGTCCCAGCACACAAGGTACATAAAAACGTGAAATTTGACATCCCAATTCGGCATCAGTAAGCAGGTTATTGAAGAGGAAGTTTTGTGCTTTAATGCAACAACACTTTCCATCAACTTGCTGGTGGAGAGTTGACTGATTGGGCAAGTCATTAGTTGCATCGATTTGTCCAATTTTCCACATCGTTCGCTGGCTGCTGGAGATTCCATGTTACAAATGCTGGATGTGTTAAATCAAAATTCCCTCTGCTTCATGCCCTGCAAATCCTCGGGTAGGAAAGAGCAGCCAGTCTTTATAACTCTTTGCTTGTGCTGCTGCAATGGGGTGAGCTCACTGCCACCTGTGCACACGTGCCAGTGCTGACAACTTGCAACGAGACAAGAAGGGAGGTATAGATAATGGACATCCCCTTGCTAGCTTGGTTTACCAATTTGATTTTGATTGTAACAATGCCATGCTCGTGAAATGTATGACGTGTTCCCATTTTGTCCCCTCAGTCTGGGAAGCTATGCAGCACTGCAGGGTGAGTTTTACTGCAAGCCTCACTTTCAACAACTGTTCAAAAGCAAGGGGAATTACGACGAGGGCTTTGGCCGCAAACAGCACAAGGAACAATGGCAGCAGAAGACGGCTGAGAGTGGCTCCAAGTAACCACGGCAGCATTGCTAGGGGAAGGAGCAGGTGGCTAGCAGCTAACCAAGCGGGAAGCACTGGCACCTCGCCTCTCTTTAACTAGGGGCACAGCAGCTGCAATTCGTTAATTTGCTTTAAATAGCGTGTAATTTAGGGGCCATTGCTAACACGAGGGAAGGATTGCTGTTGTTATTGTGGGTAGCGACATCATAAAAAAGGTCATGGGGAGGTACTTACACAAACAACCAGCGCATGTCTGGGTTTATAGCACCCATCCAGGAGTATCTAAACCTGTCCATGGACAACGGCAGGCCACTGGCCGAGGCATGCTCTGTTCATTGAAATCCCTGGTATTAACAATTATTCCATCTATTTAATAACGGAGGAAAATTGAAATGAAAGTAAAACTGGAACAGGGTCGCCAGAATTCCCCGGCCTGATAACTTGTACCATGGACTAGCTACCACACTTTAACCAGAGCAATTCTTCCCTCATTACACATTGCTATGTCTTTGGAATGATAGCCCACCCCAGTGGGAACAGTTTGCAACTGCACAGAATACTCTCAACGATATATATCTTTAAAAAGGATGGTATGATGCAGCATGATATGCCAGATATTATAACTGTGCCAGTTATGCATCAGTTGTGACTGAATTATCTGCTAAAGGATTCAGCAGAACCTTAAAAATCATAGTGCATCACCTGTACCCCGTGCTACATTGTACACTTCCCTCATTATCCAGAAGCCTACAACCCAACATAACTGTCCAGATCAATTCTCTGGAGCAGTTCCTGCAAGTGATTTCAACTTGGTGCCTTGAGCATTTTGTAGTCAGATATTTTAATCAGCAAATTGGACTGTAGTTCCACTGCAGACCCTTGCCTCATGCACCTCTCTCTTCTCACACACATACCCCGAACCTGTAGCTGTTTCAGAGAACATGCACCCCAGCTGGGAAGAGAGCCCTGTTACAGTGACCAGTTACCCTCCCCCACGAGTTATTGTCTACCTTGTCTCCCATCCTGGTAGAAGTCCGTGCACTGCTAACCACTAGTTGCCATGATGCAGGTCACTGCTGCCGCAAGTAAGAACTTATTTGTCCCGTTTAGGTACATATGACAAGAGAACACTCTTGACTCTTGCTGCTCCATCTACCCACTGCATACTATGACTCAGCTCCGGAATGAAACATTTATTTCTATACAGAAAGCAGACCTTCCCCATCACCACCCCCCACCCCCCTCCTCTCTATCTCTACCACCCATTTCCATTTAATTGCTGGTTGAATAACCAAGGATTTTAATCAGTCTGAAGAAGGGGTTTGACCTGAAACGTCCCCCATTCCTTCTCTCCAGAGATGCTGCCTGTCCCGCTGAGTTACTCCAGAATTTTGTGTCTACCAAGGATTTTAAGTGTCAGATTTAGTGATGGCTGTGTCATTTTCCCCAGCTTGGACTGTTTTTATAAAGCGAGCATGTGACTGAAGTGCGTGGGATTTCAGCTGTGTTAATTATCACAATGTGATATCACTGAATTTCAGGGGCATCCTGAACCACAGGCTCAGCAGATGGAATGCATTTTTTCAACTTAAACTGTGCTTCAGTAATGAGTTACATATGAAGAATAATATTTTGGTACTTAAATGTTTACTGTTTGTGAACCATTGCATTTTACATTACAGTTAATGTCATAGATCATTTCTGGGTTTCATTTTTAAAAAAATCACTGGTCTTTTATAAACAGTTGCTATGTGGCCAAGATTAGCAAACCATCTTAAAAATGCTCACGTCACTCTCCCCCATACTAAAGATTGAAATGACTACTATTGAAGCCAAAGGACAGTGTGCTAGACCTGGACCAATGTCACTGTGATTAACAGATGTCCTACGCTTCATGCATTCAGCAAAATGGTGACAGTGCAGCACTCATTAACACTGCCTCACTGTTCCAAGGACCCGGGATCCATCCTGATCACAGGTGCTGTCTGCAAAGTTTGCAAGTTTCCTCTAGTTCTCATGCATATCCCACAGATGTGATGGTACATTAATTAATTATGCTATATTCCCACTTTGTCTTGGTTTAAGACAAAACAAGAATCAAAGGCAAGAGTATACGTTGCACAGACAAATGAGAGAGGGGGAATGGGGCCAATGTGATTTGTTTCCATGGCAAATTACCTATTTTCCTGGACCAAATGACCTCCTCCTAATCAAAACAAGATCTCAATCATTCTCCAGTTCCGCAGCAGGCAAGACAATCAAGACTTATGCCCTTCATAGACGTGGCCTAGGAACTAGCCCAGATGGCTTACACACTTGCATTTCGTGGAAGTCTAGTGGCCCTTACATTCTCATCCACCTACCCTACCCTTTCCCATAACTTCAAATTGCCGTCTATTTTATGATATGTTGCGATTCGAATGCCTGGGTATATGCAGTGTAGATGGCATTAATGGATTGCTGGAAGCAATAGGGTGGCAGCTGGAATGAGTCAAGGTCCAAAACAATGGCAAGGTCACCATGTAGACAGTATCATCCACTAGTTTCGTCTACTGCTTGCAGATGAAGCCAGCTTTGTATCTGAAACTTTTTGCCTGTGAACCAAGGACAATGAGAATTTCCACACTGGTTTAGCATTATGCCCATTTCCAAATCTTTAGGCTATACTTGTGGATGAAGTGCACTTCATTGACAGCAAAAAAACGAAGTAAGGCTATAGCTATATTTCAACCACTTTTAAAGGGGAGTGCGGGGCATTCCATATTCATGTTGTTCAGCTTCCCTTATTCATGATTTCATCTTCATGATGATCGTACCGAAGGGAGATAGTTGATTTCAGAGCTCAGCTTGAAAAACAATCAAATCCCCACAGGATTTCTACATCGACCCATTTTCATCTCAGACAATGGGGTGGATTAATTGCCTTGTTGAGGCTGGTGTGTTCTGCATTCTCATCACCTGGCGTAAGTTCTTAAAACTCGCAGTTCTACTTTCATTGGACCGAAGTGATCCTGTTGCACCTCACAACGCCATCATTGATGTGCAGTCACATCTACTATCATCCATAAGGAAGTGACTATACAACCAGAGTCTTAAATGTTCTTCCATACCACAACTTCTCCATGAAATAAATAGAAAATGCTGGACATACTCCTAATCAGACAGCATATGTGGAAAGAGAACACAGAATTTTTAGTTCACATCAAAGACAATTGCTGTGCAAAATGGCAATCGACGCTCAGTATCCACTACTCCTCACCTACAAACCATCGTTGATTATGTGTATTCTGTGCATCTGCGAGCTAAACACTCTCAGGTAAAACAATAGGGAGATAACAGGTGGTCATTCAGCCCCAGACCCGTTCTGCCATTGTAACATTATGGCTAGTTTGTATAATAACTCAAATTTGCCTGTCTTCCCCATATTCCCTGAATGCTCTTAAGGTAATTGAAATTCTTTGATCTCAGGCTTGAAAATGTCAATGCCCCTTCATTCATGTCCCTTTTGTGGTGCTGAACTCCATCACTTCTTCTGCAAACATTTTTGCCTGATTTTACTCTTGACTGGCCCATTACTAATTTTAAAGTTTACACGCTTGTTCTAGTTTCCCCAACAGATTTTCTCCCCACCCAATAAAATACTCACCCTGAACACAAACTACTCTCACCAACTTGATGAGAAATGAAGTGTTTTTGCAGATTAAGATCAATGCAACCTGTAAACTGCGGTTTTTAAAAGTGTGATGTTATTTTGAAGAAAATCTTTACTGCATGCGTAAATCTGTGATCAGCATTTCGGGACTTGGTGGTATATGATGTTTCCCCAAAGTGAAAACTGTTGAGTGCTGTTTTGTAATGGTTGCATGAATTTATTATATTGGTGGTTCTTGTTGTTTAGACACTTTGTTCTCAACAATGGGATAAGTGGGTCAGGATCCCCCACTAACTACCCAGTTATATTGGATCTAATCAATATTGAAATTGGAAATTATTAAATACAATAACCGCAGCTACACAGCTCAGTTACAGATTTGCTGGCCTTTGCCTAGTACATCGCATAAATGAATTGCTAAGATAAACAGAGTAATGATCTCCAAACCCTCATGGGTGGGGCCTCAGAATTGCCAAGATGGTACAGAAAACTTGCACAATGATCAATATTGCATGTTGATGTTAAACAAGGAAGGGTTGGGGCTTGGCTTGATGGCCAAACAACCTGCAAGATGATTGTATGACTTACTTAAGAACAGCCACAATGAACTGAGGCTCTTGATTCATGTGCAGTTGCAGCTAACCCTTTCAGGAGGAGAGAAAGATGAGAAAATACAATCATTTTCAGGTATTTGCTGATCGCACAATATTCGATCATGGTCAGAAAGAAACTGGCAATTTGCTCCAGGGCTTAGGTTTCAGACTGCAGTGATCTGGGGATTACTTACCAAACAACCCTACATTATATACGTTACCTATTGCATTTGGCCTGCACCAAGTATTAGTGGGCCACCACACAATGCATATTGAACTAATTCCACGTGATATACGGGTCTAAGTTTGTTAGTACGCATTGCACACATTGCTGTGAATTATCATATATTAGAGACACAAAATGTGATTAGAGACTGTAGTTTACAATCAGAGTCTGAACAAATCTTGCTCTGTACATCAGTTATATATGGTTGTCACAATCACCTCTTCTACTTGCAAATGTTTTGTTCTAACTTAATACATTTACATGTAAAACAGTTCACTGCCTTTTTGGTCACTCTGTATTCCACAAACTCTCCTGAAGGAAGCTGTCACTGGCAGGTTACTGCATTTACTATATTTTTTACACAGTAGATATGCCCCCAATATACATGCCTTATAAATATTGTATGTTTGTATCTTTTTTACTGTTTGTATATCTCTGGTCACGACTGTTAAAAGTGCTGCTTTGAATCTGTGAATGCACCTCTGCTTTACAAATGTTAGAGTTTTAACATTAAAATATCCATTGTGTAACTTTGTGTGCAATATGCTACAAAATAAGGGGCGGGGGGCAATGGGGACAAGTTAAAACTCTCCACACCTTCCTTGATTTTTTTAATGTTCGTTAGATGGTATCAATGTCCATAGAAAGATCGGTTGCACAGAATATATATTTACATTTTTGGTTCATTAGAGGCTAATATGAGATTCCAGAAGTGGTTTATTGTACTGAGCCATTAATTAAACATAATACATCAGAAACAGTGCTTAGTAAGCATTGGCTCCATGTCAGTAGAGACATACAGAGTGGGAACATTTAAAACAGAGTCCATTCAACCCCTGATCTGCCATTCCTTTGAATTATAAATGATTGGCAACCTCATTTAGCTAAATTAGTCCATAACCACTACCAATAAAAAATGCTAAATCTGTATATTCTTTAGGAGAGAATTCCATATTTATGTTTCTTTGTGAAGAATACCCTTGTAGTCCTCATCATATTAGGAAATCGATTTAATTTACTAACTATTAGTTTATTATTTTTAACATTTTGTTCATATTACTCCATTACTTTCTATACTCAAAGCATTTTACACCAAAACCATTTAAGCCTGGTCATAAATTTTTATTCGGAATACTTTGTGTGTCGAATACTTTGTGTGTCTTATACACAGGGGTGGAACCAACATTGGTATACCCAACAGCTTGGAAGCTGCTGCAACGCTATGATATAATGACCTTTCGAAATCAGTGTAGTAATCAATGGAAAAAGGACACCAAGTGCTAGGGTGCGGCAGCATCTCTGGAGAACATGGATAGGCGACCCTTTGCAGACATAGTAATTCTAATTATGAATGGACCTGCTTCATCATCCAAAGACTGCACTCAAATAAACTATAAACTATCCTGACTTTGCCTGCTTCGGATGAGAGTGGTTGGTTAGCACAATGTTCAGAAGAAATAGAGGTACAAGAGACTGCAAATGCTGAAATTGGGTGCAAAAAAAACAAACTGTTGGAGGAACTCAGTGGGTCAAGCAATAACTGGAGGGAGACGAACTGTTAACATTTCTGCTTGCGACTCTTCATCTGGGCTAAGAATGCAGAGGGAAGGTGGCCGGCGTAAAGAGAAGAGGTAGGTGAGACAGAGCCCTTGGGTGATATGTGGACCAAGGGGAGGGATGAGGAATGGGGGCAGGAAGGGTGGAGTTAGGAGGCAGAAGCAGGTGGGTGATGGATGGAACAGATGAGAGAAAAAAGAGAAAAGATGAGAGCGTCTGAAGAAGGGTCTTGCCTCGAAACGCCATTCCTTCTCTCCAGAGATGCTGCCTGTTCCGCTGAGTTACTCCAGCATTTTGTGTCTACCTTTGAGAGAAAAAAGGCAGATTGAGCCAGATGGGGGGAGTGAAGGTGAAAACAGGATGGAGGATGTCAAGTAGGCGCACAAAGGCTGCCCGTGTTAGAATCATAAACGGGTGATGTTGGACACAATTTAAGAGAGTGAGAGAGATGGACAGATAAAAGCAGGAGGGGGGGGGGGGGGGGGGCGGCAGAGATCCAATGGGTGATTTTAATGGATATGTAGGTGGATGGAAACAGGTGTGGAAAGGGTTAAAACGGAATGAAGGGGAGGCTGTATGAGAGGTCAAAGAATTAGGAAAGTAAGTGGTAAGGATTATCTTAAATTGGGAAGTCCAATTATAATATGGAGTTATAGATCCCTCACACATAAAATGAGATGTTGTTCTTCTAGTTCACTTTTGGCTTCACCCTGGTAATGTAGAAGGCAAAGGACAGACAGGTTGGTGTGTATATGGGAATGGGAGGCTGAAATGGTATGCAACTGGGAGCAGGGGATGGCCATTGAAGAGCATAGGTGTTCTACAAACAGGTTGCTTGGTTTGCGTCTGGTCTCACCCAGCCCAGTCTCCTAGGAAAATGCAACTTCCTCATCCACACATAGGAATCCATCAAAGATAGACACAAAATCTTTTGAGTCTGTTGCTTTTAATTGTATGACTGACCAGGCCAGTGAAATTCCTCGTATGTTGCAAAACATACTTGGCGAATAAAATCTGATTCTGATTCTGAAAATGCTGGAGTAACTTAGCGAGTCAGGCAGTATCTCTAGAGAGAAGGAACAGGTGACGTTTTGGGTCGAGACCCTTCTTTTGACAGAAATAACATAGATAAGGTAAGAAAGGATGTGTGCCGGTTTTGCACTAAGTGAATAGTGAAATTACCTAAACTGATGCAATTCTTTGGAATTGATTAAATAAGTGGACAGGAGAATGTTCATGGATTGAAAATCTTAGCTTGCTGGATTTCTAAAATAAACAGAAAATGCTGTAAACACTCCACATATCAGGCAACATTAGTTGAAAGAGAATCATGTTATAATTCCCCATAACTATTCTCTTAACACTTCTTGTAACACAGCCTGATTCTGTAACTACAACATCCTGGATTGAAGGAGGCTGAAGAAATTGGTATAAATTGCACTGGCACACAGCACGGAAACAAGCCTTTCGGCCCAACTTGCCCATGCTGCCCCATCTACAAGAGTCCCACCTGCCTGCGTTTAGTCCTCTAAATCTTTCCTGTCCATGTACCTGTCAAAATGTATTTTAAATGTTATAGTAACCAGCAAAACGACCTCATCTGGCAGCTGCTCGTTCCATATACCCACCACCCTCTGAAAAAGTTGTCCTTTAGCTTTCTATTATTTTACCCCTCTCGCCTTATTTTTCCCCTCTCACCATCAAAGGGATCTCCAGGAGCCATTGCATCAAATAGGTGCCGTTTCGGGTCGGGACCCTTCTTCAGACTGAAATGTCTGACCCGAAACCTCACAATCCATGTTCTCCACACATGCTGCCCGACAAGCTAAATTCTTCCAGCACTTTAACGTCTACCCTCGTTGGTTCTTCGTGTTCTCGAAATCTTATAGGGTCACGACCCGAAACGTCGCCTGTCCCTTCGCTCCATAGATGCTGCCTCACCCGCCGAGTTTCTCCAGCATTTGTGTCTACCTTCTTATATATTTTATGAACTCTTGGAAGTTCAACAATATTGAATCGACTTCTTGTAGAACGACGGATGTTCTCCAGATTTGCTGCCTGATCTGCCGAGTTAGTCAAGCTTTTATGAAGGTGAATGGACACAAAAAAGCTGGAGGAACTCAGCGGGACAGGCACGGTCAGTCTGAAGAAGGGTCTCGACCCGAAAGGTCACCGTCTCCAGAGATGCTGCCTGTCCCGCTGAGTTGCTGCAGCATGTTGTGCTTGTCTTCTGTGTAAACCAGCATCTGTAGGTCCTTACAACACACTTACGAATTCAAAGCTGAAGTCCTCATCGCCCCCAGCACCGTCCCGCCAGAAGAGCGGCTGGTCGTCCAACAGATTCCACCACGGGCCCTTATGACACCGCTGCCATCTTCTTCACTTCTCCGCTCTATGATCTTTGCTGCAAATGGCGTTAAAAAAGGGGGAAGAAATGAAGCAGTGGGTAAAGCGGGACCGGACACCCGCCGTCACGTGTTTCTTTTCACCACAGATGCTGCCTGACCCGCGGAGTTACTTCAGCTTTTTTTTTGTCCATTTCGGTTTAAACCAGCACCTGCACTTCCTTCG
Source organism: Raja brachyura (assembly GCA_963514005.1). Next base: position 12,863,538 of record OY740812.1, read on the forward strand.
TCAAACCGCCCGCGTCAAGGAGAGAGGGACGTCCGCGCGTGAGGTGTAGCGGGGCCGCGCACGTCAGAGGTCCAAGTCAAGGAGCAGCGGGGGCGCGCACGTTAAGGTGAAGCGGGGGGCGCGCACGCAGTGGCTGCTGAGAGCGGACAATTCCACAGGAATTCCACAGGATGCAGCCGCGCATGCGCGTCAGGAAATCCCGACGGCTCCGGCCGCACGTTGGGGCGCACGCGCAGAGCGTCGCTGTGCAGGTTGGCGGCGCGGATTGGTGGGAGTCGTCTACTGAGATTCGGCGTTGGACGGATGATTGCTCGCCGTGCGGCCGTCTGCAGTCCGCCCGCACGGTTCTGGGGGCTGGGGCCCCTCTAACTCGAAGCCGCCATGGAGTCGCTGGGAGGTGCGCAGCGCCGGGGCTGATTCTGCAGGAACTGTGGGGCGCGGGGCCCAGTGCCCCGGGATCTACCGGAGTCTGGAACGAGCAGAGCGCGGCCCTCGGCGGGACTCAGCCGCAAAGCCGAAGAGGGCCGCGAAGTACCGAAACCTGAAGCATTTGGAGCAGCACACATTAATGCAGGTATGTGGAGATCCGACGCCGTGTAGCGGAATGTGCGTGCGTTGACATGTTGAGCTGTTATTCACCAAAGTTAGCTGTCGATTACACTGGGATGTCCAAATGTTCGTCTGCGAGTGTTGGGTGTCACTTTGATGTATTGCCCATTCCCAGTTACCTTGAGAAAAGTTGGTGACGAGCATCGTTCTGGCAGCCTGCGGTCAGTGTTGAAGGTTGGGGAGTGAGTTCCTTGATTTTCACTCAGTATGGCCCTTGTATTTTATGGCGTGTGTCTTGAGGAAATGTCCAAGTGAGAGCTAAATCAGCCACCCTTGCCCTTCCGGATTGTGGATTTAGGAGGGAATGGTACCCAGTGGTTGGAAGTTTATCAACTGTAACTTGTTTAAGAAAGGTGAGAAAGGTAAAATGGGGAACTATAACCTCAGTCTGTTGTCAATAACAGGAGAGATACTAGATACTATTAAGCAAGGAGTAACAGGGTACTTATTAAATAAGAACAGGATTGAGTAGAATCACCACAGATTTATTACTGAAAAATCACACTTAATCTGTTACCTTTGTTGAGGTTGTTTAAACAATAAACCATTGTAAAGAAGGAACTGGTGCATTTGGACTTGCCAGGCATCTTGAATAAGATGCTGTGTGGGATTATTAAACAACATTGGAACACGTGATTGGAGGTAATATAATAAGGATAAATTAATAGATAGAAAACAGTAGGAAAAAATAGGTCCGTTTTTAGGATGGGAGGCAATGACCTTTGGGGTACTGCAAGGATTGGATCTTGTATACCAGTTGTGCACAATCACTGTCAATGGTTTGGATGAAGATGTCAAGTATATTATTTTAAAGTATGTTTATGACCCCATGGTCAGTGACATTGTGGGCTGTGAGGAAGATTCATAGAGAAAAAAACAGACAACAAAGAGATTAAAGACACCAAGGGATTAAGGAGATCAAGGTCATGGCTATAGGAATATAATGTGGAAAAGTGCAATGTTATCCACTTTGGTCAAAATTATAGAAAGATGGTAATTTTTAAATGATGGCTGATGGGTGTTGATGTTTGATGGAACTTGTGTTGCACATAAATCTCAAGTCAAAATACAGGTGCAACATGCAATGGAGACAGTATGTTGACCTTTGTTGCAAGTGTTTTTGAGTATAAGGGTAATAACTCTGTATAATTGGTGCGGGAAGTTATGTTGAGACCGCATGTGGACGATCATGTGCAAAATCTGGACCGATATATGTGTGTAGAGGGAGTCTAGTAAATATTCACCAGGTTGATTACTGGCATAGTGGGTTTGTTGTATCAGGACATTTTATGTGGACTAGGCCAATACTCGAGTTAAGAACGTGATGTGGCAATTGAAACATACAAACGTTCTTAAGGGATTTGGTGGGTAAACATGGTTTTGATGTTTCCCTGGCTAGGAAGAAAATCCATGTAGTCAATGGGGATGTTGCTTTTTTTCAAGGAGACTTTGAGAACATTGAGAATCTTTTCTATAATTCAGCTGTTAATCAGGAGTAAACGGATCATGTTCAGAATGGCAGGCAGTGACTTGTGGGGTACCGCAAGGTTCAGTGCTGGGACCCCAGCTATTTACAATATATATTAATGAACTGGATGAGGGAATTGAATGCAACATCTCCAAGTTTGCGGATGACACGAAGCTGGGGGGCAGTGTTAGCTGTGAGGAGGATGCTAGGAGGCTGCAAGGTGACTTGGATAGGTTGGGGGAATGGGCAAATGCATGGCAGATGCAGTATAATGTGGATAAATGTGAGGTTATCCACTTTGGCGGCAAAAACAGGAGGGTAGACTATTATCTGATCGGTGGCCGATTAGGAAAGGGGGAGATGCACTGAGACCTGCGTGTCATGGTATACCAGTCATTGAAAGTAGGCATGCAGGTGCAGCAGGCTGTGAAGAAAGCGAATGGTATGTTGGCATTCATAGCAAAAGGATTTGAGTACAAGAGCAGGGAGGTTCTACTGCAGTTGTACAGGGTCTTGGTGAGGCCACACCTGGAGTATTGCGTACAGTTTTGGTCTCCTAATCTGAGGAAAGAAATTCGTGCCATAGAGGGAATACAGAGAAGGTTCACCAGACTGATTCCTGGGATGGCAGGACTTCCATATGAAGAAAGACTGGGTAGACGCGGCTTGTACTCGCTGGAATTTAGGAGATTGAGGGGGGATCTTATAGAGACTTACAAAATTCTTAAGGGGTTGGACAGGATAGATGCAGGAAGATTGTTCCCGATGTTGGGGAACTCCAGAACAAGGGGTTACAATTTAAGGATAAGGGGGAAGTCTTTTAGGACTGAGATGAGAAGATCATTTTTCACACAGAGAATGGTGAGTCTGTCGAATTCTCTGCCACAGAAGGTAGTTGAGGCCAGTTCATTGGCTATATTTAAGAGGGAGTTGGATGTGGCCCTTGTGGCTAAAGGGATCAGGGGGTATGGAGAGAAGGCAGGTACAGGATACTGATTTGGATGATCAGCCATGATCATATTGAATGGCGGTGCAGGCTCGAAGGGCCGAATGGCCTACTCCTGCACATATTTTCTATGATTCTCCCATGACAGCTCAGGTTCAACTGTCGGTTTTGGGAGTTTGGCGTCAGACATGCATATAGAATCATCTGCTTAGTGGTGCTGACTGAGTGTCATTTGGGCCTCTGTGCTTTGGGATAATTTTGGTTAATAGGGTGCTGATTTTGGTTAATTTATCTTTAATCGCACCATTCGTTCAGTTGGTAAAAGGCTGTGCCTACACTAAGATGACAACTTGTATTATCCCGGGCCGTGCTATGAACCATTGCCATATAGTGGGGCAATGTTGATAGAGTATGCTTCATTTAATGAGTTGACTAATTTAGAATTTGGCATCAATGTGCACAAACACAAATGTCATCTGTGCAGCTGTGAGGTTGATGTGACCTTGGTTTTGGAGTATATGATGAATAGTTTCTCATATGATGAGATGCAGCAATGCAGTAAGAAAAAAATACAAAGATAGACGCAAAATGCTGAAGTAACTCAGCGGGACAAGCAGCATCTCTGGATAATAGGAATGGGTGAAAATTTGAACCTAGACCATACATTATGTGTTGGGACAGTTCCACAGCCTAACATGACAAAGATCTGTTGCAGACCCAATGGTTAAGGCCTCAACATGCATGCTTTGGAATAAACTAATGAATGTGAGCAGCTGAATTTGAGGAGGGCGCTCCACAATTCCACCCAGTTGACAGTGAAAAGGCCATTTTTACTAATCCTGGCATTTTGCTTGGAGTTATTATGTTGATGAGAATCATATCCACTTTGTCTAGATGGATAGAAACCACACTGAAATTCACGGAGGAGCTCTTTGAGCACTGGGAGAAAGGATCTGCGGAACACCCTCGCAATGACATTGCTGGCAGTTAGCAGAGAATTTCCTCTCTTGTTGCCACATTGCATTTCTTTCCTTTCCTGCAGACGGGCATGTTTATGGCATCTACAGTACATCCTCCTCTTCCCTGATGGGGAAGCTGAATTACAATTACTCTTTGCTGAGCCTTAAAACTTCAACTGGGATACTGTCTGGTTCAGACTTATCAGGAATGGAGGCAAGGCGGGTTTGAACAGGTTGCTGTGGAATGGTCTTAAGGATACTTGCATGAAGGGTAGAATTGCAGTTTGGAAGGTCATCAAAATATTCCTTCCTTTGAACATTGATTGGCTTTCTCTCATGGAAAAGTTCACCTCTGCTCTTGATTCTCTGTGGGGAGGTGTCATGGGTGTTTGGGCTGCAGATGACCAAAGAACAAAACTGAAGGAACTGTACTCTTTCCACTTGCTATCTGTTGCCTTTAGTTGACTGTTTTTTTGCTGGACATCGGTCTTCATGTGTTTGTTGTACTGTTATTTTTTTCTTTGAGGCATGGTGAAACGTCCAAATAAATAGTGTCTTGTATTTTGAGTTAATTGGTTACTGGATCTTGTACCAATTCATGTCCAACCAGTTTGGACAGAGAACCCAGTCACTGATTAACATAAATGTTAATTATTGGGACTTAAATGTGGTCCATGTGCAGTGGGAGCTCTGGGTTCTATTGGCTGGGAGTTGATAAGGAGTCTTTGAAACGCTGTCCTAGAGCTATCTTTGTAAAGAATAAAAGAGCTAAGAAATTGATTTTCTTTAGCAACTTTTCTGTTGCTGTTTTGGGACCCGGTTGCTGGGGGTAACATAGCAGACTTAGCGGTGAACATTGCAACAGTTATTAGCACATGTTGTATGTGGGTGAAGCAGAATAGCTGCAGCTGCCAGGATTGCAACGTGTGTTAATGGTAGTTGGTTCCAAGGTTAGAATGAACTGAAGGTTCATGAGCCATTCACAAATTCCACATGTTTTGTAGCTGAGACCTTTGATTAGCTTATTCTTTATGGTGAAGCCATGAAAACAGCATTTCTTTTTCTTGACGTTTGCCTTCACAGAAGAAGGTAGGTATGCGTGCTCCTTTTTTGAGTTGACCATCTGTTGCCTACATATCTTGCTATGGGCAGCAATGCCATTGTATTGAGCTCCTTATCAATGACGTTAGAGCAATGTTCAGGTTTGTATATTAGGGTTCATTAGGGTTCTGATATTCCAGGTCCCACACATCATATTGATGTGTGGATGTTGTCTGTGTATGATTTCTTTTTACCTGGCACAGCCATTGCACGCACCTACAACATGGATTTGACAGGGAGAGGCCTTGATCTCGAGGAATCTTAGATGACAGAAAACCAGACTGATGCATGGATGTTAATGCACACACATTGGTGGATCTTCTCCTTGAGTATACCGCATTCCAGTCTGCCTTTAGTTCAGAAATCGAGAGACCTAGATTAACCAGACAGATGTTCAAATCTCATCAAAACAGCTGTGACATTTAAATTCAATGAATTAAACAATCTGGATCTAAAAAAATCTGCTTCGTAATGACCCATGAAACTACCTGAATTTTCTTGAATACCATCTTGTTGCTTATGCCCTTTAAGAGAAATGACCTGCCAAGTGCATTGTGCTTGGCCTCCAAGTGATCTAAATTCAGCATTGTGATTGAATTAGAGTAGTCTGAAAATGTCTGGCATCCTGCTGCATCATGAAAAATGCTGGTTTACCTATACCACTATCTCTTCATGGGCAATTTGGGATGACAAGAAAAGGCAGGTTTTATCACTGATGCCGTAAATCTGGGAAAATTAGTAAGATTATTAATCATTTAAGATTATCTTAAACTTGATACTTTAAGCACAAACTCAGATTGACAACTGGCAGCATCCGAAGCACTGAATTTGGACTTGCAAAAAGATCACTCCCAGTCAAGTTCACCATGTAAATCACCCCATGACAACCTGGGATACTGGTGTTTGATTTGAGAGGTTTTTGGACAGACATGTAAACAGGCAGGGAATGGAGGTTATGTAGACCACTTGCAGGCAGATGGGATTAATTTAATTTGGCATTTTGGTTGGCACATATTATAGCCTGATGCTGCCTGTGCAATAATCGATGAATAGTGTACAGTACATTGAAATAAATGCAAGTCATTGCAAAATCATTGCTTCACTTGGAAATACTGGTTTCCTGGATAGTGGGAAGGAAAAGTATGAAAATACATGTTATACATCACTTGCTGTTGCAGGAAGAAGTGCTGTCATAAGATTGGCGGGAAGGGAAGAGTGGACCATAGAATCGCAAAGCGAATGGTCCTTAAGAAATGTTGAATGGGGTGGAGATGGGGAAAGTGGTCCTTAAGAAGGTTGAATAGAGGATGGCCAGCTGGAATATGATGACAGGGATACTTGATCCTTGTTCTGTCCCAGAGGGTAAGAACAGAGACATGTGAAAAGACTGGACTGGAGGAGAAAGGATCGAGTCAAGGAAGAAATAAGTGGGGTAAGAGTGGCTGAAACATTGAGATTTCCTAGGCAATAGAAGCAGGCTGTGTGAGGCTACAACACTAAGGCTGGAAGCAGTGGCAAGAAGTTTCCTGAAGAAATGAGGTCCATAACTGGGTGACCATACCTGATGATAGCTATTGTCATGATCGAAAGGAGCTTTGAAGAGATGTCTGTCAGCTGATGTTTGGTCTCTACTAAATATAGTTAATCCACCAGATGTTGATAGCATCACCCTAGTTAGCATGTTTGATGACAATATCAGGGTTGGTTTGAGTGGAATGTTGCAAGTTCAGAAGGAGGACCCCCCCCCCCCCCCCCCCCTTTTCCCTGCAGATCGGCAGATTGCTTTTGTCGTCTTCCCAGTGCGGGAGCAGGGTGGCGTGGTGGCATAGAGTTGCTGCCTTACAGCGCCAGACACCCGAGGTTGATGCTGACTACAGGTGCTGTCTGAACAGAGTTTGTATTTTCTCCGCATGATCGTTTGGGTTTTTCCTGGCTGCCACGGTTTCCTCCCACACTCAAGACACACAGGTTTGTAGGTTAAATGGCCTCGGTAAAAATGGTAAATTGGCCCTGGTGTGTACGACAGTGCTGGTGCACAGGGATTGCTGGTCAGTGCGGACTTGGTGGGCCGAAGAGCTTGTTTCCACGCTGTACCTCTAGACTAAACTAAACTAGAAAGGCTGATTGTATTTCTCTTCACAAATGCAGCCTGACATGCTGAGTATTTATGTCACCTTTGTCAAGACAGTCTAATCGGTTTGGTCATTGTGACGAGTATTAGTTTACTTTTATTTCCAATTCATTAAATTAGTAATTTCCCCAACTGTTATGGTGGTATTTAAACTTTTATTTTCAGACCGCTATTTAATACCATTACTACCTTTAATACCATTCCTGGAACAATCCTACTTCTGAACTTTTGACTGGAGAGAATGTCATTAATGGCATGGATTGGGGCTAGCATACTGTCCTTCAGTAGTTCCAACAAGCATAGCCATGTTCCTTTGTGCTGATTATGGCACCAGCCAGTGATGAGTCAACACCATTAACTTCAATTTTACCAGGCTCCATGCCAAAATCAATCAAATGCAGCATCGGCTCACTTCTAATTTCGCTCTTCCATTTTACCAGCTTCAGCCACTCGTTTGTTACATGGTCTGAATTCACGAGGTGCTGAGCAAGATTTTGGCTCGATAGTATTGTTAATCAGCCACCTTTATTTTTTGAGTGCCAGTTTATGAGATCATACCTGACTGCTTTGGATTTTTCCTTTTTATGGGCAGAGGATAACATTGAGAAATTCTCTGCTTGGGGAAGATGCTAGACTTGTAGCTGTACGGGGACAGCCTAGACGAGATGCAACACATTTTTACCACAGCCTTTATATTGTCTGAGTCCTTCATCTTTTCTAGAAACCCATTGTTCCCCAGTAGGATTTGTGTACAAATTTAGTAATAGGATTGTGTCATTAATTTACAAAACTCCAGATTTCTGACCACATATGCATTTAAATGTTTGAATGATGAGAAAATCAAATTCCACATTTAATGCTGAAAGTAATGTAATATACTAATGTAGGGTTCATCAAGCGAGTAGCTGTACAAAATCTCATAAGCTATTCATGTATGCTGACCTGGTGTAGAATATTTTGTTATTCAAATACAAGTAAACTGATCTCTTATAAAAGCGCTATTGTATAGGACAGGTAATAAATCATCCTAATGATTTGCAGACTAATAATTTGCATCCAATATATACCACAATATTAATTTGTGTGTAAATGACATGCAAAATTACACCACTGCACAGTATTTAGTTGGATATATTTATGGATTTATAAGCAGGTAGGACAGCACAGAATGTACTGATGTTCTGACAAATACAGGTATAGTGTTGGTACTAATTTCACAGAACTAATGCAAGATACATGGGGATATATTAATATAGTTATTGAAATGACATGTTAATCAAAGGTATTATTGTAGGCATATTGAGCTACCACAGTTTATACTCTGGAAGATTGATGCATTATTTGCTCAAAGGCTTACGTGCAATGAGACAAGTAAAATTAATTAGTTGAGCATATTTCAGTCCTTGTTCTCGTGTAGAAATGGCCTTGTACATGGATTTTTGCATAGTCTACTAATATAGATGAATAAAGCTAGTGTAAAAATTGGCAGGGAATACTATATTAGTGTTGATAATTGGATATAATAATGGAGAGAATGCTGAAAGTACCAAGATAAAACAGCTCTTGTAGATTTCCACAGTGCCCTCGGAACTGAATTGGTTCAACCTTGTGATATACTATTGTCTACATGTACAGCCATTGTAGAATATATGATAAAATCAGTTGGCAACACAGCACGACTTTCAGAAGCAAAGTCTGAGGAAGGGTTCCAATCGGAAATGTCACTCATCCTTTTTGGATGATGCTGTCTGACCCGCTAAGTTACTCCAGCATTTTGTGTCTATTTTCAGAAGGAAAGGACTGATGGCTTTTTGTGTTAATGAAAGATTGTAGTATACTCGGGTCAAATGCCCTGTGTTCATGCTGTATCAGTATGTGACTCCATTGGTTTTAGCAATAGGTGGGTAAAGTAGTTGGAAAGTGGGGGATTGAGGAAAGGATCTGTGGAATGAAAGTACTGAAGATCAATTGAGAAAGAGTGTGCCCACTGGAGTGGGAGTGAGAGATCATGCACCGTTGGAGAATGAGGCTTGAATCTGCAGCTTTTGAAGAGGTAAGATTTGATCTGTCTGCCTTTTACAATATTTGAGGAAGAGGAGCATTGCGATTAGGAAGTTGTGCACTGTATTGAGTCTGCAAGATCGGAAGGGAAGAGTAAAAAATAATTGGAGAAGAGTAGATTCTGTTTGAGCGGAGGTGTTTGCCCAAAAGCAACATGCTGTTGCAAAAAATGAACTGCTGGAAGAATTTAGCAGGCCAGGTAATATCTGTGGAGTGAAATTGACGGACAACATTTTGCTGAATTGCGAACTGATTATTTTTGGAACAATGGAAGTCGGCTTTGAGCTGACTTTGTTCCAAAAGAGTTTCCTTAACTATGGCTCAATAACGGCAAAAAAAACTTATACTTAAATTCTGGAAAAATGCACCAATGCTAAAAATGTGGATTTCAAATATGTCTGAAATGTTACACCTTGAAGACATGAGATTTGTCCTAGCAGGCAAATCAGACCAATTCTTAAAGATTTGGTCTCCCTTTTTCGACTTATTACAAGCATAAGGTGCAACGTAGCTCTGGAAATAAACTTTCAGGCCCGGGTGAGGGGTGTGTAAAGATATGAAGCAGGTACATCCCTTTTATTTTATTTTCTTTATATTTTCTTTTCTTTTTTCTTTCTCGCGCTTTATATCTTTATGGGCTCTCTCTTTCCACTTTTTCACGTACTATTAATATCACTACCTTATCTAACTTTCTCTATTTTTCTTTTTCTTGCTTCTGTTACTTTTCTATTATTAAATTTAAAAACAAGAAGTGGTACATGAAATGTATTATGTTATTTTTGGTTTATACTATTGTACATTACTTCTAATTTAAAAAAAACAAAAGCATTTTGCATTGGGATCCTTTTTCAGAAAACATCGTCAATCATTTCCCCCCACAGGTTCTACCTTGCCAGCTGAAGATTCTAGTAGCTGCAGTCTCTTATATCAGCAAAATACTGTTGATGGTATAAATCTGAAATTAAAATAAAACAGTGCTGGAAATACTGAGTAGATCAGGTAGCATATGTGGTTAAACAAAACAGCATTTCTAAAAGATCAAGGAATATTAAAGATTACCTGTTTTTGCCAATTTCAATGTTTGTTGTGATTTGGAGTTATGAATAGTAAATGGAGGACAGATATACTTCTGAAAAGAGGGGATTACAATGATAACTGGAAGCTACCAGCTTTTAAAAATAGTGATGTGCACGTCAGTGATAGACACTGAAGCTTGTCTGAGAGGAGACGCAAAGCTTCCACTCTGCTAATTAAAATGACAGAATTAGCATTTTTTTAAAATGTGATTCAATTATGAGTTATCCAGTTTTATTTTGAGGTATTTTTGGTCTTGATGACGAATCATGTTCGTCCTTTAATCGCCCTGTGAACCACGATGATTATGTTGTGTCAGCCACTGAATGGAATAATTGACGTAATCATGTTCTTGGGTCTGAAATGGATTAATATCACTAGTATGAATACAAAAACCTACAATCAGCTATTAAACTTACCTGATCTCCCAGTTGCTAAGCACTCCCCCTCCCATTCCCACACTGACCTTTCTATCCTGGGCCTTCTCCAATGTCAGAGTGACCCAGCGCAAATTGGAGGAACAGCACCTTGTATTTCACTTGGACAGCTTGCACCCAGAGGTATGAACATTGACTTCACTAACTTCAAGTAGCCCTTGCTTTCCCCCTCTCACCATCCCCTCCCCTTCCTAGTTCTCCGACCAGTCTTAATGTCTCCGACTACAATTGATCTGTTTGCTTTGTTGTTACCTTCTCCCAACTAACAATGATCTATTCAACATTTTCCTTGATCTTCATTCCCTTTGTCCTGTTTTCACACCGTACACTTCCTTATCTTTGTACCTCCCTCTCCCCTGACATCAGTCCGAAGAAGGGTTTCGATCCGAAACGTCACCTATTCCTTCTCCCCAGAGATGCTGCTTATCCCACTGAATTACTCCTGCATTTTGTGACACGATACGATATGATAAAACTTTATTCATCCTCAGAGGGAAATTGGTCTGCCAACAGTCACAACACACAAGGTACACAAAAACTTAAAATTAAAAGCGGGGAAAAAAAGAAAAGGGCAAGTGACTGTTGGCTGGCTGCTGTTTGAACAGCAACTAAACCAGAACGAACGAACAACCATGAACGCAGACTTATCCCCTGGGCATAGCATTCTAAAACTACAGTGCTCCTCCACACCAGGTCCCCCTTTGTTCTCCTACTGTTCCTCATGGCAGTCCCACCATGCTGGGTCCTCCATTGTTCTTCACGGCGGTCCCCCTGCACCATTGTCTTCCACCCCTCTCACGCTTCACCGTCACCGAGGCTCACGCTGCCGCCGCCCAGTTGCTGAGGCTGCCGCCGAGGCTCCCAGCACCGCCGCCGCTGAGGCTCATTCAGGTCAGACAGGCCTCACCGCCGGGATTCTCAGCAGTTCCCTGGGAGGCTTGTGGGGCGAGTCAGGCCTACCAGGGCTATCTTGCAGCTATAGGCTGGTAACCAAATAAGAAACGTGGAATGTTTTGTGACCTAAGCTCAGCTAGGGCTAGTATGCTGATCTCTAAATATGTCTGGGATGGTGAAGGGAAGAAACTGCTAGGGTAAATTAGGGTTCAGTATTTGAATGTCTACATCAGATAAGAATCCAGCTATAAAGCCCCCACTGTAAAGTGTAGAAATATTCATTTTGAACTGCTAGTGTTATGGGTGAGATCAGAACCATGCAATTACTTTCTGATTGCGCTATGAAAGAAGTAGTGAAGAAAAGGTGAACTGAACACCCTCTCTTTATGGCAGTGTTGCATTTAACTACTTTGAAACCTATGCTGCCTTTTGAAGGGCAGACTATTGCATTCCAAAGCTAGGACTGATACCACATCCGCCAACCTAAAATTGCGTTTGCTTTAAACTGTTGCAGTGATTTTGTTTCAAGCCACACTGGTCAAAATAAATTTGGAATAAAACTGTAAAAATGAATTGCTGTTGTGTATCTGGGACAATTTATTTTAACCGGCACGTCGAGGAGTCAACTGGGAATAGGCTATTCTAAATTTGGTAATATGCAATGAAAATTAATTAGTTATTAATCTTGTTGTGCAGTGTCATGTAGGAGAGAGTAACCATTATGGTACAAAACTTAGTCTTTCCCTCAACCTCTGCAATTGGACTAATTGTGGGGGGGGGGGGGGGTGGAGGGAGAATAAAGCAGGAAGAGGGGTGGTGAGGTACTTTATTCAACCCCACACTCAGTCTGAAGACCCCAAATTATGTTCTGCAGAGATGCTGCCGTACCCAGCACTTTGTCCTTTGGTGTATTAACCAGCATCTGCAGTTCCTTATTTGTACTTCCTGCCACCGATGTTCAGCTCGCCTGTCAACAAGGAAGAAGGGAAGCACATTTGTCATTCTCACTTGCGACAAACGGAAAGGTAAAAATCTCAGCCAGAATGGCAGCACTCTTCCTGGCCCTCCCACAGCAGCCTGGGATAAATGTCATCCAGCCCCGTTGGTTTCCCTTTTATGCCCACTAAAGCATTGGGTATCTCCTCTTTATTTTTGGAGATGTGCAATAGAATTTCACCACCTTTTTCACTGAGTTCTCCAACTACAAAGTTTGCTTCCTTTCTAAATGAAAAACATTTATTTAGGATCTTGCGTATATCTTCTGGCTTCATGCCAGTTGCTCTTGTTATCACTAATGGGCTTTACTCTTTCCCTGGGTATTCTTTTTATCCTTCATATACGTATTGCTAGCAGTTTTAAAGAATGGTTAAGGTGGATTAATCCCCACGGCCTGACCAAGTGTATCCTCGAACATTATGGGAAGATAGGGCAGAAATTGGATCCCTGGCAGAGAGATTTGCATTGTCCAATTTTTTTCTATAGAAACACAACTCGGTTTGAGTTGAGAAGGATGCAAAGAGGCAGGTTAAGAGAGTGATCGTATGCATGGTAGATACAATATAATGTGGTGTATATGGAAAGTAATAAAAGCCGAGATTTACTTGTCAATTGATTGTGAAGTGTTGATGTACAAATGATCTGGATGACTCTGTATCACTGCAAGCAGAATTGTTGGTGTGGCAAGCTGTTAAGATTCCAAATGAATTGTTGCCCTTCGTTGCACAAGGTTTTGATTATATAATGGCAAGAATGTTCTATAATAATATACTGCACCTGCAGTATTAGTGTGCAATTTTGCCTCGTTATGTATGTTTGTCCGAGGAAAAAGTGCAACAGAGGCTCACTATGCTGATTCCTCAAATGGCAAGACTGTCTTATGAGGAAGATTGGCTTGATTAGGTTTGTAGCTATGAGGGTTTAGAAGAATGAAAGAAGATGTTATTGAATGTACACAAATAGGACACATGTCTTCCAGCAGGGAGGTTGATTTCACTGGCTGTGACGCCTGTAACCAGAGATGACAGTTCAATATATAGTTTTAAGATATTTAGAACCAAAGGTGATAAATCTATGAAATTCTCAACCGCAGAAGGCTACAGAGACTGAGCCACTGAGTTCATTTATGAAAGGTAGATGGAGTTCTAGTAAAGAGAGGGAGTAGGCATACGGTTTTGAAATAATGAATCAACTGTGATTGTGTTGATTGGTGGCATGGACACGTAGTGAAACAGCCTACACCTGTTATTTTTTTATCTTCGACACTCCCAGTTAGCAAGCGTTTGCATTTGCTCCATTGTTTCTGTTGCTAAATCCAACTTTACTGTTCAATTATGTAGGAAGGTACTGCAGATGCAGTTTTAAACCGAAGATAGACACAAAAAACTTGAGTCACTCAACGAGACAGGCAGCATCTCTGGAGAGAAGGAATGGGTGACGTTTCGGGTCAGGCCCAGTCTGAAGAAGGGTCTCGACCCGAAACGTCACCCATTCCTTCTCTCCAGAAATGCCGCTTGTCCCGCTGAGTTACTCCAACGTTTTGTGTCTATTTACTGTCCAATTGGTAGACTTGCAGATGCAAGATCAACTGGCACCAATTTTTGCATTTGGGATTTGAAAAATGGGATTTATTCTTTAAATGCCAGCAATTGGTTCAACAACACTGGATTTTTAGCATCTAAATTCAGTCGAAAGTTAATTGATGTTGCACCAAATTCATTAAGTGTGACTATGCAGTTGCTTGACATGTTTTTTATAAATGTGGCATCTTGGGAAAATAAACATTTTGGGTATGAATACTTGTTTCCAAAATTGGAGGCTGAGGCTTACTGGACTGAACAAATTTTAACAAGCGAGAGGAAGAGCATAACAATACCTAGTATTTATACTGTGCCTTTAACATTGTAAAATATCCTAAATGCCTTGGCAAGAGTTTCATCAAATTAAATTTAACAACTAAGCTTAAAAGGAAATCTTAAGATATGTATGACAAAAAGCTCGGAGATCTGATTTTGGAAAGTGTCCTATGCAAGGAGAGATTTTGAGTGGAGTTTGAACCTCTAGTGCAGTCTGGAGTTTGCACATTCTCCCTGTGACCCCATGTGTTTTCTGTAGGTGCTCCAGTTTCCTCCCACATCCCAAAGACTTGCAAGTTTGTAGGTTATTTGGCTTCTGTAAGTTGCTCCATAATGTGTAAGAAGTGGGTGAGAAAGTGGTATAACATGGGATTAGTGTGAACGGGTAATCAATGGCCAGCCTGAACTGGGTGGGCGGAAGGGCCCGTTTCCATGCTGATTCTTTAAACTTAAACTTTTGTGTGCAAAAGCAATAAACCAGTGAAAACTGGAGATTGTAACTATGGTAACGTCAACTTACGAGGTACAAGAGTAAAATGTACAGAAAACGTATGCTCAGGGAACATAAAGGGGCTGTCCCACTTGGGCGACCTAATTGGCGAGTTTAAGAGTGTTTGAAAAAATGACATGTTGAAGACCTCCTTCGACTATGTAGAAGACCTCCTTCGACTAACTGTGGGAAGATTGGACACCGAATAGTGGAGAACGAGGACGACCTCCTTCGATCCCCTTCGACCTCCCTTCGACTATGATGAAGACTATCTATGACTATCTTCGACTACCCTCGATTACCTACGACTAACATGCCGACCTACTACTACCACTAAACCTACGAGTAAAAAAAGTATTGTTTTTTTCCTTGGCGACGTTTTTTTACTCGGGGGCATTTTTCAACATGTTGAGAAATACGGCGTGGCCTAGCTGAGGCCTCGAGTACGCGGGGACCACTCTCGAGCATGAAGGAGAGTTACAAAGACCTACGACTTTTTGACGACCATGCTGCGAGTTTGAGTCGAGTGCGAACTCGCGGATTAGGTCGCCCAAGTGGGACAGCCCCTTAAATTTGTTTTATTTAGCTCAGCAAGAGATGGGTTCTTGCTGGATTGTGCTTTGGGAAATCAATTTTGGCATGTAGAAAAGGGGTCACGAGAGATAACACATCTGAGGCTAATTTAGTTAGATTTAATTCAGTTAGATTTAACACAGTTATAAATTGGAGCAAGAAAAATGTTATTACGATGAGAAATTATTTAGTAAACAATTACATGAAGATAAGTCAGAGTAAAGGGAAGAATTCAAGGTGTTAATGAGGATACAAAACAAATATGCATCCAATAAAGAAATGGTGGTGCTTCTAATTCCCTTTAAAATCTCTGGAGATTTTTACCTGATCGTTTGGACAAGAGACTAACAAATCAATAATATGAAGGTTGGCACTAAATGGTGTGCTGAAGAAGTGCGTCAAATTTATGGGGATCACACAAATCAGCATTTAGAAAAATACGAGTTTCTTAAGGTTAATTATCATTGATTGAGGTGGTAATAAGAAGCATTTATGACGATGCCCATGGATGTTATCAAGATGTTTAGCCAAATACAACCATTTGCTATTGGTCAAAAACATTTAAATCACCAAGGGGAAAGTAACAAATTGGTTTGGTGACAGAATGCTAACGATTGACTGGAATTTTCATGAATGGAGAGCTGTGTACCTTAATGTTCTGCAGGGCTCAATGCAAGTTTTTTGTTTTACTTCTGTACAAATAAGGTGGCTGCAATTAAGTTTGTTGCCAATTTGAAAATAGTTGATAGTGAGAAAAGGAAGTTCTAGCCCGATCAGATTGCCACAAAAGTGGCAAATGAAATTTCTGCAAAGGACAAAAAAGACTGGAGAATATATGAAGATATTCACAAAATGCTGGAGTCATTCAGCGGGACAGACAGCATGAATGAAGAGAAGGAATCATAATCGTAATTTATTAGCCAAGTATGTTTTGCAACATACAAGGAATTTGATTTGCCATAAAGTCATACAAAAAAAGCAAAAAGACACACAACTACATAAAATGTTGACATAAACATCCACCACAGCGGCTCCTTCACATTCCCCACTGTGATGGAAGGCAATAAAGTCTTATCTTCTTCCCTCCTTATCTCCCGCGGTCGGGGGAGTTGAACCATCCGCAGTCGGGGCGACGGAAGCCCTCGTGTCCGGGCGACGGACGCTCCCGCGTTGGGGTGGTCGAAGATCCTGTAGCTTGGAGCTCCCGAAGCCAGCCCGTCACCAGGGGCCGCGAACTCCACGATGTTAAAGTCCATAGGCTCCCGTGGTTGGAGCTCCGAAGGTCGATCCCCAGCAACAGGCTGTCAGCGTGGACGGAAATATGACACAGAAAAAGTCACATCTCCATAAAGAAGGTTTTCCCCACCACCCCCCACATAATACAAAACTAAAGATAAACTAAAACATACATTTTACAACAAACTAAAAACACAAAGAAGGAAAAAGATGAGGCAGACCGTTGGCAAGGCAGCCATCGTTCGGCGCCACCTCGGTGAAGTTTCGGGCCGAGACCCTTCAGACTGACAAACTAGAGAGAGGTAGAGCTCTTAGGGCTAACGGAATCAAGGGGTATGGGGGGAAGGCAGGAATGGGATGCTTGAATGGCGGTGCTGGCTCGAAGGGCAGAATGGCCTACTCCTGCACCTATTTATGTATCTAGTGATATGGAAGGGTAAGGTGTGAAAGTGACAGATCAAAGTAGACTATGAGCAAAGAAATGTAAAAGGGCTCATTATTGGCTGAAGAGAAGGTGACAACGAGGCATACAACCAGTAATATTAGTCAGGAGGATAGTGAAACTAGTCAGAGAACTACGCTGGGGGGGGGGGGGGGGACAGAGACAGAGGGAAAGCAAGGATTGCCTGAAAGTAGATAAATCAATATTCATACCGCTAGGTTGTAAACTGTCCAAGCAATATACGGTAGGATATTAAGGAATGCAGAGGAACATGGGGATCTTGAAATAATTGCCCATAAATGTCTGGAGAGAGCAGAATAGGTAGATAAGATACTTAGGAAGATAACTGAGAGGTTTGCCTTTTAATGAATACAAAAGCTTGTGCTAGAACTGTGCAAGACATTAGCCAAGTCGCAATGAGGTGCTATCTTTGATCCACACTACAGGTAGGATGTAATAACACTGGTGAGAGTGCAGAGGAGATTTGAGGATGTTGCTAGGAATGTATTATAGTTACTGGTTACTCTGGGAGTGAAAATGGAGGCTGTAGATGAGTGGTGTTGGAGGTGATTTAGGATTAGAGGTGTTGAGAAAAGGTCATTTTACTAAATGAGTGGTAGAGGGTGGAACTTGCTGCAGGAAAGAATGCAGAGGCAAAAAACCTCACCACATAAGGAACACCTGGAATAAGCACTTTAAAAACATGGAAACATTGAAAATAGGTGCAGGGGTAGGCCATTCTGCCTGCCAGCACTGCCATTCAATATGATCATCCAAAATCAGTACCCTTTTCCTGCTTTTTCCCTATATCCCTTAATTCCGTTAGCCCTAAGAGCCATATCTAATTCTCTCTTGAATATACTTTAAACCATAATCTGCAAGGGTAATGCTCAATCTTTGGGAGATGAGATTAAATTGGCCATGGGTACAATAAGGAAGTGACTCTTTCAGTGGTGTAAATTTCTGTGAGTCATGTGCATATCCCTGGGTTGCTTTCTATATTATATTTTGGGATTTGTTATTTTGTGCTTTTTGGACGAGAAGCCAGCATCTCCCAGCTTCTATTTAAAGCCCCTAAGCCACATATTTCAGCAGCACTAAAGACGGACAGTTGTATTTGTTTACTTTAAGAGTGAGGGTTTGAATATAATGCACAGTGAAATATAGTTTTGGGCTGTGGCAAAATATTGATTAGCTGAGATGGAATCGAAAGGGAAGTGGGGCTTGCTGAATGTTGAATATGTCATCTTAACTTCAAGACCAAATTCCTCCATTTAAACTTGAAAGCATTCTACCTTTTATTAAAATAGCAAACCTGACTGCAGGCTTTAGTCGAAAAATGTGCTATTCAGTCTTGGTCTCCGTACATTCCTGGCGCAAAATATATCAGTTTCCTGACCAGCACAAGCTGCCTTTTGTGAAGGGAGAATCTGAAATGGTATATTGCAGCAAAATGTGTCTTTGTAAATCTGCTTGTGCTCCCTTATGGTGGTGCGAAGTGAGCCTAAATCCTTCCAGTCCTTGGGCTGGGCTTCATTGACGAACATTCTGTGGTAGTAATTAAGGAACAGTCCAAAACCAGCTGAAAGCTAACAGATACTTTCAGTTCAAAAAATCCATCATTGTACCTGTACCAAAGAATGCCTCCCTAGCCTGTCTGAATGACTACCGTCCAGTGGCCCTCACCTCGGTAGTCATGAAATGCTTTGAGAAGCTGGTGAAGAAACACATCTGCGCCTTCCTCCCTCGCAACATGGACCCGTTACAATTTGCATACCATCCAAACAGATCCACGGATGATGTGGTCTCCCAGGTTTTGCACACCGCTCTCTATCATCTTGACAGCCAGAAGGGGGGCTACGTGAGGATGCTGTTCATAGACTTCAGTTCACCTTCAGCACCAGTCCCCACCAGACTGGCTGAGAAGCTACTGGAATTAGGGCTCAACATCCCCCTGTGTGCCTGGGCCCTGGACTTTCTCACCGCCAGGCACCAGGTAGTCAAGATGGGAGGGAATACATCAAAGTCCCTCACCCTGAGCACAGGATCCCCCCAGGGTTGCGTCCTCAGCCCCCTATTGTACTCCCTGTACACACATGACTGTGTGGCTAGGTTCAGCTCCAACTCGATTATCAAGTTTGCTGATGACACTGTGGTGGTGGGCCTGATCTCAGACAATGATGAGAAGGCCTACCGGGAGGAGGTGGCTGATCTGGCACTCTGGTGTCAAGACAACAGCCTCCTCTTGAACATCAAAAAAACGAGGGAGCTGATCGTGGACTTTAGGAGGGCACATCATCCGAGGACGTACACACCATTGAGGATAAATGGGGATACTGTGGATAGGGTGAGCTGTTTTAAATACCTGGCAGTCCACATCTCTGAGGATATGTAATGGCCATCACACGCAGCAGCACTCGTGAGTAAGGCAAGGCAGCGCCTTTACCACCTCGGGCAATTGAGGAAATTCAGAGTGTCTCCGAGGATCCTCCAGTGCTTCAACTCAGCGGCTGTGGAAAGCATCTTGTCCGGAAATATTACAATCTGGTTTGGGAATTGCTCTGCCCAGGACAAGAAGGCTCTGCAGAGAGTAGTGCGTTCGGCCGAATGCACTATGGGAACTTCACTCGCCCCTCTGCAGGAACTATACATCAGGAGGTGCAACTCCAGAGCCAATAAGATAATGGGAGACCCCTTCCACCCCTGCAATGGACTGTTCCAGCTGCTACGATCAGGCAAACGCCTCCATTGCCATGCTGTGAGAACGGAGAGGTTGAGAAGGAGTTTCTTTCCAGAGGCCATTAGGACTGGAAACTCCTATCTCACCAGGGACTAACTTTACTGTACCACAATACCGCCCACAATATTTAATATGTGAAAGAACATGTGATTCTGTTCCATTCTGTTTGTAGTTTGTTGGTTGTTTATTTTTTTGCGCAATGTCCGCGAGCATTGCCACTTTTTTATTTCACTGCACATCTTGTATGTGTATGTGACGAATAGACTTGACCTGACTTGACTAGAGAAGCTACAGTCCATGATGAGAATATAGCGAATATTTAACATTGCCAACTGCCAGGTGCTTCCAAATATCTGTGAATTATGCTGCGCTAAGAACACAGGTAGAATATTAAAAACCTAGGAAATAGGAGCAACAGTAAGCCATTTGGTTCTTTAAGCCTGCTCCAACATTCAAAATAAACACGACCGTTCTTTCACTTCAGTACTCCGTTTCCTGCTGTCTGAATATCCATTAATCCCTTTAGTATTAAGTAATATTAAGTAACATTAAGTAATATATGCAGTATATATCTGCCTCAGATGACCTTTATTGCTTATGTGGTAGAGAATTTTTTAATATTCACTATTTTTTGGATGAATGTTGATCCTGATCTTAGTTCTAATCCCACTTCATTCTTCAAATCGCCCATTATTATACTTCCAATCAACCCAAAATACTGTTTCATGTCAGCCTGTCATTTGGGAAATTTGTCCAATGAACCATTATTGCACTTCATGGCCAGAACATTTTCCATCAAAAGGAGATGAAAACTGCTGGTTTAATGGACATAAAGATGAACAATCTGTATTTAAGACCAAGGTGGAAAATCTTACATTTACCCATGTTTAATTCATCGATTCATTTGGCCATGGCTCAGCTTGTCAAAGTCATGTTGAAGCCTCTTTGCATCCTCTTCAGAGCTCACATTCCACCACCCATTGTGCCCACCAACCTTTAAGCTTTGTGTCATCCCAAACTTAGAAATAATACATTTTGGTTCTCTCAATCAGGGATATGTGACCCCTGTGGGCATCCTGCTTATTACTGCCTACCACCCAGAAAAAAAGATCAGTTTATTTCCAACCTGTTTCCTGTTTGTCAACAAATTCTCACTCTATGCCATTGTCACTGATCCCATGTGCTTGGATTTTCCCTCTTACAAATGACCTTATCAGAACCCTAAAGTCCAAATACACCACATCTAATTTATCTCCTAGTTCTCTCACCTGCTCTATATTTACATCTTCAAAAAAAAGTCCTTTCGATTTGCAGAGCATGATTTCTCTATCATGTCCCCACGGTGACTGTAGAATCGCACTAATGCTTTCCAAATATGTTTTTTTCATTTATTTTCTACTTGAATTTAACATTTTACTCATTGCTGGTGTTTGGCTTGCTGAACTGTATTTCATTTTCTCTCTTTTTTAAGTAATGGATTACAGTCCCCCTCCACTGTGTAAGAACTCTCTGGAATCCAAAGGATTTTAGCAGATGACTCAATGTATTCACTAATTCCAGGTGCACTTCCCATAGTGATCTGGGATGCAGATTATTAGGCTATGGGGATTTATCAGTCTTCAGCTCCATTAAGTTCCTTCACACCATTTCTTTAACACTGATTTCCTTTAGATTCTCTTTCTGAATAGACCCTTGTTCCTTAATGTATCTGGGAAAATTCTGTCTTATATGAAGACAGAGCCAAAGTAGGTGTTTAATTGTTCTGTAATGTCTTTGTTCTCAATTGTGATTTCCCCCTTTCTTCTGCAGGAGACCTACATTTGTAATCCGCAACCTTTTCTTCATCACATAAGCTTTTATGCTTATTTTTTTAAATATTGTCAGATGTGCATCTTCCATTTGTTGACATTTTTGCACATGACAAATTTCCTTTAGCATTGGAGTGCTTTCTTGGCCGTACTATTATCCTCTTAGAGACTTGATGCTTGTAAATGTTTGTATTGGTGGTTGATGAATTCCCCGTTCAAATCATGTCCCCTCCTCTGTTATAGACATTGATTCTTTTTAAGATTGCAAGCTACTTTCTAGTCTTCAACTCAATTACCTTTTTTTGCACGTGAGCACAGTTCGTGTTCCTTTTCTAGGTCTGCACAAAACTTGAGAGTGTTCAATTTCCAACAGAAGTATTTAATGCATTAAGGGCCTGTCCCACTATACGAGTTTACCCAAGAGCTCTCCCGAGTTTAAAAAAAAATCAAACTCGTGGTAAGTACGTAAAATGTACGTAGCGGGTACGTTGGAGCTCGGGACATCTCTTAGCGGCTTGGCAAACGCGGTAAGCTCGTGAAGTTTTTTCAACATGTTGAAAAATGTCCACGAGAGCCCGGAGTACCTACGAGCGGCTATTACCGTAATTCTCCGAGTTCGAATCGGGGAAACTCGGGAAAATTCTTGAATTTCCTCGTACAGCAGGACAGGCCCTTTACTCAATGCAGGTAGCCAGACAAGTCAAAAAATGGCAGCACACACAGATGGATAACTATGTGCACAACATCTCCCTTTGTCCTGTGCAGCGGGTCCTCCCACCCCACACAGTCCACCAAACATCACATTTCCCCCTTTCCAGTTTGAACGTCTCCATTTAGCTGGACCTCACTTCACTCCTTTTGGCCAGCCTTTTTTGCATTTCACAACTTTTGCTAACGGCTCAGAATCAACAGTTTTCATCGGTGTTCCCTTTTGAAGAGATATCAATATTTGCTTTATCTGTATGCTGTTCGTTCTCCGCTTGACTGTCGTTTTTCTCGGCGGTCGTCAGCGTTTTGTATGCGAATGCGGTTGGTTCTTGCTTGCCGTCCGTCCGTGACCATACGGCGATGCATCGGCGGCCATAAAGGAGATCGGCTTCAATGAGTCATAGTGGACCAAAAGCATCTTCTGGGCGAGCATCCCCTTCAACCTGGTGAATGCATGGTCACACTCTTTGGACCAGTGCCATTTGACGTCCTGTTTTCGCAGGTTATTCTCGCACTTGCTGACCATGTTACAATCCGTGGTCGCTGACAATGCCACAGTTGATCCATCGTAGATCAAGGCGTTCAAGCTTGAAAGCAGGGATCCAGTCGATGGCGCACAGGGATGTACCTTCTTTACCAACGACGATCAGCGGCAACATCTGTGTCATTACAGGAAACGGCAACAGTGCATTTGCCTTTCGTAGGAATGGGCTGTCGTCCATATCCGAAAAGGCGGATGTTGGCCGGTTTCAGTTTTGGCTATCTGAGCCTCTCCCAGATGTCCTAACCCACTAGTGACACTGCCGCACCAGTGTCCACCTGGAACTGTAGATTGACGTTCGTGACCCGCAGCAAAATCCTCGTCTTGTCGGTGATCGTAGACACACCGAGCACTTCAATAGGATTGGTCTCCGTGATTTGGTCGACTGTGTTTTGCGCTTTCTTGCCCTTTTCGCAGCTTTCCTACGGATTGACACACTGCCTGGAGATGACCTTTTCGGTAACAGGCATAACAAGCGGACTTGATATACGGGCGCTCACGGTGATGATGAGCAGTCGAGCCGCACCAGTAGCAGGGTTTCGATCCACCCCCCCACAGGGGGACGGCTTTTCTGAAACTGTCCCACCTTCTCCGGATTTTCTCTGGGTCGATCAACTGGTTTCTGGCGTTGCGGACGAGTCTGACGAACTGTATGCACCTCCTGAGGGAGCTTTGACGCTGTTTCGTCAGCCATTTTGTGCAGTTCTTTGCTCAGCAGCTCAGCCATCATAGCACACTGCAGCACATTCTTCAATGAGGCGTCCGATTCCTTGAGAATCGCCTGCTGGATGAATGCGTGCCTGCAGCCCATGACCAGTCTTCCCGCAACGCATTGTCTTGGTACTTTTCGCAGCATTGAGTTTATAAATCACATGCCTTTGCCTTGGTGCGAAGTTTGGCAAGAAATTTGGTAATCGATTGCCCTTCCTGTTGCACTGTCCTGTAGAAATCCAGGCGAGCTGCGAGGAAATTTTGACTTTCTTCGAAATGTTTACATTTGGCTTACTATTTTGGCAGTCTCTGTTTTACTAGGCTAGAAATAGACACCTCGACATTTTAAATTTATCAAGAAAATGCTCGTTAATGGGCTCGTTTATCATTTTGTCTCACCACTAATTTAGAAATACTTAAATTTAACAATCTGAAAAAATGTTTAGAGGGATTAATTTGAAATTGATTGAACTGCTTTATTGCCCCATTAATAAAAGTGAAACATAACCTACTGCATTCCTAGTTTAATGAATACCTTGTCTGCTCTCATAGTTGCCGTAGATGCCTGTTGAACAGCAGAAGTTCTATACCGACGTGAACTGAATTCAGGGCATTGCCTGCTTCAAACATGGGTAAGTGTTTGAGGTCCTTTCTTTGCAACTATCCTCTTTTCCTCAAATAATTTTAACTCCTTGAGATGTATTTGATTGGAAGCAGTCTAGCGTTTAAGCATAACTGCATGGCTTTATTAAAGAGGGAAGAATCTACGGTGCTTTTTGTATGTGTTAAATATCTGCTGTCACTTTGAACTTTTCAGATGAGCAGGAAGCTTTAAAGTCCATCATGAAGGACCTTGTGGCCCTGCAAATGGGCCGAAGGAGCCGAATGAGCGGCTATGACAGTGTGAAGAGCAAAGGCAGCATCCATGCCAATAAGCAGGTGAGAAAATCACTGGAATAGATTGATGTTAATTTTGAAATTAAGTAATATCTTTGCATGACTGCAGGAAACCATGTTCTCATCAAAGTGCGCTTCCTTTTATTGCAGAATGATGTTCGAATAAAGTTTGAACATAATGGTGAAAGAAGGTATGTAATTTTGCAATGTCAACAAATTACAACACTATAATATTTTTGTAAATGGGAGTGTCAAACACAGTTGATTTCTACTCCAAGGTTAACTTTTGTTTGAGGAATCATAAATTATATATATTTTTGGAGTTTGGCACATCTCAAAGGTAGACACAAAATGCTGGAGTAACTCAGCGCGACAGACAGCATCTCTGGAGAAGGAATGGGTGATGTTTCGGGTCGAGACCATTCTTCAGACTGATGTCAGGGGAATGGGCAGGACAGAGATAGAATGTAGTCTGAGACAGTAAGACTGGTGGGGGAACTGGGAAGGGGAGGGGATGGAGAGAGAGGGAAAGCAAGGGCTATTTAAATTTAGAGAAGTCAATGTTCATACCGCTGGGCTGTAAGCTACCCAAGCGAAATATGAGGTGCTGTTCCTCCAATTTGCGCTGGGCCTCACTCTGACAATGGAGGAGGTCCAGGACAGAAAGGTCAGATTGGGAGGGCGAGTTAAATTGCTGAGCAACCGGGTGATCAGGTATGGTAAGGCGGACTGAGCGAAGGTGTTCAGCGAAACGATCGCCAAGCCTGCGCTTGGTCTCGTCGAAGTACAGGAGTTGACACCTGGAACAGCTGGTGTAGTAGATGAGGTTGGAGGATACAAGTGAACCGCTGCCTCACCTGGAAAGACTGCCGGGGTCCTTGAATGGTCGAGGGGGGAGGTAAAGTGACAGGTGTTGCATCTCCTGTGGTTGCAGGGGAAAGTACCAGAGGAGGGGGTGGCTTGGGTGGGAAGGGACGAGTTGACCAGGGAGTTGCAGAGGGAATGGTCTCTGCGGAAAGCAGAAAGGGGTGGAGATGGGAAGATGTTGCCAGTAGTGAGATCCTATTGGAGGTGGCAAAAATGTTGGAGGATTGTATGCTGTATGCGACGGCTGATGGGGTGGAAGGTGAGGACAAGGAACACTTTGTCCTTGTTACGAATGGGGGGAGGGGGAGGGGGAGCAAGAGCGGAGCTGCGGCATATCGAGGAGATCTTAGTGAGAGCCTCATCTATAATGGAAGAGGGGAACCTCCGTTTCCTAAATAATGACGACAACACTGATGTCCTGGTATGGAAAACCTCATGCTGGGTGCAGATGCTCCGTAGACAGTGGAATTGGGAGTAGGGGATGGAGTCTTTAAAGGAAGCAGGGTGAGAAGAAGTGTAGTCTAGATAGTTATGGGAGTCAGTGGGTTTGTAATAGATGAAGTTTAAGAAGTCAATGTTCCTACTGCTGAAGATGAAGTTTGAGAAGTCAATCTTTTTTCTTCTTACACATTTCGGCACATCTCAAGATGTGTTAATGGTTGCAAGAGCTTAGAATATTCAACAAAATAGATTTTCTTTGCTGCCTTCCACAAATGTGCATCATTGATTTCAACAGACCTTTTTAGGGGTTCCATCCTTTTGCTGAGGTGACAACATATTTTATGTTTTCCTGAATTTTATTAATTCCGGTTAACATTTTACTCAATTTTTCTGGAGTATTCGAGTTACAAATATCTAAAATCTATTGTGCTCTGAAAGTATTCGGTAACGGATGCTACACTATCCTTTTGTGTTACGAACTCCAAAGGCTCGCCCCATTCTGAGTGAAGAAATTGTATCTTCGGTCCTGGATGGTCAATCCTTTAATTTTAGACTGATCTCTGTCTAGACACCCCAGCTGGAGGAAGCATCATTTCTGCCTCCACCCTCGAGCAATTTGAGATCATTCTTTCATTCTTCTGAACTTAAATGAGCTTAGACCCAGTCTGTTTAATCACTCTTAAACCATATTTACCATACCAAGAATCAGTCTGGTAAACCTGTGGTGCACTTTCTTAATTGCAAGTCTATCCTTCCTTAAGTTGCGAGACCAGTCCTGTAGACACAAGAAACTGCAGATGCTGGAATCGTGAGCAAAACACAGAGTACTGGAAGAACTCAGCAGGTCAGGGCGCATCTATTGAGGGAATGGACAGACAATATTTAGGGACTGGACACGTCAGGTGACCTGTACCTAACATTCCAGATAGATTTTCACCTAGGATCTATAGCAAAATATCACTATTCTTGTATTTTAAAATGAAGACCGTCCGCATTGTGGAGAGCATACAGAGTTAAAACTTTGGTTAATGAATCTCTACCATGAGCGATCAGTGTCCCAAGACATGAACATGTCCCCTTCTCATTCATGCAATGAAACTCATTCCGATTCATTCCGATCGATTAAAAAGCCTTCTGTTTGCCTTTGTACCCTTTTCCCTGCTCTGATCCTAATAAGAGTTTAATGTCTGACAGACTCTGGTTGTCAATACTCATTTTGCAATCCTTACTTCTGATTTATTTGGACATTAATCCCAATCTGATTCACATTAAGATAGTCCCAATATTGATGGTAGTGTCTTGTGAAACAAAACTCGAGCACCAGCCTCTGAGCGTTGTTCACTTTTCTGATTGTTTGCCTCAGGCCAGGTAATAAACTAGAAATGTTGAAACTTTGCTGTTCTGCTTTATAATTTGGACCTCATCAACTTTGAGCCATGGCTATCAGCTTCTACATACCACAGCTGCAAAACATGCACTGCCCTGCTTTATTTAAATTAGTCATTTTGATTTTCCCTGTTTTACCCTTATCTCAACAAAATTCCTACACTGTATTCCTAAGCTACACTCAGAGGGTACCGTGCTTTTTAAAATAACTTTTCACTGGATTGGATATGATCTTAAATTGGTATATCATTCTTTCCGTGACATGAATTCAATGAACCATGTCTAGCTGGTTGCCAAATTACCTGGGAGTCTGTTTACTTGTTTACCACTTCAATCAAAAAGTATGAGGTTAAGACAAATTCCACAATAAATGCTTTATGAAAATAAACTTTTCAAAATCTACACTATGTATGCTGTACTTTGAAAGACCATGCTAAAAATATACACTATTCTTTTGATGGTGCATTTCCAATTGCAACTATCCACTGCTCATTAATGAGGTCTCTCATCCCTGGAATATCCCATTTGCCTGCATTTTGGCCCATATCCCTTTGGACTCTTGTTTATTATATGATATTATTTACTCTCTAGAATTTAGGAGATTGAGAGGGGATCTTATAGAAACTTACAAGATTCTTAAGGGGTTGGACAGGCTAGATGCAGGAAGATTGTTCCCGATGTTGGGGCCGTCCAGGACAAGGGGTCACAGCTTAAGGATAAGGGGGAAACCCTTTAGGACCGAGATGAGAAGGAATTTTTTCACACAGAGAGTGGTGGGTCTCTGGAATTCTCTGCCACAGAGGGTAGTTGAGGCCAGTTCATTGGATATATTTAAGAGGGAGTTAGATGTGGCCCTTGTGGCTAAGGGAATCAGAGGGTATGGAGAGAAGGCAGGTACGGGATACTGAGTTGGATGATCAGCCATGATCATATTGAATGGCGGTGCAGGCTCGAAGGGCCGAATGGCCTATTCCTGCACCTAATTTCTATGTTTCTATGTTTCTATTTACACAAAACGCATTATAATGAAAATCCATTATAAAGAAGTCCATTAAAACGAGGGTTTACTAATGTAAATTGCATTATTGCCCTGCTAATTGCAGACTTAGTATTGCTGCATGCTGTAATTTCAACCATTGTGAAATATTGGTCTGCCTTGTATTTTACTGAACGCTTTGCTTTATGGCATTGAATGTTATTAGGTGAATCCTATGATTCATTGCCATGGCTTAAGAGAGCGTTGACAATGGAAATAAAACAACCAGTGCAAAGTTAATGCCCATGACTTCATCACAAAACTGAAGGCTCTGAACTGAGTTGCAGAGCGTACTTAACAATAAGGTAGACACAAAATGCTGGAGTAACTCTGCGGGACAGGCAGCATCTCTGGAGAGAAGGAATGGGTGACGATTCAGGTTGAGACCCTTCTTCAGACCTGACAATAATGTTGCGTATTCCGTTTGCAACAAATAAACATATAAACTGATCTTCAAATGCATTTAGTAAACTTGTTATGTTTTGCATTACATTTTGCACAGTTTGTGTATTAAGACGGCAAATATTTGTCTAAGAAAGAGTGCATTTCACAAGGGGTGGGGTTCTAGTCTTGATTCAGTCAAATTCCCTGCCAAGTGAAATACCTTGGTTGGAAAAATGTCAAGTATTTTTGTTCAATTGCTTTGTTATAATTTTGATATTGATAAGATTGTTTAGGGGGAAAATATATATAATGTTAGTTTAGAGCATAAGGGGGCTGGTGACATTCAAGTGTGGCTGAGTCAGATTGTCACAGTCATTGTGTTAAATTTGGAACAGGCAATGTGGTTTGAGCAGGGATGCCATTATCCAACCACAGAAATGCAAGGTAGATGGAAGGAATTGGGGCTCAAGCACATAATTATTTAAAAAAAACCATGAACTTAAAAACAAAGTTAGCCATTGAATTGTGCACTAGAATTGTGAAGCATGTAGTCATTTCCGAACATTTACACCGTGTGTTCTGAAAACAATTGCATCAGTAATTGCATCAACTATGCAAAACATGGGGAAATGTGAAAAACAAATTTGACCGACAAGAAGTAGAAGGCACTGGAATGCTTCTACTTTGAATATTTGCTTGGTAGCAGTCTTTATGATTTGAAGGTAAAAGTGGAAGGATAGCCTGGTTTTAAGATTAATGAACTGTATGTTGATATTGAACCATACATCAGAAGATCTGAATCTGAAACTAACGTTCACTTATCACCATTACGCACACTAAATTTCATATTAAATATTTTCTTTATGTAAAAATCACTAAAAGGCTTTATCCTGACTGTTTTCTATAACCCTCACCAATCGTACAAGTATAATCCTCTGATTTTGGCATCCTGCCCAAATCTCGCTTTCATCGATTTACCATTGGTTTTCATAAACTTAGCACTAACTGATGGAATTCATGCCATAGCTTTTCTGCCTCTCTCTTTTATAACCTGCTCATCAGAAGATATTTCTTTGTCTAAGTTTATGGTAATTAATAGTGAGATTAAACGAGAACTTACCTGTTCGAAGTTTGATCTTTATTTTATGAGGAGTTACGATGAGGGATTACGTGAAGAAGCCCCGCCTGGCGCTGGATCGGCATACTTCAAAGCAGCGGCATGAAAAACACAGAACCAATAGCCGAAGTAAAATAGTAAGGCTCAAAATAGACTAGAACTACCAGATGATCATTTACATTATGAGGGTTGGGAGTGGAGGGCACGTAATCCCTCATCGTAACTCCTCATAAAATAAAGATCAAACTTCGAACAGGTAAGTTCTCGTTTAATCTCACTATTTTACTTCGGAGTCACGTGAGTGACTACGTGAAGATTTTAAAGCTCTGTGTTTTTTATGTCGTAGATTCATTTCATACGACTCTCTGTTTAGTCAAAACAGTAGTGAGTAAATAGTATTTTAAGACATTGTTACAATTTATGTAATAAGTCCTTTAATCATAAAAAGAACAACTTTTTAATAATAACCCCTCTATCGCAGGGGAAAATTACAAAATAAATTGATAAATGATGTCAATGGTAACATAAATCGATAATATAAATCGATAATATAAAACAAAGCAAGCATTTAAAGAGAACCCAGTACTGCGTGTCCAAATCCTGGCACCGTGACAACAGGTTTATTGTAGAACTTTGAAAAAATCTCTTCTCTAGACCACCCTGCGGCCTCTAAAATTTGATCGAGTGGTACGTCCTGTACCTTCGCCACGGACGTAGCTGCCGCCCTAGTGGAGTGAGATTTAAACACATCAGTGTCTATTCCTGCTAGACCCAAAACCTGTTTTAACCATCTAGAAATGGTTTGAACTGAAACTTTTGTATGTGGCTTTTTGTGTGTTATCAATAACGCTTTCTCAGAACCTCCGAGATTTTTGGTTACCTCAATGTATTGAGTTAAATGCTTAACTACACACAATGTTTCATCAATAGGATATGCTTTAAACATTACCTTCATTCCAGTTCTTCCTGGTCTGCTTTGTTTGATCAAGTCATAAACATAAAACACAATGTTATCTGTAGTCACATGCATGCAATCCAACCGTAACAATTGCAAAGTTTGTACTCTTTGAGCTGTTACCAATGCCATTAACATTACCACCTTGAATGTTAATTTCTGCAGACATTGAATTAATTGGAGTCCATTGTTTAAGCAAAGTGAGAACAATGCTAACATCCCAAATTTCTGTATATCTGGGCTTGGGAGGATTTTTATTGAAAATTCCTTTCATGAATCGGGATACTAATGGGTGAGACCCAACTGAATCCCGATCCGAAATTTGTCCTAAATAGGATGACAATGCACTACGAGCGCAATTAATGGCACTATAACTCAAATGCTCATCAAAGTGTAACCCAGCAAGGAACTCCAATACATTTGAAATGTTTGCAGTATGATAAGCTATCTTTGACTGTGTACAAAAACTTCCCATTTCCTTTTATGCGACATATATTGTTTTTTAGTGCTATTCCTCCAAGCTGCATCTATAACATCCATGGCCCTGTCCGACAGTTCAAACTCTTGCAACGGTCTGGTCAGAACCTGCAGATTAACAAATTCATATGATCATGCAATGGATGAATTTCTTTTGTTACTGGTTGTGTCAACAGATTGTCGCAACTGGGAATTGTCATACATGGTTCAATAATCATTTTAGCATCAATGGGAACCATGACTGCGTGGGCCAATTTGGCACTACCAAAATGCCTTTGGCAGCGTCTTGCGCTATTTTCTTGAGACATTGCCCAATGAGACAGAATGGGGGAAAAGCATAAAAAAACGTATTCCCCCAGTGTAGCGAGAAAGCATCCACCGCTACTGCCCCTGGATCGTGTTCCCAAGACACGTATTTGGGCAATTGGTGATTCAATCTAGATGCAAACAGATCAATGTCCGGTACTCCATACCGACTGACAATATTTTTGAAATTTGTGGATTTAACATCCATTCTGTATTGTCTTTAAATATTTGTGATCTTTTGTCTGCCACAACATTGTCTCTCCCCGAGAGATAAATAGCTGAAAGCCAAATATTTTTTGCCATACACCATTGCCACATCTGGTTTACCAGATGATCACATGATATTGATCTGACACCACCCA
This sequence comes from Raja brachyura, assembly GCA_963514005.1. Next base: position 12,895,547 of record OY740812.1, read on the forward strand.
TGTGATTGATATATACCACAGCTGTGGTATTATCTATTTGTACTTGGACATGCAAATCTTTTAATGAAGAGCAATAAGCTTTTAATCCATAAATGCTCCCAGTAGCTCCAAATATTTAATACCATATGTTTGGAGCAAAAAATCCTCTTGGACAGCCCATCTGCCTCCACAGCTGGTCTCATTATCCGTAGCCCCCCATCCGGGAGAACTTGCGTCAGTTTGCAAAAACACTACTGGCTGATGAACTAAAATGTTCTTAGCAGCTTGTGGAACATACTCAATCCACCAATGTATTTCTGATAAAGCTTCCTTAGGCAATTGCATTGGCCTATCAAAATGGCCTGCTCACTGAATAAGCGCTTGAGTTTTTGCCCTTTGAAGATTTTGGTAATGTAGACGACCAAACTCTACTGCTGGAAATGCTGCTACCAATTTACCAATAACCTTGACAACCTCTCGGATGGAGGGATAAGGTTTGTTAATCAGGTTCTGACACACATTTGTCAATTCCAACACCTTATCCATTGGTAAAGTTACCAACATGGTAACTGAGTTAATCACAAACCCCAGCTATTCAATGGTTTGGGATGGCTGTAACTTAGATTTGTTGGATGGATCAGGAACCCAACTTCTCAAACAAACTTGTAGTTGCTGAGACTGATTTTCCAGCTGACTCCTGATTAGCATTGACAATTAAAATGTCATCTAGATAAGCCATAACGATGTGTTTATTTTTTGTGCCCTTAGCAGTGCAAGTGCTGGCTTAATCCATTAGGCAAAGCTTTGTATTGCCACAGCTGTCCCATCCATAAACTTTAATTACCTGCAAAACTATGGTGAATTGGGACCGAAAATATGCATCCTTCAATCTATTGTAGCCATATAACAACCTGTTGATACCAGCTGCATTGCAGTGTTGAATGTGTCCATTTTAAAATATTTATACTGGACAAATGTATTCAATTGTGTGAGATCTAAAATGATTCTACAACCCCCATCTTTCTTCGGTCTGGGGAAAATATTTGATACAATTGTTGTGGATCCTCTCCTGTTTTCTCAATAACTCCTTTCTCACACAAATTCTTAACCTCTTTTGTCAATTTGAATACTTTCAAGACTGAACATCAAAGAATGATTTGGCTTATTGTGTCCCAATGGATCCATACCTCCCTTTCATTATAAACATTCGGAGTCTACCACCAATCTGAGGTTCATCCAAACATCCTTCTTTAATAGGATAAAGTTTTTGTACCTCTCCAACTGGACGAAATGATCTCCTTTCCCAATAAATGGGTGTACATTCGGCTGTGCTGGCTGGTAATCCTTCCTTATCATACTCCTGCCTCGGCTCGTTCCAGCTCCAAAATCAAATCCCCTTCTCATATGACCAGCCTTTCTGGCCAAACTGAAGGGTTTCACAAGGCCAACAGTTTTTGCCTCTTCATCCATTTCTTTAATTTGTTTAGACAGATTTCCTCCGAACAAATAACCAAGAGCTTGAACATTGCTTGCCCTGCACAACCCTGAAAATCTTGGATGTAAAAGAGGCCGAATGGCAATCTTCCATTTTATATAATTTATCTCAAAATGAGTTGCAGAATAAGCCCAACATATGTTTATTCTGAACTTTGGTCATTCCACAACCTTCCAGCTTGTCTTCCAAAAGACAGTGATGCCAAAATTAGCTTGAGGATTCTTTGAATCGTAATTCCTGCGCCCGCATTATTGCTGACATTGGCGCCCAAAAAAGCCGGATTCACCATAGGTACCTTCTTTGAGGTACAATAAATAGGTGTTTTAATCCAAATCTGCTGTCTCAATCATAACAGCTTTTTTGAGGCAGGTGAGAGACCATATAATTAACATTGGCCGCCAGGTTTCCTTCCATGGCCTCACCGCCTCCTCCAGGTATAGTAACTTTGTGCCCCATCAGACACACCTGGATTTGTATTGTGGTGGGTACTTCTGACCACAATAAATAGGTGTTTAAATCCAAATTTGCTGTCTCAACCATAACAGCTTTTTTGAGGCAGGTGAGAGGCCATATAATTAACATTGGCCGCCAGGTTTCCTTCCATGGCCTCACCGCCCTCTCCAGGTATAGTAAACTTTGTGCCCCATCAGACACACCTGGATTTGTATTGTGGTGGGTACTTCTGACCACAAACACCACTTTCAGGGTCAGTCTCATACAGCCCTGGTACTCCTGAAACTTGTTCAAGGAGACTTCCTCCAGCCCAATCTCAGGCACTGGAGTTTCAATTCCCAATTCAAACTGGCACCATATTCATGATATGGAACCCCCTCAGGGGCTGCCTGGGAATATTCTGGGTACTTAGACCCTTGGTTGATATTGTTTGGAGTATTTTCTCCATTAGATCCATACTTAGCCAAAGGCTTTCCTTTCAGGCCTTTCAAGCTTCCTTTTATATTTTAGGCACTGGGTTTTCAAAGTTTTTGTTTGTGGAGCAACCAAAGGCTCACTAACGGGTATTTCAACGGCCACCGGTATCGGAACTGGCTCCGCAATAATCTGCTGTCCCGACTTTTCTACACCCCGGGACGCACGTTTTACCCGCGATTTTTTAAAACATTTTTATTTTTATTTTAACTCCTCCTGGTTTACCTGCCAGCCTACGGAGTTTTTAGAAAACGCCCTGGAAGTAAAATAATTTTACTTACCTGCGGGCCGTTTCCTTACCGCTGTGTGGAGCTGCGCTCTGCAGCTCTTCCTCTGCCGATAGCGTCGACGTAATGCCGATCCAGCGCCAGGCGGGGCTTCTTCATGTAGTCACTCACGTGACTCCGAAGTAAAATTCTAATATTCAAACTTGAGATTTTTTTATCTACTTCCCTGAAAAGTGCCTTGTAAAAGTTTATTGCAATTGTTATGTAATATTTATACTTATTAATGTTATTATATTTGGGGAATGGTCTATTTAAACATGAGATGGGGATACGATTCTAGGATCTTCTGGATTGAAATGAACCTTGACAAATATTGATCCTTTAAGAGGCAGGTTGAAAAATTGGTACGCATTGAAATTTTAGAGGCAGAGTTTCTCCATATTTTTTTTAAAATGAAACCTGCTGCTGCTTATAAATTGTGAACCGTCAACCTGCTGACTTGCAGATTATGGCTTTCCATATATATCTCTCCCCCCCCCCCCCCAACCTAAATGTCTTTAGGCAGTCTTTAGATATTGCTAGTCCTCCTTCACTTGTGGGGATACCCTTGATAGCTAGGTCATGGTAGATCACACTACTCCTTTTGCTTCGCTTACGCAAGGGATGAGATGCCCACATTGACACATCAGATATGTATAGGGTGTCAAGAAAAGAGTTGGACTGAAATGGAGATCATAGAGACCTAAAATCTCTCAGAATGAGATCACCGCAGAACATTATGTCTCCATTTGCTTTATCAAAACTGTCATGATTTTGAACACCTTCATTGACTCTTCTCTAAAACCTGTCTAAAGAGAATGAACACAATCTCTCCACATTTTGGTACAATTCTGGTGCAATAAAAACTGAGAAATACTCAGCAGGTCAGACCACGTCTGTAGATATTGAGGTGTGGTCAAAGTTTCAGGTCAATTACCACATATTCTGATGAAACCTGAAAGAAACTGCATTTCTCAAATGTTGTCTGACCGGAGTATTTTCAGCAATTTTGTATTGGTTTTAATTTTCACATATTAGCAAAATTCTGTTGCTCCTAAAATTCTAAACAAAATCTCTACTGCACCTACATAAAAATTGGCACCCTTCCTAAACCATGTTCCCTTTTCCACCAGAACCCTGTTTCATAAAATATACTATCTTACTTTTTTAAGTTGCTAACTTAGTTTATAACATTTTAAAAGAGTGTATGTGCGCCCAAGTCTCTCTGTACCTGTATCCATTTTAAAATTGTACCATTTAATTTGCAATAACTAGAACATGTTTTTCTTAGAATTGTTTTAACATCTATTTACATTTTTTAATGTTTTTAAAGAAATAAAATATTATGAAGTGTGGAACTGAACTACATTTAATAGTTTGTATCTTTCATGTCCTGTGTGTTTAATTGTCACTGCGCTGTTAATGCTGTTTAGCTACCTATTATTGTTGAAATTGAAGCGGTCAAACTTTCAACTGTCTTGAATTGTGTTTTAACATTTTTTTTTGTCCTCTTATCAGAATCATACAATTCAGCCGTCCAGTCAAATATGAGGAACTGCACCAAAAAGTCAAAACAGTATTTGGGCAGCTAATGGACTTAAACTACACGAACAATGAGGTAATTCCCAGTTCAAACTACTTTTACACTTTTTAATTTCCTCAATTGAACCTAACTGTTCATTCCTCCCCCATTGTACTCTACTTTCTGGAAATTTCTCACTTCTCCAAGTTTCTGTTAAATAATTTAATTTGTGAGTGGCCTGCATGCTCTCTGAATCTTCCCCTCTCTGGCAAGCATCTTGTCATCGGTTTCTCCTCATCACTCTCTTCCTTTTTCTTTTCTCACCCATTTTTCACTTTTTTTAAAAAGATGTTATACCATTCTTTTTTTTAATAGATGCTTTAATATTCTCATTCCACAATCGATCTCATATGATATTATCTTGTTTTTCTTTACCAACATTCTTGAATGAGTTATTACAATCTGGCCATATGATCACTACACCGCACGTGCTGCATTTCGTCAAAGATGCTTCTTGTACCTTAATCTCTCCAGCCTTTGCCTTTCGTCTGCAACAAATATTCTTCCTTAGTTCTGCAGTTACAGTCTGTTTTCACGTGACAAGTGTGACTACATCTCTCCTCACAATTCATGACTCTAGGTTGTCGGCTCTATACCTCTTGCCAGTAAGAAATTCTGGACAAGTCATAGTTTCCTGCAACTTCACTTCAGCTCTTGCCCAGTTGCAAGCTGTACCTTTTTGTACAAAATGTAATTCCATTCTCTCTGGCTTCTTCAGGCTTGCCCTTGAATAATACACTGGGCTTTTAACGTCAAATCTGCCTCTACCAGATGGACCACTTTCAAAGAAAAAACGTTCTGATTTCCAATATCTTTTAAGTTCTAAATGCATATCAGAATAACGGTTGGTGAGCTGAAAGTGGCAATAGGGATGCAATACACTGATTCTATAACAAGGAGTGTTTAGCAGGTTATAAGAGAAGTATTGATACAAATGTTGATCGTGAGGAAAATGGTGATCTATGATCAGCGTTGCACAGTTGAAATAAACCATAATTTAGTTGGTTTTTATTTCAATCTGGGTTTCAGACTTGGTGGTAGCAGCTTTCAGGGCTACTGCATGAATGGAGAAGTTCTGAACTTATTGGCTGACTTCCACCATTGATTTTCCATCCATATTCTGTCACTGGAATATAGTAGCAGAGTAAGAGATGGCTGAGATATTTCAGCATTTAAACCAGGGAATCTGATCTCATCTCTGATTCTGTGAGGAATAAGGACATTTTTTTTTAATTTGTTGTTTTTGATTTTTTTTGTAAATGTCTTGTTTTAATTGGGTGGGGCTTGACTGACCAACCAATATCTCCATCAGGTGAATCACTTTTGAATAAAAACGTTCTAATATCCAGTATCTTTTAAGAGCCAAATACAGATCAGTATTGTGGTCAGTGAGCTGAAAGTGACAATGAGAATGCAATATGCTAATTCTACAACAAGGAGTTATACCGTAGCTTCCCTAGTATTTCCAGGTAAATTAAGTTCCTTGCCCCCAGAATTATTTTGGTACATTTCCTCTGCACATGATCCAAGCTGCCTTATCTTTTCTAGTGTCCAGAATATTTTGGTTGTGATCGATCAAGTCATAGAGTAATACAGCACAGAAACAGGCACTTGTGCCCAACTCATCCATGCAGGCTAAAATGCTCCATCGAAACGTCAAATTTGCCAGTGGTTGGCCCATTACTCTCAAAACCTTTCCTATCTATGTACCTGTCCAAATGTCTTATAATGTTATTATTGTATCTGCCTCAACTAAGTCCGAGGGCAGCTTATTCCACATACCTACCTCCTCCTCATCTTAAACCTCTAGTTCTTGATTCCCAACCGTGGGAAAAAGACTGAACATTCATCCTACCATAGCGCGTCATGATTTTATATACCTCCATGAGAACATCCTCGCTGTCCTGTGGAATTTAAGTTCTAACCGACCCAACCTCTCTCTGTACCTCAGGCCCTCGAGTCCTGGCAACATACTCTAAAATCTTCTCTGCCCTTTCCAATTCCAATCCAAGGAGATCTTTTCTGTAGCAACATGACCAGAACTGAACATAATACTCAAAATATGACCTAACCAATGTCTATAACATAACTGTAACATAACGTTCCAATTTCTGAACTACATTCCCTGACTGATGAAAGCCAGCGTGCTGAAAGTCTTTACCACCATCATCATCAGCGCTCACTCAAAACGTGTATGACTGTCCTCTCATGGAGGATGCCTGTGCGTGACTTTGTTTAACGTGGGGAAAGTGGTGCACTGACAGCCACCACACAGATACTTGACAGATCTGGGTCAGAATCCTGTGGCATGGAGTCCAAGACGACCGGGGACCCTTTTCTGCTGCAGCCTTCATCCGCCTTCCCAGCCGTTGTGACACTCCACTAAAGTCAGCCATCGTCCTCCGCCTGTTCCACCGTTGAGGTCTTGGTAGGATTGCTCTTTGTCAGAGACCTCCCCCTTGACCTTACCACCATGGGTGGCCCTACCAGGAGCATAGCTCCAGACTGCATCGCTCTCAGGAACTCAGGACCACACAAGCTTCTCCACCATGACAAGGTGATAATCCACGGAGAAGACTGGTGACTGGTTAGCATGCAACAAAAGCTTTTCACTGTTCCTCAGCAAACGTGACAATAAACTAAACTAAACTAAACGTACCCACAGTACCACTGCTCCAAAAGGAAAGGTATTGTGGACAGCATCTGCCACTCACCAGGTCTCTGCATTTCCTTCTGTTTTATTTTCTCCTGATTCCTGAAGGGAACGCTGCATGTCCTCGTTGTATAGAAACTGGTGATGTTGTCCAGCGCATGGAACCTGGGTCTGCTGGTGTCCCAGCGTTTCCTGCAATGCCCGGAGGCATAGTTTAGTTTAGAGATAGTGCGGAATCAGGCCCTTCAGCCCACTGAGTCCACTGTGTAGTGACAGTCTCTTACGACCTCTCAAGGTTTTAACCCACGATAGTGACTAATTTGCTGACCATGGTTCAGAAGGTAATCTTACGCATTCCACGAGCTCTCTATGAGACATTCAAAGCCGTCGACTATTCTAGAAACAGCCTCTTAATTAATAGTTTATTTATTGTGGTAGTACAAAACAGAAAATCACTCAGAAAAACTTCTTCTTGTATAAGTACATTGTCTTCCAGCATATATGTTTCAATCATACTCGTGATCATGGTCGAAAACTATTATCTTCCCCATGGTCTTCATCGAACTAAATTAAACTATCTGGGAGTCTGCGCCAGAATCCTAGCCATGAACGCGCCCCAGACTACGTATAAATCCCACCCACATAATTAAAGGTAACCAGACATGATTACAATAAACTTTCTAAGCTAAATGGCTCCGACACACTGTATCTACTTGCAACACCACTTTCAGGGAACTATGTTTGTTTTCTCCTATTTCCCTCTGCATTACAATGCTTGCCAGGGCCTCGCCACTCACTGTGATGATTATACCCTGATTTTGACTTCATAAACATTCAACACTTTGCACTCATCTAAATTGATCTCCTTTTGCTATTCCTCAGCTCACTTGCTCAGCTGTTAAAGATCTTGTTGCAATTCTTAAGTACAGTCTGAAGAAGGGTCTTGACCGGAAACACCACCCATTCCTTTTCCTCAGAGATGCTGCCTGTCCCGCTGAGTTACTCCAACATTTTGTGTCTATCTTCTGTTGTAATTCTTAATAGTTTGATCATTTGATACCGCCAATTTTTTTAGCGTATGTTATGTAAAGTTTCTTCATGACTCATGGTTCACTTTTGTGCGACTGCATGTATCTATTCTGATTGGGTTTGGTTCTCTACCCTCTTCCAGTTATTAATTCCTTTACGAAACCAGGATGATCTTGATAAAGCCATTGATCTGCTTGATCGAAGCTTCAGCATGAAGAGCCTGAAAATCTTGCTTGTAGCTCAGGAGAAAAACCATGTAAGTGATCTTATTTTCCTTTTCAAGATCCTGATTCTGAAATTGATTTTTAAAAAATGGGAAATCATTTGTGGAAATGTTGGGTGGTAATTTGAGTTTTGTTGTTAAAAAAATATTTTGCATTTATAATTTTTGAGAAAAGTCTATATTTATAAATGTCCATTATACAATCTCTCAGATTATATGAGATTGGCACGCCGGGAAATCACAGTTGCTGGCTGAAAGTGTGACATGATAGAAACATTGCAGTAAAGCTGTCCGAGTTCCTTCAGAATGCAGCAGCTCAGTGTATTCAATAATTTGTTGTTATTGTACATGTGTCAACCACTTACTATGACAGCTCATTCCGCATTGGCAAAGTCCTTCTGAATGGAGAAGTTGTGTCAAATGTTTATTTTAAACCTTTCCCCATTCACTTTAAACCTTTGCCCTCGAGTCCGTGGTTCCCCTTTCCTGGGAAAGAGACTGTGTGAATCCACCCTATCTATGCCTCTCATGCTTTTATACACATGTATGAGGTCACCCCTCCAAGTAAAGCTCTGGCGTGCTGACCTACCCCTGTAACTCAGGCCTTCGAGCCCTGGCAACATACTTGTAAATATTTTTTGCACTCTTTCTAGCTTAATGACCCTCTTATCGCAGTATAACCAAAACTACACAATACTCCAAGTGCAGCTTCAGCATAGCCTTGTCCAACTGCAACATAATTTCCATACTCAATTTCCTGACTGATGAAGGCGATTGTGCCGAATGCCACCTTCACCACCCTATCTTCCTGGAACTTTTAGGGAACTATCTACTTATGGTCTCGGGTCCCTCTCTTCTATGACACACCACAGGACCCAGCGTTCATTGTAAAGATTCTGTTCTGGATTTATTAATAAAAATGCAACACCTCGAACTAATCTGTATTGAACTCAGAAGGTAGACAAAAGTGCTGGAGAAACTCAGCGGGTGCAGCAGCATCTATGGAGCGAAGGAAATGGGCAACGTTTCGGGACAGAACTCTGTCAGTTGTTCCTTGGGCCACTTACCTAGCTGATAAAGATTCCATCATTTCATTGGCCACGAGACCCTGGAACAACTGGTCTTTTTGATTTGGTGCTGGCGGGATGAAAGAATGATACATACTTAGAATGCAGCTTGGTTTTCTATTAAATCTATGTGAAATAGAGGCTGTGACATTTACAAAACGTAGTTGATGAGGGATGTCAAATCTGTAATACCCTGCTTTTATTGTAAAAGCATTCAACAGTTTCAATGATCCTTGTTAATTCAGAGCATTTTAACCACATTTCGAAATATTTCAATTTTTTCATTCAACCTGTTGTTATTTTGGAGTAATGCTGGAACTGAGCATAATTCACGAGAGCTCCCCCATACTGATGATAATCTCTTTGGGTGTTTGCTGTACCACCAGTGGTTCCTGAATGGTAGATTGCTTTCACTGGTTTATCCATAGTCTCAATGACTGCCATCAAAATTTCACTTAATGAGAATAGTGTGCTTATACTCACCTTTTGAATTGATGTAAATGAGTAATTCAGCAACATTTGGGGTGAACAACATGTTGACTAATAATTGCTCTAATAGTTGATCAGAACTAGTGCTGATTTAATGGCGATCTGGTATTTTGTGTCTTTAAAGGGGCTGTACAATTACCCTCAATGGAGGAGCATTTTCTAAAGCATAACATCAGTTCATAGAAATTCTCCTTATTTCCACTCTCTAGGCAATTAATGTAAGCTTTTCCATCAAAACCTTCCCTATCCTGAGAAAACTCTCTTCTAACTTAAACCCTCTGCCTAACCAATGTCCCCCATCAAAGTACATTTGAATGAAGACGGTATCCTTTGGCCCAATGATTTGTCATCTAGTGGCGGCCTGTCACCGAGAAAATATCATAAATATAATGTCACAAAAATCCACAAAGGATATCCAGGAATAATACACAGAAAAGTAGGGCTTATCACACAAGATGTAAGAGAGAGATATTAAAGGGAGAATGGTTAATTTGATATGAATAAATAAAGGAGTCTTGGCATAGAGTTGTACAGAGTGTAAACGCCTCATAGAACAGTTGGGATGGGTGCCCTGTGTAAAATGGGCCTTGTGAAATAAATAATGCATTGTGTGCATTATTTTTCCCTCCACTTGCCCCATCCTTCCCTGCTATGGATTAGTTCTAATTTCCATTGAGGGTACTAGTAGTACATGGATACATTTCATGCCAGGTGTTCCAATGAGTAAAGAAGATCAGAAATGAAACCCCTCCATGCTATAAATGTTACACATGGTAAAATCACAGACAGCTTATTTTTACAACAGACGTTTGCATTTCCACTGGAGCCCATCAGAACTCAGTTAATGTTTATCTTTCCGACAAAATGAGATTCGTTGTGAGCCGTGCTTCAGGATTTATTGCTTGATCCTGTTGTTCTCCTTCAGAATTCTCAGGTTGGTCAGTGCCAGAAGTGAGAAGGTTTTTGTTTCAGATTGCTGGCTGTTTTTTCCTTGTGCTGTGAGTAATGTAGAAACACATGGCAGGTTTTCACAGAAATCACTGTTCTTCTGTGAGCTGCTATTTCCTGTTCAGCACAGAAATTTATTGGGACACTGTGATGTTTTTATTTTAAGCTTCTCTGCGTAAATTCTGTTGGCGGTCTATGTAAGTCACTGCATAACGTCACCAACATCTGCTGACTAAACACTTTTTCAATAATATACAAAGTTTGTTTTATTGGTTGACTTAAAACAAGTTAAGGGAATATTATATAGTGGGAATGGATACACAGTAGTATTTTCTAACTATTATAATTTTCTCATTTTAGGAGGTTTAATTTTAGATTTGCGTGTGCCCGTAAAACACCACATTTGTGTTGTGCAAATAATTAAATCCGGTGTAGTGAGTGAATTTTGAGCAAAAATACATTTAACAACAAAGACATTTCAAAACCCATCATAATCATGATATTTCAGAGGGAACTGGAGCACCTGGAGAAAACGCACGCGGTTACAGGGAGAACGGACAAACTCCGTACAGACAGCACCTGTGGTCAGGATCAAACCCAGGTCTCTGACGCTGTAAGGCAGCAGCTGTGCTCTCGTGCTACCCCCAGTGTGTCAGCCCCATTTTTGTGAGTTCAGAGGTTACACGTGGTCTGACCAGGCAAGATAATATATATTTACCCCTGCGGCGGCTAATAGCAAACCATTGCCACAATCTTTTCAGTTCAAATTATCAATTAGCATTGTAGAATAACTGAATTTAAATTCCACAGCCTCATTGTGGGGCTTTAAGTCTGGTTTCTAAATTGTTAGCCCAGGCCTTCGGTGTATGAGCTTGTTGGTAACTTCACCAATGTTCTATCACCAAATTACAGTGAAGTGTGAGGCAGCTATGTCTTTCCTTGTGGTCAAGCATTATCCACTTGTTATGCTTGCTGGCAGCCGGGAATATACAGAGAGTCTAGGACTGTAACAGATGAAGTTATTAGAAGGAACTGAAATGTTTGGTTGTGCTTATCTAATTTCTTTTTTCAAACTTTTAGACAACACATGCACCTTCTGCTGTTACGAAACAGGTCCGCATAAAGGCCTCTCAGTCTGTCGGGGACATTCTCAACACAATCTACCAGCCGCCAGAGTCACGAGGCCGACATCTCTCTGTCGGTGAGTATTTACGTATAGTTATAGAGCTATACAGCATAGAAACAGACCCTTCAACCTCACTCATCCATGCAGATCAAGCTGCCTAACTGAGCTGGTCCCACTTGCCTGTGACAATCCCATATCCCTTTATGCATGTACCTATCAAAGTGCCTTTTAGCTGTCATAATTTGTACCAATCTGTGCCACTTGCCCTTAAAGCCCATATTTACACCACTCTCTGTATGATAAATTTGCCCTTGGTTCCCTTTTTGAATCTTTCGCCATGGTTCTTAAACCAATGCCCTCTCATTTTAGATTCCCCTACCCAGCAGAAAAGACGGTGGCGTTATCTTGGCCCTCGTGATTTTATACACCTTATTAAGGTCGCCCCTACGCTTCAGGGGAAAAAAGTCCGAGGCTATCCAACCTCTCCTAACACAACACTCGAATACTGATATCCTCATAAATCTTTTATGTGCCCTTTCCAGTTCAATCAAACCTTACCTACAGGGGGGAGACCAGGAAAGTGCACAGTACAGGTTGAATACCATTTATTTTTTTCTGCCACCCTCTGTTCCAGCCTTTCTGGATTATCCGTTTTTCCAGGCCAACAGAGGTGACATGATAATGAAACGACAATACACCCCAGGCTCGGTAATTACACCTCTCCCGTGTCTCTAAAGCACCATGGAGTGCCAGGAACTTACAAAAAAAACCCAAATATAAAATGTAAACTGAAATGGAGTGGATTAGGTTCACGCGATTGATCCCTGGGATTGCGGGACTGTCATATGAGGAAGGATTGAAAAGACTAGGCTTGTATTCACTGGAGTTTCGAAGGATGAGGGGGGATCTTATAGAAACATACAAAATTATAAAAGGACTAGACAAGCTAGATGCAGGAAAAATGTTCCCAATGTTGGGCGAGTCCAGAACCAGGGGCCACAGTCTTAGAATAAATGGGAGGTCATTTAAGACTGAGGTGAGAAAAAACTTTTTCACCCAGAGAGTTGTGAATTTATGGAATTCCCTGCCACAGAGGGCAGTGGAGGCCACATCACTGGATGGATTTAAGAGAGAGTTAGATTGAGCTCTAGGGGCTAGTGGAGTCAAGGGATATGGGGAGATGGCAGGCACAGGTTATTGATAGGGGACGATCAGCCATGATCACAATGAATGGCGGTGCTGGTTCGAAGGGCCGAATGGCCTCCTCCTCCATTGTCTATGTCTATGACCTCCCAATCCATCCCCGGCTCGTACCGTCTTCACGGCCGTTTAAAGTCCCGACTTCTGACCCACTTCCGACTGTATACCGCTCTTGCAAATGACCTCTTGCATTTTTTATCTCTCATAAATTTTCCAAATTTTTGTTATTGAAAGAGAAACTACATTTGTTTTCTCAATGCCTCAAATTCAAGAATGCAAGATCCCAGCTTGTTGCTTTCTATCATCAGCCAATGAGCGGTAAATCCCTAACTGCTCTGCAACAGTCCCACTGGCAAACCAGGAGCTCTTTCCTTTTTGCTAAATGGGTCCCCACTTTCATTTCAATTCTGGGCTGGAATCAGTCAATCAAGCTAGTATAAGTTTGATTTTATTTCCTGTCAATATGTCAGATGGTATGGCTGCTCCTGGCACAGTGATAGACAATGGGTAGTGTGGTACATGATGCATGCACATTCTCACCTTGAGGGATCTTGCAATGCACCTTATCAGATTTAAAAGAAGATTGTGCAAAGTATATTAAACCAGTAAATACTACAGCATCACCCTTTTGATACTGTTTTGTTATCTCTAGACTTCAGTAGCTGAATCTTTAAGCATCCTCCTAATAGTGTCTGTGGTGCTTTTGCTAGTTTAAACCTTGCTGCTGATTTTTTTTTTTTTAATTCCCACTCCGTGTCATGTTATGAATGTTATGCTTGTTTTACAGTGAGGGGGGAAGAGATTTCAGAAAGCCTGTGATGCAGCAGTAGCATATTACTCAGCTGTGTGTTTATCTGTGAACATGATATGAGTTTAGCTGCATTTTTATTTGTGGGAGAGATAAAGATCGGGCAGGATGAAAATGGTCCAGAGCTCAATGCTCTTGTTTTTCCATCCACTTCCTTTGATATACATGGCTTTGCGAGACTTCCCCTTCCTGTTAGCGAGATGTTGTTTCCACAATAATATTTGGAGGCTGGCCAATCAGATAAGGACTGCTTTTAGTATTGTGTGAAGGAGTGTTTGAGATGTGTTGGAAAAAGTGAAAGTTGTGGGGACGTAGTAATGCATTTGAACCAAATGTTACATTATCTTGTTGGTTTGTTTAATTTGGACGAGAATAAGAACGTTGAAATAAATATTTTGTATTCCTGCACTGCCAGTAACCTCATGGAGTGCTGTTTCATTAGTCTAACTCTCCAGCTAGGAGATGAGATTGTGAAACATTTTAATGGCCACTTTTCCAAATCACAGAAAAGAAAACTTTGATTTCAAAGTTGACACAAAGCATTTGGTGTATGATGACTGCAGTGAAGAAAAAGATAACTCTATAAATCTCATTTGTCAAATATTCCAGGCTACTCATTCTGGCCCTTGTGATTCCAGGGTAAATAATGTAGTTAATTCTTAACTGACTTCATTGTTAACAAATCATTGCCACTACCCCTTGTAACTGCATTTATCGCTTCACCTCTTCCCTTCCCATGATTCAGGGACCCAAACAGAATTATCTGTGAGGCAGTGATTTACTTGTACTTCCAATCTTGTTTACTGCATTCTGAGCTCACAATGTAGTCTCCTCTATATTGGGGGGGGGGGGGGGTAACCAAGTCCAGATTGAGTGATTGCGTTGTAGGGCACCTGCATTCGGTTCACAGGGGTGACCTTCACCTTCCCATTCCCTGCCACTTTAATTCCCCATCCCACTCTGATCTATCGTGTTGTTGCCTCGTGCTCTCGCGGTGACACCCAACACAAGCTTATAGCACCTCATTTGTCTGGGCACATTTCAGCCTTCTGGACTTGATAATAAATTCTACAGCTTTCAGATAACTTCATTTCTTAGTCAGTATGTCATCCATCTGTAATATTGGCTCTTTTTTCTCTGCAGTCGAGGCAAAGAGAAAATTGGAAAGCAAAATCATACAATAAGCAGTTTAAAAATTGCTTATAGCTTCCACTGTGAAATCACACAAGAGGCACATTTAGATGCCAATTTGCATTATTCATTGGGAGGCTTGCAAAACACCAGCCCAGAAAAAAGATCTTGCAATATTTTGTCTTTTCTCAAATGAATAAGGTATAAAATGTTAAAATTCTTCTTTCTGGATAGATTTTAATAACTTTCTGGATACATTGACGAACCAGAGAGATGCATCAAACTCGACCCTTTATTACACCGATCCTGCACAGTTATTTAAACAGATGCATGTTCATGTGCAAACTGAGCCTATTTTATAAGGCTAGACACAAAACTGGGGGGACAGATACAAAAACACATTAGCACAACAACAAAATTGTCCAAGAAGATAGATAAAAAAATGCTGGAGTAACTCAGCGGGTCAAGCAGCATATTTGGAGGAAAATAATAGGTGACGTTTGGGTTCGTAACCCGATTCAAGATGTCTCATGATCATTTTAGATTGATCATGCCACCTTGCTGTTTTAGATGTCTAGTTATTAGATAGAGATATCAATAGCTCTCACTCAACCACTTGACGGCATTAATCCCTTTATTTATCCCCGTCATGATTCTAGACTCCGGAGTGAGGGGCAGTGGCATGCCTTCATATTCCATGTCAAACCCCTTGGTCAATTTTGATTGCACTCCCTCTATTATTCTTTGAATACACTTCCGCTATTATACACCTGCTGTATCTGCACATCAACACCCAAGTCCTTCCGAACAACAATGCTGCAATCTGGCCAATTAATAAATACGCTGCATGCTGACTTGTTTTATTCAGTTAGGTGTTTCTCTGTGTGTAGGAAACATAGAAACATAGAAAATAGGTGCAGGAGTAGGCCATTCGGCTCTTCGAGCCTGCACTGCCATTCAATATGATCATGACTGATCATCCAACTCAGTATCCTGTACCTGCCTTCTCTCCATACCTCCTGATCCCTTTAGCCACAAGGGCCACATCTAACTCCCTCTTAAATATAGCCAATGAACTGGCCTCAACTACCTTCTGTGGCAGAGAATTCCACAGATTCACCACCCTCTGTGTGAATTTTTTTCTTCTCATCTCGGTCCTAAAAGACTTCCCCCTTATCCTTAAACTGTGATCCCTTGTTCTGGACTTCCCCAACATCGGGAACAATCTTCCTGCATCTAGCCTGTCCAACCCCTTAAGAATTTTGTAAGTTTCTATAAGATCCCCCCTCAATCTTCTAAATTCTAGCGAGTACAAGCCGTGTCTATCCAGCCTTTCTTCATATGAAAGTCCTGCCATCCCAGGAATCAGTCTGGTGAACCTTCTCTGTACTCCCTCTATGGAAGTCCTGCCATCCCAGGAATCAGTCTGGTGAACCTTCTCTGTACTCCCTCTATGGAAGTCCTGCCATCCCAGGAATCAGTCTGGTGAACCTTCTCTGTAATCCCTCTATGGCAAGAATGTCTTTCCTCAGATTAGGAGACCAAAACTGTATGCAATACTCCAGGTATGATCTCACCAAGGCCCTGTACAACTGCAGTAGAACCTTCCTGCTCCTATATTCAAATCCTTTTGCTATGAATGCTAACATACCATTCGCTTTCTTCACTGCCTGCTGCACCTGCATGCCTACTTTCAGAAAGAACTGCAGACGCTGGTTTAAATCGAAGGTAGACATAAAAAGCTGGGGTAACTGAGTGCGACAGGCAGCATCTCTGGAAGAAGGAATGGGTGTCGTTTTGGGTCAGGACCCTTCTTCAGACTGATCAGGTGTTTCTCCATTGCAGGTTCTCAGAACACTGGTCGAAGTTCTCCGCCCCCAGGGTATGTTCCAGAACGGCAACAGCGGATAGCTCGCCAAGGGTCCTACACCAGCATTCACAGTGAGGGGGAGTTCATCCCTGAGAACATGGAACAGTGTGTGAGTAAAGATTTTGGCCAATAATGTGCACTGAAATACAAGAAACAAAAGTCATGATTTCTTACAAATATTTTACCCCTTTGAGGATA
This sequence comes from Raja brachyura, assembly GCA_963514005.1. The sequence goes on from OY740812.1 coordinate 12,912,538, forward strand.
TTCATTTAATTACAGTTTACACAGAAACAGTTTTTTTAATTCTGCTTGTCAAATTCCAAAGTAGCTTTCAAGTTGTTCTGTATTTCCTAATGGAAATAATAATTTCACAATGAATTTAACCCTGTAACAGTGTTCCTAATTCATCAGTCACGTTAGAGCCAGTTTGCATTTTGGAAATACACATTATAGCAGAACTGCCTCTATCTCCTATATTCATATCCACACTATCAATGTGTATGACAGTCATTCATGTATTTCAGTGTATTTATAGCAGACAGAGTCTCGCTCTTCAGCTCCTTGTATTCTGACTTAAGCTCCCGTGTTAAGGTCACAAAATTGAAGTGTGTCTGCAGTTGGAATTGCATTAGAATTTTATGCATTACAACCTGCTTGTGCAGATCAACCTCACTCTACGGGAGGTCTGACCGGATACATCCTCTCAATTCAGCACTTGACCAGCCACGTTTTGGGCTTGCATCTTGTATTGGTGCTTAATTTATCTTCCAGTGCTATTCCCAAAAGGGTAGACGGGCAAGAAATGTATAGCACGAATCAACCAGATAGCTAAAAGCATCATGCAGGGAAGAAATTGCCAATGTTAAGAAAACTTAAACAATAGCTGGAACCTTGGAAATCGGACTCCCATGTGATGCATCAAAAGCATCTGAGCAATGTCGACAGTTCTTTATTGACAAGATTTGACATCTCAGAGTTTTGTCAGAAATATTGCAAATGAGCCCCTTCCTAATGAATGCTCCGTGAGTGGTGGATCACTCAGCCAGCGTCATCAACCTTGTAAAGTCCTTATTATCTTTGCCTAAACTTCAATCCTTTGATACAGTTTGATTCTCTAAATCACTCTGCCAAAGGAAAACCTAATTTATCAACATGCTTGCTGAAATGAGGTCCTGATGTGCCAGTCCCATACAACCATAAATTAACTAATTTTCTAAAAGACAATAATAATTAACCATTTTCTTGATTTTTAATTTTGCTCAGTTATTGCCATCTGGACTGTCCCAGTAATTGCTTTGTGGTCACTTATGTGGTGCAAATTAATGTCAACATTTACATGTACAGCAAGCAGTACTTCATGCATTTTCATTGGCCAGTTAGTGACAGTTTTACAATATCCTGGTTGTAGCCGCTTTATCCAGTAATTGTTCAATTTACAAATGTTTTATTTGCTCTTTTGCAGCAACAGTATTTTTGCTATAAAAATAGTGTGAGATTTTGACACGCACAATCTATTAGAATGCACTGTATTGAAATACGCAATCTTTAAAAAAATTTAAATAATTATGAAAGATTTTCCAGGAACCCCTCTCTTTCGTAAATTGAGGAATGACTTTGCAGAGATTAGCAGCACTATTTGCCCTTTAAAAGGCAGGAAGGAAGTGTCCTCCAAGACCCGTGAGGTTAAAGTGCAGCTTCTGCTGCTTCCCAAATAGGAGCTGGGAGTGTGACTAACTTGTTTTCATTGTGAGTGAATCATCCCAGGTGGGCCTCTGATTTCTGGCTCAATCTGCAAAACCTCTTGGCATCAAATTAATATTGGCTACAGTCTTAGAAGTGGAAACAAAATGGTACAGTTGGAAAGGGGAGACATCATTGGGAAGGGGAGACACAAAGTGTTGCTGAATATGAACAATTTGAGAATTCCACATGTAGCTGAGTAATTTCTGAATGGATGCTTGTTATGAGACAATAGGATTTATATAGACTGTGGCAGTCAGAGCCGTACAGTTGGAATCAGGCCCTTCAACCAAATTTGTTCATACCAACATAGATGTCCCATCCAAGCAAATATGCCTCTAAAACTTTCTTATCCATGTACAAGCCAATATGTATTTTAAATGTTGTAATTGTAGCTGCCTCAATAACTTTCTCTGGCAGCTTGTTCCATATACTCTCTGCCCTCTGTGGGAAAACGTTGTCCCTTGAGTTCCTATTACTTACCCTCTCACCTCTTAAATCTATGCCTTCTAATTCTTGATTTCCCCTTCTCCTTCTCCGGGGAGCAAGATTCTGATCATTTACCCTGGAAAAAAGACACTGTGGATTCACCCTATCTATTCCCCATATAATTTAATACACCTGCTTAAAGTCACCTCTCAAAGTGTGCAACACAACAAACATCTATAAATGGCTGTGTCTTCATAATTATTGAATCAATGACAACGGCAAGTCACTTCTTCTACCATATTCAGCTCTTCCTGTTTATCCTTGTGCAGTGCCCGCTTGTGCAGTTGCTGTGAATAGTATTGCAGCTCACGCTGGCTCCAAACATGTAGACTTGTTCCCACTCATGACTCTATCTTTGTCTCCTTGCCACCATAAACTGGCTGCCTGTTATCTAAATACCCCTCTGTGCCCACGGGTTTACTGGAAAGGCTGCAGTTTATATGTCTGATGTGAAAGCACCTAGAGTTCCACAGGTCTGATGTTTTGCTGTTGTACTTTCTTATCCAAGTAGCCTTCCACAGCTTTCACTTCCTGTAACATTCTTCTACACAGAACGCAGACAGACAAGCTATCTGCTTGCGGGCCTCTGCTTGTGCTGCAGATGGTGGGACTCTGCCAGAACCGACCTCACTGACTCACCATCTGTCCTATACCTCACTGAGAGTACATATACTTCATTCTTTCTGCATAATTTATTTACTCTGTCTGTGCCTGAAGGAAAAACTTATGCCATTTGCCATTTTAAAAGAAATCTGAACTTGCATTAGCACAGGACTTTTCATGACTTTGGGGTGCCCCAAACCACATCAGAGTCACTGAATTATTTTAGCTATCATTGAAGTCCAGTCACTTTTGCCACATAGGAAATTCAGCAAATAATTTAAGCACAGAAAAGATCCACCAACAGCAGTGACATTGAGACTAGAATATATTTTTCAGTGATATTGGTTGAACATTAAATGTTGGCCTGAACCATGAGTTAACATTTAATATGCAACACAGCTTGTTGGGCAGTGCCTTGACTGGGGTGACCCAGAAGATTAGCCATGAAGGTGGTACGGGAAAAGGTGGAAGCCCTTCTGCTTTGTGATATTAATTCTAACCAGTATTGTGATGTTATCTTGTGTCTTCACGGATGACACTTCATGGAAAGCAAAAGACTGAGCTTATCTTCTGAATGTGTGGAAGTGCTTGACACAAAAAATATTAAAGTCATTCTTCTCTTTTACTTAGCCAATCTGCACACAGCAAAATCCCAGAAATAGCCTGTGAGTTTTATTTTGTTGCCATTGATAATGGGGAGGTTACTGAGCACCACACCAGGAACATATTTTGCCCTTTCAGCTGTCTCGGGATAACTTGTAGTACACATCCAGTTTATGCACATCATTAATGGTGCATCAGCAAACCTGGAGCTATTAATGAAACCTTTGCCTTTGTCTTTCTCTCTTGCAACACAAACAGTTCACTCTCTTGAGCACCACATTAACCATATAACCAAAGTTGCTATAACAACAAGAGAGCTTTTTGTAAAGGATAGTAGTTTAATGATTTGTAAACTAAAAATGTGAGGTGCAGTTGGAGTAATCAAGAGTGCAAGAAAAGATGGTGCAGCAAATCATTTTTTGGGTGAACTTAACTAAATTATAATGGTGCTCAATCCAGACAATGGAAATGCTTCTAAATTTTGTACGAATATAGTCAGCTATGTTCCACATGGTGAATCCTCAGTATGTGCAAGAATTTACATATAATTAAGGAATATTCATCGTTCTCATTCTGTTAATGTAAGATGGGTTAAATAATACATTTCAGGAGTTAGGATTCCATTCAAAAATGTTAAATCCAAAGGTTGCCTGTAAACTGGAGGCCTTCAAAGTACAGATATTTTGAATGCACATTAATTGTATTCCCATAGGGGGGGAAAGGAAGAGCATTCAAAACTAGAGCTTCCTGGTTAAGTTGATTGAAATTGAAATTAATCAGTGAAAGTAGAACCCAAATGAATAGAAAGTACAGTGAACTGTAAAAGGAAATAAAAAGGCCAGTGAGGGTGTGTGAGCCTAGATTTATTGGTGACGTAGATGGGAATCCAAGGTATTTTATGAGCATACAAGTAATATAAAAGTAATGAAAGAGTTGTTGAGCTAAAGCCAAAAAGTGATTCTTGTTATAGAAGCAGCGATAAGCCTGCGACAGTAGGTGGGTATTTTGCATCAGTCTTCCATTTGAAATAGGAGAAGGTGACATTCTAACAATATTGGAGACGGTTTAATAGGTTATCAACACTAAAAGTCGAGGAAGAACGTGGAATTTTTTGGAATGTATCTTGGACTTCACAAGTGGTAAAAGCGGAGACTGGAGAAGCTTTGGTTAAAATCTTTAAAACCTTCTTGGATAAGGCAATGCCACCAGATGTCTGGAGGCTTGAAATTGTCATTCATGTGCTGGAAAAAAGGGAGAGGGATTAGCCTGCAAACTCATGTTTTAATTAACAAATTTTAATTCGTAATATGGATGAAGTTTTTTTGTTGTAGCTTTGATATTGTGATTGCCTGTTGTGACATTTCAACATTTTTTGAGCCACAAGCAAATATCCAAAGGATTAGAAGCATAGCTTAGTGATTTAACAGCTCTCAAATACATAGAAACATAGAAAGATAGGTGCAGTAGTAGGCCATTCGGCCCTTTGAGCCAGCACCTCCATTCAGTATGATCATGGTTGATCGTCTAAAATCAGCACCCGTTCCTGCTTTTTCCTCATATCCCTTGATTCCTTTAGCCCCAAGAGTGAAATCTAACTCTCTCTTGAAAACATCCAGTGAATTGGCCACTGCCTTCTGTTGTAGAGAATTCCACAGATTCACAACTCTCTGGGTGGAGAAGCTTTTCCTCATCTCAGTCGTAAATGGCCTACCCCTTATTCTCAAACTGTGACCCCTGGTTCTGGACTCCTCCAACATCGGGAACATTTTTCCTGCATCTAGCCTGTCCAATCCTTTAAGAATTTTATGTTTCTATATGATCCCCTCTCGTCCTATTAAATTTCAGTGAATACAAGCCCAGTCAACCCATCCTTTCATCATATGTCAGTCCCGTCATCCCGGGATTTAACTTGGTGAACCTACGCTGCACTCCCTCAATAGCAATAATGTCCTTCCTCAAATTAGGAGACTAAAATTGCACACAATACTCCAGGTACGGTCTCACCAGGCCCCGTACAACTGCAGTAGGACATCCTTGCTCTTAAAATCAAATCCTCTCGTAATGAAGGCCAACTTGGCTTCCTTGACAAATGTAACAGCATTGTAAAGCTTGACAAATATAAAGCTTGACAAATGTGACAGCATTGTTGCTAAACAGGTCCCTGTGCAAAAACTCAACTTCAATTATGAGCTACCTAATGTTTGTCCCTCCGATCTGCCTCTTTGTTTTACCTTCTCTTCCCTCGCTTCCAAACACCACCCCCTGGTACAGGTTCACAAATTTTGGTTGCGGGAGAAGAAGATAATAACTGTCTCTGGCATATATTCCCAAAGTCCTTCATGCACCTATTTTCCCTCCCTCAAATCCACTCCCATATCTCCAGTGTCCTCTCTTCCTGCTCGCCAGCTTGTTGCATATCCCTCGGGTGTATTAGTGCCCACCCCGTTACCACAGTCTATCACGTCTTTCAGAAACAAATTATTAAAATGATTACTTTTACCATGGCCCATTGTAGTTTTAAGTTTATTGTGTTTTTTCTTCCAGATATATGACCCACAGAGCAGTGCTGAAAACTCCATATCGAGCAGCTGCCAGTCTCTAGATAGGCGAGCAGATAGGTAAGTGCAGGCAACAAGCTGTCCCTCTTAGTTGTTCTGTTGGCATCTTGAATTTATTTATTTTGCCGATATGGTGGCAGTAACTACATGGATTCATTACTACCAAAGCCATCGTTGGCTAAGGTGTGATTAGTAATGTGAAACTAATCCAGCAAGATTTTCTGAAGGAATTCATCAAAGAAAATATAAGCAGAAAAATTAAGAAGATCCCTTTGTGCAGGAATGATCCCAAGAATGAGTAGGTTAACATATAATGAGCGTTTGACGGCACTGGGCCTATATTCACTAGAGTTTAGAAGAATGAGGGGGGATCTCATTGAAACGTACAAAACGGAGGGTGGTGAATCTGTGGAATTCTTTGCCACAGAAGGCTGTAAAGGCAAAGTCAGTGGATATATTTACGGCATCGATAGATCGATTCTTGATTAGTGTGGGTGTCCGAGGTTGTGGGGAGGGCAAATGGGGTTAGGAGGGAAGAGATAGATTGGGCCCCGGTCCCTCTGACTTCAGCTCTGCCTTTAACACTGTCATACCCGCTAGCTTGATCACCAAACTCAGCGGTCTTGGCATCTCCACCTCCCTCTGTAATTGGACACTGGATTTCCTCACTAACAGACCACAGTCTGTTAGGGTCAACAACCTCACCTCCTCCACTATAACACTGAACACCGGCGTGCCACAGGGCTGTGTGCTCAGCCCTCTCCTCTACTCCCTCTTCACGCATGACTGCATCCCCAAGTATGGCCCCAACACCATCATAAAATTTGCCGATGACACCACGGTGGTAGGACTGATCAGTCCGGTGATAATGACGAATCAGCCTACAGGGAGGAGGTCCAGCACCTGACTACCTGGTGTGCCAACAATAACCTCGTCCTCAACTCCCAGAAGACGAAGGAAATAATTGTTGACTTTCGGAAGAGCAGAGGGGGCAGACACACCCCCATCCATATAAACGGGACTGAGGTGGAGCGGGTCTCCAACTCCAAATTCCTCGGGGTACACATCTCGGAGGATCTGTCCTGGTCCCTCAACACCTCAAAGCTAACCAAAAAGGCACAGCAGCGCCTTTACTTTCTGAGGAGGCTCAAAAAAGCCCACCTGTCCCCCCAGATCCTGACGAACTTCTACCGCTGCACCATCGAAAGCATCCTGACCACCTGCTTTACGGTATGGTACAGCAGTTGCACCGTGGCAGACAGGAAGGCACTACAACGGGTGGTGAAAACCGCCCAGTACATCATCGGTGCCCCGCTCCCTGCCTTGGATGCCCTCCACCGAAAACGGTGCCTGAAGCGGGCCGGGAAGATCATCAAGGACCCCTCACACCCTAATCATGGACTGTTTGCCCTCCTCCCATCAGGGAGGCGGTACAGGAGCCTCAGGTCCCGCACCAGTATGACGAAGAACAGCTTCTTCAACTACACCATCCGACTGCTGAACTCGGAGCCCAGCTGATAGATTTGTCTGTACCCTGTATTTATTTATTTTCCATACTGCTACCATTGCACTCTGTATTTGTTTTTCTATATCGCTGTCACTACGAATGACGCTAAACTGCATTTCGTTGTACCTATACTTGTATTTGTGCAATGACATTAAACTTGACTTGAATTGAATTGAATTGAATAGATCAGCCATGATTGAATGGCGGAGTAGACTTGATGGGCCAAGTGGCCTAATTCTACTCCTTTCTCTTATGATCATGTAGAAAATGCATGTTCCAGGGATCTTTTCTAAGAGCAGTTCAAAGGTGATAATGCATCTAAATGTTGTCAAATGCAAAATATTTTATTTTGTTGTCAAATGCAGAACATTTCACCTTATAAAATAGCGTTTCTCAACCTTTTTACTCTTGCAGAACCCTTGAAATAATTTTCATGTCTCAGGGTACCCCTACATAAAAATTATTATATATCTTTACTAATCTCTTTCTTTTTATTATATAAACTTAAAGTTCATAAGGCAAACATAATATATTTTTCTGATAACTGGTTTAAGCAAAAAATTACTTATGGTTTTTCTTAAGTTTATTGACAATGCAAAAAAAAACTGAAATCAAACTGCTTGTTCAAAACTGAAGCAAATAATGACAAACAGAACTAACCTTGGAGGAGAGAGAGTGAAAGGGAGCGAGAAACCAACACACATAAACTTTTCATAAACTAACAAAAACATACATAAATAAACTTTTCATAAACTAACAAAAATAAACAAAAACATACTTAAATTTTTTAAATTCATATAACATCCCTAAATGATGGGTAAAAATGACTAACTAACATGGGTGAATGAGGGACTGTACCTGCACGCCAGGAAGCACAGACAGGACTGATGGAGACCGTGCATGCTTTTCCGTACTCTCTTTCAAGAGGCCGTACTCTCTTTTCAAGAGAGAGCTTGATAGGGCTACCAAAGATAGCAGAGTCGGGATCTGGGGAGAAGGCAGGAATGGGGTACTGATTGTGGATGATCAGCCATGATCACATTGAATGGCGGTGCTGGCTCGAAGGGCCGAATGGCCTACTCCTGCACCAATTGTCTACTCGGGTTGATGATACTCAAATCCGTCACGTACAGCTCCTGTCCACTGACGACTAAAGGCCGTTTCACACTGGCGCCTTATAGACGTCGCTAAATATGCCGTACGTGTATAATAAAATTACGAATATGAAATTAAACACAAAATTGACTTGAATGCATTTACATATGATTAGCCTATTTATCACACTTTCTCTCGCAGAACCCCTAGCGACCTCTCACAGAACTCCTAGCGACCTCTCGCAGAACCCCTAGCATTCCGGGGAACCCCGGTTGAGAAACGCTGTTATAAAAGTTGAAACTGCTTCTTCTAATTATTGCTCCTGTCAGACAGGGGAATCCCAATTATGAGAGTTTGTCTACGACTGTTGCCAAACTAGTGGCTCACGTTCTTCAACCACACCATAATAAAGATGGTGTTTATCTTTAAAGATCAGCGATCTGTATTGCTGAAAACGTTTGGCCATTGCTTGAAAGACTGCAATTGCATGTACTGTTTAAGAAATAACTTAATCCAGCATGGATTGCCGGTGACAAAAGCAGATGGGTGGGACATGGTTTAGAACCTGCCAAATCTGTTCCAAGGAGTGTTACTATTTCTGTTTTGCACATAAATAGCTTTCCTTGGGGCACGTGGGGTTGTGTCTTGTTAGTCTTGTGTCCATATCTTGCTTTCAGATGTTCTTGGTTTAGCAGAAATAATAATCATTTCACCAGTGGTGTTTGTTGAATCACATTAGCTGTGAGGAGGTTATAGTCCAGTACCTTGTAGATAAGTTGGAAGCTATGGTGCATTTGCACTGTGGAAACTACAGAGGGGTCACCCTGCTCTCTGTCTCGGGGAAAGTCATTGCCAAGGACATCTTCAAGCACAAGTGTGAATGGGAGTATGAATTATATCCATCCAGAGCCATCCAATCCATACTTGCATTTGTGCTCACTCAAAGGCTGAGCTCCGAGCATCTGCAATTCATTCACTGAGTGCATAATGACCTTCCAAACAATGCTTGGAAGACAAACGGCTCTCCGTCCCCCTTTCTATACAACGCAACCTTCTGATTATGGTGAGTTCCTTGAAAACATGGACCACTTCTCTTTATATGGCAGTGGCATCTCAGCTAAGAGACATTGATGATGAAATTCATCATTACCTTCAAAGCACCAGTGCAGCCTTTGTAAATTGAGGAAAAAAGGTGCCCATAGTTCAAGACTTCAAACCCAGATAAAGCACATGGTCTAAGAGTGATTTGTGCCCTCCTTTATGCTTTTGAGATCTGGACTATAGCTACTTTAAGACTTTAGAAAGATGCCACCAATACTGTCTCTACAAATTTTCTAAGTTCATTGGAAGGTTAAGTGAACCAATTCAGAGGCGAAAAGCCTCAGCAATGATGCTCTTATTTCACTTGTGTCTTCATGAGGCAGAATATTTCATAGGTATGCTTGGCACCAGACTTTCAATGCAGACACTCCCACTGTGTTACTGAAGTTGTTATTTTCTTTTTTAATTTACAGTCCATCATATCGGAAGTCTCGTATGTCCAGAGCGCAGAGCTACCCTGACAACAGGCAGCTGTACTTGGGTATGTTTGCCAGTTATATCCTGAGCTTGCAGTTTTCTGCGCTTCTTACCAGGAATGGGGAACACCTTTCATTGTTGCTTTAAAATGGTTGCAGCTGTGGATTGAGTAGAACTGGCAGAAAGGGTTAACTGAAGATCAGCGTGATAGTCTATTACAATATCTATTTCATTTTTGAGAACTTGGCTTGCGTTCATTCTAATAAAGTCACAGTGGTGAATACTGTGAGAATTGGAAGTCATACTGATGTGGCAGGGTAAGGGGTGTACTATTTTATTTCCAAAAGAGTAGTTAACAACAGTTTAGCACAGTAGAGAACTGCACCCCGGTATGCTGTGGCTTTGTGATAGTACTTTCATGAAACGTTTAACAGGAACTTTTTTGATTTCCGCTACATCTGTCGAGTGCTTTCTATCTTGTGATTACTCGATCCTGGCACTATCATGTGATATATTCTTTCCCAGCAGGACAGTCTCAGGGCATAATTATTGTCATTGGAAATAAGCATTGAGTTTTCTAGAAGAGTATAGATTTATTGGTAAAATATATTTAAAATCATAACTTATACCTGTCTCCATATTCTTTCCTTTTGAATCAGACCGTGAAAATCATGTCCCTGATAAGGCAGGAAAGGGAGGGACCTTTCCCCGACATTTCCACATACCTCTTCACCAGAAGGATTATGGTGACGGTGAGTACGAAGTAGTGGGCTCGTAGTATTTTTAAAACCATGTCTGTAGTATAATTTTACAAAAGACACATGCTTATATGTCTATGGATTGAACAACGAGCTTCAGGAATAAAAATAATTGTGAATGAGTTTAACTGCAGTGGTCCCTGTTTCAAATTTAATCGACAACATTAACTGATAAACATTCTTTCCACCCTCTAAATCCTTTTTTCCATCTATCCTGTACCTCATTTGGGTGTAAGTTGTAGGATATGTAATCGAGCTGCCCAGCTGCAGATAGAGCAGCACTCCTACCCGAGCTGTTTCAACTGGTTCAGGAAAGCACCAGCAAACCTCATGCCAGAAGACAGCTGGCTATCATGCTCCAGTGCCCACAGTTATAATTCTGATTGTAGAAATCTACAATAAATAACCAACATTATAGATTAAGCAGTATCCATGGACAGCAAAGCACATTGTTTCACACCTCCTGACCTATTCATTTTCGTCAAAAAGGATATAAAGCAGACTGAACATTTGCCTTAAATGTTGAAATAAAATTATAGATTCTAGCTCGGGATCAGAATCTGAATAGATGATTAATTTGATATAGCAGTTACAGCTATCCCTATAACTCTTCCCTTTCTATGTATGTGTTTTGCTGGTTCATTTAAGAAGGCAGGCACGGGTTATTGATTGGGGACTATCAGCCTCGATTACAATGAATGGTGGTGCTGGCTCGAAGGGCCGAATGGCCGCCGCCTGCACCTATTTTCTATGTTTTTATATATATAGTGCATCCATTTGCAGGGATTACTAGTGAAATTAAGCTTTCCATTTGTATTTCCCCATTTGTTGTATTGGGGATAGTGCCAGACTGTTGGAAGATAATGTATCTCAGAACTGCTTTCATATTTCTCTGAATGTCTGGTCTCGGCCTCTTTCCAATTTTGGGATGGTTCAAGTGGAGGTCATGAGGGGAGAGTGGAGAATGCAACAAAGCTCATGGACTTGAAACATTAATGTTATTTCTCTTTCAACAACTGCCTGACCTACTGTGTATTTCTACAATTTATTTTTGTTTTTGTGAATGGATGCAGTATTTAACGGTTTCTTTTCACAGCTGATTTGTACTAGGGTATTTTCATATGGGCATTCAGTCCTTCCCTTAACCATTTCTGCACAACTTGAACAGGTTATGGAGTTCCCACCCATGCATCTGGTTGTCGGGTAATGTTATCAGGAACAGAGACAATGGTGGATGCTGATGTGCTTCAGCACTACATTTCACAGCCCCACTGCCCCTCCCCATGATCAGCCAACACATGACTCACCAGATGTTTGAGCCTGAGGTACTTATGTCCTTTCCGTCTTGGGGCCATTATAATGTTAATGTTTATTTAATGACTTTCTATTTAAAATGACACATTTTAGTTTCCTATTTCCTATAAATCACTTTCCAGAAAAGAGTTGGTGGATAGTGATCATAAATAAAATCCTTTACAACTTAATTTAAGAGCGGTGAAACTATTGTAACCCTAATGCAGTAAAGGAAGATTAGTCAGCAGTTCTGAGTTCTAATCCTGGCCTTGATTATGGGCTTCTAAGATGAAAAAGAAATTGGATGCATTCCAACAACGCTGCTTGAAGACAGAGCCCGCATCACAAACAAGGAGATCTACCGGGAAACGGCAACAAAGCCTCTCAGCCAGGACATGGAGGGACACAGGATGAAATTTGCAGGACGTGTACTCAGAATGTCACCAGAACGTGCACCAAAGTTTGCCATGACATGGCAACCTGACAGAAGAAGGAAAAGAGGCCGACCAAAACTCACATGGAGGCGAACATTCCCGAAGGATTTGGGAGCCCGGGACGCAAGCCTAGCGAGGGTGGAAGATAATTGAACAGCGAGGGTCGCACATAACTGAACAGAATGGCGAAAGCTTGCTGCCCATGCACTCAACAGTGTGGGAGGGTCTAAGTAAGACTAAGTTTGTAGATTTTAGCTGAGGTTGGAGTTGGCCTCACAATTACTGCTGGTGACTTAGTGAAAAATCAGCATATGAGAAAATTTGGGTGCGATTAGGATCACGTCCAACTGTCACCGAGGTAAATAATCTGCCATTGTTGTCACTCAAACATTAAACGTGAGGCTCCAGGATGCACCTGGTCATGGTTATATAGCACAGAAACAGGTCTTCCTGTGGGACTTGTATATGCTAACCAAGGTGCCTTTCTGAGCTAGGTCCATTTACCTGCATTTGGCCCATTTCGCTGTAAACTTTCCTTACCCATGACCTATATAAATGTCTTCTAAAAGTTATAATTGTACCTGTCTTAACCACTTCCTCTGGATGCTTGTTCTATATACGTATCGCTCTCTGTGTGGAAAAAACTTGGAAAAACAAGGACCACGCTGATAAGTATTCATTTTATCCTTCAGGGCGGAGAACCTTCCCAAGAATTCGCCGACAGCAAGGGAACCTGTTCACTCTCATCCCATCCAGTCGGTCGCTCAGTACAAACGGAGAGAACATGGGTTTAGCAGCTCAGTACCTGGACAGCCGAGGAAGAATCCGCAGCGGGGACAGCGAAAACACGCTCTCAGTGCAAGAGAGGAATGTTTCCACTAAATGTAGGCTACTCCTTATTTTGTTCTAAATGCTTTGTACACATGTTGCCTGCAGTTCAAGTGAGTGAGTTCAAGTCTGTTTTACTTTCTATTGGTGTAAGAAAGAACTGCAGATGCTGGTAAAATCGAAGGTAGACACAAAATGCTGGAGTAACTCAGCGGGTGAGGCAGCATCTCTGGAGAGAAGGAAAGGGCGACATTTTGGGTCAAGACCCTTCTTCAGACTATTTACTTTCTATTGGCATGTTTTTTGGTCTTTGAGCACCCTTACATGGTTGTGAGCATATCTCTGGGGATATCAAGAGTAGGTTTGGGTTTTGTGAGCACTTCTTTCCATAGAGGGTGATTTAAAGCAGGAATGGATTAAAATCAGCTTTACAGTTGGAAGAGACCTTTCAGGGAATTCTGACAATGCTGTAAAGTCAGTATTTATTGACCTCTGTGTTTGTGCAGCGATGAAAGATCAGTGCACTTCATCATATTTTCCTGCCTACTTCCCCATGCCTATACATATTTCTCCTGTTTTTAACATTTTTCCGATGTTGATTCAAAAGTTATTACGCATGTAATTCCACCACCAGAGTTATGGTGTTCTCTGCCCCTGTAACTCCTGATGTAAAATTCTTTAAATATTTTTTGTTCACAATCTAACGGCCTCTAGTACTACTAGCTGGAAGTGTGAACTTTCCTATATCCTTTTTCAAATTGAGTGACACTGAGTTTCTGTAAACCCTGCACATGACCGAAGCTGCTTATTTATCTTTGTAATCATAGTGTCTCTCTTCTGCGTCACTCTGCAGGCTCAGCATCTTTCCTAAAGTAGGACGTCCAAAATGGGCAGTATCCCAAATGCAGTTTCATCAATTATTTAAGATGGGTTACTGAGTGCAAAAGTAAAAAATACTAACACAATCCTTTTGTACTCTGTATCTCTGCTGAATAAATTAGATCCCAGTGGTTTTTTTGATGTCTGAATTTGTGAAACTGTGTCCTTTGAAGTTTTACCATTCAGTGCATATTTTCTCATTGTTTGTCCATCCAAAGTAATTGTGCTCCCTGTTAAATTTAATTTGTTGTCTATCTGTCTGATCTATCAATCAGATTTTTCTCGAGAGAAAGACACAAAATGCTGGAGTAACTCAGCAGGTCAGGCAGCAGCTCCGCAGAACATGGATTGGTCACCTTTCTGGTTGGGACCCCTCTTCACTCTGAAGAAGAGTCCTGACCCGAAAAGTCATCTATTCATGTTCGCCAGAGAAACCAATCTGAAGAAGTTTCCGACCTGCAATGTCACCTGTCCATGTTCTCCAGAGATGCTGACCCACTGAGTTACTCCAGCATTTTGTCTTTCTTTGGTAAAACCAACATCTGCAGTTCCTACTTATCATGGATAGTCTTTCCTCCAAGTTCTTTCCAATAATTTACACATTTGGTTCAACTCTCCCGCCCTAGACAGCCAAATTTTACAGCATGAAGAGCAATAACATGAACACTATTCCCAAGGAAGAGTAGTCTGAAAACCACGAAAAATCTTGATTGATTGACCAGATAGGCTGAGGAATGGTTGGAATTTAATACAGAGAAATGTGACGTGTTGCATTTCCGGAACTCTTAACATGGGCAGGACTTGCACGGTGAATGGTAGGGCTCTGGGGAGTATTGTAGAGCAGAGGGATCTAAGAGTGCTGGTGCATGGTTCCTTGAAGGTGGAGTCACAGGTAGATAGGATGGTCAGAAAAGCTTTTGGCACATTGGCCTTCATCAGTCAGAGTATTGAGTTGTGAGATCATGTTGAGATTGTATAAGAATCTGGTGAGGCCATATTTAGCGTATTGTGTTCAGTTCTGGGCACCATGTTAGCTATAGGGAGAGGTTGAGTAAGCTGACTCTATTCCTTGGAGCACAGGAGGATGAGGGGTGATGTTATGGAGGTGTATAAAATCATGAGAGGACTAGATCGGGTAGATGCATCTCGTCTCTTGTCCAGAATAGGTGAATTGAGGAGCATAGGGTTAAGGTGAAGGGGAAAAGGTTTAATAGGAATCTGAGGGGTAACCTTTTCACACAAAGGGCGGTGGCTGTATGGAACAAGCAGCCAGAGGAGGTTGTTGAGGCAGGGACTATCCTGACGTTTAAGAAACAATTAGACGGGTGCATGGATAGAACGGGTTTGGACAGATATGGACCAAACGCTGGGGAGGTGGGACTAATGTAGCTGAGACATGTTGGCCGGTTTGGGCAAGTTGGGCCGAAGGGCCTGTTTCCATGCTGTATCACTCTGACTCTGACTCCATTTACTGTTCTTGATTTGCATTTAATTAACTTACCTACTTAACATTTTTATCAAACCTCCTCCACCCCTCCACAATAATCTTTTAAAGATCTAAATTTACAATGGCCGCCTTATATTCTTCCTATTGATGTATTTTACATTTGTCAGACATTATTCGGGAAATAAAAAATGTAGGCATATGAAAGCATTAAGGAAGGCATTGGAATAATACATCTGGATTTTCAAAACTTTTAAGGTATCATGCATTAGATAAACTAATTTGAAAAAAATACACAGAACTGTTCTAACATTTGAGTATGGGTTTTTTTTAAGTTGGGAAGCAGTTCCCGATTTGCATCAATAACTCGGATGAAAATTTTGCCAAGATTGCTAATGATATATAAAAACTGACCAATTAGAAGCATAGATCATTTGATTTTGTAGTGGAAAACTCTTAACTATTTTTAATTAGCCTGATCCACTGCCCGGCGACTTTTTTTCCTTGAAATTATATCATGCATCCATTCTTTAACATATCCTTGCTAAGGTCCAAATGGAGTTGTAAGCTTCATTGTAGTGGCAAAACCCATGTCACACTTGTGATGTACTTTACATTACATTCCTTTTTCACCCCAGTCTGCATTGAGACTAGCATTGATAATGCTTCATATATATATATATATATATATATATATATATCTATCTGTATGTGTATATATATATATATATTGTTCCATATACTGGAGCCAAGTGAAATGATGTGCAACATGAGTGAATTTCTGCCATGCTTCAATTAGTTAAAATTGCAACATGACACTTCTCAAACCTGATTTAATTATTAGCCTTTAATCCAGGGAAAAACTGGTCCAAACAGGATAGGGCTTGCGTGCCCATTTGTTCTTCGGAACAGTGTAAATGCAATACATTTATTTCTGATGTACTTCACATACATCACAGAAGGTAACTTTGACAGAATAAAAGGTCTTGGAAACAGGCCCTTCGACCCAACCCGTCTATGCTGACCAAATTGCCTAACTGAGGTACTCACTCGCTTGTACCTGCCGCATATCCCTCCAAACATTTTCTATTCATGTACCTGCCTTAAGTGCCTTTTAAATGTCATAATTATATCTGCCTCAACCACTTCCTCTGGCAGCTCATTCCATATGTGCGCCACCCAATGTAAAAAAAAACTGCCCCTCGGAGCCCTTTTAAAATTCCTCCCTTGTATCTTAAATCTATGCTCTCTAGATTTAGATTCCCGAATCCTGTGTAAAATCTGCCCTTGTATATCTTGCCAAAATGCAATATTTCTAATTTTCTGAATTAAACTCCACTGCCTGTCTCCTATCGTCAAGCCAATCTTGTATCCCATTGGCTAGCTTACGCTGGATCCTTTATAGCATAGTTTTTACATGCATCTATCAACTCAAATTAGCAATTACTCACCAAATTATAGTGGTGTATATCCAACCGAACCTCTGTTGAATAACGATGAGCATTAATTGAACACGGATGCAGTGATTCTTTAACAGGTTCACATCCATCTAAAGTTAAGCTAATTATTAATACACAATAGATTATACTGAACAAACATGTCCAAAGCCATCAAACAATAAATGGGTCACACGCTACTAAATATGAGGATATTCTTGGGCGTGATTTTTCACATTGTAATGCATCTTCCAGTGAATTACATTTATGTTGCAACCTGCTTTTAGAACCGTTCAGCCTGTGTTAAGATGACTGATCTTTAGTTGCCCTTTCTCCCTGTGTTAGCGGCGGTGTACATTGGCAAGCTTCTAGTCCTCTGGCATAGCAGCTGTAGCAAATGATGTCTGAGTCTTCTGGTCAGGGCTTCTATTTCCTCAGCATTCTAGGATGCAGGTTACACCCATTTAGGGAAGGAAGGGTGACTGAAATCAGGATGTGTTTAACAAATAGCTAGATGCTATAATGATAGACACTAGATTTGGTATTCAGGAAAGGATGAGATCAGGTAAGTTGGGGAGTGTTCTTCAGTTTCACATAGTTTGAGGTTTGACCTGGGGTGCTGCTTGGAATTGGATTTAAAGGGGGCCTCTTGGATACTTCCCTCAGAATAGTGGGACAGATTCAAGGTCATGTTATATCTGGCAACAAAACGTTTGCCTTAATCTTGCATTCATAATCTGCCAGGTTTTGAAAAGCTTCTGAAAATTGATATGTGAATTTCTCAATTTACTGACACCTACAAACTTACTAAAGATTAGTGAAGACTCCCGAGGCAGCACTCATTTGTCTGTCAATGCAATCGGGAAAGAGGAATGCATGCTTCCCGGGATAATGTAACAGGCTGAGTGCAGATTGTGATGAGGATATTTCGACTCGGCATAAGGATTCTCAGTTGTAGTTTGAGCAAGTGAGCAAAATCGTAACAAATCCGGTTTAATGTGCAAAAGTGTGAGGAATGATTGCTCATTGGTAGGGGGAATCTAAAATCAGACTATGATCTAAACGGGGAAAGATTTCAGACGTAGAGAACAGAAGTGTTCTTATGCATGAATC